>OX123182.2:14023325-15261525 GCA_944739405.2 Euclidia mi | reverse complement strand
CCAAATTTCATAAAAACCATAATCCACATAACAGTTATGACTGCGATTTGAACCCACGCCTTCAGAACGTGAACGGAATGTGTTATCCGCACGGCCATCGCCTTGCTGTCAATGACTGGTGAATTTGGCGAACACTTGACAGAGTGTACACGTCATCGAACTAAAAACTCATTTCCAAATAAAAAAATAGTCTTCAAACCTCTTTGCTAATTATTGTGTTTCGTGACGACGGTTTGACATGACATCGGCCGTCACACTACCCCCCTCTAAGACATGCGCGTCCCGCGCATCCTTAAACCCACAATACACCGCTCTCCTATTGACATGGACCAAATCTTTAAACTTCGTAGCTATAGAAGCCAGTGATCTATGTGTAAGTTTGCTTTCTTTGAGGCACAAAACTTTCCCCATGCTACCACCTTTCATTGGAATTTCCACATCTCCACACTTAAGTATACCACCTTTAATGTCTAATCTGCACTGATGATCTCTAAAGAAATCCAGCCCAACTATACAATCATCTACGACGTCTGCAATCACCGCTCGTTGCCAGTAAAGGTTGTCACCGATTTTTATAGCCACCATCTGTTCGCCTTTAACTGGGATGTACTGACCGGTAGCCGTCGTCAGTCGAGGTGAAGTTGACGGTGTTAGAATCTTTCCATTCTTTCTTGTCAAACGAGTTCCTATAACCGTTCGTGTCGCACCGGTGTCCAGGGTCAGCGAACATATAACGCCATTGACTGCTCCATCAATAGTTAAACCATTTCCATCCGTGCGTTGTCGAATACGAACTTTCGGAGCTTTCCGTCTTCTGATCAGCGCTTGCATCGAAGTCTTGGCTGTAATTGCTTGCTGATCATCTTTCAACACTTGAACACTAGCGTCAATCTTACGCCTTTCTGCTACATGTTTCGGACAGCTATGCCTTAAATGTCCGGGCTCTCTACAGTTATAACACTTTAGGACAAAAGATCTGCGACCAGATCTCTCTACTTCCGCTGCAATAACCCTGTCTCGATCACTCGTAATTTCTTATCGAAAAGCCTCCACTTCTAGAGCATTTGCTAATGCGTCTTTAACATTGTTGTGGTGTTTCAGGCGCACGGCAGCTCTAACTTCATCGTCATAAATTCCGTCGATGAACGCCTGGAGTCGCATGCTTTAAACTTGTTCCGCGGGTGTCGACTGATAAGCTTTTCGCACCATCTTCGTCACTTCCATCGCCCACTGCTGCAAGGATTCGTTCGGATACTGACGGCGGTTGCGTAACTTGGCTCGGAACACATATTTTAAGTGCTCGTCTCCAAACCTGAATTCTAGAGCCTCAAACAGCTATGCGTAAGTAGCGTCCCTTCCTCCGGCCTCAAGCACTGATAATGCTTTTCCACGCAATGCCAGGATGAGTGCAAACTTGGCCTGGTCGACATCCCAACCGTTGCTAATAGAAGCGGCTTCGAACTGTATTCTGTAGGCCTCCCAGGAAGTGTTACCATCGAATAATGGTACTTTTAAATAACCACCAGAACTTGATGAGTTGATAGAGACCGAAGGGCTGTTGGACTTCATGTTCTTTAACTCCTCCTCTATCGTAGATATACGGTTGTGCATCTCTTCCGATACTGACGCCATGCGGGACTGCACCTCTTCCGATACTACTGACGCCATGCGGGTCTGCATCTCTTCCTCAATGGTAGTCACGCGAGATTGCACTTCACCGATACACATCTCTATCTCGGCAATCTTACGAGCGTTCTCAGATATATAACTAAGGCGAATCTCATCCTGGCTCTCCATTATCTCGCTGAGTTGCTGCGAGTTTTGCTGTAATGATCGCTCGAGTCGAGATTCAAGTTGCTGCGAGTTTTGCTGGAGTTCGGACTTGAGCTGCTGCGAGTTTTGCTGGAGTTCAGTTTTAAGCTGCTGCGAGTTTTGCTGGAGTTCGGTTTTAAGCTGCTGCGAGTTTTGCTCGAGTTGAGATTCGAGTCGCTGCGAGGTTTGCTGGAATATTGCCGCGAGGTCTGCGCGAGATAGCGGGTTAGCTGCGCTTGCGGACGTAGATACCTTCGGATCCGACACCTTGCGAAGGAGCTTCCCTGTCTACAACTTCTGGGTTAGAGTCGCCTTGTTCTTGAGCGGCAGCCCTCGCACGTGTCGTAGGACCTTCTCTCGGCATAACTGGCATCTTTAATCCTTCCAATCCCACTTCTGACACCAATTGTTACGGACGGGGTAACGGGATTGGAAGGAAACACCGAGTAGCACTGATGACACTTTATTCGTCTTGACACACGACACGCCGTTTAATTCCGACGCAGACAGCACCAACACTAGCGTCTTTTGCACTGCACTTTTCACTGCACTTCACTGCACTTTACTGCACTATACTTTCACTTCACTTTTTTACTACTTCTTCTTTCTTCCTTTACTTCTTCCTTTTCTTCTTCACTTTACCACTTTTCAACTTAAACTGGCGCTTAGCGCGTCTACACCGCCTTATATACCCCTAAGAATGTTCTAGATCTACTAATTTCGATTGTCTTTTCGTTATTCAATTGTTTTTTTTCCATCTCCTGTCTCTTTTTAACCTTTCCATTCCTTCTTGAAGTTTCTAGAATTTTCTAATCTTTATTCGTAATATTTAAATTTGTGTTTCCATCTCCTGTCTCTTTTTAACCTTTCCATTCCTTCCTGAAGTTTCTAGAATTTTCTAATTTTTACTCGAAATATTTAAATAATCTTTTAAATATTTGCCAAATATTCATAAACATTTTCCCAATTTCATAAAAACCATAATCCACATAACAGTTATGACTGGGATTTGAACCCACGCCTTCAGAACGTGAACGGAATGTGTTATCCGCACGGCCATCGCCTTGTTGTCAATGACTGGTGAATTTGGCGAACACTTGACAGAGTGTATACGTCATCGAACTAAAAACTCATTTCCAAATAATAAAATAGTCTTCAAACCTCTTTGCTAATTATTGTGTTTCGTGACGACGGTTTGACATGACATCGGCCGTCACACTATGTATACTAGAAGACGCGCGCAGCTTCGCCCGCACATTATTTGTAATTTAATCATTCTGCCCAATCCCGTGGGAATTTCGGGAAATCCCTTCTTAGTGCACCCCTATGGTCCCCAAGGAACATACATGCCAAATTTCACCTACTTGTGCCCAGTAGTTTCTGCTGTAGCGTGTCTGTCAGTGAGTCAGTAACGCAAGGATTTTATATATACAGATTTTAAATTGCGATAACTTTTGATAGAATAAACGGATTCTGATAAACTAAAGACTAAATGATTACCAAAGACACAAACTATGCATTTGTCACTATCGCGATACAGACAATTTAGTGTGTTGCTTGAATTCAAATCTACTAAATTTATTGAATGACACTGACGACACTGACGCTCCCATAGGTGATAGCGTGATGATTGTTGTCCAAGTTTGTGCAAGTGGTCTTCAGGCAATATATTGGTGAAAACCGCCTTAAAATCCGTTCACTGGTTATTGCGTGATGATTTAACAAACATACAGACAGACAGACAGACAGACAATATTCCAAAAAAAAATGTTTTGTGTTCTATATCGATAACATGTCCCAATCCAATTTAAATTTGGCAAAAATATTCAATGTACAGACAAAGTGCTCTTTGAGTTTTATTATAGTATAGATAATGATATAATAATATAATATTTACAACTCCATAGCAGTCAGTTAGTTAAAAAACTGAAAAAATATCAAACAAGATGAAGTTCAAGTCACTAATCCAAGAACAAGTAAATCGTTTTCTCGTCTTACACAAACCAATTTAAATATTATAAATAAAAGGTAAATACCGACGTTAATTTAAAAAAGGCTAACTAGCAAAAAACTTGTGCAGCTAACTGTCAAAGTTAAACTACTTTCATATTTAACCGACCGACGTGTAATTATCAGGCAACAGCAAACGTAACCGCGGGATGAAAGTGTAAAGTCAACATTTTGTCGTATTAATAGTGAACAGAGCCTGGATTACTGGCTTGTAATCTATGAGCACTTGCGACCGACGGCTTCTAACAGCTTTTGTGTGAAGCTCTGACATTAGGATTAGTTTAGGATTAGACCACAATGTGAGTTTAACTCGGATTCTCTTATAGGATGCTACTGAACTTTGTAGTGCTATATAGCTGTGAATAACTTTGATGTAAGTTAATTAAATGGAAAGAAAATAAGAAAGATTGCTTCTAAATGTGTTTTAAAATTTTGACTGTAGGTACTTTTTGCATTTTTACGTTATGCATTTGAGAAAAGTCTTTAATTATTTTCTTTAAGACTTCTATTATTATGGATAGGTTCCGGTTAGGTAGGAATTCTACTAATATTATAAATGCGAAAGTTTGTGAAGATGTATGTATAGATGTATGGATGTTTGTTACTCTTTCACGCAAAAACTACTGAACGGATTTGGATGAAACTTTACAGTAGTATATTTTACGCATCCGTATATCCGCCATAATATAATGAAAAGTATCACCTAAGTCGGCAGAAAATCTGAGCTCTGAGAGCTATCTTCGCCTGTGTTGCCTAAACCGTTGAAGTTACATGAAGATAATGTACAATGATACTGTATATGTTAAAAAGTTCTAAAAAAGCGGCAGCATATATTTACCTTTCAGCAATCATGGTACCACAAATTGTAAGATTAAGATTCTGATTTAAAAAGAGTGGCATGAGTTTCTTCCAGGCTCTTCTTATAGCCCTACCATCCCGAACCTGGTAGTAAAAAAAAAAAGAATTGACGTTCATAAGGGTTGCTTTTGTAACCTATATGAATAAATGAGTTTGAATTTGAATTTAAAATTTGAATTTAAATAGAAGCCACTATATACTAAAAAGTGATCCGTAAGAATAATTAAATTTGATACTTTTTTACAATGCTCATTGTGGAGTAGTTATCAAATTGTTTTCAAAATTGATACATTTATTGCCTTCAGTATTTAATGTAGATGAACTTTGTATTTTACAGTAAGTAATTTAGATGAATAGTTTAAAAGTTATCACGATATAATTGACCTAAGTGCAGCGTTATTATAAGCGCTTACTATATTGTGTTGGCGCGCTTAAGCCACGGTAATAATAATCATCTAACAGTATTGTAACTCCATACAAACGCACGAAACTCGAGTTATACCTACGCGCCTCGATCAAAGTACCCATTAGACTGTGCCTAAAGTACTCACAGCCGCGATCGTGCCGCAGCTCGCAGTGACGAACAGACGGTGACGATTTTTGTAGTGTTTTGTTATTCAAATAATTATTATGGCGAAGATGTATAGATTATATTGTGCAGTTTTTGGTTGTTTAAATTCTTCGATAACTCACCCAACTATATTTTTTTTAATTACCTGTAAACTCCGTAAGATAAGACTATTTATACAATGTTTTTTTGTTACAAATTACGAAGGTTCCTGCTAGTTCTAGTATTATACTATTACCTTCCTTATTTTAAATGATAACTACGCTTTTCACACCTACCTTCTGACACGGTAATTAACTTTAGCGTAATAAAGTCTTTGATAACCCTAATCTATTATAATGTTTATTATTTTTAAAACATATTGCGGTTATAATGTATACTAGCAGGACACTTTTATCTGCGTTATAGACAATGTTTTATTTCAATATTGTCTATGATTAGTACCTACAGGGTAATTTTCAAAATAGAAGCCAATGGGAATCTGCTTTACATAACCAATAGGTAATTTCTTAGGGTACTTACTTAACTAAGTACATAATTTTTCGCTTAATTTTAAAGCAATTTACAATTAATTTCATTCTATACATTCACAGCAACATAATTTACTTATTTTACTACTCATATAATATATTCTTTAATACGTACTGAATGAACATCTTATAATGTATCTAGTTCTAAGTATTTGATAACATATACAGATATTAATTAAGTAAACCCAATTCATTACAAAATCTCTTCCTTTCACGGCGTTCAAATAAAAACATTGAGGATAAAGTATGGCATGTTGCATCCAAGGATCGTCATAAATCTCCCAATCTTCTATAACCCCCCCACATGAGAAACATGCCGCTTTATCATTTATCCTATTTCTACAATAAAAGAATCCTGCGTCAGCCATTTCCATCACTAACCGTTTCTTTGAATTAATCGTCCCCCAGTAATAATTAAATGAGAATTCACGCATTTTATACGTGTTATACATGTCATATCGAGGTTTGTATTCATTTTGTAACATATTGGGCATATGTTTGATACTCACTTTCTAGTTCATTCACTTTCTATTTCATTCACTTGCTAGTTCTATATACAGACATTAATGAACGTATAATGAGATCGCCCATCTGTTGTCAACGATTAATATAATTATACAGCAGGATAGCAATTAGGAGGGGATAGAAAAATAGATCATAGAAATTAAACAAGATTATACTCATTTTAAAATGTTATTATCTAAGCACCATTTATTTAAACACAAGACATTCTTTAAAGCACATACAGAGTCATGATAAATACAGTTATACAAATCTCGAGAATATTTATATTGATTGTACAAACTTATTAAACTAGGACAACCTTTATCTTCTAAATTAAATATATTATAATTTTTTTTTTTTCTCATGGTAGAATTTTATACACTTAAATAAATAAAAAAATTTAACCATATAAAATAGGACCACGGAGACCCACCGGTATCGGGTACAGGGACCAAGCTACCGGTGGTTAGGGCTCCAGAGAGAGGAACCTCCGAACTATGCGCGTCGTGTCCAACAATACTGCCTTCTGTACAGAGGACTTGATCCAGCCGTCTAACGAGAGCCTCTTGAGATGGTGGTCGAGGCTCTTGGCAATGAGACCATTAACTGACACGACTATCGGTACAATGATCGCCGAGTCCACATCCCACATGTCGACAATCTCGTGAGCTAGGTCCAAATACTTGATTTCCTTATCTTTTTCGGCTTTCACGAGATTCTCGTCATGGGGTATAGTAACATCAACGATCATTGCAAGGCGTTTTGATCGATCTATCACCACAATATCGGGCTTGTTAGCCACGATAGTCCTATCGGTGATGATAGATCGATCCCAGTACATAGTGGCACGACCATTTTCGAGAACTGGATCGGGCACATACCTGTAGTACGGTACTTCAAAGGGTACAAGGTCATATTTTAAGGCAAGCTGCTGATGGACGATCCTGGCTACTTGATTGTGCCTGTGCAAGTATTCGCCGTTGGCAAGACGAGAACAACCGGAAACTATATGTCTGAGGGATTCGCCGGGCTGGTGACACGCCCGACATATGTCAACAGTCCCATCCTTCAGAATATACTTACGGTAGTTGTTCGTCATGACAACTTCGTCCATAATTGCACAAACAAAACCTTCGGTCTCTGCAAATAAATCACCAAACCGTAGCCAGGCTACTGATGACATGAGGTCTACATCGGGCCCATGCAAGGCCCGATAAAAACGTCCATGCAACTCTTTGCCTTTCCATACTTCCCTGCGCTCTTCAGTACTAAGTACAACAGGTTTGCGCCAGCTCTCTTTTGCCAGACCCAACGGGGTAAGTCCGTTGTCTACAGCAACAATATCACGATGCACACCCGTATCAGCCTTAAGAAAATATTCTCTAAGATTGTACACCTCGCGGTTGTGGAGGTCCTTAGCACTTAAGAAACTACGACCACCACATTTCCGCGGGATGTACAACCTCATTACTGATGACCGCGGGTGATGCATCCGATATTTAGTCAATAGACAACGGACCTTTCTGTCCAGGGCTTCCAGTTCTGATTGAGTCCATCTGAGTATGCCAAAGGAGTATGCTAAGACTGGCATGGCCCAACCATTATAGGCACGCACCCTGTTGCCGCCTGATAAAAAACTTCTCAGTATTTTCTTCAGGCGGCCCAAGAAGCGCTCCCGCAATGATTGTTTCATGGCAGTCTCAGCAATACCTAAGGCCTGCGACATACCTAGATACTTGTAGGTCTCGGACGCAGATAGAGATCTAAGTTGTGTGGAGTCTGAAAGCTCTATACCCTCAGATTCCACAATCCCACCTCGTTTTACATGCATGACCGCACATTTACCCACACCAAATTCCATCTTGATAGAATTACTAAAAGTTTCAGTTACTTTTAGTAACGCTGTCAATTGGAAAGTGGAGGGGGCAATTAACTTCAGGTCATCCATATAAAAGAGGTGGGAGATAACTTGACCCCTACGCTGCAGCCGATAGCCTAACCCAGAACCCTCTAGCAAAGTGCTGAGAGGATTCAGAGCTAGACAAAACCACAAGGGACTCAAACTGTCACCCTGGAATATACCCCGTTCGATCTTAAGAGGAGCACCGCAATCGCGAATCTGCCGACATCCTGGATAGCGTAGGACCGTACTCCACTGTCCCATACATGCCTTCAAGAAGGCGCATAGAGTTATATCGACTTTATATAACTCCAGCACCCTCAAGAGCCATGTATGTGGCACGGAGTCGAAGGCCTTCTTGTAATCTATCCAGCATGTCGCCAGATCCTTTCGGTTGCGGCGCACCTGCTGGCTAATGGCCATGTCAAAGAGGAGTAGCTCTTTTGTACCACGGGCCCCATTCTTACATCCATTTTGAGCCACTGACATAATGTTATTATTTCTAATATGTGATAACATCTTTGTCCTCAAAATGGATGTAAGAAGTTTATATATAGTCGGTAGACACGTAATTGGTCTATAATTCTTGGGGTCCGTGGTACAACCTGACTTAAAGAGCAGGTGAGTGAGACCAGTTGTCATAAAAGTTGGGATCGAGCCCGATTCCAAAGATGCCTGGAATTGGGATGCCAACCGAGCATGGGCACTACGTAGCCACTTCAACCAGAAGTTGTGCAGTCCGTCCGGTCCCGCTGATTTCCAGTTAGATAACGAACGGACTGCACAAGCTACATCTGTTGTTTCTATGGCTACGCGCTGCATTTGGGGTATTCCCTCACATGCTCGCTTAACATCCCCAAACCAATCACCTTCAGTGTGGCTAATGGGCATCGACCAAATGCTGCGCCAGAAAGCGTTCGTTGCCTCAACATCTGGCAGACGCCCATCATCCACACCTGAATTGGTTCGCTCCCAACTTCTATATACCCACCTTTCATCTTTTTGGAATGCCCTATTCTGGGCGTATCGGTCCACCCGCTTTTTGTACCGTCTTATACGGTTTGCCCACGCACAAACTTTTTGCTTCAGGTAGTCGATGCGTTCTGTGACTCGTGACTCGTATTCTTGGCGACTAAGGCCCGTGCCAGAGAACGCCCGAGTCACAAAACGCATCACTCTCGGTCTTGTATTGCCCGACCTGAAGCAAATTAGCTTTCCGATGAGCGCCCTGGTCTCAGCGATACGACGCTCAATCCTGCACTGCCAGGCCGGTACAGCATTGGTTCGAGGGGCAGAATTACTACCATTTGGTATTTTAATACCTGCCACTCGACACGCTGTAACAGCCGCACAGTACAGAATCGAGTGGGTATCGCTAAGATCTTCACTATTGTCTAAATACGTGGACAATAGTGAATCCAGGGCACACACCAGCGCTATATTTTTCTTGTGCGTGGGCAAACGTGGTAAGCGGGGCCTATCTGCTCTATTCACAAAACGATACTCCCGAATAGTGCATTCCAAAGTACTCCTTAATTCATCTATGTACTGGGTACTTACTTGTGTATCCCTACTATGCACCTCTTCAACAGTCCTTTGCGTTGTGACAATATTTGAAACTTGTGTATCGCTACACGTAGAAGAAGTGATAGGAGGGCTACGTTGTAAGTCAGAGCGTAGCCTCTCAAGTGCGTCGTTATCCAGCAGGCGGCATCGCTGGATAGCCCGCACTTGATCCGACAGTCGCTGTGCCGAAACGTTGACAGCCGGTTCCAAGCCCTGAAACAGAGGCAGCATGCGGTCACGATACGCCGTAAGGTTGGTACCTCCCTCTGTAGCCACAAAATATGCCCGCATGACGTTTTCGTTCATGGATTTAGTCCATTTCATGCGGTGCACATTACCACCGGCAGCGGGGGCCCTGTTCGAAACTGGTGGGTCTCGGGGTCCCAAGCGTAGCGGTGGCCGGCCTCTCCCACAGCGGCGTACAGGTGTTGGCGACGTCGGCGGGGAGAATATTTTATTATTATTATTATTATTACTATTTTCTAAAATATGCTTTAACCATAAAACTTTTTCTGAACCTTTGATGTAGACAAACTTATCTCTTAAAATATCTATAACTAAAGTCTGATAGTTAGAATAGGGCACAAATCCTTCATTCCAGTATATCTTTCTGTTACGTTCAATCCAACTAACTTGCTTCTTTTCTGGTTCCGTTAAATTTTTAAATGGAAATGGTGGCTTAATCAAATGCACTTCTATTTTTTTGTTATACAATACAGCTATTTCTTTTAATATAAATTCATTTCTTTCTGTTTTAAAGCCTTGAATATCAACAACAGCAATCATGATAACCTGCGCACAATGTTGCTAAGAGGTTTGTATTCCACAAGTCGGTCGTTTATAATCAAACAATACGCAGTTGTCTTATCTGGTATTGGCTTGGAACATTCAATTTCCAGCCGTACGTCCACTGGACCTGTTTTTAGACTATCGTTTTGTCTTGAGCAATCAATGATAAACAAGGGGGACTTTTCTTTAAAATCTTTTATATCTAGCAACGGGTCTATAGGACTGTTGTAATACGACTGACGAAATTTCACATACATTTCATATAATATACTGTACTTGTTGTCAGAAAACTTTAAACTCAAAGGTTCATAGGGATAATATTGCGAATTCAAAAAGAGCGTTACGTTGGTCACATCACAATGATCAAATAGTGAACTGTCCTTAGTTTTATTATTTCTCCTATCAGTTTGCAAGCAAAAAATAACATATCTGGGCTTTTCCAATTGTGAAGCAGTCTTAACTGACCAAGAATGCTTTGTGGTTTTAGGGAGTAAAGGATATTCATATAAATCCCAATTTCTAAAAGCCATCTGAATAGGTTTATCTCTTTCTAAATGCTTTAAAAGTGTTAGTCGTTCTCGATCTGACACTTTTATGTGTGGCACCCTCCACTGAACTCTTTCTATATCTATTTGAAAATGAACAACATCATCAGTAAGAGTAACACTGTTTAAGTTAGAGTTACTTCTGCTCAAAATAAGTTCGTGTTTACAATTTATCACAATTTTATTGTAATCTTCTGCAAACCCTAAAACCTTATTTAATGGTATTACAGCACTAAAATGTCCATCACTTTGGAATCCTGCTAAGTTCCAACCCCATAAGGCAGCAACTTTATTTTCTGCTTCATTAAATGAAATGTATGATTTTATTGTGGATGTGATTCCAGAATTTTTTATACGGTCTATTTCAATACCATTTATTTCGTATCTGATGTCTTGAAACAAAGACATAACAGGGTTGTTAGTAAACGTAACGTTTTTCTTGATCGGATTCCCATCTTTGCCGAAGAGCTTTGCTTGACCTTCGACGTAAATGGAACTGGCTGATGGTAGCACGTATATGTCTTGCTGATGTATAGGGATTCTGATTTCATCGTTTTCTCTAAAGCTGTTGTTGTATGGATTATATGAATGGACTTCATAACTTTCGATCGAAGTGTCGAAATGCGGCAATTCTACTTTAAACCCTAGGGCTTTAAGAAAATCTTTATTCAACTTAGTCAATTTCTTAATATTTTTCTTACGTCTTTGCACCCTAACAATCGTAGAAGAACTAAGACGTTTTGTTTTCACTGGGGTATCTTTATAGTATACTAACATTTTGTTTTTCTTAAATGAAGACGTAGTTCAATATGTTTTTCTCCAAAGTTAATACAGTGCCCAAATTGATCAACAATCTTAACAGATATGGATGAAATTATATTTTTGTTCACTGGAAAGTAAATGACGTTTTGTGGTATTTCTATGTAACGATGACGTGGAGCAATATCAGATACAAATTCATGAATAAAATGTGTTGGTAATCCGTTGCAGTATGAACCGTACACAAGATCACATTCGATTTTAATCACAGACAGATTGTCAGTTTTAATAGGAAGATCTGGTCTTGAATTCAATACTGAAAAGTGTAGTAAACCGCATTCATATTGGTCAGACAAATTAAGTGGTGGTTGAAAGTATGAAATTAATTCTGATTTATTTCCAGAGATGGTAACCGTAGTAGACATGCTTATATACTGGACTGTTATGAAAGATCATGTTTATTTTATTATTTTACTACACCAAAAATTGTTTAAGAATTTTAAACAAAGATGCCCGCAATTAAAGGGATGGTCTTGTTGTATGTTTTTATAATTGTAGTTAACTTTAGAACCCATATATTTGATGAATTCTTTTGGCGGTTTAAGATTTCCATAACTATCAAAATACTCAATATAATTATTAAATTTTGCATAGGCTACCCAATGAGATCCAGGGTTTTTAGTACTATCTAAATTAATAACTCCACATTCATTTTCGAAGGGGTATTTAGGGAGCTCATCTCTCATAAAGACACCTCTAAAATATGGAATACTACTTCCATACTTTAAAATGTCTAAATTAGTTAAAGCTCGATTGGGTAGCCGATATCTTAGTTTTTTTCTTTTGATATGAAAATTCCAAGTCCATCTTTATGTGGCTTAAGGTGTAGTCCTTTTCCTATGCAAAGAGCTTCCATTTTTTCATTATGTCTTTTCGACTCAGCTAACTGCTTTTTAGCCATCTTGAATTCATTTATGGTTTTAGCAATACCAGCTGCACCACCTGCTAGCGCTCCAGCTGCAGATAATCCCGCAAAAATAGGAATCAAAGGTAACACTCCACCAGTTCTCGGTATAGGAATAACACGAGGAAGTTGAATGGATGAATTATTGGCTAATTCTCTAGCAGCAGCCATAGCTAATTCTATAGCTACTTTCTTGCATTTTGGTTTTAATTTTTTAATTTGTTTTTTCGTTTTGGTAATAACACTTTTTAATTTATTTTTTAAACCTTTTCCATATGCATATTTTCGAGAACGCTTGTTGCTACATTTCTTTAGGCCAGAACCAGTTTTAATTTTTGTTGACATAGCATTGTGTACTAAACGTGCTGCAAGTTTTTCACCCGGACTGGCATCCGGGGCTACTACTCGCTCTTTTGCCATGTTTAACAAAACTAAATCTGCCTTATGACGATCCTCTAAGTTCGAAGACTTGTGGTAAGCGATGTCGTGCTCTTTACAATATTCGTCTAATTTATTGATAATGATAATGATGATAATGATTTATTTACTTCAGGTAACTAGACCCATAAAAGTTAACAAATTTCACACATCATACAATTTAAAAATAATACAATAGAATTCCAATAATATTACATGTCAACAATGAATAAATATAAAATTATTAAAATCTGTTAAAATTCAATTTATAATAAATGTCAAAAATTAGAAATACAATTCAATAAAATTAATGTTTAGGTCCGAAAGATATTAATAATAATACAAAATATTATCAAAATTAAATATACAATTACAACCCCTATTATTTACCTAAAAGATACTGGACAGACACTGTTATTAATATCGCCTACTAAACGGCTTTGCCTGAACATGCCTGCTGCAGCAATGCAGCATGTAGACGCAGTCCAGCCTGTCAGCAATCATCGCCAGGACTGTGTTGGAGCTCGCCCGTACTCTGCGCACCAGAGAGATGCTCCGCTTGCGCATAGTCGCGTGAAAACAGGCAGTGCGCTCCTGAGCGAACATGCCCGAGGCGCTGCAGAACCGAGGCAGCCCCACCACAATCCTAAACGCATTATTGTAGAGAACGCGGAGGTCGCCGTAGCACTTCTTTGTGTAACGAGCCCACAGACTGCGGGTGTACAGGGATGTACAATACGCCCTAAATAGCGTGACTTTTACCTCCCTCGAACACCTAGCAAACCTGCGGGCTATCATGTTGGCGCGTACTGAGAGCGACCTCCGCTCTCTCTCAATATCCTCATTATCACTGAGGTCGGGTGTAAGTATATGTCCCAAGTATTTAAATTTATTCACTCTCTCCAGAGGTGTCCCGTTCAATCCAATAGAGGGAACATTCTGGGGACTTACTGTACCGACACTAAAAACCATGAACTGGCTTTTTGCCACATTATATCGCAAACCATGATCACGAGCATAATCCTCACATACATTTATCAATCTCCTTAGGCCACATACCGACGCACTCAACAACACCATGTCGTCCGCGTAACTGAGATTATTAACAGACAATCCATCAATATGGCAGCCGACATGGCAGTTGCTGAGCGCGACGATCAGGTCATTTACATACACATTGAAAAGCGTAGGAGATGTTAACCCGCCCTGCCTGACACCACATTCAAGCTCATATTGCTCTGACATCGTCCCACCCCATCTCACACAATTCTTTTGATGCCCATACCAGAAACGAAATAGGCTGGTAATTTCGGCTGGCAAGTTAATCTGGTCTAACTTCCTCCATAGGATATCATATTGGACTAAATCGAAAGCCTTGGAGAGGTCCAGGAAGCACGCGTACACCGGTGTATTTCTCGTAGTGTAATAGTTGACGGTGTGCTTAAGGCACAGTATCGCGCTCTCTGTTGATAGCTGCGGACGAAACCCAAACTGGTTGTCGTGGAGAGTTACATAGTTGTTCAGCTGTACATTAAGCAAACCATCAAAAATTTTAGCCGCTGTGGTAGCAAGAGAGATAGGCCTGTAGTTACTGGTATCAGCTAAGTCACCTGTCTTATTTTTAACTACCGGTACTACCACTGTCTTCATAAAATCATCCGGTAGATAACTGTGACTCACACACAGGGAGTAAAACATCGCTAACACTCGCGAGATGTGAGGCCCAGCGTGCAGGAAGTGCTCAATACTGAGTCCGTCGTGTCCCGGAGATTTTCCTCTAGTCATGTGGCTTATGACCCCAGCTACTTCTTTCGCACTAAATCTCGTTCCGACAACATGACCACTCCTATCAGCATTGAGCACCTCACTGACTGAACCACGCGGCGATTTGATAATAAAACGCTCTTTAAAAAGATTAGCAATTCCCTTAGGATCACTCACCCCTCCGACGCTCGCAGGAAGTCCAGGTCGAACGTTGATTTTGGCGGTGCTCTGCCAGAAGCCTCGGAAATCGCCTTTATGGTGCTTGTTGGCGAGGGCATCCATTCTAATCTGATCTTGATGGTCTTGACACCACTTCAATCTCGATTTGAATACCCTTCTGCTTTCACACATGTCATTATAGACACTACCAGATCTAGGCCTACCGCACAAGTCCCATTCTAAGAACTTACACCTGGCGTCCCTATGAGCCCCGGAGACGTGCTTGTTCCACCCAATAACGCGTGAAGCCCCCACACGCCGCCTGGACCCTCCTCGGCCCTTCCCCATTGATACCGTTGCCGCAGTGCGAAGGGCAACGACGATGTCAGAGTACAGCCTATCTAGAATACGCCCATGACCAGAATCATTACAATAATAGTCGGCACAACAAGCAAACTCAGCTGGAAAATCAATTAGTGCTAACAATTGATTACTCTCATTCATGTATATCGCAATCTGCTCGTCACTTCGTTGACCCCAAATCACATCTTTGTCCGATTCTATAGTTTGAGAAACTTTAGGTGTTAATAAATTTAAGTTACACTCAATAATGAGCGGTAAATGATCAGAAACCATAGAATCATATTTTACTTGCACACTAGTTACACATTGCCTGGCTGCTTGCGTCACTACGCAGTGATCCAGCCAGCTACATGTACCATATACTTGACTAATGTACGAATAAGTATCCGAGCCTTCCCCTAGTATATCTACATCAACACATGTCAAAAATTGTTCATCGCAGTAGCTTATTAATTCCCTATAAAACAATTCACGAGGGTCCGCATTAAAGTCTCCTAAAATAAAAACCGACTCAATACCGTGAGTAAGCACTAAAGCACATAGTTCACTTAAACAGTCTTTAAATAGATCGAGATTTTCAGTGGAGTTTGTGGGCATATAAACACTTACCACTAGCAATACCCGGTCACATGTCATAATTTTCACGGCACAGATACGCGAATTTTCACACGGCAACACAGATACATTCGGGAAAACATTATGCCGCCACAATATTGCCACTCCGCCGTAAGGGCGACCGCGAAGTATCCCCGACGACGTATTCACAGCTGACTTCCCAGTATATCCAAAACCGCTATCTATAGTACTTATAAATGGTATTTCGTGCGGTAACAACCAGGTTTCTTGAAGGCATATTATATCGCACGTACGGCATAGACTCTTGACGTCATCGACTGAACGCTTCACATTCTTGCAGTTATAGGTAGCAAAGCGATACAGGCCACTATTCATTGCGCGGGCTTATTTAGGCCGACTACATCCCGAGGACTGTTCGCTCTTTTATTTTTAAAATTAACAAAGCGTCTAAATATAATACCCGTGGGCCATAATTGTTCGTCCAAATATAATGACACATTGCATTCAGATGTAAAAAAATTATATGCCTTGTGCCCCCTTTGTGTCTTCATATTTATTCTTTCTAAAACGACTACTTCTTTGGTTTTATTGCGAATATAATCGATTATATCACACTCATTCGTGTCGAGATGAATGTTCGTGATAAAAATCGGGATTTTCTTATCAGCCGCCTTAAAATTACATTCTAAGTCTCGAGCTACGCCCGACTTTCCAACATATCGATATTTAGGTTGTTTCTTCCGTTGTATATACTGCCAACCCTCATCACTACTACTTGGAGACATTGCAGACACTTTTCGCTGTGGTTCGCCGTCTCGCTGCAAGTCTGTCGGTATGTGTCGAGCCTTATCGGCGGGCAAGCGCACTTGAGTCATCGCTTGCGCTGGGCTCTGACGCGTCGTCACCACGGCCGTCTCGGTTCTCGCCGTATGATCTACACTCGGTCCGCGATGCGGCACAGCAGACGGGCGCTCGCCTCCCGCGTCGCAGCCCGCGCTACTCCCCGCGCCGGCCGTCTCGCTAGTCACCGGTTGTTGTGGCTCGCTTGATTTAGGCGGCGCCGCCGCCGCGGGTTCTTGTACACATACATCTACCCCCATTTCTCTATAAGTTGGTGAAGGCGATTTGGTGTTAACACATCCAGGGTTGTCTTCAATTAGGGACTCATTGAATGCCAAGGTGTGACAATCGTGCGACAGACCCATGGGTCCACTGTCGAGCCATGCACTGCGTTTTGTGTTCACTTTAAAAGCCGAAGTAGGTGGCAAAGAATCGGACCTCAAACGACATATTTCTCTCTTTAAGTCATTCATATCATCATGTGTTACATATGATGACTTAATGCAATCAATTTCACTTTTCATTAACACCATATCTTTGAGTTATTTCGTGCAGTCTAGATGGTCAAACGTGACTGGAGGTAGTTTGTCTAGATCTTTTGCTACGAAAATTGGAATAACGTCGGGATCAGTAGACTTAAAAAGATTGATAATATCGCTCAAGTCTCGCTTTTCTTTACCTGCATTTTTGCGATTTATTTTTCGCTTGTCGGTTGGAATTGCTTCAAAAAGCAACGATTTCGCAATTTTAATTTCACCAGCCTCGAAAGCCGACGTACACACACGAACTAACATATCTTCATCAATTACGGAAACTTTGTTTTGCACATATGAGAGTAACTCGTTGATTATCAGATTACACTGAGTACATTTTACAATGTTCGACATTTTTTTTTTTTGCGAATTTACGCTACGCGGTACGCAGTACGCAGTCCATAACACGCTCGCCGCTTGTGGATGCGCGCGCGCGACTTATTGATACCTTTATCACCACGTCTAAGCCGTTTAATTAATTTGGTGCCCGGTCCACAATAATTGTAGCCTGGTAAGTGTAACTCAAATGGTAAATTATTTATTAACCAATTGAGAAGACTGCTGTCTCCAATACCATCCTAAGACTGACGAATAATTGATTGAACACATAATAAATAGTCTAGTAAAAGTTAAGTAAGTACCTTTTATTCATTTGTTACAATTTATTCGATTTATCAATCCAGCTATTCTCAGAAGAAGACAAAAACAACCATTTCACTAAAACTTTATTTCCTTTACGTCTTAGAACTTTCTCCACTAGATATACATTGGGATGTTTCGTTTTTTGAAGTTCTTGTGCATAAAATGCACCTAAGATAGGTCTACCTTTAGTTGTATCTTCAATTAAATACGTGACAGGAGCTGTATTTTGTCTTTTTTAATTTTAAATATTTCTGTTGACCAGTTGGGTGTATATCCTTTTTCAAAAGTGCCCTTATACTTACTAATACGCACATAATCATCTACTTTAAACTTACTTTTTATATTAACGTGTTTTACTAAACTTGCATATCTTTCCATCATACGTTTTTTATTTTTATTATCTACATTTGCAGGAATTTCATTAATTGTTCGATGTTGAGTATGATTATATTTATAAACAATATTAACAAGCGTATTATCTATCCATTTATAGTTTCCTTTTAAACTAAATTCTTTATACAATTTGGATTTCAGGGTTCGGATAAATCTCTCAACTATTGAAGCCTTTTTTGTTGAAAATGTTGAATAATGATTAATATTGTAAGATTTCATAAGTTTTTGAAATGTATTGTTATAAAATTCAGTCCCATTATCCGTTTGCAGATTTTTAGGCACACGTCCTTTATTCAACAACATCTTGAAAGTATGACTTATAACATCTTTGGTCTTACATTTCAACGGAAAGGCCCATGCGTATTTCGAAAATGTATCAATAACAGCGAGAATATAACGAAAGCTTTTGTTTTCTTTGGAAATTGATTGCATGTCAATTAAATCCGCTTGCCATAAATCATCTATATCTTTCATAATAACATGTCTCCGTGAAAAGTTCACTCTTGCATTTTTATGAATTTCGTTGACCACATCTGCTTTGCTCATGTCTCTTTTTACGTGTCAATTTAATTATGTCTTTTGTCAAGTTCTATATGATACTGAATAAACGGCACGTTATTATCACTATTTATTCCTTAATAATTTCAGCTTCTTTCAATTCTTCAATTATTGATAAAATTTCATTATCATGATTTGTGTTGCCAGCATCCCTTGAAACAACTAGTAATTTCAATCTCTCAACCAATTCATTTGGGTCATCCCAATATACTAGATCAGTGTTCTTTTTGTATTCCTTAAGCTTTGGTAAGATTCCTCCACATTTAGTGGGGACTTTTTCATTTAATATTTCGGTAAATAGTGGTCTGATGATTGCACGGTATTTTGTTCCTTTATCGCCTCTTATTTGGCCATTAGGATTAAAATCTCTTTTATGCGCATTTGTAAAATGTAACATATCCTTATATACAAGTTTATCTTTGCCAGATATTAATTTTAAATCAGGTTTTCTTCGAAGTAAAAGTTCTTTTAGACCAGGGGTTAAATTATAGGCTCTGTCACCGATTTTTACCAAAATTGTATTATCATTATTCAAGTTTTCTATCTTAGAAAAGGATACTACTGAATTACCCATCCATATTTTTTTATTTTCACTTTTTATCCCGAACGGTATATTTACACCATCATAAATATCATGGATATCATAGCTCTCTAATGATGTTTCTAGGTCATCAGGTAATCCCATTTTAGGTGAGTTTTCAACTAATTGTTCAGAATCTTGTTTAATATTGTAACAGTCTTCAAACTTTGCAAATGAGCCAGTATTATTGCTGTCGGATCCTATGCTGCCAGTATTATTGAAAGATGTATTTTCCACATTCCTATTTTTTATAATAGAAATATTCGAATCAACTAAGGTTTTAAGAGGATCAGCGACAGGTTTCAGCATTTTATCGAGTGACAAGTTTATGGCATATTCCTGAGTCTTCATTTGTTTTATTTTATTCTTTATGGAGTCTACAGACTTCATTAATTCTATTTTAATGTTTTTCTCCATGTTATAATATAACAACTGTAACAACTGCTTTTAGCCAAAGAAAAAGTAATACTGATTGTTGTTTACATATGTAAATCATTTGATGAAAAATGCATCAACATTCTGTCTATAGCGTCCATTATTCAATGATGATTCTTTGTTAATAAGTAAAAAATTGTAAGGTTTACTCCAAACAGATTGACAAATGTTTCTGAACTGTTTCCATTGTAGATCAGTACTAACATGCTCTTCATAAATATGTTTTAAATTCACATCATCTTGTTTAAATACAATAATCAAATTAACATTGTCACGTAGCAATTGTTTCGGAATTTTAGAATAGGTTTGAGATAAATAGAAACAATCGATTTGTTTATGTCGACCCATACAGAAATAATTGCGTATATTTACTTGATTTTCACACGCAACATCATCAAATATAAACACCGAATTTGTTAAAGCTTCACTTGGAGAAATGACATCATTGTCATTATTAAATTCATAGAAATTAACTTGTGGTACTCTTTTTAACACTTCGGTCAAGAAACGGTACTTAGGTTGAAAAGAAGTTTTAGAGTAAAGGTATAGATTTCTAAATTTCAGGCCATTTTCATGCAGCAGTAAACTAATCATAACATTCGTTTTACCACAGTTTGAAGAACCACATATTATACACCGAATGGTATTCGGTAATAAAGTGCTATGTCTAATGTGGTGAGCCGAGTCACTTAACCTTATATTATTAACATTTAAGGATATGGGTTGCTTGATCAACTTCATCTTGCCGATTAATTCAAATGCTATTTAACATTAACATATATACATATGCAAAATATTTTTATTATATACAGAGCTAACTTACAGGTTTGCATACCAGGTAAACGCTCGAGTTATGTTTGTTGAAATAAAAGCATTCATTTTGTAAATTCTTATTTATTAATTCTTGTTTAACATAATACACATTTTGTTATACACTTATATGCTTATTAACTATAGGTATTGTATTCATATATCAAATAAGTATACATAGCTGCTTTAGTAAACATACATTTTGAAATGAAAATGTTTTATTTAAATAGTCCACAGTTACACTTGCAGTAATTAATAATAGTAATATTATTGTCGAAACAACGAAGTATTGTAAAATACTGATTCAAAACATTGCATCAAAATATCCCCAAGGCAAAGTATGAATCTGATCGGGAAGTATACCTTATACCTTTTCATCGTTTCTATTTAATGTTTGCTTACTCACTTGTTGAGAGTACAAAACATGTTTGATAGATCTTATAATATTCATTTTAAACGATTGACTTTTATCTAATAACAAAGAGCCTTTATAATCACTTAATTGTAAATTCTTGGTAACAGACTTAGACATACCTTTTGCTTTAGTTATACGTGTATTTAAACTATTGATACAAAACAGTTTTGCCCTTAAACCTGTATATTCTGTAATAACATCACCTCCCATTTCATCTTTAAATAGACCGGGGATTTTAGAGTTTACTCTAGGTAAATTATATTTGTTATCCCTTGGAAAGTTACTAGTATGAAAATACGATAAATCATCATGCATGTCGTGATAAAAGTCTTCTGTATGAATTAAGTAAAGTAAACTATCGGTATCAGTATAACATAATTCAACATTGTCTCTATATTTTTTCTTCATAAAATCATAATGAAATTGATACAGATGCTCCTTGGCATATTCTAAAACTGTAAATCCGACATAAATTGGTCGGTCTAATAATATTTTATCGCGATTTAACTGTATAGCTACAAAATCCTCAGAAAATATTGATAAACTTTTAAAGTTAGGTTTTGAAATCAATTTTTGTGCGCAAAGTTTTTTATTGGTGACATTCTCTTTATCATCCCATTTAGTAACTAATTTTATATCTACCTGTTTTCTTCTATTTTCTATGGTTTTACCAAAAATTGCATTATTGAGAAGCTTAAAAAAATCTTTTTCAAAAGATGTTTTAGATGCTATACGTAGATTGGTATTAAGAACTATATATTTTTTTAAAAAGTCATCTTGTTTGAACGTGAGAATGCGATGAATTCTTTTAAAAACCAGACCATTTTTTATACATTGTTTTAAATGTACGTAATGTATGACATAATTTAATTTATCATGCAAGTTAGCAATTAACTTAGCAGATTTTCCACCTCGGGGTACGAATTTCTCTGCAGCGAATGGTAAATCCTTATGCTGATCATGAATAGTATCTGGGTAGGACAAATCTACTTCTAAAATAAAACCGTACAAGTTGTCATCAGATACTTTTAAAACATTAAAACTGTCCATTTCACCTTGACTTAAAAATCTGAAATCTGATACAGGTAATTTTTTAGTCATTGCATAACCATAAAGGTTGTTGCAATCCAGATATATCAAATAACTAGAGGGTTTTAAGTCATTATAATGAGGTAAATATTTATTGTTAGCTTTTGCATGACGCAGAAAGCACTGTGCTAAGCCCCCACGTATACCATTTTCAATAAATGTATAAATTTCTAAGTCGCTAATGAGCTCTAGTTCAGCATTCGTGTAAAGAAGCATAGCATCCCAGCTCAAACTAGGCGATGTCACATAATGAGCCGGATCCAGTTTATAATAATTTAAACTCGTGTCTCTAAATTTTTCAAAAATGTCACTTAATAATAAAACATCACATTTTAAATACAGATCACTGTATTCACCTAGTGATTTTATTTTAAATGTTTTCCAAATATTTTGAGCATGAGCATACTCGTCATCTGTAATAGATTCCATTGTTAAACTATTATAAAAATTGGCTTTTGACGGTAGTTGCTTTTCGTTAAATTTTGACCAATCGTCCATGTACTCATAAGGGTAAATGCCTTTCTTTCGTAATAAATTAAGTTTACTTTCATCAATAAATTCTCTTGACAAATTTACAAAATCTCTTTCTGATAAACTTTTACTTAAAGAATCTAGGCTTGAGCTTAGAAAATGAAAGGAATCAATAAATTTTATTTGTATTGAACGAGTGCTTTTGTTTGTTCTAATTTGTTTAGTAATCGAAAGATATTTTTCTTTTGTTTTTGGTATTATTTTGATTGAACCTTCATATTTAGCCAACTCTCTAATAAATATATGTGAATCATAACCACTTAAATTATGAAATACTACTGGAATGAATGGACACACTTTGTACATTAAATTACAATAAGAGTGCGCCGCCCCTCTTTATATTATCTCCAGACAATAACTGATTGCATATGTGACACTCGGTTGCATTTCGATGTTCTCTTTCTTGATCGTGAGTTAAAGGTTTCATTGGTAAATTAGTACATAAAACTTTGGTTATTCTTTTGACATCTTTTATTAAACGTTTAATAAAAACTTCAACACAATCTATGCCTCTGTAAGTGACAAACTTATTGAGTCTGCTGTTATGAGAACAGCATATATAATATGCAAAACTTGACGGCTGATGTACTTTTAGTGTTGTGGTATTTTTAGAACTATTATCATTACAATTGATTAACAAACTTTCGAAATCAGCATAAATAATAAAATTTATTTTAAGTTTTCTTTCATAATGTTTAAATTTCAGTATAGTATGTTTTTCCGGTAGTATTGTCAGAATTTTAGAACATGCATGAGAGACATATTTATTTTCATTAGTAAAAAATTGTAAACATAAATCACATAAGAAAATTTTACCATGATGATGAGTAACCTGACGTCGCACTAATCGTATGAGATCTTTTATTAAACAGTAATGTCCTTTACCATTCCGTTCTAAATATAATAAATTTACATGATTTTCTTTTTTCTTATTTGTCATGTATAACGGTCCAGTGACAATACTCTTCTTGTCTAAACCGTATACGGTAATGCTTATTGTAGGGTTTATCTGTTCAAAAATCTTTATGTCACTATATGAAGGAGGTAATGATATTCCTTGAATATTTAAAACTTTGCTGTAATGAGGATAAGATGTCGTTCTGCACACATTCTTTTTACAAGGAAATAGTGCAGCTACGATGCTCCATAAGAAACAAGACTCATCATTATTATGTAAATTCAAACAACTTTTAGTATTTTTTATTATTGAAGGTAACTGTATGTAGGTGCCACCACGCATGGGACAGTATTTACATATATTTATCTCAATATGACTTAGCGAAAGGTATGTCCAACCTGACTGTACATGCTCAAATTCTAAAATTTTCGCATCAAGATATGTATTTTATTCGAAAAAAACTCATGTATATCAGTATTTTTATAAATTATATCATACTTGGTGATAAAAGATTTCATTTCAATTTCTTCGTGATAAGATTTAATGAGAAGAAACTTAGCAAACAGCTCAAAATTTACTTTTATACAGTCATATTTTTTAAGTACCATATTTATTAATTTCTCAATATCAGAATGTACAGAATTCAAGATCGCCTCAGGAACGAGTTACTCATGATTTTGATTTGTATGTATATTACTCGGGATCGCCTCATAAGTGAGGTGCTCGTCATCCCGAGCTAATTGTAATTCACAGATATTTGAACGCACAGAATTCAAGATCGCCTTACGGATAAGGGGCTCATCATCTTGACCTGTACGCGTCTGGCTATTACTCAGGATCGCCTCACTTATGAGGTGCTCGTCAGCCTGAGCTAAGTTCAGAAGAAAAGTTACAATTCTATTTTTAAATGCTGTTGCTACAATAGAAACATTTTTAAATTCGGTACTCAATAAGCTATTTGTCTTATGTATATTAGTTCTGTTATGATATGCGTATCGATTTTGTGGTATTTCAATTTTACATTCGGTACAAGTTTTCATTGTATTAGATGGTCTTGTTATTGATGTTCTACGATCGTTGGACTGTGGAACTGGAAATAAAACATTAGTTTTGTATACTATTATATATTTTATTTAGTCAATGTTTATATTCAGTAACAAGTGAAAAATAAGTAATAATAAGTTTGGATAGACTACAAGTAGATATTATATTTATTATCTTAATATTAATATAATTGTTATACGTATAATTTTAATTATAGTAAGAATTTATAAGGGTGACTGGACAGTTACTAAAATTTTTGTCAATTGATGACATGAACTTTTTCAAATGACGCCACATTTCTGTATTAGTACCTAGTCTAGTTTTAATCGTAGCGATAGAGTGGCGCCACCTATTTACTGGTGGTATAGCTTTAATTTCATCACAATTATACACCTTTACTTCTATATAATAGGGTCCTTCTTTGGTCTCGGAAATTTTCCGGGCATAACCTTTTTCGACCCGTTTAGTGTAGTACGAATAAAGAGGAGCCGGTTCTTTACCCGTCGACGAAGATGCTTTCATAGATGTATCTTCCGGCTCGCTTTCACTACCGAAGAGATCCTTTGCCGTTAACTTATTGTCAGCTAAAGGAACTGGGTTTATTCGAGGCTTCTTAGTCACATGTGCTTTAGATCCCTCAGCTGGTTTGGACCGCTTGCTTGCAGCCGGCTTTGGGGGCGATTTCTGCTGCCTCGGCTGCTTTTCAACATCTGAGTCTTCTTCGGATGAGAACAATTGAGGCATTGACTCGGACCTGGAATAATAAATTAAATTGGAATTAATATTCAATCAAAGATTTACTTATGTATCTTGCTTAATCTGGAAATTCAATCATCGTACATGATGGTATGAATACTGAGAGATGAATGAATGAGACCTATAATAATAATAATATTCTACCACATACACACAATACCATCTTACCTTTTTTTTTTTTTTTTTTATTTTTTTTTTTTTTTACGAGGTGGAAAATCCCTTCGGATCTCCGACTCTTGGGGGAAATAAGAGCCGGAGTATGTGGTGTTTCCACTAAAAACCACCTCGACTTCCGCCATGTACCCGTGTGTCGGAGGGTGGGGCATCACCAAAGCACTCGTCGCCACCCTCCGACGGGTATTGGCCCGCCAGATGGTCAGGCGGGCCCCGAACAAAACCCCCTTGGCGACGGATTAAGGTGTTGGACTCCGCCGCCAAAACGCCCAGCGGCCGCAGAGGATAGGGAGGACGGCAACGCAACACCGCATCTCTTCTTCCTCTGCGGCCCCACCGCGACGCATCGAATGGTGCGCCCCCATTTGGTCGCGGGAGATAGGGCGCGCGGAAACGCAACACCGACACGCCTCTCCTCCCGCGACCGCACCCGACTGCGAGGGACAGACAGAACTGTCCCCCGCACCCGCACCGTTGGACGCATCCTGCGCAGGCCCCTCCAAGCCCACGCGGAGCGTCCCCTCCTGGATCCCTCTTAGCTTCACCGCGGATGACCAATCCACGGTTACTGAGCCCCCCCACCACGACAAGGTGGAGATCCCACGGGGGGGAATACCATCTTACCTAAACTAAGCAAAGCTTGTACTAAACAATGCATAAACATACATATGTATATACTTTTTGTAAATACATACATATTATACAAAATGTATAAATACATACATACATCCATGTCCATGCACACAAATGTTTGACTTGTGTAGGAATCGAACCCGCGACTTCAGGCGTGGCAGTCGGTTACACTACGGCATCGAGGCCGATACCTATGATTCTTAATCATTTAACTAATATAATGATTGAGGATTATAGTTATATGCATGCGCACAAATATTTGACTTGTGCGGGAGTCGAACCCGTGACCACATGCATGGCTGTCGGTTACACTGAACATTACATCATCGAGGCTGACACATATGATTCTTAATCATTTAACTGATATAAGGGTTGTTCTCATTCTTTTACTATTCCAATCGCTTGAATGAACGAGCGATCAAATCATTTGATTGACTAATCATTCAAACGATTGCAAGATTAAATTATTAATAAAAGGTGAGAGAGAATAATATAAAAAATGGTTTACTTACATCTTAGTTCTGATTGAAGCGTTGCTATCTAGGTGAAGATCCTTTCCCTCGTGGAGAGCTGTTTGTGAATTAGGCAACATCGATACGTTTTATATACACCCAATCCAGACGATATTCCTCCAAATATGTCCTTAATTTGCTTAAAGTGCAAAATAAGATACCTATCCTATTTAATGTTTTAAAATCATACAACCCGAATACTATGTCTTCGCTTATGATAAATACTTACCGAACACATGTTTTTGTTCATATAAAATCTGTTCCGAACATACAGACAATCCGACACTAAAACAATATAGTGACTTACAAATATAAAAACATGGTTGTAGAGCTCAGTCAGCACTTTGTCTAAATAAGTACCTATCATTAGGATGATGGTACACTGTTACTCATGTTGTATTCTGAATGGTGTATACACTCCCTTTAAACTTTAAGTGGAGCGTACTTTTTTAATACCATGGATGTACTTGTAAATTATATGTATAAACAAGAGAACACTTAATTTCCACTAATGAGACGTCTATTCTGACTACACAAATAACACGGGTTTGCTCGTACTAAATATAATTATGCATAGTCTGCATAAATCTTTTATAGCACATGTAACAACGCAATAATGAATTCAACGATATCTAGTTCTTGAAAGACAGGACATTGCTATGATTGAACATCTTTAATAAAAAAGTATAACTTTTTTGTTAAAACCATTAACTCTTTTTACGTAGTCGGGTAAAACAGCAACGGACATAAAATATGATGATAGTATTACAATACAATGACATACGTTTGGAATCAAATATCTGTAAACCTCTGAGTCTCATTGGGGATATGATACACTGTTGTTACTTGGATAGTAAATAAATATAATTTTATAATAAAAATATATGAGTAGTATGCTACATTATGAACAGTAGGTTTAAACCTTTAATTTTAGATATATACTAAGTGATTTCTATGGATTTGCCCGTGTTAAGTATTTATTATAGGTATGTTAGTATAAGGCATTAGCAAAAAATCAAATTTACAATCATCATCATCATCATCCTCCGAGCGTTATCCCGATTGCATCCAGCACTTACGCCTTGGAGCCCGGGATCCGCTTTCTAGTCTAACCAGCAGGCCGATTCAGAATGTCACGATAAGTAATCGTACGATATGTCAAATTATTGTCCTAGTCTTTTAGCTACCTATTAGAGATTTGTTTTTTTATATATTCATTGAATTCGGGTTATTTATTAATTTACTTCATACTGAATGCATAAAATTGATAGGAAATGCGATAGTTTTGACAAAAAATGAGGTAGCCCGTTTGATAATTAACGGAATCGAATGTCAAATGAGATATCGAAAGATTCTGAATCGCCCCCCAGATTTGACTGAACATTCGTTTTTCCACAGAGCGACTGCCGTCTGACCTCCGCAACCCGAAGGGACAGCCATATTCTATGGTTTAGACTAGATGTATGAGGGTACTGATGCCTCTAACGACTGTCAAAGATGTTCTGATGACAGCCGGGGCCGAGGGCTTAACGTGCTCCCCGAGGCACGGGGGGTGTGACTTTTTGTGGCCGGTCACCCATCGATAAACCAGACGGTGACGAACGCGCTTAACCTCGCGAATCACTTGATTCGAGCGGTCGCCACTTTGCCACGGGCCCCTCAAAATCAAATTTACAATGAACAAACATATCTTCACATTTCATGATATTATGTTACACCTGATCTTATATTACATATGAATATTCATTTTACAATACAAAATGATTGTTATATAAAATAGAGAAAAAAATGAAATAAAATTATTTAACTTTCTGACTTCTTTTGACGTGCACCTGTGAAATACTATAATGTCGGTCAGTATATTAACTATATTTTATTTGTTTTTTTTTTATTAATTTCATAGGATTAATTAATATAGTGGTCTGTAAACTAAATATAAACGAATAATATGTTTCAGCTACCCACTTGGACTTACTCACCGGTTTCACCTCCACTGATGATAGACCCTGATGTGGTGCAAAATGTCGTTAATTATTTGGATGAGGAAGAACGGACGAACAATGCGGATAGCAGACAGTTGTTGAATTTTTATAAAACTGTTTCAAAGGGCTCGAAAGTAATTCGGGTCGAGGTTTATAATGCAAACCAGTTTGAAAGCATTGAATCATCCGTCTGTCGGTGCAGTGCTGAGATATGTTTTCAGCATATTGTAAAAGACATTTACACTGATAGCATCTACTTGCGAGTTAAAGATATGTTACATTACTTGAACAATACGTTTTATCAGTCTTTGTAAAATTAAATTATTGTCAATAAACACTTGTTATGTTGCCCATGAATTATAGTTTTATTTAAGAAAATGAAAACTTGAAACATAAATAGATACCTATATTTTAAATAGTGTATTAAGAGAAACAATTATAAATAGCACGTGTAACAATCTGCGTCCCTCAGTGATGAGATCATTATTGCATTGTACGGGTCAGATATCAATGTTCATTCGATGTTTATCATGTTATCAAATACTCAGAACTAGATACATTAATCATTTAATTTCATGGACAGAAAAATGTTTAAGATATTCATTCAGTATGTATTAAAGAATATATTATATGAGTAGTAAAATAAGTAAATTATGTTGCTGTGAATGTAAAGAATGAAATTAATTGTAAAAATGGGGGAGCCTGGATCTTTTGATCCAGGTCCCCCATTTTTACACTACTCATACGCAATTATTCAAAGCGGTTGGACATCGGATGGGTGACCAAATAACTGTTATTTCAAGTTGCTCTGTGCTGATAGTAATAGGGACGTTAATTTACGAAATGAAAAAGTTATAATTATACTCGTCAGTTATTAAGGACGAAGGTAGGTACTTGCATTTTGGCTCAGAAGGTAACCTTCCGCGACTGCAGTTTACTATTTCATTCATTCGATTTTCATTTGTTTGAATAAAAATATAAGTAATATGAACAATCACAAAACCAGAAAAAAATGTCAAGTAGGTAGATGTAATTAAAATACTTGAGGTGGGCAGCCCTACCGCTGGTTTGCGTACGGCGTGTCTGTAGGTATGTAACTCACGAAGACGGCCGAGTTACAATACTGTTAGATTATATTACCGTGCTTTAAGCGCAGTGGGGCGGAGGGGCGGTCTGATATATTATGTACTTTGTGGTAATGTTTTGAGTTTTTATGTTTGCTGCTATCATTTTTAGTAAATATCTAAGCTCTTCAATAACTTCAATAATATACCTACATACTAATCTTTACCTGAAGTTTTACGATTATGAAAACAAAAGTAATTTTTAAGCATTACCTATCTGTTTATACATATATTGTATACTACACGGCTAATTTGCAGAGCCGTTTGAGATGTAATTTGATATGGATAGTCTGAAACCTGGGGAAGTACAAAGGCTACTCTTTATTAGAATTACATGCGGGCGCAGCCGCGGGTGAAAGCTAGTTAATATAAATAAATGAAAATTATTTCAATTCTCTATTTGTTGGCAGGTGGACGAATCAAATTCTAAGCATCTTTTTCAATTATTCTTAATATCCTTTTAAATATATTTATTTTACTATTAGTTCGTTTTTGTACTGGCTGTTAATAAAGGTTTTATCTAAAATGCGTTCGTCTCAAACACGCGTCACTTATAGTTGCCAATTAGACACTGTCCCAAAAATTCTAATCCTTGAAACTACCTAATTCTAGTAATCATCGCACTTTCAGCTGATTATTATACAGCAATCCAAAAACACTTTACGTCAAAATTCAGCGTAGGCGAAGTCTTAAACACAATCAAACATCAAAGTGAAACGCTGTAACCACCTGGAGGCATAAACACCATAAGGAAACAACGGAATCGTCCCTGTGACAAATACCAACACTCCCACAAGTGATTCAGATAGTAACTTCCTAAAACAAAATTGAAATTAAATTCAGGACCCACATCAAGGTTAGGAACATTAAAGCTCGTTATATTAGCGTGTCACGGGTGTGCTACCATGTTTTTATGGTCCACGCATGTACCTGCATTGTATGCACGGGCATCGTGATATGCAGGTGGAGCAAAAATCGTGGAAATTTTTATTGGTCATTCAGGCAGACCGCAGAAGATTCAAAGTACGTTATAGCGGTTACATTCTTTGAGGCCTCTTTTGCTGTCCGCTTTTATGTAGCTCTTTGTATTTACTCAGAAGAAACGAAATATCGCATGATATATGTAAATTTTATTGTATACAAGTTTCATGTTCACCACGTCACTTACGGTGCGCAAGGAAGATCAGCGATCGTGTCGCCATGACCGATCACAAGCTGATTGTGAACCGTACTGGCACATCGATTGCGACGTACATTAACAATGCAATTGTACTGTTTATGTATCATATGTATAATAGCTGTGCTTGTAGGATAATGTGTATTAGTTGTATTGTGAATTGTATACCTAGCTGTTTGTGTTGTATTTTTTGTATTGTGCGTCGTATTTGGTGTGTCAATTAATGATTTACCTACTTACTTACTTACTTTATATAATAACAAATATCTAGGAAAGCCATATTCTTGAATTCTCTGTGATTTTTTCTACCCTTTTGCTTATATGACGACATTTCTTATCTGCCTCGTTTTATTGTCTATTTGTTAGATAACATATTCTCGTGCCAAGTCGGGCGTGCTGCTAGTCAACGAAGATGAAGTTCTTCGCCTCGTCTCGCAACATTTCTAGCGGCCTTTAAAAAAACCTTAAAAACTTGGTGGTCTAGAGCCATTGTTAACAAGTTGGTATTCAAAGCGGTGGTAGTTGTGAGTGTCCTAAGTGATAAGACGAAGGAGCGAGTCCATATTGGTATGGTCTCGCTCCTAAATTCACTTGAACCAGTATTCTACCAAGAATCTATGCCATATACATAATACACCTACTACATATTTTTAAGGACAATAATAGGAATATCGTTTGTTTAATATTTTCTTAAAATTCTTTCTTAAAATAAGTAGGGCTAATATGCTAATAGCAGTGCTAATATATTATGCAATTTAGCAATCCATATTTTAGATTTAACGTAATTGTTATACCAGCCTACAAAAAATACTTACGCTATTGTAGTTTTAAAAAGAACGTAACTTAAACAAATAAAACAATAATAATTCCAACTAATTTTAGACGTCGTAATTATTTGTTTATGTCGCCGGAACGGATTACAGTATAATTATGGCACAACACAACTGCACGTGTAATGCCGTAAAGCAGTAACATTCACCAATATTCATAAAGCCATACTCTGTAGCACAGTTTACGACCATAGACTGGCTCATAATTTTTCATTAGACTGAATATAAAAAATATTATCGCAACAATTTAACTTAGCGATGATCATAGCTGGACTTATATTATAGTTTAAGCGGATCAGCGCCTTAATAATGTTTACTTAAATATTTTGTAAAATATTGTTTACTTAGCTATGACAGTTTAACGAACCTTGGATAAAATTTCAGATGCCGTATAGTTTCTAGAATAAATTAGTAATCATTTTGTTCCTTATATACTTGTAGATTTTATAGTTTTTGCTTAGTGACTTGAGTTCAAATAATACCGCTGGACCTAATTGAACATTTAATAAACAAATGGAACAAACTATAATTCGAAGTTTGTCATTATTATACGAAGATTCAGGCTTTTTATGATGATATGACTAGAGGTTGCGGGCGCATTTTGTTTGAATTTAACAGTTTCTACCCTATCTCTTGGGAATTTCGGAAAATTTCTTCTAAGTCTATGGTCCCTTTGGAACATACATCGACACCTCCTATGTATAACATCGTAACTGACAAAATGACGAAAATCACATTTTAGATTTTCATTAACCATGTATCTATCGTTTGATCTAATAAAAACGATATTATTTACAATAGAACCCTAGATATGAAGACTGCATAATAATCGTATCTTCATCTTTAGCGTAGTAATATACCGTATAGCGAAACTGCGATTCAGTAAGCGGGAAAGGGGATACCTATGAGCCGCGAGAGCCAATGGTATGTGTAAGTACTGATTATTCTATCGGTACTTACACTTATCATTGGCTCGCGCGGGAGAAGGGATGTTCGTGGTTGCATTAAAAGAAACGGTTTGATTAATATTATTTAATGGACAAATAAGATAGTGTATCAACTATGTCATCTTGATCATCTTACAAATTATTGATGCAGTAATTGAACCATTTTAACAAAATTATTCGTTTGATCTACAAATCCAAACATAAATAATTAATAATTTTATAATGAAGTGAGTACCATTAACTCTTTTGCGGTCGTTTTACGAACGTGCAAGGTAAGTGAAATGTTTTAAAATATTAATTACAAATAAATAAAATAAATGTCTGAAATAACATAATACCCACGGTAAAATCTCGTATGTAGGACTTACTATAATATTATACATTGATTTCAGATACTTTTCAACTATCGTAAGTAATGACTTACGATATTTTACTATTATCAAAATGTTAATTAGATTTGTGTATTTGGACTTACGATTATTTACGCTGGATTTAGTTAGGGTTTTTATATCCTAAGTTATACTTAAGATATTTTACATCGAAACGAAACATAAGTTAATTTTGTTTTTGTTTTACAAAATCACCGACCCCTTTAACGCTTATATTGATGAGATAAAGGGAACGTTGGACATTTTTACTGATTCCCAAGAAACACGCCATAGTATAAGCTCCCCTCCCTCATAGTAAGTAACAGTGTATTGGAATAATAATGGCACGTCTCTAACATTTATTCCCTAACTTTAAAGGTTCAAGTCAATTTGAAACATAATTTTAAATTTAACTTAATTTGAAATAATTATAAGTATAAAAAAATACTATACCAATTATACAAAGTAATGTCAAAGTTTCTTTTTTTTCTCTCTCTCCCTCTTTTCTTTCTATGTGTCCATCCCTCTGTACAGCTAAACAACTCAAACGTTGTATAGGCTATAAATATCATATTGTGGAAGGTACTTACCCAAGGGACAGTTACGATTATGACATTGTCACGCGTACGAAACAGCAGAAAAGAGTTATAATCATACTTTTTTCTTTCTTTTGAACTCAGTGAAGATTCTCTGTTAACTGCTGCGAATATAACACGCCATTCATTCATTGCACAATAAATCATCTAGATTTTGATAACGTAAACCACTTTTGTCCTTGGCTTGTCGAAAAAGTTATTTTTTCACTACAACCCTCTCAATTTTCACTGATTTAGTTGATACACAGCTAGCAAACACACCTTTTTCTTCTTTCTCAGAAGCGATACCACAGACTTCCAGTAATAGGAACACTAAGTCCAGGAAAGACTAATATCGGACGTCGTCGTGCTGCCGAATGGAAAGACAGTAAACGGAAAATGCTAAGAAACTGAGACGATGAGTTTATGAGTAACGATGGTGCTCTAAGGCATTGTAGCATACTAAAAAGTTTCTTGAAACTTTGTAATGGATTTTCAATAGGTTTGGGCATTTAGGGACCCGTGAAAAACATGTAACGTGTGTAGGATAAATATACGATCATATAAAATATTTTCAGCTTGTAGAATCTCATTAGACTCGCCAAATAAACCTGAAGATCCTTATATCATCCTTTTGGAGTTAGCCCAGTTAGAACCCGATGTGTGGTGTTGTAAATTGATTTATATTCTAGATAATACTAGGGTGTTGTAGTCTGATTTTGACAATGATTTTGTAACATACTACACACCATAGCGCTCGTAACGTGACTTGACTTGTCGGTCCCCATCAGAAAATGTCCACACACAAAATGTTTTTACACAGGGTTCCAATTGGATTTATGGCCACTCTTGGTGATAGTTGTCACATTTATATCAGAGTGCCACATGTCACATTTATGTGTTTCTAGTTCTATCCTTGGCCCTTTACCAAATATAGCTAAGCAGTTGGTAATTTTCTTCGAGCAAGTATAATAATGTTCTAAAACAAACATGACACTAAAACCACCAAAACTGCTAATAACATGAATACTAAATCATATGAATAAATTGATTAACTATACCAATAAAAGTTTCATCAAATTATAATTCATAGAATCAGTGCTTGTCAGTTGTAACAATTATAATTCTTGATTTTAAATTCGTCTCCGAGGGGTTGTTAGCGCCTTCTGTGGAATAATCGGGGCGCCGCTAATCTGATTACGTTTTCATTCAACGAAGCTATTGGAATAGATATGTAGATAGTCGGCTAAAGTCGACACAGGGAAATTCAATTCTAGAATTTTCGGCTCACGACACTGATGAATTTTTTAACTATATGTGTACAATATACTTTGAAAAAAATAAATGTGAATGCCTAAAATTGTAAGGTTGCAGCTGTCTATAATTGCTGTGGATACTTCATATTTGTTTATTGTTCAGATTAACTGTTTGTTACTATCTAAATGTAATCATAGTGTTGTCTATTGTATAGCGCTTATTTTGAATTCAGATAATTTTGTATTGTACGGGTATCGAACGCCCACTATGCAGCGTCTACGCAGCGTCAGTCAACGGCTACGCAGCGTAGGTACAGTACCTACGCTGCGTAGCATAGTGTCGTTATAATTGCACACCGTACTAACAACATCCAGCAACATATCCTCGTATTCGTCACACAAAGATTAGTACATCGAGAATCAAACCCTCGGCTTACGTCTTAACACTTACCACTAGACCAACTTAAGCAACCAAATTATTTGTAACCTAAACGTGTACAACTCATGACAAATACAAAATATATGTGCATCAAAATTATAATAACTAGAGTCTTAAATAAACGAGACATATGTTCAAACGGGGCATTAACTCACCCGGTGTATATTTACTACATCATAGACGTGACGTCATCGGTCGAATGTCTATGGCTATTTTTCAACTGTTCGCCATATTCTTTCGTACCTATTCTACCATTTTTATCAAAAACCCCTACTCTGTTTTCGATATGGATTTGATATATTCGGTGATAATGTTTTGTTAAATTATTCAACTTTTATTTTTGTCTGGCAAACTGAGGAGTGCATCGTATTCTAAATTCCTGAAGTAATTAGTTAAGTAAAACACCTACTTAACAAGATTTGAAACTCTACTTACCGCAAGCCTACAAAGTAAGTATAATTTAAGCGACCTTCAGGCAATCGAATTTGCAATTAAATAACCAAAATGCGATAAATGGAGATGTCAATTTCAGTTTTAAGATTTTAACAATGTAAGATATTTTCTTTCTACTGGCCTCTCAAAAGTTTCTACCATTCGTGTAATAGTTGAAGCCACTGATATTCTTAATACTTATTGTACATAAAAATTGCAAGTAACATACAGTTATACATAATTCTATAAAAAAAGCAATACTTAGTTTTTGATTCAACTATGATATCTATAGAGTCACATAATTATATTATAATTTCGAGTTATGATAAAAAATAAAAGTAACATTAGTAGGGGCCATTAAGAGAGTGATCGTAGCACGTACAGTTTTGACAGCTTTCCTTACTTATGGTACCAGAAGTTAAGCCATTATAACCATTAACGCGTACACAATAAAGGTGGTGATGGCATTAATGAAGGCCTAGCTTTTTTCAATGACTCAAAACTTGAATGTTTCGCTTATATATTTTATCGGTAGGACTCGAAGGTCGAATATTGTCACAAGTTAAGTTCCGTGCCGTGAATATTCTGTCTTTTTCTGATAGTGGAATTTATTTTTGTTTAACCTTTTACAGACTGCCACGCAGAGGGTTTGGAGGTCAAACCAACAGCTCGCAACCCTGACTTTTCGTTAAGTTATTATATTATATTGATTTTAATTATATTTAGTTACGGGTATGCGATTGTTCATTATCACATACTAAACGGTGAACGAAAGCATCATGAGGAAAGCTGCATCCCCAATAAATAACTCTGTGTCACACACCAATTTAAAATAGTATAATATAATATGGACATTACACACGGTCATCTTATTAAAAACTAGACAAAGCCTGTTTTATTTTAACCAGTTAACGGATAAACTCTTAAATCTAATCTGATTCTCAAATCTTATACTAATATATAAAGCTGAAGAGTTTGTTTGTTTGTTTGCTTGAACGCGCTACTTTCAGGAACTACTGGTCCGATTAGAAAAAATATTTCAGTGTTAGATAGCTAATTTATCGAGGAAGTCTGTAGGCTATATAACACAACGCTATGAGCCACGGCAGCGGAGCAGTAGCCTTAAATATAGTGGGTGTAACCGCGGGCTCATCTAGTTCTAATATATAAAGCTGAATAGTTTGTTTGGTTGGTTGAACGCGCTAATCTCAAGAACTACTTGTCCGATTTGAAAAATTTCTTTCAGTGTTAGATAGCCCATTTATCAGAACAGGCTTTCGTGGTTTGTTATTTGTGTTTAACATTAGTTTCCGACCCCTTAGATGTATTATCTATATAGACTATAGTTTGTATGACTTCTCATTTTGGCTTTGATAACTTTGCAGCCTTTGCTGTACCTAGCCATGGAAATGCGAGCATTGATATTGGCTACGTAGAGCAGGACCGTGTGGCCTAATGGATAAGGCGTCGGACTTCGGATCCGAAGATTGCAGGTTCAAGTCCTGTCACGGTCGCAACACCGCAGATTTCTTTTTGCATTAAAATGCATTTTTTTTCAAATAGCAATAAAACTTGTTAACGGTTAACTCTAATACTAGCTTACAAGACCGATTTTCTAAGCTTTGAATGAATAAACGAATAACCAAATTTATTCATACAAAGGTAAAATAAACAGAAAATCGCAATTGTGAACACATCTTTTGAATAATTTTATAATAATCTATCGTTTTCATATGAAGAAATCCACCTTTAGCCGTATTTATATAAATGTGTCGTATTTTACGAAAATATGTCATTGAAATACATAAGTATTACATCTGGACAGCACCGTGAACTTAATAAAAATATACCTATTACTAGCTGTTATCAGGCTTCGCCGACCCTACATTAAAATCTACGTTTTGATGTGATAAATTACATGTTTGCTTATTTTTATGCCATCACTACACAGTTACGACACAGTTAATATTTTCTTGGGTTTACGTGAACGTTACACGATATAATTCAACTACGGTTTACGGCTTTTATAGCGATATGTTTGTCTGATTTTGACGTGACCACATTGCCTGTAAACTAATCGAACGTCGGATTATTATAAATAAATTGTATTAATGTAATCTCAGTCAAGCCAATACGAGTACATCGCGATAAAATCCGTAAACCGTAGTTAAATTTAAACAGATAGTTTTACAAATGATGGAGTGTGGACTGGTTTTATTTGAAAACAGATAATTATACAAATAAAACCAGTCCAAACTCCACATAAAGAGATGCCGCATTAAAACCTTGTACCGAAATAACCCTTCACAAGTATGGCCGCATACTAAGCGTATTTACAGTCTTGTCCATCCAGTCATATCTTTTTTGTTTAGATTTATTTTTATTCATAGTAATCAGTATTATATACATGTATGTATGTATGTAATTTTGCGTAACTTTATTTTCACATAACATGTGTAACTTATAAAAATAATAGTACCATGGTACGAATACACAATAGCAGGTACAATGTTCAAGTTCCAGAAACGAATCGGTCGTATTAATAATTATTGGTTTAGGTTAGGTTAGAACTGTGACCACAACGCACGAGCCGAGCGAGCGAAACGAGCGTGCCGCGGCAGTGGCCTGCGAAGTGCCAGAACAGAATCGGTCCTATCGTTATTGGTTTATGTAAGGTTAAAACTGCGGTATAAACTCCCAGGCCATAAACATAACCGTAAATGAGTCGTGTTTTATGAATTTTGGTTGGAGTGTAGCCTTGGGAGCGTTACGGCGCGAGGACTTAAAAAAAAAAGCCAAAAAGTGTTATTTTTGCAAATCGTTTATTTTCTCGATTTTATCGTATAAAACACCTAAATATAAGGCTAAAAGTGTCTTGGTAAAAGTGTCATATATTTTTTATTACACTTTGTAAAAGTTGTATTTTGAGTATGAGTGAAAATATTATGGTAACTATGTTTAAGGATAAAAGTGTTATGATAAAAAACAGTAGGAGTTTAAATATATTTACATTCACGATATTATTAATTACAATTTTCGAAAACATGAGTGTTATGACCATCGCCGGTTGCACTACAAATAGTATGAATGAAAACTTTAGGATGAAAAATTTTAGGAAGAGTGATCATTCGGATTACAAATCGTTAGGAAGAACAATTTTGGGTAAAAAACTTTAGGTGAGCCAATATGGACCCATGTTATATCACCTATAACCGTCCTCGCTAAATGGGCTATTCATCACAAAATTAATTACCAAAATCAAATCAGTAGTTTCTGAGATTAGCGCGTTCAATCAAACACACAAACTCTTCAGCATTATAATTCAGCTTATAGATATTATAGAGTATTTAAATTTATGCAAAACCTACATAAAAATATTTTGATATTTTTCTTATAAAACAACATAATTCCTACAAATACATATTATTTTTCCTTATGGTATGCCATAATAAGAACTCGCGGCCTCCACATCATCCTATATTACGTCCTGAATGACACACAAACGCATGAACATTAAGTAAGTATTATTTCCCTCCCGACGCCATTTTAATCATCACGTCGGGGTCAACCGGAATTTAAATTCTAAAGCAACTCAACTTATATTTTTATTTTGGCAACGGCCAGCCAGCCAGCTAGTAAGCACTCTGAAATAACTCAGAGTGCTTGCTAGCTGGCTGTCGGTGACAACGCAAAATTAAATCCTATTCGGGGGATAGCACTTATTAAAATCTGTCCGAAAAACTGCTCTTTTAGGGCACAATGGGTAATCTCGGGTAAGCGAACGAGCGCGCTGAGCGAATGGCGGAATGCTGGACAAGCGTGGACGGGTCGTGAGAGACAAGCGATTTGAAGAAGTAAATGGTCTGTTGGCGTCCATTTCTTGTCGCCTAGGTAAAGTTAAAAAAGAAGGGTTATATTTTCAGCAGTTTATGCATAGATATGGTGCTTATTTTAAGTTAAGCATTCACATTCGCGCGCGAGACGTGCCGGCGAGCGCACGCAGTTCGTTTAGTGCCGCGACTTTCACTATCCGCTTAATTATAAGTATCCACTTTTAGTAAAATGAGTGAAAATAGTGTAGATGATGAAGATTTAGATAGAAGTGATTCGGAAATTTTAAAAGAATGTGAAAGAGAGCTTGATGGTTTGTCGAATCGGAATAATTCTGTAAGAAATGACCTGAATATGAACCACAAATAACCAGGAGCGAGAGCAAAAGGTGAAGAAAGTAGTGAAGATAGTTTTACGACAGTTATTAGAAAAAAACCTAAAGTAACGAGCAGAATTGGTTCAGTGAATACACATGATACCCAATGTGAATTTTTGGAAAAAAGTGACGCAACGCAAAGTCATTATGACATTAATGTTACCTCTATGCATTATGACGTATCTTTAAGTGCATTAAAACCTTTGCCAAAACAAATGGCTGTAGCAAAATTATTGTCCAGTGAAAAGAAAGGAGGAGTGACTAAAATTAAATATAAGAGCCCATATAAAGTTTTGATTCAGTTGAAAGAGAAAGAGCAAGCTGAAAAGTTACTACACAGTCAAAAATTCAAAGAATTAGATCTTAAAGTCCAGTACATTCATGACCAGAATATTTTATCTTACGGAATCATTAAAGGAGTGGATTTAGACATTGAGGAGAAAGAGTTTACTACAAGTCTGAACTGTGATATGGAGATAGTAACAACCAAACGATTAAAAAAAAGGAACTTAGAAGGTAAATGGGTAGACAGCGAGACGGTACGCATATGCTTCAATAATCCCTTTCCACCTCAATATATATTTATGCTTATGGCTGCAGATTTCAAGTAGAGAAATATATATTCCCGGTATCTCAGTGCTCTCTGTGTTGGCAGTTTGGCCACAGTAGACATTTTTGCCCGTCCAGCAAGATTGTTTGTCCTAAATGTGGTAAAGCGCACGAAAATTGTGAAATCGAAACATTTAAGTGCCCCAATTGCAGGGGCCCACATATGGCGTTAGACAAGACGTGCCTTGCTTTCCTAAAAGAAAGAAAAATAAGATTTATTATGAGTGAGAATAATCTCACATACAAGAAGGCATTGGAGATGTATTTGAAAGCTTCAGATCGTCCGACATGCACTAAAGAAAATGACGACAAGGCATGCTATCCCACGTCATCCTGCATTCAAAGACCTGAAAATAGTTACAGCGGTGTTCTTAAAAAAGGTATAAATCCTCCAGAAGAATTGGCTAGTGACACAGATCTTACAAATGAGGGGGAGATACATAAAGAGGAGGCATTACAGCGCCCAAACACCAAGAAAGCTAAAAAAAGCAAGAAGAAAAAAAAGAAAAATATTGAGACTGATATAGAATCAACACAAGAAGAAGATATGGACGTTGAACCTTTGTGTGATCGGATAAATGATAAACAGGATAAGAAGAGTAAAAGGAGGTTTGATTTTTATTCAGTTTTCCAGAGGATTAAGGAAATAATATTTTCGGAGCGCAGTTTTGAAGAAAAAACTATGGCAATATTGAAGGATATTTTCAGAGAGCTTAAATTATGGTTTTTGAGAATTTTCACAGGTGACCAGTTGTTAAAAAATATTTTAAACATATCTGATGGATAGTAACGTTAAGGATTCTGCCATAAATATACTACAATGGAATTGCCAAAGTTTAAAGCCTACACTAGTAGATTTTGACTTACTATTGAATAGGGAAAATATTCATATAGCAGCAATATGTGAAAATTGGCTTGATTCGGAAATTGACTCAATTAAGTTAAGTACCTATAGTATCTATAAAAGGGATAGACCTGATGCTTATGGAGGAGTTGCAATCATAGTCCATAAGTCTATTCGCTCACAGGTATGTCAAATTAATTTACATAATTCTGGTATAGAGGCTATTCATGTGAAGGTATTAAATTGTAGTGTTTTAGAACACATCATAAGTATCTACTGTCCGTCATCAGTAAGTACTAGGACATGCGATTGGGAGGATCTTATTTCACGTGTGTCTACAAAATGTATTGTGGTGGGTGATTATAATGGGCACCACACAAACTGGTCATACAAAACTGACCCCAGGGGAATGCAGTTGTTAGATGCCTCATTGGATTGTGGTTTTGTATCTGTAAATAACGGCTCAGCTACTCGCGTTAAACTAATGGAGGGTGTTCTTCAGAGTACCTCACCAGATGTAACATTTGTCTCATCAGACCTAGCCATAATGACTAAATGGCAAGTATTAAACGAGAGCTTAGGTAGTGATCATCTTCTCATTATAATAAGGCTCAATTTTCAAGCTCCGCTGTCTTTCACTAGGAGGAGAAATTTCAAACGGGCTAATTGGCATCAGTATAAAGAAGACCTAAGCGCACCTTTGTCGAATTGGAATAGTAATAGCTTCTTGAACTCTGACATTCAAAATATGTACGATTATTTGGAAACCAATATCAATGAGGCCGCTCACAAAAATATTCCTTTTACTAAGATATGTACGAATCCCAGTAATAAATTTAAGCCCAAGGAATGGTGGAACCCATCACTATCAGCAGCAGTTGCGGAGCGGAGACTAGCTTTACAAAAATTCAGACGAAACCCAACCCCTGATAATTACGAAATCTTGCAAAATAAAATATTATGTTGTCGTAGACTAATACAAAAAGCTAAGTCACGTAGTTGGCAAGCGTTCTGTGATGGTGTCAGTAAATGTACTTCAGCGGTTGAAATGTGGAACAAGATGGGCTGGATCAAGGGATATCGTCCGTCAAAGTGTACACCATCTAAACAAAGACAAATGGAATTATTACATTCACTAACTCCAGATACTGTCGGAAACTTAACACCTACTTTTAATTCTAGAAATGTGTTACTGGAATCACCGTTTACACTACAAGAACTTAAAATATGTTTTAAAAAGAAAGATACTGCTCCTGGTAGTGATGGGATCACGTATTCAATGATCTATAATCTGCCTGAGTCCGGCATAAAATTCTTACTTAATTTATTTAATGCTATTTTTCTGACCAGTTACGTACCCAATCAATGGCGATCAATTCTAATAGTACCCATACCAAAGGCAGTAAGTAATTGCAATGTAGAACCTAACCTAAATTAAGACCTATTTCTTTAATTACATGTTTATGCAAATTTTTTCATAATATGCTGAACAATCGAATTGAATGGCACATAGAGAAACATTTGGTATTATCTCCACAAGTCACAGGATTTAGAAAAGCTCATTCCTGCTTAGACAGCCTTTCTAGACTCATTACGTACATACAGTTAGGTTTAGCAAAGAAAATTCCCACTGTTGCCTGTTTTCTAGACATAGAGGATGCATACAACAATATTTTGATTGAGAAGATGCTCACTATCCTGGATGACTTAGGGGCGGCACATATCTGACCGAAGATGCGTCGAACGTATCTTCGGTCGCGTCTATTCCGTCAAATAAATCGGTACACATCTGACGGAAAATGCGTCGAGTGTATCTGCACACATTCGCTGAAAGCGTAGCTATTATGCACATATATAAGTTTGTTCGTGCAGGGCCGTACTCAGGGCAGCTCAATCCAGACGATATTCCTCCAAATATGTCCTTAATTTGCTTAAAGTGCAAAATAAGATACCTATCCTATTTAATGTTTTAAAATCATACAACCCGAATACTATGTCTTCGCTTATGATAAATACTTACCGAACACATGTTTTTGTTCATATAAAATCTGTTCCGAACATACAGACAATCCGACACTAAAACAATATAGTGACTTACAAATATAAAAACATGGTTGTAGAGCTCAGTCAGCACTTTGTCTAAATAAGTACCTATCATTAGGATGATGGTACACTGTTACTCATGTTGTATTCTGAATGGTGTATACACTCCCTTTAAACTTTAAGTGGAGCGTACTTTTTTAATACCATGGATGTACTTGTAAATTATATGTATAAACAAGAGAACACTTAATTTCCACTAATGAGACGTCTATTCTGACTACACAAATAACACGGGTTTGCTCGTACTAAATATAATTATGCATAGTCTGCATAAATCTTTTATAGCACATGTAACAACGCAATAATGAATTCAACGATATCTAGTTCTTGAAAGACAGGACATTGCTATGATTGAACATCTTTAATAAAAAAGTATAACTTTTTTGTTAAAACCATTAACTCTTTTTACGTAGTCGGGTAAAACAGCAACGGACATAAAATATGATGATAGTATTACAATACAACGACATACGTTTGGAATCAAATATCTGTAAACCTCTGAGTCTCATTGGGGATATGATACACTGTTGTTACTTGGATAGTAAATAAATATAATTTTATAATAAAAATATATGAGTAGTATGCTACATTATGAACAGTAGGTTTAAACCTTTAATTTTAGATATATACTAAGGGATTTCTATGGATTTGCCCGTGTTAAGTATTTATTATAGGTATGTTAGTATAAGGCATTAGCAAAAAATCAAATTTACAATCATCATCATCATCATCCTCCGAGCGTTATCCCGATTGCATCCAGGACTTACGCCTTGGAGCCCGGGGTCCGCTTTCTAGTCTAACCAGATTTGACTGAACATTCGTTTTTCCACAGAGCGACTGCCGTCTGACCTCCGCAACCCGAAGGGACAGCCATATTCTATGGTTTAGACTAGATGTATGAGGGTACTGATGCCTCTAACGACTGTCAAAGATGTTCTGATGACAGCCGGGGCCGAGGGCTTAACGTGCTCCCCGAGGCACGGGGGGTGTGACTTTTTGTGGCCGGTCACCCATCGATAAACCAGACGGTGACGAACGCGCTTAACCTCGCGAATCACTTGATTCGAGCGGTCGCCACTTTGCCACGGGCCCCTCAAAATCAAATTTACAATGAACAAACATATCTTCACATTTCATGATATTATGTTACACCTGATCTTATATTACATATGAATATTCATTTTACAATACAAAATGATTGTTATATAAGATAGAGAAAAAAATGAAATAAAATTATTTAACTTTCTGACTTCTTTTGACGTGCACCTGTGAAATACTATAATGTCGGTCAGTATATTAACTATATTTTATTTGTTTTTTTTTTATTAATTTCATAGGATTAATTAATATAGTGGTCTGTAAACTAAATATAAACGAATAATATGTTTCAGCTACCCACTTGGACTTACTCACCGGTTTCACCTCCACTGATGATAGACCCTGATGTGGTGCAAAATGTCGTTAATTATTTGGATGAGGAAGAACGGACGAACAATGCGGATAGCAGACAGTTGTTGAATTTTTATAAAACTGTTTCAAAGGGCTCGAAAGTAATTCGGGTCGAGGTTTATAATGCAAACCAGTTTGAAAGCATTGAATCATCCGTCTGTCGGTGCAGTGCTGAGATATGTTTTCAGCATATTGTAAAAGACATTTACACTGATAGCATCTACTTGCGAGTTAAAGATATGTTACATTACTTGAACAATACGTTTTATCAGTCTTTGTAAAATTAAATTATTGTCAATAAACACTTGTTATGTTGCCCATGAATTATAGTTTTATTTAAGAAAATGAAAACTTGAAACATAAATAGATACCTATATTTTAAATAGTGTATTAAGAGAAACAATTATAAATAGCACGTGTAACAATCTGCGTCCCTCAGTGATGAGATCATTATTGCATTGTACGGGTCAGATATCAATGTTCATTCGATGTTTATCATGTTATCAAATACTCAGAACTAGATACATTAATCATTTAATTTCATGGACAGAAAAATGTTTAAGATATTCATTCAGTATGTATTAAAGAATATATTATATGAGTAGTAAAATAAGTAAATTATGTTGCTGTGAATGTAAAGAATGAAATTAATTGTAAAAATGGGGGAGCCTGGATCTTTTGATCCAGGTCCCCCATTTTTACACTACTCATACGCAATTATTCAAAGCGGTTGGACATCGGATGGGTGACCAAATAACTGTTATTTCAAGTTGCTCTGTGCTGATAGTAATAGGGACGTTAATTTACGAAATGAAAAAGTTATAATTATACTCGTCAGTTATTAAGGACGAAGGTAGGTACTTGCATTTTGGCTCAGAAGGTAACCTTCGGCGACTGCAGTTTACTATTTCATTCATTCGATTTTCATTTGTTTGAATAAAAATATAAGTAATATGAACAATCACAAAACCAGAAAAAAATGTCAAGTAGGTAGATGTAATTAAAATACTTGAGGCGGGCAGCCCTACCGCTGGTTTGCGTACGGCGTGTCTGTAGGTATGTAACTCACGAAGACGGCCGAGTTACAATACTGTTAGATTATATTACCGTGCTTTAAGCGCAGTGGGGCGGAGGGGCGGTCTGATATATTATGTACTTTGTGGTAATGTTTTGAGTTTTTATGTTTGCTGCTATTATTTTTAGTAAATATCTAAGCTCTTCAATAACTTCAATAATATACCTACATACTAATCTTTACCTGAAGTTTTACGATTATGAAAACAAAAGTAATTTTTAAGCATTACCTATCTGTTTATACATATATTGTATACTACACGGCTAATTTGCAGAGCCGTTTGAGATGTAATTTGATATGGATAGTCTGAAACCTGGGGAAGTACAAAGGCTACTCTTTATTAGAATTACATGCGGGCGCAGCCGCGGGTGAAAGCTAGTTAATATAAATAAATGAAAATTATTTCAATTCTCTATTTGTTGGCAGGTGGACGAATCAAATTCTAAGCATCTTTTTCAATTATTCTTAATATCCTTTTAAATATATTTATTTTACTATTAGTTCGTTTTTGTACTGGCTGTTAATAGAGGTTATAAGTAAAATGCGTTCGTCTCAAACACGCGTCACTTATAGTTGCCAATTAGACACTGTCCCAAAAATTCTAATCCTTGAAACTACCTAATTCTAGTAATCATCGCACTAACAGCTGATTATTATACAGCAATCCAAAAACAATTTACGTCAAAATTCAGCGTAGGCGAAGTCTTAAACACAATCAAACATCAAAGTGAAACGCTGTAACCACCTGGAGGCATAAACACAATAAGGAAACAACGGAACTCGTCCCTGTGACAAATACCAACACTCCCACAACTGATTCAGATAGTTACTTCCTAAAACAAAATTGAAATTAAATTCAGGACCCACATCAAGGTTAGGAACGTTCAAGCTCGTTATTTTAGCGTGTCACGGGTGTGCTACCATGTTTTTATGGTCCACCCATGTACCTGCGTTGTATGCACGGGCATCGTGATATGCAGGTGGAGCAAAAATCGTGGAAATTTTTATTGGTCATTCAGGCAGAAGATTCAAAGTACGTTATAGCGGTTACATTCTTTGGGGCCTCTTTTGCTGTCCGCTTTTATGTAGATCTTTGTATTTACTCAGAATAAATATCGCATGATATATGTAAATTTTATTGTATACAAGTTTCATGTTCACCACGTCACTTACAGTGCGCAAGGAAGATCAGCGATCGTGTCGCCATGACCGATTACAAGCTGATTGTGAACCGTACTGGCACATCGATTGCGACGTACATTAACAATGCAATTGTACTGTTTATGTATCATATGTAATAGCTGTGCTTGTAGGATAATGTGTATTAGTTGTATTGTGAATTGTATACCTAGCTGTTTGTGTTGTATTTTTTATTGTGCGTCGTATTTGGTGTGTCAATTAATGATTTACCTACTTACTTACTTACTTACTTTATATAATGACAAATATCTAGGAAAGCCATATTCTTGAATTCTCGGTGATTTTTTCTACCCTTTTGCTTATATGACGACATTTCTTATCTGCCTCGTTTTATTGTCTATTTGTTAGATAACATATTCTCGTGCCAAGTCGGGCGTGCTGCTAGTCAACGAAGATGAAGTTCTTCGCCTCGTCTCGCAACATTTCTAGCGGCCTTTAAAAAAACCTTAAAAACTTGGTGGTCTAGAGCCATTGTTAACAAGTTGGTATTCAAAGCGGTGGTAGTCGTGAGTGTCCTAAGTGATAAGACGAAGGAGCGAGTCCATATTGGTATGGTCTCGCTCCTAAATTCACTTGAACCAGTATTCTACCAAGAATCTATGCCATGTACATAATACACCTACTACATATTTTTAAGGACAATAATAGGAATATCGTTTGTTTAATATTTTCTTAAAATTCTTTCTTAAAATAAGTAGGGCTAATATGCTAATAGCAGTGCTAATATATTATGCAATTTAGCAAGCCATATTTTAGATTTAACGTAATTGTTATACCAGCCTACAAAAAATACTTACGCTATTGTAGTTTTAAAAAGAACGTAACTTAAACAAATAAAACAATAATAATTCCAACTAATTTTAGACGTCGTAATTATTTGTTTATGTCGCCGGAACGGATTACAGTATAATTATGGCACAACACAACTGCACGTGTAATGCCGTAAAGCAGTAACATTCACCAATATTCATAAAGCCATACTCTGTAGCACAGTTTACGACCATAGACTGGCTCATAATTTTTCATTAGACTGAATATAAAAAATATTATCGCAACAATTTTACTTAGCGATGATCATAGCTGGACTTACATTATAATTTAAGCGGATCAGCGCCTTAATAATGTTTACTTAAATATTTTGTAAAATATTGTTTACTTAGCTATGACAGTTTAACGAACCTTGGATAAAATTTCAGATGCCATATAGTTTCTAGAATAAATTAGTAATCATTTTGTTCCTTATATACTTGTAGATTTTATAGGTTTTGCTTAGTGACTTGAGTTCAAATAATACCGCTGGACCTAATTGAACATTTAATAAACAAATGGAACAAACTATAATTCGGAGTTTGTCATTATTATACGAAGATTCAGGCTTTTTATGATGATATGACTAGTCATATATAACCTCTAGAGGTTGCCGGCGCATTTTGTTTGAATTTAACAGTTTCTACCCGATCTCTTGGGAATTTCGGAAAATTTCTTCTAAGTCTATGGTCCCTTTGGAACATACATCGACACCTCCTATGTATAACATCGTAACTGACAAAATGACGAAAATCACATTTTAGATTTTCATTAACCTTGTATCATGGACTATCGTTTGATCTAATAAAAACGATATTATTTACAATAGAACCCTAGATATGAAGACTGCATAATAATCGTATCTTCATCTTTAGCGTAGTACTATACCGTATAGCGCAACTGCGATACAGTAAGCGGGAAAGGGGATACCTATGAGCCGCGAGAGCCAATGGTATGTGTAAGTACTGATTATTCTATCGGTACTTACACTTATCATTGGCTCGCGCGGGAGAAGGGATGTTCGTGGTTGCATTAAAAGAAACGGTTTGATTAATATTATTTAATGGACAAATAAGATAGTGTATCAACTATGTCATCTTGATCATCTTACAAATTATTGATGCAGTAATTGAACCATTTTAACAAAATTATTCGTTTGATCTATAAATCCAAACATAAATAATTAATAATTTTATAATGAAGTGAGTACCATTAACTCTTTTGCGGTCGTTTTACGAACGTGCAAGGTAAGTGAAATGTTTTAAAATATTAATTACAAATAAATTAAATAAATGTCTGAAATAACATAATACCCACGGTAAATCTCGTATGTAGGACTTACTTTAATATTATATATTGATTTTAGATACTTTTCAACTATCGTAAGTAATGACTTACGATATTTTACTATTGTCAAAATGTTAATTAGATTTGTGTATTTGGACTTACGATTATTTACGCTGGATTTAGTTAGGCTTTTTATATCCTAAGTTATACTTAAGATATGTTACATCGAAACGAAACATAAGTTAATTTTGTTTTTGTTTTACAAAATCACCGACCCCTTTAACGCTGATATTGATGAAATAAAGGGAACGTTGGACATTTTTACTGATTCCCAAGAAACACGCCATAGTATAAGCTCCCCTCCCTCATAGTAAGTAACAGTGTATTGGAATAATAATGGCACGTCTCTAACATTTGTTCCCTAACTTTAAAGGTTCAAGTCAATTTGAAACATAATTTTAAATTTAACTTAATTTGAAATAATTATAAGTATAAAAAAATACTATACCAATTATACAAAGTAATGTCAAAGTTTCTTTTTTTTCTCTCTCTCCCTCTTTTCTTTCTATGTATCCATCCCTCTGTACAGCTAAACAACTCAAACGTTGTATAGGTTATAAATATCATATTGTGGAAGGTACTTACCCAAGGGACAGTTACGATTATGACATTGTCACGCGTACGAAACAGCAGAAAAGAGTTATAATCATACTTTTTTCTTTCTTTTGGACTCAGTGAAGATTCTCTGTTAACTGCTGCGAATATAACACGCCATTCATTCATTGCACAATAAATCATCTAGATTTTGATAACGTAAACCACTTTTGTCCTTGGCTTGTCGAAAAAGTTATTTTTTCACTACAACCCTCTCAATTTTCACTGATTTAGTTGATACACAGCTAGCAAACACACCTTTTTCTTCTTTCTCAGAAGCGATACCACAGACTTCCAGTAATAGGAACACTAAGTCCAGGAAAGACTAATATCGGACGTCGTCATGCTGCCGAATGGAAAGACAGTAAACGGAAAATGCTAAGAAACTGAGACGATGACTTTATGAGTAACGATGGTGCTCTAAGGCATTGTAGCATACTAAAAAGTTTCTTGAAACTTTGTAATGGATTTTCAATAGGTTTGGGCATTTAGGGACCCGTGAAAAACATGTAACGTGTGTAGGATAAATATGCGATCATATAAAATATTTTCAGCTTGTAGAATCTCATTAGACTCGCCAAATAAACCTGAAGATCCTTATATCATCCTTTTGGAGTTAGCCCAGTTAGAACCCGGTGTGTGGTGTTGTAAATTGATTTATATTCTAGACTAGAGGACGCCAGCAGCTACGCCTGCATTTTTTTTTAATTTACCCGTTTTGCCCGATCCCGTGGGAATTTCGGGAAATCCCTTCTTAGTGCACCCCTACGGTCCCCAAGGAACATACATGCCAAATTTCAGCTTCCTGCACCTAATAGTTTCGGCTGTAGCGTGTCTGTCAGTCAATCAGTAACGCAAGGATTTTATATATTAAGATAATACTAGGGTGTTGTAGTCTGATTTTGACTATGATTTTGTAACATACTACACACCATAGCGCTCGTAACGTGACTTGACTTGTCGGTCCCCATCAGAAAATGTCCACACACAAAATGTTTTTACACAGGGTTCCAATTGGATTTATGGCCACTCTTGGTGATAGTTGTCACATTTATATCAGAGCGCCACATGTCACATTTATGTGTTTCTAGTTCTATCCTTGGCCCTTTACCAAATATAGCTAAGCAGTTGGTAATTTTCTTCGAGCAAGTATAATAATGTTCTAAAACAAACATGACACTAAAACCACCAAAACTGCTAATAACCCGAATACTAAATCATATGAATAAATTGATTAACTATACCAATAAAATTCTCATCAAATTATAATTCATAGAATCAGTGCTTGTCAGTTGTAACAATTATAATTCTTGATTTTAAATTCGTCTCCGAGGGGTTGTTAGCGCCTTCTGTGGAATAATCGGGGCACCGCTAATCTGATTACGTTTTCATTCGACGAAGCTATTGGAATAGATATGTAGATAGTCGGCTAAAGTCGACACAGGGAAATTCAATTCTAGAATTTTCGGCTCACAACACTGATGAGTTTTTTAACTATATGTGTACAATATACTTTGAGAAATATAAATGTGAATGCCTAAAATTGTAAGGTTGCAGCTGTCTATAATTGCTGTACTATATATTTGTTGTGATACTTCATATTTGTTTATTGTTCAGATTAACTGTTTGTTACTATCTAAATGTAATCATAGTGTTGTCTATTGTATAGCGCTTATTTTGAATTCAGATAATTTTGTATTGTACGGGTATCGAACGCCCACTATGCAGCGTCTACGCAGCGTCAGTCAACGGCTACGCAGCGTAGGTACAGTACCTACGCTGCGTAGCATAGTGTCGTTATAATTGCACACCGTACTAACAACATCCAGCAACATATCCTCGTATTCGTCACACAAAGATTAGTACATCGAGAATCAAACCCTCGGCTTACGTCTTAACACTTACCACTAGACCAACTTAAGCAACCAAATTATTTGTAACCTAAACGTGTACAACTCATGACAAATACAAAATATATGTGCATCAAAATTATAATAACTAGAGTCTTAAATAAACGAGACATATGTTCAAACGGGGCATTAACTCACCCGGTGTATATTTACTACATCATAGACGTGACGTCATCGGTCGAATGTCTATGGCTATTTTTCAACTGTTCGCCATATTCTTTCGTACCTATTCTACCATTTTTATCAAAAACCCCTACTCTGTTTTCGATATGGATTTGATATATTCGGTGATAATGTTTTGTTAAATTATTCAACTTTTATTTTTGTCTGGCAAACTGAGGAGTGCATCGTATTCTAAATTCCTGAAGTAATTAGTTAAGTAAAACACCTACTTAACAAGATTTGAAACTCTACTTACCGCAAGCCTACAAAGTAAGTATAATTTAAGCGACCTTCAGGCAATCGAATTTGCAATTAAATAACCAAAATGCGATAAATGGAGATGTCAATTTCAGTTTTAAGATTTTAACAATGTAAGATATTTTCTTTCTACTGGCCTCTCAAAAGTTTCTACCATTCGTGTAATAGTTGAAGCCACTGATATTCTTAATACTTATTGTACATAAAAATTGCAAGTAACATACAGTTATACATAATTCTATAAAAAAAGCAATACTTAGTTTTTGATTAAACTATGATATCTATAGAGTCACATAATTATATTATAATTTCGAGTTATGATAAAAAATAAAAGTAACATTAGTAGGGGCCATTAAGAGAGTGATCGTAGCACGTACAGTTTTGACAGCTTTCCTTACTTATGAAAAGAGACAAAAGACATATTTATTTCTGCATTTTGGTTGTTTACAACACTTATACATGTCAAAACTCTATTCTAGATGATGCCGGCTTTTCCTAGCTAAATGACTTCTTGAGGAGAAAAGCCGAAACAAACTCAGAGTCATTGCTTTTTTTTGTCACTTCAATTTCTTTAGTCTTTTCTTGATCTTTTAAAGTCCAGACAAAAAAAAGGGGTTTAGTATGCAAGTACAATGCAGGAAATCATCTGACGCTTTTGACTGACTCGGCCCACTGATGGCCCGCATTCAACAGCAATCGTACGGCTCAACCTTGATTGAGGGAGCCAGCACGATCTGTATCACTATGCCTCCACGCCATCAGAAGGTATATGCTTAAGCATGTCAGCCTAAGCCATCAGACAGGTTGCCACAACTATTTGCTTATATGTTTAATAATGCCCACATCGTACTCACAACTTTACATGCTAATACATAGTAAAATACATGTTGTAAACAATATGTAAAATTATAAAAATTTAAACAATAAAATGTCATATATTTAAATGTCAAAAAATATTATTGAATGTCAATTTAAGAATGTCTAAAAAATAAAATAATAATATATTACTTAAGTAATTTTAAATGTCAAAAGAAAATAACAATGTCAAAACAAAATAAATAAAATTACAAATGTCAAATCAAAAATGTTAGAATGAAAAGATATAAGTACTACAAATGTAAATAAAAATATTATGTCACTAATTTCAAAATGTCAAAATTCATAATGTCAATTCATAATTTAATGTCAATTCATAATTTTTAAACTCAATTCCAGGCGTTTTTGTCTGCTAAATAATCTTTAACTGTGTAATAAGCTTTTGAACACAAGCTCTGTTTAATAAATACTTTGAATTTATAAAACTTAGTTCCTGAATATTACCTGGAATTTTGTTATAAAAACGTATGCTTTGACACTTGTATGAGTTACTTATTTTTTGTAGTCTAGTTGAAGGTAGAACAAGTTTGTTTTTGTTTCGTGTATTTATTTTATGAATGTCGCTGAATTTAGAAAACATATTTATATTTTTCCTGACATATAACAAGTTCTCATAAATGTATTGAGATGCGACAGTCATTATCTTAATTTCTTTAAATTTTTCCCTCAGTGAATGCCTTGAAACACGACTGTAGATTGCACGAATAGCTCGCTTCTGCAGTACAAACACAGTTTGAATGTCAGCTGCGTTGCCCCATAATAAAATGCCATATGACATTATGCTGTGGAAATAACTAAAATATACTAATCTGGCCGTATCTATATCAGTGAACTGACGAATTTTATAAACCGCGTACGCTGTAGAGCTAAGTCTATTCGACAACTGACCTATATGTGGGCCCCACTCTAGCTTAGAATCTAAGATTATGCCTAAGAATACGGTGTTATCTATAAGATCCAACTCTTCTCCATTCAAACATATGTTAGGTTTAACTTGTTTTACATTCGGTCTTGAAAATCGTATACATTTTGTTTTTCTTTCATTTAACAGTAAATTGTTAGCAGTGAACCATTGGACTACTTTAGAGAGAGTGTTATTTTCATCGTCATTATTTGATTGTTCTCGTCTAAGTTTAAAGATAAGTGATGTATCATCAGCAAATAACACTATCTCTTCATTATTTTGCATAATATATGGCAAATCAAAATGTCAAAATTGTTTCGCGCGTTAGCTGGCTGTTGGTGGACGTGTTTTTGTTCGGTGTACTTAGTCGAAGTTAATTATTTGTCTGATTTGTTGTTTGGAGTCGTGATATTTTTTCGGTCCCTCTCGTACTATCTTGTGGAAAGTGCCATATACTGGGTGCGCCATATTGGAAGTTGTAGTGCGGTGTCCCTCTCGCACAGTGTGGAGAAACAATATTTTTATAATCTTGGAAAAATCGCGCGAACCGGCGGCGCCTGCGCGATTCATCGGTGAGCGGAGGCAGCGAGTTAAACCACTGGGCTAACCGTGCATGTCGGCGCTGCGGCGAAATACTGTATTGCTATCTACACTGCCACTTGCCGTGTCAAGATAATATAGTCAAAGATTTGTTTATCTTTTTTTTATACGTAATGATGTCGCAGTCTACGGAAAATAAAAGCAAGTCCAATCCAGACTTGCACTTGAGTAATGAACCTACTACCAAAGCTACTCAAAGAAAACGGAAGCAACCGGAATGCGAACTAACACAGGCTATGAAAACATTGTCTGAGGAGTTGAAACAGGCTATTTCGGATCTCCGTTCTGACATAAACAACCAGTTTTCGACGGTAAATACATGCATCACAAACCTCAGGGAGGAATTAACTACTTTATCATCTACTTCCTTACTCATTCAAAATGATATTAAGGAATTACGTATAGAATACGGTAATATAAAAAGGGAATTATTGGACTTAAATACAAAACATTCCGAACTTGAAAGGGAAGTGAACTGTTTGAAATCTACAGTTAACTTTAATTCTGAAAACAACGTTGAATGTACAAAACATCTGAAAGAGTTGGAGTTGAAGATGAGCAGTTCTGCTGCCTCAACAATTGCATTAATGGAAAGAAAAATAGATACCCTAGAACAGCAAGCAAGACAGTGCAATATTGAAATAGCGAATTTGCCGGAAAAACGCGGAGAAAACTTGATTACTATATTGGAGTCAATTGGTTCGGCAATTAACATATCTATAGCACAGAAAGACATCATCTCTATTCATCGTGTTCCGCACGCACATACACAGAACAGCCTTCCGAAGAATGTAATAGTTAAGTTTTGATCCCGAATATTGCGTGATAATGTTTTAACTGCATACCGGCTGTCTAAAGGACTGACATCTGACCGGATTGGACTCTCGGGAACTTCAAATCGTTTATATATTAATGAACATTTGACATTGCTATTGGCTGATTACCTCCGCGATCGTCAGCAGTATGTGCGACTAGGAATTTATGAGTCCAGCAGTTACCACACTCGATCTGGCGTGAGTCAAGGCTCAATTCTTGGCCCCTTATTGTTCCTGTTGATGATCAACGACCTGCCCGCTGTTCCTCAACATGCAAAATGTCTTTTATATGCCGATGATCTAAAACTCTACGCTTCTGTTACAACTGTATCGGATTGTGAAGCTATTCAGCGAGACATAGATCTAATTTATGATTGGGGAGTTGCCAATAAAATGGAATTCAACTCATCTAAGTGTTTTGTAATGACTTTTGGTCGAAAGCAGCACCCTATTAACTTTGAATACAAGATAAATGGCTGCATTATATCTAGATCATCGACAATAAAGGACTTGGGTGTTGTTTTCGACCAGAAGTTGACATTTCATGATCATGTTAACACCGTGGCTAAAGAGTCCTATAAGAGGCTTGGGTTTGTTCTGAGAAATTCACGAGAATTTCAGAATGAGCATGTCATAAGACTTCTCTATAATACGCTTGTCAGAAGCAAGTTGGAGGCGAGCTCCTGCATCTGGAATCCACACGAGGTTTCTTACGCACTTTTACTTGAAAAGGTTCAGAAAAGGTTTTTGAGGTTCCTCTATAAAGCCACTCTTGGTTACTATCCATATTTGTATCCAACCAAATATTTAATAGGGTGTTTAGGATACAATATGTTAGATACCAGAAGAGAATTTATTCAGCTTTATATGATGCTTAAAATATGTAGAGGGATAACTGATACTCCTGATCTCCATAATGAACTGATGCGGTTATATGTTCCAAACAACTACCTTCGCGCTCGAAAGCACCGCCTACTATCTGTGCCCGTGTGCCGTACCGTGGCTCGCGCATCATCTCCAATACCTCGCGTCATGTCCACGCTCAATAGTCTCATGGAAGCCTACCCAAACTGTGATCTATTTGCAGACGAGTTAAATACTGTTAAGATAGTTTGTTTAAGTTTTTGTGAAAGTTTATATAGTTAATTTTTTGTTTCTTTATTATTCTAGTTTTGCCTTGTTTTTGTTTTATTATTCTGTGATATGCTCCTTTGTATACTTTTCTTTTAAATATCCTTAAATGTGTATATGTTTGTATAGTGTTAATGTAATTGGTTTATGAAACCGTGTTAGCATAAATAAATAAATCTAAAAATTAATTGTCTGTGCTACCTACATACCACCCAATACAACTGAAGATATTTATACAAAATTTATCAATTCTTTAACTGTTTTGTCTGATGACCCTTCCATAGATAAAATTATTTTAGCAGGTGATTTCAACTTTCCGGAGCTAAATTGGACCGCATCATCTTCTCACATGATCTGTGCCTCAAATAGTTCTTATTCTAACAGTAGTCGTAAATTACTAAACTTTTGCTCTCAACTAAACATGAACCAATTTAACAGTTTTTATAATAGCAATGGTCGTATACTTGATCTGTTTTTTAGTAACACACATGTAGATGTTTTTAGACCTAATACTTCACTCTTACCTATTGATATACACCATCCAGCCTTATATGTTCAAATCTTATTTATCAAACCACCACTACTACCGAAACGTAAAAAAACTTAATCCATTAAATTATTACAAATCCAATTATACAGATATAAATACTGACATTGAATCAATAGACTGGCACGTTTTACTAGATACACTGTCCCCCGATGAAGCAGTTTCAAGTTTTTACGAAAAAATATATGAGATAATTAAACATCATACTCCTTTGCACAAGCCTAAAAAAGGTAACTTTCCTAACTGGTTTTCTAAATATTTATTGAATTTATATACTAAGAAAAGTCGAGCATGGATAAAGTGGAAAAGATATGGAAATGTTAATGACTACGAAATTTTCTCCAGTTACAGGGCGAGATTTAAAAAAGAGGTTGATTTATGTTATAAGAAATATATGATTATGATAGAAGATAACGTAGCTACTAATATCAAGGCATTTTGGTCGTACGTCTCCAGTCGCAAGGCTACCAATTCCGTTCCCTCTACAGTATACTATCAACAACAATATTTCAATGACCCTATTTCAACTTGCAATTTATTTTCCAAATTTTTTCACTCAGTTTATGAGCCCTCTTCATTCGATCCAACTACATGGACGCCTCCACTTTCTACTGTAGACACAGATATTAATCTATGTAATCTGCATTTTTCGCTGCATAAGATACGTGAAGAGTTGAAGTCATTGGATGCGTCCAAGGGGCCTGGGCCAGACGGTATTCCCTCAGTCTTTTTGAAAAATACCTGTGATACAATCTGCCTTCCTCTGTTCATTTTATTTAATAAATGTATCTCTAAGGGTGTATTCCCTGAGGTTTGGAAACGTGCGAACATTGTCCCGATCCACAAAAGCGGATCGAAAAGTGATGTGTCAACATACCGTCCAATTTCTTTACTGTCAACCCTCGCTAAACTTTTTGAGAAATTAGTACACAATGAGATCTAACCCGTCCTGTGCCGTGTGATACTCAGTGAACAACACGGGTTTGTAAAAGATAGATCCTGTGTTAGTAACCTGCTTATTTTTACATCTCAACTATTCGAAGGTATGGACAATAAACAACAAATTGATGTCGTATACACGGACTTCCAAAAGGCATTCGATAAGGTTGACCACGAGCTCTTACTTCATAAAATAGCTTACAATGGCATAAGGGGAGATCTCATGCGGTGGTTTATATCCTATGTTACTAATAGGACACAAAAGGTGGTGATTAACGGCTACGAATCCAGTTCCATTAAGGTTACTTCAGGAGTCCCTCAAGGATCAATTTTAGGCCCACTACTATTCATTCTATTCATTAACGACATAAAAAACTGTTTCCATAATTCAAAATTTCTGCTATACGCGGACGACTTAAAAATTTATAAAAATATTGCCAGTATTTCTGACTGTATTGATTTCCAAAGTGACCTTGATCGCTTTTTTAATTATTGCACTATTAATAAACTTCACCTTAATCTTTCCAAATGCCATAGCATCACTTTTACTAAAAAGAAAAATGTTATCAAATTTACATACTACTTTGGTAATAGCTCTCTTGATAATGTTTCGTGTCTTCGTGATCTTGGTGTTACGTTGGACTCAAAACTGCACCTTGATGCTCACGTGGATAATATTGTTAATAAAGCGTACCAAATGTTTGGTTTCGTAATGAGAGCAACTAGGGAATTCCGCCGACCCTCTACTTACTTACATTTATACAAATCCATAGTCCGGCCTCAATTGGAATACGCCGTTGCCATTTGGAACCCATTCTATAATAAATATAAAGAAATCATAGAAAGGGTGCAACGAAAATATCTACGTGCCATGCACTATAGATGCTTTCGCAAAAAACTGTCCTACGAATCTTTAATGCAAAAATATAACCTCATTACCCTACAATCTAGACGCACTGTTCTCGAGATGATGACTCTCTTTAGTATATGTCGTAACCAGCTTAACTGCGTCGAACTTGTGAACAATTTGTGTTATCTGGTCCCTCGCACTGTACATGGTCGTGAAACACGCTCAAAATGTTTATTTGCAACCAATTTCTGTCGTACCAACTCTGGTGAGCGCTCACCACTACACCGACTTGTTGACACATATAATAAACAGTTCTGTTCAATTGACATCATGTTTCTTGCCAAGAATGTATTTAAAAAAGAAATTACATCTAGTTTAAGATAGACCTTGAACCTTCATCTTACTAATTTATATATAGATATAAGCTCTAATTTTTAATATTTAAAAGATAAGTTTATCAACAGCTAGCTATTTTTATTGTAATCTGTGAATAACGCCGTGAGTAGTATATTTGTTACTTTTATTCTGTACTGCAATGTGTCTAATATTTAATATACTGCTGTTTGTTATTCCTAATAAATAAAATAAATAAATAAATAAATCATTAATTTATACAAGGAAAAGGAATGGACCAAGAATTGAACCTTGCGGCACTCCCATTGTGACCACTGAACCCATAGAAACTTTTCCATTTACCTCAACTCTCTGTATCCTATTACTCAAATATGATGTTAGGAGATCCAAAGCAGTGTTCTTAACTCCATAGTAATGTAATTTCCTGATCAATGTTTCATGAAAAACGCAATCAAAAGCCTTAAATAAGTCACAAAAGACTCCTAGAGCATCATGCGACTCCTCCCAGGCATCAAAAATACTATCTAAAAGCTCAACGCCAGCATCGGTAGTTGAGCGACCCCTAGTAAAACCAAATTGTTTTTCATGTAACAGCTTATTGTTATTAAAATGAGTTTGAAGCTGGCCTAGAATTCATTTTTCAAAAATTTTACTAAACGTGGGTAGCACAGATTGGCCTATAATTTGTGGGGTCAGATGTGCTACCTGATTTAAATAACGGAATTACTTTACTTCTTTTCATTTGATCAGGAAACACACCACAGTCAATGCATCTATTGAAAATCATTGCCAGTTCAGGTGCTACTGTGTTGATTATGGATTTCGTAATCACAACAGAATTGCCCCAAAGATCACTAGTCTTCTTCAAATTAAGGGTATTAAAAGTTTTTACAATATCTTTGTCAGTGACATAAGTAATCTAAATTCAATGTTACACCTATTGACATTTTGTTTTAATAGAGATTCGGCGTCATTGGGGGATGAGTTCAGGGATTTAGTGGTTGAGACTGGAATGTCTGTGAAGAAATTTTCAAATGCTGTGGCAACTTCAAAATCTGATTTTATTATCTTTTTATTTACTTGAAGCGTGTAATCGTTACTTTTAATCTTGACCCTTCCAGTCTCATTGTTTATAATATCCCACGTTGCTTTTATTTTATTGTCACTGTTTTTAATTTTTGATTTAAAATAAAGTATCTTAGCTTCACGACACATCTTTTTAAATAACTTAGAATAATTTCTTACGTATTGACAAAATTTTTCATCATTTTTATTAATTACTTTCTGTTCATATAATTCGTAAAGCTTATTTCTACTTTTATAAATTTCAGTGGTTGCCCATTCACTGAAGGATGTAGTACCAGCAACTGAGATCCTCTTAGGGACAAAGATACATACATATCGTCACGCCTTTTATCCCCGAAGGGGTAGGCAGAGGTGTATTTCTACACCCACTTTTCGCCAGATATACTTTAGTCCCACGTAATAAGGGGCGAGCCTATTGCCGTACCGGGCACATTTCCAGACTCCGTGCTGCTACTGAGAATTTCGTGACAGAAAAACCCAATAACACTGCTCGACCCAGGAATCGAACCCGGGACCTCCCGATCCCACGCGCACATTTATGCCGCGAGACCAACGAGGCAGTCGCATAGGGTTTGATGTCGAGTTTTCCGTCTCTACGCAAATATGGTATTTGCATCGTGTTATCCCTTAGTCGCCTCTTACGACACCCACGGGAAGATAGGGGGTGGTGACACTTGTATTCTATGCCGTCAAGCACACGGCTTTTACAAAGATAGAACTGAATATAGTACAGTACATGTCAAAGAAAGAATTGTACAACTTATTGGGATCGTTATTATAGCATAAGTATGGTAGTGTACTTGTGAGTTTATCCTTAAGTCCCTCCAGACGACGCAAAGTTTTTGGCACCACACTCGATTCCTTTCTACCTACTTTTTTATGGTACCAGAAGTTAAGGTATTATAACCATTAACGCGTACACAATAAAGGTGGTGATGGCATTAACGAAGGCCTAGCTTTTTTCAACGACTCAAAACTTGAATGTTTCGCTTATATATTTTATCGGTAGGACTCGAAGGTCGAATATTGTCACAAGTTAAGTTCCGTGCCGTGAATATTCTGTCATTTTCTGATAGTGGAATTTATTTTTGTTTAACCTTTTACAGACTGCCACGCAGAGGGTTTGGAGGTCAAACCAACAGCTCGCAACCCTGACTTTTCGTTAAGTTATTATATTATATTGATACTAATTATATTTAGTTACGGGTATGCGATTGTTCATTATCACATACTAAACGGTGAACGAAAGCATCATGAGGAAAGCTGCATCCCCAATAAATAACTCTGTGTCACACACCAATTTAAAATAGTATAATATAATATGGACATTACACACGGTCATCTTATTAAAAACTAGACAAAGCCTGTTTTATTTTAACCAGTTAACGGATAAACTCTTAAATCTAATCTGATTCTCAAATCTTATACTAATATATAAAGCTGAAGAGTTTGTTTGTTTGTTTGCTTGAACGCGCTAATTTCAGGAACTACTGGTCCGATTTGAAAAATTCTTTCAGTGTTAGATAGCTAATTTATCGAGGAAGTCTGTAGGCTTTATAACACTGCGCTATGAGCCACGGCAGCGGAACAGTAGACTTAAATATAGTGGGTGTAACCGCGGGCTTGCAAGGTTGTATGGTGGTGAACAAAAGAAAGATGTTAATAGTTTGAAATATTTGAGTTTAATGGTCGTAGTACACGGGTTACAATAGAATATATAGGAGGGAAGGCGCGCTACACACTACACCTCCCCCTTTTATAAAATAAAAAAAATGGTTTAATGTTTTTTTTATAAGACAAAATTATTTCAATTGTTAAGTACACAAAATAAAAGAATATGAGGAAAAATACAATTATTCATTAAAGTGAAACAAAAATAAAAAGAAAATTTTGAAATAAGTAAATATCAATGACACACTTGGTGTAAAAAAAACAATTTCCAATACAAAATTTAAAAAATTGACCGTAATTCATTGCATAAAAAAAGGTTATAAAACAAAATAAAAATTATACCTAGTATTGACTATAATGCACTGTTGACAATATATGTACATTTTAACTCGAACATTATATTACAATAATAAACAAGGTAAAATAAAATAAAAACTAAACTTCATAAAAAAAAGACCTGAAATTTTTACAAGTGTTTCATGTATATAAGTAATTTTAGTTACTAATTAAGTTAAATTCAACACAGTATAATATAACTTTCAAATAAAAAGTCTGTCACAATACAGCACATCCTATAAAAACTGTGTAATTAAAAAAAAGAAAAGTTTACAAAAAGAAACAGCAACTGCATCATACATTATTTAAAATCATCGCAAATTAATAATATATTTTTTATGTGTAATTCTAATTAATTTTTGGCAAAATTATTTGACACACCAATTTTTATAACAGAATACTTAAATAAGACAATGCAATAAAACATTCTAAATAAAATACAGTATTTTATCATTTAATAAAACATTACTATTCAATTGATTTTAATAGGTTAATCATTCTAAATAACAATTAATACAAAAACAGGTTAATCATTTTATTTCACAACGTAATAACCGTTTAAAAACAAAACAAATTAAAAAATATAAACATTTTATTCCACAAAATCGTACCAACATTTCAATATAAATAACATTCACTTTCAATAAAGGCCAACATTATTCCATTTACTACAGCATGCATAAACCACAATATCACAATATCTATTTTTATTTCTTCTCATCCTTTACATTAGCCTAGGTACACATCATTATTAATTCGTCATATTTATCATATTCGGTCCGGCCGGACTTCATCATATTTTCATCAGTTCATATATAACATTATCATCATCATTTATTTGTCGACATTTCTCATAATATTCTTTATAACAAGGGGCACAATTTAAGGCATCTTGGCCACCAACCATTTTCACAGAGGAATCTCGTTCGCACCATGATCAAATGAAGGAATGACACCCTTTTCTCTCATTATTTGTGTGTACCTATAAATAACTCATACCAATAACAAACATTTATGCTAACTTACGAAATGAATATTTCTGTACATACAAATCCAACATGCCTTTTGGGTGATCAGACCAAATTGCTGCTGAAAACTTATTTACCGAATTATTCCCATCTACTTCATACATTTCTTAACCAATCTAAAACAAACAATACAAAATATCCATTCCTATACCATACAACCTTATAAAATATAACCATTTGATTATTTCCATATCACTACAATGGTACCTAATTGCATTTAAAAATGTCAAAAAGATTTTTAATACCTTATCATTCCATACTTAATTCTTTCACAAAACCACAAGAAAATCTTCCTACATCAAAGGTATTAGGTACCTATCATAGTTATTCAAATATTTTCCAAATATAGCCAAAATAATTACCTACTAATCATTACTGACAGAAAATTATCTTTTAAAGATTCAAAACAATATTTCAATATTACAGTTCACACAAGTAAATTTCTGCTGATGCAGTTATATGCAGTTCGATGAATTCATTCTCAAGGTATTGCGTCATAGGTGTCTAGTTTTATAACAATGTATCGTTTTAGATGTATGACTATAACACTACTGGAATGTAACAACAATTATTTAATTATACGTTATGAACAGTAAAACAAACAAAGAATTACCTAATTTAGATTGCCAAATAGAAATATAAATGTACTTTTTGAAAAATCTTATCAATAGCGTAGGTACATTAGTTAGCTGTTTTCTAATTCAAAACAAAATAAATGAACTTACTAAAAACATAATTTAACATTCAATTACCTACTGCATAAAATAAAAAGGCAAAGCCGCGCGCAACCTATTGTGTTGCTAAGGTATCATATAGCGCGCTTGCACATTGGACTCCTTATGCGCAATAACTCTGGAATGCGTTCAATAGAAAAACACTGTCCAAACGTGGGAAGATTATCTGTTTACTTATTAGTCACTTGAATAAGAAATGAAAACCTATAATTTTGGAACAATTTAATATACTTAATTTATAAAAACTCACGTTTTGAAACTTCAAGTCAAGAATATAATATCATCAAATATAAGAAAATATATATTGAATACACATTTTAATATACCTTTCTGTGAAATATATTGTCAACAGGCATATTACTTATCTAATTAGTTACTGTAACATTTTATAAAACTTTATATACTGGAAACACCAAAAAAAGATTATATCTATCACATATATGATAATATATTATATAGAACACTAACATGATGTAAAAAAATGTCCGCGGCATTATAGAAAAAAAATCAAAAAGAACTTCACCTCACTTTTCACACTTTGTGTCCGAGGTCACCGTATCGCGTCACGGCTCCGTTCGATTTATGGGCTCCACAGTCCATACTCCTGGGCTGACCAGAGCCTCCTCATAGCCTCGGCCCTGCGCAACGTCTTGGGGAGGCCCACAATGCCTCCACAGGCCAACGCCCATGGCTCCCGGCTGCATTCATCGGCAACCTCGCATCTCTCCGTTTCGATCGAAAATATTCGATCCGACCGTCCATTGCAATATCCAAAATCTCAGCTTTCCAAAAAAAAAACTGGACCTTATGGCGCAAATTGTATTTAAAACCTCAAGCTCAGTACTGCCCATGGCAGCACTGGCAGGGTCGCCATGCAAGGTTGTATGGTGGTGAACAAAAGAAAGATGTTAATAGTTTGAATTATTAGAGTTTAATGGTCGTAGTACACGGGTTACAATAGAATATATAGGAGGGAAGGCGCGCTACACACTACAGGCTCATCTAGTTCTAATATATAAAGCTGAATAGTTTGTTTGGTTGGTTGAACGCGCTAATCTCAAGAACTACTTGTCCGATTTGAAAAATTTCTTTCAGTGTTAGATAGCCCATTTATCAGAACAGGCTTTCGTGGTTTGTTATTTGTGTTTAACATTAGTTTCCGACCCCTTAGATGTATTATCTATATAGACTAAAGTTTGTATGACTTCTCATTTTGGCTTTGATAACTTTGCAGCCTTTGCTGTAGCCATGGAAATGCGAGCATTGATATTGGCTACGTAGAACAGGACCGTGTGGCCTAATGGATAAGGCGTCGGACTTCGGATCCGAAGATTGCCGGTTCAAGTCCTGTCACGGTCGCAACACCGCAGATTTCGTTTTGCATTAAAATGCATTTTTTTACAAATAGCTATAAAACTTGTTAACGGTTAACTCTATTTAATACTAGCTCACAATACCGATCTAGGCTTGGAATTAATAAACGAATAACCAAATTTATTTATACACAGTTAGAATAAACAGATTTATGTAAAATCGCAATTGTGAACACATCTTTTCAATGATTTTATAATAATCTATCGTTTTCTGATGAAGAACTCCACCTTTAGCCGTATTTATATAAATGTGTCGTATTTTACGAAAATATGTCGTTGAAATACCTAAGTATTACATCTGGACAGCACCGTGACCTTAATAAAAAAATATACCCATTACTAGCTGTTGTCACGCGCCTTCGCACATCCTGCATTTGACGTAAAAAAATATTTATTTTATTTATTTATTAACACTTCCTGCAATTACAATGCAAAAGGCGGACTTAATGCTAAATAGCATTTTCTGCCAGTCAACCTTCGGGTGGTGCAGAAATGATTGTGGCAGGTGTTTAAACTATAAATATGAAATATTTAATTATTTGGTTAAAATCCATTAGCATACATATCAATGCATATATACCTACGTATATATAATAAAGATTATATAATATAAATAATACATATTATACTAATAAATACATACAATTTACATATATTTAATACACAATGTAACACACGTGAGAGATGGTTTTATTATGGCCTTTCAAGAGACAGTTTGATAAAATACTGGCGCACCTTAGCCCTAAACGTGAATCGATTGGTTGCCGTCCTGATCTCGAGAGGGAGCGCATTCCAAAGAAGTATAGCTTGTACCGAAAAAGAAGAAAGTACAAGGCTTGAGCTATGAGAAGGACACTGAAGAAGAGAATTATTAGAAGAGCGAAGATATCTGACATGATTGGAGCAGAGGTACTGAAAGTGAGGCACGAGGTAGCTGGGGCTATTAGACGAATGAAGAAAAGTGAAAAGAGTAGTCAACGCGCGCATATTACGACGCTGACGTATAGGCAACCATGACAGCTGTTGACGATATGAGGACACATGGTCATATTTACGAAGATTAAAAATGAACCGAATGCAATTGAGAAGTCGGTCAAGTTTATTGAGCAGTTCTGCATTCAGGTCGAGATAACACACATCACCATAGTCGATTATAGGAAAAACCAAGGTCTGCACAAGCATTGTCTTTGTCTTGACAGGTAGAAAGTTTTTCAGGCGGTAAAGAGAGTGCAGAACCCCGGTAACCTTTTGGCAGACGTTTGTAACCTGGGATTGCCAACTAAGTGTGGAGTCAATGTGTAAACTGAGATCTTTTACGGAAGAACTGAGAGGTATATTAGTGCCATTGAATGTCACCACCGGTGGTAGTGATGCCAAGTCCAGCCTGTTTATTATTCTAGAGCTCCCAATGAGAATAGCTTGGCATTTCACAGGATTGACACATAGACCGTACCTCTCCGACCAATCTTGAATTCTTGCTAGATCTCGGTTCACAGCATCGATCGCATCTGGCAGATCCTCAATTTTGGCCTGCGAATAAAGTTGTAGATCGTCGGCGTACAAATGATACGAACACTGAAGATCCAGGGTAATGAGATTAATGAATAAAGAAAACAAAAGAGGAGAGAGTATGCCACCTTGTGGAACACCAGCCTCAAGGTCTCGCCAACTTGATGAAGATTCATCAACTCTGACAGACTGCTGACGTCCACGAAGATATGAAGAGAACCATTCCAGTGCTTCGGAGGAGATCATAAGATAGGATAGGATGGATAGTAGGATATCGTGACTGACGGTGTTGAAGGCGTTTGAGAAGTCAACCAGGACCAGCACAGTGATCCTAGTGTCCTCCACACCCGCCCTCACATCGCCAGTCACTTTAAGCATAGCAGAGACTGTACTATGCCCAGGTCTAAAGCCGGACTGGTAGGGACTGAGGACATTGTGTTCATGCACAAACTGGGACAGTTGCTTATGAACACAAGCCTCAAGGACTTTGGAAAGGAAAGGGAGGATGGAAATAGGCCGGAAGTGATTAGGAGCAACGGGATTAGTGACTTTGGGTAATGGCCGAACATATGCTTTACGCCAAATATTAGGAAACCGCCCAGAGTCAAGGGAATGGTTTATTATATGGGAAATGGCAGGAAGAAGGTGGTCCAGGATGGTGATAATCATGTAGCGGCTGATATCATCACAGCCAACCGCTTTAGATTTAATTGAAAGGATTATCTTTTTGATCTCCGCCTCAGCAACTGGAGAAAAGTGAAAAGGATTTATGTTTGGTCGAGCCAAGCTATCTATGTAGTCCACTGTTCGACTCATAGTCTGACGATCAAACGTTGGAGTGGAGACAAAATAAATGTTAATATCGTCAAGACTAAGAGCTGGCGGCGGATCCACTCGACTAAGCCTACTGATACCCAGAGTCCCTAGGAACTTCCAGATATTGGCAGGGGAAGAGGAAGAAATGTTGTTGAAAATGTGGCTTCGTTTAGCATTTCGTATCATTTGATTACAACGATTCCTAGCAACTTTGTAGAGGACCCAATTTTCCTCGCAACGGTCACGCTTAAACCTCATCGCCATCTGTATCCCACGCGACAACCAGGGTGCAGGCGGTCGTTTCAATTTAATTTTCCGTACTGGGGCACGAACATCATATAGTTTGATTACGATGTCGTTGAAAATGTTTAATTTCACATCAACAGTAGCTGCTGCCTCCAGAGCCCCCCAATCAATTTTCGACGCATCCAAATTTAGGTTATCAACGTTCATACGTGCAAAGCAACGCCTGTACAGTACCTTGGGTTTGGGTTTAGGAGGTTTAAGGGTATAGGAAATGTAGATAAGGTCATGATGCGAGAAACCGGGCGCGGGATGTTGACCGTGAGAGGATACGAGGGAAGGAGCCGAGGTGAAAATCAAATCCAACCATGTACCTTCACTGTTGGTATTATGGTGTGTGGCATTCAACGGTAAAATGTGAAGACCAACAGATTCGACAATGGTGTGGAGTTTTCGGGAACGATGGGAGTTTGGGATAAGGAGATCGGTATTTAGATCACCCATGATGATGTGATGCTCGTACTCAGACCCTAAAGATTCTAGAACCAATTCCAAATCGGTGAAGTAATCGATATTACATGTTTGCTTATTTTTATGCCATCACTAAACGACACATTTAATATTTTCTTGGGTTTACGTGAACGTTACGCATTATAATTCAACGTCAGTTTACGGATTTTATAGCGATATGTTTGCCCGACGGGACCACTATGCCTGTAACGTAATCGAACGTCGGATTATAATAAAAAAAATTGTATCAATGTAATCTCCGTCAAACCAATACAACGCGATAAAATCTGTAAACCGTACCTAGTTGAATTTCAACAGATAGTTTTACAAATGATGGAGTGTGGACTGGTTTAATTTGAAAACAGATAGTTATACAAATAAAACCAGTCCTACATTAAGAGATGCCGCATTAAAACCTTAACCAAAATTACCCTTCATAAGTATGGGCTCACACTAAGGGCGGTTTCAGATTAGTATATTTTTCTGCGCGTATACGGTCGTTTCAGCATACGCGCTTACACGCGCGCTGCATTACACGCTTCAAAAAACTGGACTCGCGTAAACGGGCATACTTCGGCGTGTTCGCTCGAAACGGTAGTGACAACTTGTCAGTGTCAACATGAATTCTGACGGCTCAATGCGTCAACACTCGTACGAGTTGCGCGTGTGCCAAAAGGCGCGCCTATACGCGCCTGCATGCGCTTCCAAAAACGAGCTTATACGCGCGTATAAAACGCTAATCTGAAACCGCGCTAAGCGTATTTACAATCTTGTATCTATGAATAATTTAAGATCGTAACGTGTAGAATGAGATACATACGTTTGTAAGGGTTCGGAATACAATCTGTACATCTTCCTATGTTATCCTTTGGTTCATCACCTCAAATCTAAATTAGATAACCCATATTGGTGATTTTGCACAGGTGATGCTGAAATACCATATCAAATGCGTAATTTGTTGTTTGAAAAGTTATGAAGTCATTATGGTTCCCTGTTACAAGCATTTCTTAATTTAAGAAAGTAACTTAATAGTTAAAAAAAATTTTTGTCAATATCTAACTAATTAACAGTTATTGAAGAAAAGGTTGTCACCATATAAAATCATTATTTAAAATATTGGTCTGCAACAGGTTTGGAACTTTATCAATTATTTAGCTGAGCTCGTTTCGTTTTTTAGGGCTGCTGCTCCGCACCCGTGGCTCATAATGTGAATGTTATATCACCTACAACCTTCCTTGCTAAATGGGCTCTCCATCAAAAAATTTATTACCAAAATCGAATCAGTAGTTTCTGAGATTAGCGCGTTCAACCAAACACACAAACTCTTCAGCTTTATAATTCAGCTTATAGATATTAGAGAGTATTTAAATTTATGCAATACCTACATTAAAATATTTTGATCTTTTTCTTATAATATAACGTAATTCCTACAAATATAATATATATTTTTCCCGATCCTATGCCATAATAAGAACTCGCGGCCTCCACATCATTCTATATTAAGTCGTGAATGGCACACAAACGCATGAACATAAAGTATTATTTGACTCCGGACGCCATTTTAATCATCGCGTCGGGGTCAACCGAAATTTAAATTCTAAAGCAACTCAACTTATATTTTTATTTTGGCAACGGATTCTTTCAGAGTGCTTGCTAGCTGACGTGAGAGACAAGCGATGAGAAGAAGTAAATGGTCTGTTGGCGTCCATTTCTTGTCGCCTAGGTAAAGTTGAAAAATAAGGGTTATTTTTTCAGCAGTTTACGCATAGATATGGTGTGTATTTTAAGTAAGGCATTGTTTAGGTACTTGTATCTGTTTGATATCCATTTAGGTATGTATTTAAATCAACTAATATACCTAAAATGCGTTTCTTTCTGAAGTCACGCTGTAATATATTAATTAATTATTAGATTAGGCAGCTATTTGTTCAATTACCGTTGGTAAAAATGATGTCTGAAATGAATTCTTTTGCTGTGAAAATGTGAATTTTATACATACCTTTATACATGAGTACTACTGACTATTCATTTGGTTCGACGTTCGAGTGGCAAAGAATACATTTTATTCAAATAACTAAAGGATATCATAAAAATAATAATACGATGAGTATAGTCTTGATCGTAAAAAAAAATACTTTTATGAATTATCGTGGCTTTTATGAATGATAATATAAAACTTGACTAATAGCCTCTAGTGTATACTTAGAGTTTAAAAGTGGCTTAGATGGATATGATTAATAATTGAACAGCTTGTTAAAATAGCGATCAGCGACAGTAATATTTTACTTTACCTAATGTTTTTGGACTCCCTGAAGAGCTGGGATTTTGGTTTGCAATATTTATATTGCGAAGGGCATTGTCCTTTGCTATGACGCATGTAAATTTATGAGATGGTTTATACAATGTGTATCGTCTGTTAAATTCACCAAGTTGAGGCGTCTGACTTAACTATGCTATACAGTTAAATACGCTAATAGTCAAATGAAGGTATTTAGTTTATTGTTGTTTTGGGTGCATATGGTTCCCACCAACAACTTAGGGTCCCAAGCCAACCTCACCTGCAAGTGGTGCACCTGCCGATCAACGGACGAGGCTCTGGCAAACCAAATATCCCGATAAGCGGCAATAGGCTCGCCACCTATTACGTGGGTTCAGAACATGGCGAAAAGTGGGCGATTAATATGCCTCTGCCTACCCCTTCGGGGAAACAGGCGTGAGTCTATGTATGCATGTATGTAGTTTATTGTTTTGTAATAGGTGACTGAATGACCGTGGAGGTTAAATATCTATATTAAAGCTTATCTTTGAGTCTAGATGCTGCATGCTTATCAGTTCACTTTTATGGTCAAATTACGTAATATATTGTTTATTGTTGGATGCGGGCGGCTAAAGTTCGGTCTAAGTGGAGAACATTTAGAGAGGCAGATGTCCAGTAACTTCTTTCGGTTGATATAATGATGATGACATGTTGTGATCCGTTTTTATAAACTACCAAATATGAATCCTACCAGTAATTATGAATAGTTTTTTGTGAAACGAGTTGCTTTTATTTTTCGAGTAGCTTATATTTCGGCAATGTCCCAAAATATTTGCCAATTAAACCTTCCAATGAAACTACAAATAAATCAACATTGTAACCCAACCTTTCCATAAACCTAACCGCACCTTCGGAGCAATATCCACAACGCTTGTTTACACTCGCTCTCTCCTGTTACTTACGCACCGCATACGTTAATATTAAACGTTGTATTATTAAATTAATTCCCGGATGTCGTCATCGGGACGTGAAACGGGAACCGATAATATTATCCGTTGTTTACAGGCGTCGTAATTGCTTAGCTGTAAGCGGGCTTACACTGGTAAATACGAATGGTTGACGTATTTGCGCGCTATGGTAGCGTTTGTATTTGGGTTTTGTCTATTTTCGGATTGCTTGAGGAAGGGTTTTAATTTGTTCCAAAATAAGATATGTTTTTGGATATCCCACATTGAACGTCGTGTAGCAGACAGCAGCCTGGCGCAAGTTCCTAAGAAAAAACCGAATGTATGAAACGTGCTATCTTTTTAATGGCTACTATTATATGTATAAAACGTGAAGATAGCATCCTTCACTATGTACCCTTGGAACAGTATTCTTTCAAAGTTAAACGGGTTATACGTACATCACCGCCTTGGCTGTCCATAGTGTCAAATGTCACAACTGTCACATTATTATCCAGATTGAACTTTGCCGCGTTATGTAGTTTGTTTATAAAACGTAAAAAAACATACTGTAAAAGTGCTTTGTGTATACCAAATAAATGTGATTTTACACTTCTAGTGTTAGTGTTACTATATTTATTTGATTAGCATTGAAAGGAGCGCAATGAAAACAAGCAAAACAACGTGCGAAATATGGCATACAACAACATGCCGGTCAAGCAATGAAAAAAGGTAGTTATTTATGGCAAAATGTCCCTAGATAAAGATCAATGAATATTTATAATGTTATATAATGTGATATATTTCAATGAAACATAAAAAATAAGGAAATATTCTATAGTTTCATATCCTAGTACTTTATAGGTAAACAATAGTGCTGCTTGTCAGTTATCGATAATCCGTTATTAGAAATTGGCACAAGGACTAAAAAATCTATTCTTTTTTTTCTTTTTAGATGTAAAAATGGGAAGCTGCAACTGTAAACCAAGACTTGATTTATGTGCCCATTGAAAGATTACATCAGTTGAACTATGTGTGTGGCAAGCATTTTAAGCCGAAAGACTTAAAAAAAAAAGGGAACTCAAGTCAGAAAAACAGCTGTGCCTTGTATCTATAGACATTTCTTTAAATCCTATTACAGAAGAAATGTTGATAACCTTTCCATTACATGTACATACATATATCTTTTAGTTCTGCGTATTTTTCTTCGCTAATCTAGAATAGATATATAGAATAGGCTAATTTGTTTAAATAAACACATAAATATTAAATACATATTTTATTTGTGTTGGAAAAGTATAATTCTAGTCGAAACATAATTATAATTATTTCTCTTACCGAATATTATCGATATCGATATTTCGTTAATCACTAGAGGGTACATATTGACGAATATGACAATGCTGACAACATAAAAATGATGTCAATTAGTATCTTTATGTTGGTACGAGTTCTCCCTGCACGTTTCATACAAAGCTGAAAATCTCGCATGATCTATGGCACATCCGGCTCTTCTTACGAAGTATTTGTATACTCTTTGGCAGACAACAATATTGTGACGGCCGATGTCATGTCAAACCGTCGTCACGAAACACAATAATTAGCAAAGAGGTTTGAAGACTATTTTATTATTTGGAAATGAGTTTTTAATTCGATGACATATACATTTTGTCAAGTGTTCGCCAAATTCAGCATACGTTGACAACAAAGCGATGGCCGTGCGGATAACACATCCCGTTCACGTTCTGATGGCGTGGGTTCAAATCCCAGTCATAACAGTTATGTGGGTTATAATTTTTATGAAATTTGGAAAATGTTTATGAATATTTGGCAAATATTTAAAAAAAGATTATTTAAATATTTCGAACAAGGAGCAAGTACATAGTTTCGAATAAAAATTAGAAAATTCTAGAAACTTCAGGATGGAATGGAAAGGTTAAAAAGAGACAGGAGATAGAAAAACATTTGAATTATGAAATGACAATAGAAATTAGTGGATCTAGAACATTCTTAGGGGTATATAAGGCGGTGTAGACGCGCTGAGCGCGAGTTTAAGTTGAAAAGTGGTAAAGTGAAGAAGAAGAGGAAGAAGTAAAAGGAAGAAAGAAGTAGTAGTGAATAAAGTGAAAAGTGAAAGTATAGTGCAGTAAAGTGTAGTGAAGTGCAGTGAAGTGCAGTGAAGTGCAGTAAAGTGCAGTAAAATGCAGTGAAGTGCAGTGAAAAGTGCAGTGCAAAAGACGCTAGTGTTGGTGCTGTCCGCGTCGAAATTAAACGGCGCGTCGTGTGTGAAGTCGAATAAAGTGTCATCAGTGCTACTCGGTGTTTTCTTCCAATCCCGTTACCTCGTCCGTAACAATATTTATTTTGATAATAATTTATGACCATGTATAAAGTTTATTACAAAAACACTTTAAAATTAAAGTAATTCCCAGGAAAGAGGACGTATCATCGCCTTTTCTCTCCTCCGTCCCATTCTCATTCTTTCTCGCCTTTCACATATAGGAAAGTAAGAGTTTCCTGGTTCTAAAGCATTGAGGTTCCGTTCACTTGATGAACGATACCATGCAACAGTAGTAACACTGTAACTTTACATTAATCTTCAGTTCGAGACTTAAACGCGCTGATTTCGAGTAAAATTATTCACGCTGTAACCAGCTATACTTAGTAACAGAGAAAATGCTTGCAATTATGTGTAACATTAAGCCGAATTGGCGTAGCGACAATTACAGTTATATTCATCATCCTTCTAGCGTTATTCCATTTGTTGCCCGGGCTCCGCTTATTGACTAGTAAGCGGATTTGACATAATATTAGCTTTTCTTCCGAGTTATATTGCGCTGGCCTAATGTTGCATCCACTAAAATGTTGTAAAACCTTTGTGTCGCTATCCCCACTCGCCTAGTCCGTCATGTGTTAGTCACAGCCGGACTGCGTGTTAATCGATGATGAAGCTTCATAAGTTACTTTGTGTATTGTTCTATCAAATTACTCATTTATTATATTGCTTTGTTGCTTATACGGTTCAAATACATGTAGGCTTTGACTTTTTGTTGGTAAATTCACGTACGGTTAAACACGTGCGAGAGGAAATAATAGTTTATGGCTGGGATTTTTGACTAATCGACAAAATATAAAATTAAAAAAAGTTTAATTAATGTTTGGACGTCTTAGTACGAGCCAGTGTTAGTACAGATGCGCATATTATCATGAGAATATTTTGTCTTTATTTCGATTGGTTTATTACACGTTTAAAGTTATCTTTGAAAATGATAAATAATTAACATTTATTATTATAATTTTATTAAGAGCGCAATACATGTAAAATTTATGCTGTTTTTCTGTCAAATTTAATCAATCGTAATAGCCCTCTCCGTAGTAACATTTTTGCCTCAAGGTCTTGTGTGTAGTTACTTTGGCTTCTGCTCAAGTTTGAAATATGTAGTATATAAATACAGTCTCTATTTTTCTGATCTTTTTTATTATTTTTTCCGACATACCCAAATTCAACCTTGACCAGAAGCCAAAGAAACTACACAAGACCTTGAGCCAAAAAAGTTACTAAGGAGAGGGCTATTACGATTGATTAAATTTGACAGAAAAACTACATAAATTTTATATGTACATACAAAGTCACGTAACAAACTGTCTAATTTTCAAATGGCATTCACATAAAACGGTATTAACATTTTACAACGTCGATATGGTAAATTGGGAACGCACTTTAACTTGTTTGGACGTGACATAGAGATAAAAAGAGTTATTTATCTGCAGAAAATATTGAAATGTGCGTTTGTGATCCTTTTCCTCTTTCCCTTATGACAGTAACATTTTTACCTTTTTTTTTTGTTTGTAAAGTACCCCGTGGCACCAGATTATTTAGTCGGTACTAGAGTAGTTGGAATCGAAACAAGAACAGTAAGGCTGCGTTTCCACAGAAGCTGAGCTGCGCGGAGCTGCGCGGAGCTGAGTAGAGACTTATAAAAATTGACCAATCACATTGATCAACATACACATCTCATCTCCGCTCCGATTAAGTGGAAACAGTGTTAGCGGAGTTGAGAAGATTTACATTAAGATATATGGTGCGCGGAATTAAGCGGGGCACAGCGGTGTCGAGCTTAGTGGAGCTGTGCCCGGTGAAGCGGTGCTGTGCGGTGTAGAGCGGAGATGCGCGCGGTAGAGCGGGGTTGCGCGGGGTGGAGCAGGGCTGAGAGGGGTAACGTGACGTCAGGCGTAGGAGTTTATTTGTAGTAGTAGTTGAGACACCGTACTGACTGAAAACAAAATGTATTCACAGCCCCGTTCAGCTTATTTCCACTTCACAGCTCTGCTCCGCTAGACTCAGCTCTGGTCCGCCCCGGTCGTCTCAGCTCCACTTCACCCAGCTTCATAGCCCAGCCCTGCACCGCTCATCTTTGCGCAGCTTTAGTGGAAACACCTAGCTATTTACACGGCTCTGCTCCGCTGAACTCCGCGCAGCTCCGCTTCTGTGGAAACGCACCCTCACAAAGTGTTGTCTCTTGTGGGGATCGAACCCACAACACTCAGCGCAGCATCAAGCGACGAGTCGGCCGCTTAAGCCACTACGCCAGCCGTGCAGTTTTGATAATATTAGAATCATACAAAACAAAATTATACATCTGTATTGTTATGGGCAACACAAATATTGCTCATAACGATACACAAGTTTTAATGTTATCAATATCTGAAAGTTCAGCTCATTTTACCATCTCACTTCTTAGACGGTAACGGTATTAGTAGTTGACAATTTGATCTCACATATGTTGTTGCCTTTGTGTACATACGTAGTTCACTGCCAGTTTCCCATTCCTACTAATAATACAGAATCGAAGTGTTTTTCTTGCACATCCTGAGAGCCACCAAACTTCCTTTGGGAATGTAGTATCTTCAAAAAAAACATTACGTCGCTATGTAAAAAATCAACATCAAATTGTAGGTCCCGCAAACTTGAGAACAACTAAGAAAGTATTTCCTTGTAAACTTGTCCACGTTGAACAAAACAAAAGAACACGTGACAGATGTTCTTATTTTGGCGGAAAATGAAACGAGGAAATAATCCCAGAGAATATACTATAGTCCGTGCCACGAGACCATAGACTTTTTGTAAACAAAGAATTTCTACTAAGTGACTTAGCGATAGTTCTGTCAAAAACAAATAAGTAATGTTAAATCCAATGAGCGCAACGGTACATAGATACGTGTCATTGGAAACAAATACGTCGATGGATCGGGTTTTTATCGATATTATGCGCTGTCAACAGGATTTTTTAATGTTTAGAGGTACTGACGCCTAGAATGTCAACATTTGGCGTTAATTCATCGAAATGTTAATTCCTGGGCTTAACATACATTTAGCAGAGGACAAACTTATTTTTTTTAGTTGCCAAGAAGGGTTGTCAAGTTGTAAATATAAAGTTAAATACAAGTTTATAGGATTGCAACGCTCTTTTCGCTGCCGGCGTCTCGAAAAAGCCGGTGCAGAATAGGAGATGGTAAACTAGTAGTCGCGCAGAAAATTATTTATACCTACTTACCTAAAAAAAATTGCGTTTTCAGACTACCGTAACTTTTAATGGATTTGGTTTAAGTTCATTCTGACGATTTCATTCACTGACGTAAAATCTCCATGCCTAGAAATTTTTATATAATGTACTAGCTATATTATTCTTTGTTGGTCAATTATTTAATATTTTAGGATAAGTAGGCTACTTTGAGCAAATGATTTATTGTCTATGATTTAAAAAAAAATCATGTCAGTAATAGAGTAACATGTACGTAGTATGAACTCTACCATTAATATACATGCTACTTTATTTTTCTTTAATTTACAGAATAAATTACGTGTAAAACGACAAAAAAATCGGCAAATTTATGAACATTGAAAATATATTTTTATTTCAGTAGAATTTAACAATTTAAATTTTTAAAATATATGTAGTTGCATAATTAGGCATTGAAAAAAGACGGATTCAAAAAGTATAAAACCTAAAACACAACTGTTTGAAAAAAGTTTGTGAGGCCCTGAATGTGTGTTTACAAAAAGTCTATCTTCTCGTGGCATCAACTATACTTACATGTATTACTTACTAGTTTTCGCTCCCGGCTTTGCCCACGTGGGAGTCGGGTAACGTGATAAAAGGTAGACTATTTGTGTTGCTATGACAGAAAATATTATGGAATACTAGGGAGTTACTTTGATTTATAAGCTCTACCTACTACTGAAAAATATCATCAGAATTTGTTGACATGTTTATGGGTGAAAGAGTCATCATCATCATTATCATCATATCAGCCGAAAGACGTCCACTGCTGGACATAGGCCTCCCCCAAGGCTCTCCAAATAGACCGATCCTGAGCCACACGCATCCATCCGCTGCCCGAGATCTTGTTGGGACAAGATCGTCAGTCCACCTTGCGGGAGGCCTACCTCTGCTTCGACGTCCTGTAATCGCCACTCCAGAACCTCTCTGCTTCGACGGCCATCGGTTTATCTGGCTATGTGCCCTGCCCACTGCCACTTCAGCCTGACTATTCGGCAAAAAGATTCGGTGAAAGAGTAACAAAATCCAAATAGGTATTCTCACAAACTGTCGGCTTGATTGTACGGACATGCTTGTTTCCCGGACCGCATTGCGTACCCCACGCAGAGATTACAGAACGCGATTTGCAACGATCCTGACATATCTTTCTTACTTCATTCAGTCCCATCAAATTCCTCATGCATGCTCTTCAGTTCAGGGTACTTCTAACCTGTCCTGTTTGTACCTATAATAGTAGTCATCGAATGCTTTACACAGTCTTTTGATCGACTTAGGTCTTTGGTTATCAGTGCCTGTATTTATAGTGATACGCTCACTATTTGATGACAGGCTTGTATATCTATATATATATAAAAAAAAATCGTGTTAGTTACACTATTTATAACTCAAGAACGGCTGAACCGATTTGGCTGAAAATTGGTGGGGTGGTAGCTCAGAACCAAGAAAAATACATAGGATACAATTAGTTGCATAAAATAATCTGGGAGGGATTTTAGAGTGTGTCGAAGTTTGTAGGAACAAACCTACTACTTATTGACAGTAAGAACGCATACGTGCCTAATAATTGGGTGCTGCGCATGTGCTATCTGTCAGTACTGTCACATTATACATCGTCATATGGCGCACTGTCAGTACTTCGTTCGCTTACTTATATAAGCCAATAATTATTGTAACAGCCTTGCATAATATATTAGGTATTAATGCAAAAATGTGCATGTATGTATGTACCGATGTTTCGCTAAGCCGGCTGACCCAATATTCTCTACTCATTAATGCGAAAGTGTGTGTAGAGATTTATTGGACCATGGCTTTGACATTTGACTGTATTCAAAGTGATGTTGTTGAGCACCTTTCGGTCGATAATGTCATGAATACTGGCCAAGTTACTTCATACCTTATAGAGTTTCTGAACTCCTTACAATTATCAGGAGTACCTTCACGCAACTTGAGACTGAACGTTAAAGTTTGTAATGGCAAACGGCTACAAGTAACACCTAGGACGAAACATTATAAAAGCTATTCGCTATTGCGAGTCAGACTCGCTCATTAAGGGTTCCGTAGTGGAGGTATCCACTTATCATAGCCTATCTTCGACTAACTATTAATAGTATTTGTATAAACGACAAAGCTATATTTGCGGTTTTTAAGATGTGCTTTATTTTAGAAACTGCTGACTACATATCGTTCAAACCAATTTTCGTTGGAAGTTTTTATAACGATCTACAGCATAGATATTTTTTTAATTTGTCACTCTCTTACTTTAAAAGTTGGAGGGACATACACACCCATTTTTCTACTTTGGAACCGTATATATCGTATATCTTTCAAACGATTGACTTTGAGAAACAATGGTTTTAGGAACCTCAAAATAATTTCAACGACCCATTTTCCACATCAGTTCCACGTATGAAGAGCTCCCCTAAATATTCAATATGTTTTATTTTCTATAACTTCGTAAAGCGGTTCACAGACTGCATAACCTATCAATTTTCAAATGTGTAAACTGAATAGTTTCGGCATAAAGGGGCTGTGACATACGAATAGACTGACAGACATTTTTATTTGTTTTTTTTTTGTGTCGGGTTGGAAAATTCTCATGGAGTCCCTCCGCCCTGGGGAAGGGCTAAGGGGACTGTCAGACTCTTACTGGCTAAAAACCAACCCGTATTACTCACGTACCCGTATGTCGGAGGGTCGGGTATCGCTGAAGCATTCCTCGCTACCCCCCGACGGGTATTGGCCCGCCAGACGGTCAGGCGGGCCCCGAACAAAACCCCCTTGGCGGCGGATGAAGGTGTTGGGCTCCACCGCCAAAACACTCAGCGGTCGCAGAGGATAGGGAGGACGGCAACGCAACACCGCATCTCCTCTTCCTCTGCGGCCCCACCGCGACGCAACGATGGTGCGCCTCCATTTGGTCGCGGGAGATAGGGCGCGCGGCAACGCAACACCGACACGCCTCTCCTCCCGCGACCGCACCCGACAGCGAGGGACAGAAGAACTGTCCCTCGCACCCGCCCCTTTGGACGCATCCTGCGCAGGCCTTCGTCAAGCCCACGCGGAGCGTCCCCTCCTGGATCCCTCTTAGCTTCACCGCGGGTGACCAATCCACGGTTACTAAGCCCCGCCACCACGACAAGGTGGAGATCCCACGGGGGGGATAGACTGACAGACATAGCGCGTCTGTAAGTATTCCGTGTTTAGCCATTTTTGACTACGGAACTCTAAAAATATTGTTTACAGAAATGTTTTAAATATTCCTTGCGGTTATATTTCTTATTAGTCCCTATGAACAGAATTAAAACGAAAATTACTATGGAGTTTTTTAGTAGCAAAAGCTACTATACAAGTGACAAGCACATGTACAGAAGAATTATATATACTTAGATAAGACGAATAATTTCCGACCAAATAACTGCTTCACTCTCAAATCAACCTTATGAAAGCCAAGCCTTCAAAAAGACCTACACCTGGCAACAGAAACTTTTTGACCACAGAGTTGACGTAGAGGTTTCGGAACACTTGGCACTATGAGTGTCAGGGGTTCGATCGCCATATAAGAAATGTTGTGTCATCCATAAATTATTATATCTAGTCTGGGTGTCATTTGTGTCCGTTGATTGAGTATTAATCAAGTCACCCTTGACACAAGATTTCAACCTGACGGGCATTGCTCTATAAACATAACTATGAACCAGACAAGAAGAAAATATCAAGCCTCCAAAAATTAAGTTCTTATTGTTATTCACTCTATCAACAATTCAGTCAACGACTCAACAAAATATGCAAACCCTTTCTCTCAGAAGACGAGGGTAGCTAGTAATGAACCGGCGCCATTTTGTTTTTTTGCCCCAACGCCGTCATTTCGCGATGACAGACGATCTCAAAGACGTTGTAAATTTTATTGTGATAATAAGGTTAGCCTTGTTAATTAAAGTTGAAGACAAAACGCGATGAATCTACCTAACGCCGGGACAAATATAATGCTGCGGGTTAAGTCTGTTCGCAAAATTGATGTGCGGATAGTTGAGGGTGTGAATTTTTCTTGTTGCCGTCTAGGTAGGTACCACCGCACTATCAGTTATTCTGCCACCAAGTGACAATTAATGTGCAGTATCATTTATTCTGCCACCAAGTGTCAATTAAAGTGCTGGTTTGAATGGTATTGTAGCTGGTGCAATTGCTGGGCATAAGATGATTAAGACCTTACATCTCAGGGTAGGCAGCAGTGTGACGCTCTGACGTAGCCAAAGTCTATGGGTGGTAGTTGTCGCTTAACATCATATGAGCAGTCAGCTCGTTTGCTACTTTACTGCCATAAAATAAGCAAGCTTAATTATTAATTACGTCTATTGAATACGTCGTAGCATATATACTACGATGTAGCAGCCGTCCTAGCATTCTACAAATACGGTGTTATAGATGCAAAGCGATGCGCACCTTTATTTATGTATATTGTACCGATTGCAAATACATTAATTCTACATTTGAAATAACTAAAACACATATTTGTTCGATGATTGAATACGTGACTTTCGGCGTAAAGTCTAACTTTACCACGGGCTCGGCTCACGTGTTATAAATAAGTAAAATAAGTTTGATCTGTAGTAGTTCAATGTTACGTCAGATGTATTTAAGCTGTTACTTATGCAAGGAACCTTAATTTATTATATATATCCAAATAGATTCAGTCACTACTTATTCTGACATCAGCTAACTACCAATGAAAGCCATTTACGAGATTATCCGACACAAATACGCCGACAGAAAGAAAGCCCTAGTCCACCACGCTGGCCAAGTGGAATATTTTACATGTCTTTTGAGAACATAATGGAAAATTCTAAGACATCACATCTCCTCACGATATTCTCCTTCACCGTTTAGCAAGCGATTATTGTTTTTTTTTTCATTCTTTTCAAATGTCATTGGTGCACGCTATTTTGGCATGAATGGGCTCTACCGGGAACATAAAATCGACGCAAAGTAACAGTACTTATTATACGTTACGTTACGTTCGGAGAGAAAGAGTGCCGGCAGCCTCATCCCTTATTCTTTCTTCCTCATTACACTCCTCTTCCTTTTATTTATTTTCCTAAGCCAAAGGGTGGCAACGCACTTGTGACTCCTCTAGTGTTGCTTGTGTCCAGGGGCGGCGGTAATCGCTTACCATCGGGTGTTCCGTATGCTCGTTTGCCACCTACTGCATAAAAATAATGAAATAATCTACGCACCCTCATACATCGCGTATACAATAGTGAGTCATCTTAATATTCATATTTATCCGCTGGCCGCAGCCCCGAGCTGCTAATTATTCGTGCTAGACAGACAGACTGTACCAACAATACATCACACAACTACTCGTTATGGATGAGGCATTATACGTATATGTTTATGTTTATAATATGGCGAATTTTTGCGACGGTTCAGTGATGCAATTCTGATTATACGGATGGAAAATGGTTTAAGCGGTCGCTGTGCCATATGGCACAGTGCGTGTTGTGGGTTCGATTCCAATATTATGCAACACTTTGTATAATACACAAATAGTTTTTTCGAGTATGAGTGCTCTTTGTGTGTGTTGGTTGAATGTTTGTAAGGAGTCATGAAAAATAAAACGCAATACTAAACGGTTCTGCGACCGCTTAAAACAGTACGGCATCCGCACAGTCAATTTTTATAGTACGTTTGCATAAAGAGAACAAAAGTCCTCGATTAGGCTGTACAATGTACAGTTACCTATGCTTTTTGTGGTAAGCAACATTTCAACAGGTTAGTAATAATTGGTATTATTTCTTAACCTACATCTCTTAACAAATTTACCAAATACAGTCAAATTTCTCAGTATACTTCCGTTAGGATTTTTAAATCGATGTATCGAAAAAAGTAAAACGGCCAAATTTTGCCAGGCAACCCTACTGTCTTGTCCTATGAATTATTTATAGAATAATGTTAAAATAAAATAGGCAAATAAAATAATTCAGATGTATTTGATCAAACCTCAATAAATAAGAATAATAATTGCATTAAGAAAAACATTAACCTTCCTTTTGGCTTCAACGTAGTCGTGTAAAAAAATGTAATATCAAATCAAATCAAGCAATTCTTTCATCGATGTACAAAAGAACGGATGACTGTACGAGTTCGCTTTGGCAATCCCAAAGTTCATTTAGTGAACTTCGTAGCGACGTAGCAAGGTGTAGAACTTGTGTAGTGCTCCGTAGACAACAGTGCTACACACTAGTAAACATTCATTATGAGGATTGTAATATTTTTATAGCTACATATATTAGGGCTGGTTAATATAAACTCTGTTCCATGGCATATTCCAGCAAGGTACCTTACTAAATTATGTTTAATGCAGGGAAATTAAAGTTAATTAGAAATTGTCATACTTATCAATACACCCGCCCAGTGCCGGCCACGGGTCTTCAAGTGACGCTTAGGAGGCAAACTCTTGCGGTATTGTCTGACTGTCAGACAACGTTCAGCTGAAACTATTGGGCGCAAGAAGCTGTATTTTCGCATGTATATTCATTGGAAAGTGTAGGGGAGCACTGAGAGAGGATATTTGGAGAAGATCATTGCATAGTGCCTCGGAGAGCACATTTAACCGTCGTCGTGTCGGTCCCGGATTTTATTAAGATCATTGATAGTCCTTACCTTTGAATATGCTGTCTATGCAATGGAATATCGTTATCCCTTTGGGTTGCGGAAGCCAGACAGCAATAGCTCTGGGTAAAAGCTTAAATTCTATGAAATCAGTTTAGAATCGGATGCAACTGTGATAACTTTAGGACGATGCTTCAGCGCTATTTTAAATGTTTTCCTATATACAATTTCTATCAAATTCCTTAAGCAATGCCCATGTTCAGACTATGTTATTTAAATTGTGTTTACATTATGTAACATGAAACATGTTTAAGAACAATGTTGTAAAATATCTATGTTATAGAACATTGCTCTGCATGCACCTTTAAAATGTTGTGCAACAAAATGTTGGCTAGTGTATAGGACATGTAACTCAATAAGTTGTAGCGAGTTAGTCTGTCTGTGTTACCGCCACGTGAACTTATTGTACCACAATGTTATTTGACACAAGTTAGTGTTTGTTTGTTCCTGCACTTCTCAACAGGGAAGGTGCAATTAGGAATCTCTGTAAGACTAGAATTTGTTTAGTTGCACTCTTAGGTAGTTTATTGGTGTGCGTGACTACTAATTTAGACGGAAGGTTTTGTAAGACTGCACGTATGGCGGTCGCTTTGCTGTTTGGTATTGCGCTGTTTTGTGGGTACGGACCTCACATATGTTTTTTGATTGTCTGGATGTATTTTGTGTCTGTTTATTAAATGTTTTTGGAGTCACACGTGAGACAGAATTCGTTCCTATTGCAGAACTTGTTTTTAAATATAATTAAGGACCCATATCAGTAGGTGAAAAAAAACGTTTCACGCGTGAAGAAACACGTAAACCTATAACCCTTACCTAACTAGCTGTTGAGCAAAGGCAACAGTTTTTTAAATCAGTGTACAATTTATACAAATGCCTTAACATGGTAGAATCATGCTTAACGTTTGTATTTAATACCAAACAATATATTTATTCTTTTGTACCTATTTAACACTCGTATCAAAAATGCATAGTTACACAAAAAGCTAGCTGCACATACATGAACCGTTAATGAAGATATGTACGTGCACAGTGAGTATTGAGTATATCAATATACGCGTAGTCAACACTGGCGTAACCACCTGACAGCTTCGGCCAATAACATCTGCATTTTGATGTATTCAATGATCGCGTTACTGCGATGGATGGTCAATCATTGTTAACCCTGCAACACATTGTTGCATATGTATGAGCTTGTAAACCTACTTCAAAGCAATTATTAAAAAGTATATAAATAATATATAAGTATGTGTCTGTTATTTGAAAGTAGCTGTGATTTGAATTATGGTAAGTTACGGGTAATATTTTATTGACCTTGAGAGACTAGTCACTATTCCTAAGTTACACGAGAAAATAAATATTTTACTTCCCAATTTCTTCATGCGGTGTGTCTCCTTTGGGAAACAGTGTTGATCATTGAGTCGTAACGAATAGTTTCTAAAATAACTAAAATATTTTGTAACTTTTTATATTATTATTTCCTGATTAAAAAGATCATTGTCATTGATCATTCTAAAAACATGTTTTGTCAGTCATTTAGAAAAAATGTAGCGAAGACACCAAACATAAGTTTGTTGTCTTCGGGCACAGGTAGATACCTACCTGTGCCTTTTTTATGATGATATAAGATACTCATAATCTCAGTGATTTGGTATGTTAGTGTCCAATAAATCGTTCACCGATAAAGGGATATTAATCCCTAATGTGTCTTTCAATCCTATAATTAACACAGCTGTAATACTGTTGATATGATCGCGTATTTCCTGTTAATTTATTTGAGTATTATGCTGTGTGATATTAATAATATGAGCCCAGCATATAAACAAACACACTGCTGGGAACGAGCCTCTTTTTTCTATGAGAAGGCATAGGTCATAGTCCACCACGCTGGCCTAGTGCGTGTTGGTAGACTTGTCATGTCTTTTGAAATCATTATAGAAATCTTTTAGACATGCAGGTTTTCTTAGGTTTTCTTTTACTGCTTTTATTTATAACTGACAATTTACCTTTACTAATACCTTTGACAAGTCAGTGGTGCGCGCCACGGGTCCTTATCACAGACGTGATTCGAACCTGCGACCCTATGCGCAGAGGTGTGCTCGTACCCCTACTAGGCTACCACTGCCTCTTTTTGTGTTTTATACATAACAAATACAAGACTTCGCCCGCGGCCCCACCGGTGTGAAGAATACACCTAAACTTTCCTCAGGAATCATCCTATTTATAAAAAATCATAAGCTGGACCAACTTTGCCATTATCGTCCTTACCAGCTAAGCCATTCGCGTCCTTATGTAAAATGAATATTTCTAGGTTAAAATAAAATTTTGCTTTAGCAATTCGCAAAAAGTTTTCGTTATATGTTTACGTAATATATATTTACGATTCAGTAGAATTCGAAGAATCGAGGTCTTTTTCCATGACTAAAGATTGTTGTTCTGTATTATTATATGAAATACAAGATACGGTGAAAATCATCGATGTGCATGACTTTGGGCACCACGCATGTAAAAAAAAACTGGTAGTACCTACCTACTTTTGACCCCGAAGGCAAACAGCGTTGTTATACATAATGTTTGACGTATCTAAGACATTGTAGCTCTTGAACGAAAAAACCGATTTATTTCGAACTGGCGTGACCTTTTAGTAACGATTTATGAAGATGTCAGGAGTTCCTATAATTTTAAATTTTATTTTTATGCAGAAAAGTGAAGTTGTCATGTATAAGAATTGTATTGAAAAGCAGCTTAAACACAAAGATTCTCATGCATAGTAACACCAATTATATAATTTTGTGATCATAAAATAAAATTGAAAAAGCAAACAGCCTAAAATTTTATTCATAAACGCTGAATATGGTCGTTTTATGGTTTAAATCTAAATAAAAGCTGAAAGCTATAAATCCATTTAAGATATAAAACCTTTTCACTGTTGTGTCATGGTATTTTATGCCTGATATATCGATAGTGGCCTTTCAAATCGTATCATTCATCCGGGATTTAATAAAGAGAGCTTTTTAACAAGATTTTTTATATTACGTAGAGCAAAAAAATTAAATAGTGGAATGATATTGGAAAACGGAAATTTGAATGGTAGAAAAGCATATTTGACTTTGTGTGTTCGAGGGCTATTAATAACCAAAGACAGAGAAGGTTCTATATCAAAGAGCCTTTTTTATGTGAATTTTAATCGTGATTTTTGTTCAAGTAATATGTTTAACTAGTGTGTGAAAGAAATTAAGAAATTAATTATACAAAAATTTGAAAAAAAAAAAAATTTAGGATAAATCTTTTTAAAAGAAATGTTAATGGATCATATGATGTCTAAAACTATCCGATAATATATACAATAATGAATATACATTATTTTGATTCACAATGTATATTATTGGCTAGTCAGTCATATAGGGCCTGTTTGCCTCCCGATGGAATCGCGCAAAATATGCAATTCGTATGGTTATTAGCTAAAGATTTATTTAATACAGGATATTATTATGAATAAAATAAAACTTACGTTGACGTTAAATATTTTATATTTTGAACTTAGTTCAATGACGTGTCTAAAAGTTATTTTACTGACATCTCTTAATAACTAGCTATATCTTACTAAGTTTCTGATCTTTGTTACTATTTCACACAAAAGCTACTGAACGGATTTTAATGAAACTTTTCGGTAATACCTACAGTTTATATACCACATAGGTATGGGCTGCTCTTTATTATTATTATTAAACGGTTTTATTAAACGGTTTTAGTTAGCTTGACCTGTTTATTTGTTTGGGTCAAATTTAGTAATTGGAATTTTACCCCCTTCCTGATGACAGATTGATCTGATATTTGGTACACACTCTTAATCTTGATGACAATACAGCATAATATATTCCTTATGATGATATATTCCAAGATGGCCGCCGATACAAAATGGCGGATCACATATTACTTCACACCAACCTCAATATGGGTATCAAATGAAAGGGCTCGATTGGTAAAATAGAGCTCACTATGAAAAGTCCAAGATGGCCGCCGCCACAAAATGGCAGATTACCTACATATTTCCACAAATACCTCAATATAGGTATCAAATGAAAGGGCTTGATTGGTAGAATAGAGCTCACTATGAAAAATGCAAGATAGTTTCTTCCACAAAATGGTGGATTACATATTTTTCAGAAAAACCTTAATACGGGTATCAAATGAAAGGGCTTGATTGGTAAAATAGAGCTCACTATGAAAAGTCCAAGATGGCCGCCGCCACAAAATGGCAGATTACCTACATATTTTTCACAAATACCTCAATAAAGGTATCGAATGAAAGGGCTTGATTGGTAGAATAGAGCTCACTATGAAAAAACAAGATGGCCGCCGCCACAAAATGGCGGATTACATATTTTTCAGAAATACCTTAATATGGGTATCAAATAAAAGGGCTTGATTGGGAGAATAGAGCTCACTATGAAAAATCCAAGATGGCTTCCGCCACAAAATGGTGGATTACATATTTTTCATAAATACCTCAATATAGGTATCGAATGAAAGAGCTTGATTGGTAGAATAGGGCTCATAATGAACTAACAAAAAACTAAAAACTTGAAAATAAAATAAAAAAACATTTTTATGTTAAACGGTTTTATTACAATAAAAATATGTAGTTAGGTTACGTACTAAAAGCTAAAAAATAATTTGGCAAGTCCTAGCTACCAGATCGCACCAATCTTTTCATCAATCTGGGGTATTGATCAGATAAATATAAAAATAAAATTTCTATCAAAATCTTTACTCTGGATACGCTACGCCCAACGATTTTATATTACACACCACATTTGATATTCATGAAGCGGAAAACTTCGAAGCAATGAATTTGATTGGCCTGTTGGTTTAGTTATTGGTGATTTTGACTGCAACGGTATTCTACAACTACTGGAAGCATGGGTAGTGGGCTCGATTCCCAACCAGGAAAAATATTCGTGTGATGAGTAGGATATGTTGTTCTATTTCTTAATAAAGACGTTTGTCAGTTTAAGTGTCCAGTAGAGTGAGAGCGTAGAGCCGTCGGTACCGGCTGTCATGAAAAATCCTTGACAGTCGTTATAGGAAGTCAATACCTGTGAATAGACTGATGAGTGGATACTAGTTGAAACCACGGAATATCGTTATCCCTATAATGGTTTAATCTTTAAAATAGCTGCCCACGCATGCGATCTTGATCTTTTACAATAAAATAGATCGATCTAGAAATAACGCACTGAATTCATAGAAATCTGATGACGGATGTCAGATGTAACGCATAACGTAGCATAAAAATAATTCTACGAATACTTCGTAACGTATTTTACCGGGTTCAGGTCGGATTCAGATGAGACGAAGTGCAAAATCGAGTATATAAAATGTCGCATCACGTACAACATTGGGAACGCAGGCAATCCAACAACAATGATAGCTGATGAGTTCCACGCAGACAGTATCTTAAGTTTGCAGCACTCGACCCGAAACTTAATACATGACTACTGTTCACATCCGGCGTCGCTTCACTTTATGAATATCGATATTGTATGAAGACAGAGAATGTGGACAGTAGTTTTAATGTGGACAGTAGTTTTTGGGTGCACTATTGCAGTCATCTTTCATCGTGTTTTAGCATAATTAATAAACTGTCACAACAACCAGAAAACAACAGCATATATATAAACGTGAATGTTTGTGAGGATAGATATTTATCTGTTTGTTACTTTGTCGCAAAAACTACACTAAGGATTTTGATAAAACTTTGCAGTAATAAAGATTGTATTTCAGAATAGACTAACGTTTGTCGTGATAGCCGACATGCATAAGGGCGCACACGTGAACGAACATAGTAATTATATACGTCTGTCTTCTTTCTAGTCTGTATACATATGAAATTCTACTGTTATTCACTAACTCAAGAAATTTGGTATGAATTTTACTTCGAAACTGTGTGGTGCACTAAGAAAGGTTATTCCGAAATTCCCACGGGATCGGTCGGAAACGGTTAAATTAAAATAAATGTGTGGGCGTAGCTGCGAAGAGGAGGACCGTCTAGTATATTATAGAGTACAATAATAGTTTTAGTTTAAGGTTGCGTAGTAGATTTACGGCCATAACTATGTCTCCAAGGAGACAGCTAGATGTTATGAACGCTGTTTTGCCTACGCATAATAAGGGTCAAGCCCACCATTTATACCGAAATGACTCCTAACACCAGAAAATATGCTTGCAACATGTAAGCACTACCTTATCTACTTTTATATTGCCATAGTTTAACCACCAGACTCCATTTTTTTTTCTGTAATTTGTAACTAGATGAGCCTGCGTTTACACCCGCGTTATTTAGGGTTACTGCTTCTTACCTGTGGGTCAAAGCGTGATGTTATATAGCATTCCTCGATAAATGAGCAGTCCGGCACAAAAATAACGATTCAAATCGGACCAGTAGCTTCCGAGAATAGTGCGTCCAACTAAACAAACGAACTGTTCAGCTTTATTATATTAGTATAGATAATATTATGTTCGTCATAAGTTTTCTGTATTGCGTAAAAATATGTTTTCATAATCTTTCTTATAATCATAAACAACCCTCGTGGCTCAGGTAATGAATTTGTTTTGTACTTCTTACGTTAGGTCAATGCCACCGTGAGGCTTCGAACGCTTAGAGACGTGCGAGGCAGGTCAGACTGTCAGAGTGCGTAAGAAAAATACCTTTATAAAAATTAAGCGTAAAACTTGAAATAAGTGAAAGCTCCTTTGGCAAATATCTTTCTATAATCGAAAGCAGCGATAGCAATGAGCCTTTGGCTTGTAACTAGAACACTGTAGGACACTAGGATGAAAATGACTATCGTAAAACTATTTAACGCAGAGCATGGCCTAGCTCATCTCTGATGGTTGTACTTTTTAGGGTTCCGTACCTAAAAGGTAAAAAACGGAACCCTATTACTAAGCCTCCGCTGTCTGTCTGTCTGTCCGTCTGTCTGTCACCAGGCTGTATCTCATAAACCATGATAGCTAGAAAGCTGAAATTTTCACAAATTATGTATTTCGGTTGCCGCTATAACAACAAATACTAAAAAAAAATTAAATATTAAAGGGGGTCCCATACAAAAAGCGTGTTTTTTTTCGTATTTTTTGCTCAAAATTACTAACTGTAACAGGTAGACGCTTTAAATTTTCACAGAATATGTAGTTGTATATTACCTATCAAAATAAATAGTTAAATTTAAAAAAAGTAAATAATAAAGGGGGGCTCCCATACAACAAACGAAATTTTTAAGCAATTTGTTACTCGATCTTAATAAACAGGTAGAAACTTATAAAGTATTTAAGTATACATACAACGAACGTGATTTTCTTTTATAGATGATGGTACGGAACCCTTCGTGCGCGAGTCCGACTCGCACATGCCCAATTTTGACGTGACAACGTCTTATAAATTGGTTTGCCGGGTGACACTTCAAGAAACTGCGTTACGCTCCGCTCACGTTATGCGCTCACAATGAGAGCGAGTGAGAGGCACGCGTCCCGCCTAAGAGCGAGAGAGACAGACATAAAAAGTGAAAGGCACGCGTCTTTCATCCTTCTTCCTACTATACGAATGAATATTCACATTAAAATTATTTTACCACTCAAAGTCGTTGTCACGTAAAACTTTCGCTCGTATACCGACTTTACAGGCAACCAATTTTTTAAAGTGTTGTGTTGAAATCTCCAAATAGGGAGGACCTTCATTACATAGTAAATAGGCTTGCAATCGTCTTAATGTATGTAGCGTTAGCAACATGTAACTAGTGTCATCTATTTGTACATTATAAAACTCAAACTCAGGCGATATCTAAATGAGAAAGATCTCCCTCAAGATTCTCGAGATCCTGAATCTCGTTTTTAGCCAGTTTTTTTACCATTTGTAGAATATGCTTATAGAATTTACTAAAGCATAACGATTATTTATTTTATGATGATTTCTTTTCAATCTTGATAGTCATGTTACGTAGTCACTGTAAGTTAAGCGTGCAGTACCCAGAGCCTTTCTGATTATAGCGTGAATGGGCCTGTGTGAACGGAAAAGTACTACTATAAGTTTTATTCGGTCAATAGGATTGCCGGAAGCCCCATTCCCTTTGCCTTCCTCCTAGTCCCGCTTCTAGACTTATTACTGTTCCCAACCAGATCCGCAAAACACTTGTAACTCCCACAGGGTTGCAGGTGTGCATTGGTCGGTGGTACCTTATCACTTACCATCAGACTGTTCGTCTGCTTGTTTGTCTTCTATACCATGAAAAAGTTAAACAATTAAAAATGTTGTTAATATGTAAAAATATGTACCGAAAAAATAAACGGCGACACATACCGCATAAAATATATTCTATTCAATATAATTTTTAACTTGGATCGATTTCATTTCAATTTCCATTTAAGTTCGCCAGCCTAAAAGTTTGGCGGGAGTCTTAGATTAGATTAGTTTGGTGTACACGTCGGATTGACGGTACTACATCAATTGGCGTCGCTCTGTGAACCTAAAGATTGATATCGGTACGTGACAGTCGAGACACCAATTTCTTGGTAGGAGCAAGTTTAGTAATAGATCGCAGTATTGTGTTTTAAAATCGTAGATCAATCTGATTTATATAAGTGAATGTTTTGGAGAATTTAAAATGTTTTATTTTCGAAAAGGACTAAAAGCGACGAGCTTTCTTGATTCCGTGGGAATTTCGGGCAATCCCTTAGTGCACCCCTACGGTCCTCAATGAACACTCATGCCAATATTTCAATTTCGTGCCCTGAATAGTTTGGCTGTGCGTTATCTGTCAGTCAATGAGAACAGATCCATATGAGGATGGCTAAGCTGAAGATTATAATGGTCTTTTTATATCGCGAAGGTCATTACAAACGGTTAATCAACCGACACAGGAATACTCGAAACAATGATAAAATTGTGGATCACGGAGTATATTATCCTATGATGATATCTTACTATCCACATCAGGACCGAACGCAAAATAGAGTAAAATGTTACCATCTCCTCCGTTCTGTAGATAAGTATATCCCTCTCGCGTTAAAATTTATATTTTATATTTTAAACCGCTTTATTATTACGGCACAAAGGTATGTTAACGTCAACTGAAGCTGCGAAATGAGAATCTACTGTACCGCTCCATCTCAGACGTGAAACAAGGCTGAAGATAATAATAATAAAAATAATGGCATCACGCAATACGATTTTATTTTTTTGTTCGCGCGTTTTTCCCGGTCGTTATGTTTTTTTTTTCCTTTTCCTTTCTTTATCGTTAAAAAATTATTTGTACAAGGCGAGTTTGTGGATTGGATTTGGGTGTATAAATGCGGAACTATGGGATATCGAAACGAATTCACAAAGGATTCGCAAATCGAATTCCGATGATAACTGAATATGTATTATTAGATTTTCAATGTATACAATAGATATTTAATCATAATAGCAGCATGGCAAACTGGTTTTCTTCCGTGACCACGAGAGTGTGTCAAAAGTGCTATGTTATTTTTGGTAATCAAGCTTACTCCGTGTTAAATAATGGTTTAAATTCAAAGTCTAAACTTAGTCTAAAGCAAATTTGCAATTTTATTGATAATATTTGTATACGTGTTAATTATGCAGTCTTGATTCTTTATTATTTATATTTGCATATTATGCATACCTACAAAGTATATGAAAAATCATAAGAATTTTATTTAAATGCCTCTCCGTCCATGAAAGAAAATGATCGCAAAATAGGATTTACATGCAGTAGTAAAATAGGAGTGTACGAAATTGACTCTATTTAAATCTAGAAAGTACCAGCTTGAGTTCTATGTAAGAAATAACGTCTCACAGTAATCGTATGGTCAATTTATCATTAAGGGTAAGGGCTCTTGTTCGCACACCGTAAAGGAACACAGTGAGTTTACCGAGAAAATCTACTGTAGGTCGTGAGGTATGAAGCACTATAAAAACTTGTGCACGGGTACGGTCTGCTTTCGATTAACTTAGGATGCGGTGTCGTGGTCTTGACTAAATGAATTTTGAATTGTACTTTATGAATGACTAGAGGGTACCCGCAGCTACGCCTACACATTTTAATTTAATTTAACAGTATCTACCCGATACCTTGCAAAATTTCGGGAAATCAAGGAACGTTCATGCCGAATTTCAGATTCTTGCGCCTAACAGTTTTGGCTGTGCTTTTTCTGTCAGTGAGTCAGTAATGCAAGGATGTACGGAGCAAGCGACAATTATTCGCACTTCAGGCCTGTTTGAACTCACCGGTTTGAACCCGTGATTCCTTATGGCTTCTGGTATCTTCAATTAGTGATCACTGAGACGGAAATATTTCTCGAACAAAAGTAAATAAACCTGCCATAAAAAATACCTACCCAAAACTTCATTGTGAAAAAAATAGGGATAGAAAAAACAAACAAAAAAGTAAATCTACGTATTAAAGAGAAACAGGATATTGTGGTTTACATGGTGTGGAAATGGTGCCGGTTGAATGTGGAGAATACAAGCTTTAATTCGTATGATGCCATTATGCTGAATGGATGTGTGTCGGTTTGGTAATGCTAGCTGTTTGTGCTTTGAGTTGTGAGTTTTATAGATGGCAATTCAGTGTGCTTTGTTTTAGTGTAAGGATACCAGAATGCAGTATTTTCTATGGTTGTAGATTAGTGGAGAAAAATAGACAAATAATGTATCCTGATTTGTGTGTATATTTTTGTACTCCAATTTTCTCACAGGATAATGCTTTAAATTAAACATTTAGTGATGGCCACCTCGTTTGACAGTCATTACAGGGAGTCAATACCCCTGAAAATACTAATTCCAGTCTAAGCCGTGAACCAGCACTATCACCTTGGGTTGCGAAGCTCAGCCGGCTTTAGCTCTGCGAAAGAGCTAGTATTCTGTTATATCTGGTTAAATTTGAAATCAGACTGCGGGCTCCAATTGTACTCCACTTTCAAGAATTAGATGCAACCGGGATAAGGCAAGGACAATGAAATAACCTATAATGCTATAATGTGTTATGTTATAATATTCGGTGGCTTATATTAAGACAGTCGAGCATAGTTCTTTGTCAAAGCTGAAGTTACTCTAGAACTTCGAACTATAATTTCATAGTGAAATATTAATTAGTTACGTTATTAAATACGACGAAATATGGAATATTGAATGGATTCACCACCTTACGGCACGATTTCAAAGCATCAACTTCATCAAAGCCAGTGTGTTAAAACATACCCAAGCATTTTTATGTTCCGTCAAGTAATAACATAAACATGTATGAGCGGTTTATTGAAGACGTTATTTACCCCATAATCAAGAAATACGTTTTACAATTCTTGTACTTTATTAATATTGGTCATATGGTTGGTAAAAATTTTCTCGATTTCTGGTGAATGTTTTTACAAGATTACTCAGGAAAGTCTATTGTGTTTTACGTGGTTTATTTATGTATCTACCTGGTGACCTGTAACACAGGCCGCAGTAATCCTGAACCGAAATCTTTTATTTACCATGTTACATCATCTTTGAAACTATAAATATATATTTCGGTTTTGGTGATAAATAAAATCGTCTTGGCAAACGGTGGCGATATACGCAAAGTGGCTTGAAGCACTGGACACGAAGAGCCGAAAATTAGGCTCAGTTGCGTACCTTTGGAGAGGCCTATATCCAGCACTGGATTATGGCGGGCTGATGATGATGATGATTAAATATTTTATTATTATTTTCTATTTTTATGCATACGAATTTTTATATTTAATTTAGCTCTTTATTTAACATAAATTTCTAAATGCATGAACATAGAATGGAGAACAGTTATAATCCTCACATCGGTCTCCCTGAGTGATAATGACACTTTAAATAGCGGCGATATTTATTAGTTCTTTTCCGGAAAAGGCAGCTGAGTGGTGTTTATAACAAACATTTAAAGCTTGTGTTATGGAATAGTTTAACAGCAAAACAAAAATAATTAATCTCACAAGCTGAAATTGCCGATTAATATTCTATACTAATGCTGTTCTATATGCGCTATCAGTGCAATAAATTAAAACCTTTAGGTTAAACTTGAGTTCCTTAAAAGGTTAATAAGAAGAATCATTTTAATATCAAAAGCTTACTGGCTTAAGAAGAATTTCCTTGGATATAATACGCCAAAACTTACTAAAGAAACAAATTTCCCGTCTTTCACTTCGTTGTTAGGGTGCTAATTTAATAACCGGTTAAAACCGCTTCGCTACAGTGATATCGGTCTTGTAATAACCGGCATGAACCGGATTAACCATCGCAATATCTGTTATATTGCGAACTAGTGATCGCTCCCCACTTCGCTTAAACTTTTTAAATACTGCTTTTTCTTAATAAATTGATTATATCAAGCTTACAACAAACTTTGACCAGCCAGTTAGATACTAGCGGTAGCTTCTAGATGATGTGTATTTAGAGAGGCAGTCTGTTGCTTCGTGTTGTTGACGAGAGGCCGGTTTCACCGCTGTCTGATAACGTCCTTCAAATGATATTGAACATACCTCACACATATTGCGGCACAATTTTGAATTTATCTAAAATATACTTTCTATTAGAGCGATAGCCTAGTGGAGAGACCGATAGACTGCTACGCAGAGGGTCCGGGTTCGAATCCACGGCGCGCACCGATGACTTTTCGGATTAATGTGCGTATTAAATTGTTGATTATCGCTTGCTAAACGGTGAAGGAAAACATCTGAGAGTTCTTGAAAATGTTCTCGAAAGACATGTGAAGTCTGCCAACTCGCACTTGGCCAGCGTGGTGGACTAGGGCCTTACTCTTCTCACAGTGAGAAGAGGCCCGTGCCCAGCAGTGGGACAGTATAAAGGGCTGATGATGATGGTACGTTCTATTCATAGAGGGTGCAACTGGTCCTAAGTCGTTGTGTCTTGTCGTTCAAGTATGTAGTCGGGTAGCCGTTGAAATAAGCGACGTTACTCAGCAAGGACAGCTTAAGAGATATCCTATTCTTCAGAGGTTGCATTCAATCTGTCAGATTTTAGTGACATCACGTTTCAGGCACATTATTACGTCGTATTTTGCGCATCAGCAGATTTCCTCACTTCGCAGTAACATAGATTACAAACTTAGGTAGTCAGTGTAACTATGTGGTGTCCGTAACAAGACTTCTAATTAACACTTCATAATAATACAGACAACGTGAGAAGCTACGTGTTTACGTGACAATCAACACCTTAGTGTTGTCTCGATGGTAATCCAAGATTTTCGTCTTGTAAGGTCACGATCGGTCAGGAAATATTACGAATTGGTTCAATAAAAAGTTATTGTCATTTGTATGTAAGAAAACAAATAACTATGTCTGTCCGGTTTTCCCTACTTGATTTGTTCTCTGATTAATTCATTTTACCCAATATGCTACTGATATATTTTGTCTCACAATATAAACTTTTTAATGAGTGATTGCAATCCCATAATGAAGCCTTCGGACTATAAAACTAAACGCGGTTGAGACCCTGCGAGGAGCTTAGAACTTTCATAACTTGTCACGCATGGAGCTACAAGAATATACTAATAAGTCAACAAAAAATACAATCAAAGAAGTACAATTAAGTCATAGATAAAGGAAGAAGCGAACTAGGATCACACAACAACCACATACAGAACATTGTAATTGAAAACGGCGGTAATCCATATTACGTTGTACGTCGGAGCCACGATACGTTATTGTAATTGTGTACCGTACTTTTGCTTACATAATTATGTATTTATGTTACGGGCAACGTGACTAACAGGGCCGTATGAATAAGGGCAGTGTATTTTGAATAGTTCCCAAGAGCATCGGGCTGTTTGATAAATTTTAGTATTTTAATTACTTAGACCGGTCCATATTATAATGCCCAACAGCCCGTGGTCCATTAAAAAAAGCAACGTAAGCCTGGAAAGTTAGGTGAGACTGTAAATCAAGCAAGTAGGTTATGTTAGGTTCCCTTGTGACCCTTAATCCAAAAACAGTTAACCCTTTATCCGTCAACTTAGTGATTTTGTAAATCTTGGGATTTACTGGTAAATCTTACTGGTCATTTCATTTGTTTTATTATGTTGCCCAAAACGTATTTGCCCTTATTCACATTGACCGGAAAAAGTGATTAGGCATGCAATTTTAATCAAATTGCCCATGTGACATGGGCATTATGTATACAGGCCGGTCACTATTCATAGTGTAACGATACGTGTAGTGTGTGTGTACGATGAGCAGGGCAGGCCAGACTCTTCGCCAGAGGTGAAGCCGAAGGCGATGCAGGAAAGTGTAGCGGTCTAGGAGCGTAGCCGGAGTCTTAACGTGAACCTGGAACCTGAAGGAAAGCAGCATTAGGAGAGCCACAACCAATAGAGTCAGGCAGGCGGCGTCAGCCGGCCTCAGCTAGCAGGTAGAGAGATGGGCAGTACGCTAACGCAGTAAATGTAGTAACTTACCCACAGCTGGGACCAGGATACACGTATGAAGTAGTATAATTATAGATATAGCGGTATAGAATTTAGTAGCGGTAGTAGGTTAGTGGAGAGTAGCGGTGCCGGCCTCTCTGTCGGCCCCTTTATATACCGGGCCCTCCATCAGTTCGTGTCGGCGCATTACCAAATATAGGCAAAACTTAAGAGCGCGGACGATGGCCTTCTCTGATTGGCCGAGCGTATGGACGGTATTATGACGTACACTCGGTAGGTACCGGTCATACGCCACAATAGGGACTAGACTTCTCAAGTTGCCCGTAACATTTACATAGATCAGTCTATTGTATGTATCTGTAAGTTAGAGAGTAAGCTTTGTTAAGAAATAAGCCTTAGGTTGGTTACTTTGTTCGATTCGAATTATTGATTTTTGTTTTACATATAACATCACAAAATTAAGAGTTGGATAATACTTAAACTCACGCTGTGGTTATATAGGTGTATATCCTGTGTCACGAGGGATTTTATAAACGTGCAACGAACGGACACAAAGCACAAACAGACTCTCGATCTATTTCTGTATTAAACAAAGTGTTGTCTCGTGCTGGCAAAAAAGAAGGCGAATCTTACCCCGGTATCGTCTGCAAAATTCTTTGCAATTTTCACTATTTTCACCTTCTCCATAGGAAAGGTAAGCAGGAAAAATAGGGTCTGGGCTTGCGCTTTACCAAACCATATATCAAGAATACGATTAAAATACTGGCCACAAGTTAAGTAAAATCGCCATTGACCTCAGGGGCGAATTCAACAAGGTTTTCTGTTCTAAATTCAAGGTATTGTCAAAAATATATGTAATGTACCTAATTTGAAATGGGACGTCAAATAAAGCACCAAGCACCTGCTAGTAAAATTTTATCACAAGCTGCCAGAACAAAAAGACACAGAACAATTTTTATTAAAAATGCCGTAGCATTCTCGGCAAATCCTTATTTTAACAAATAACCTGGTCCCCTATTTGTTCGGCTTACGACACGTGTGTCGGGGTTCTAATCCGGCCCAAGTCATTTATCATCTTTTTAGTGTTCACACAATTGTAAAGCGGCGCTCTCCTTCGAAGCCTTCGACATCAGATTGTTTTATTCTGCGTAGGTGCGCCGAATTGGTAATAGGAAAATTATAATTTGTGTTTTTCAGACTTCTTTTATTGTATAGAGAATCTATACTATATTAAAATCATGACTGTATCAGTATTAATAGATCTTCTATTTAGTTCTAATCTAATTATAAACCCTTGTATGTTACGTGTCAATTAACTGAAAAACCTTAATTATGGGGCAATTAAGTACAAACTTGAATTTTCTATAGAGTGCGACGTTGTTACAACTCAAAATAAAATGAATTAAGCGTACTGTATTGTATTTAGCTTTATTTGATTGTCTTTCATGTTAGATGTAAGAGTTTTTATAATACTAGAGGATGACCGCGGTTACACCCGCGTTATTTAAGCCTATAGCTCCGCTGCCGTCCCTTATAGCGTGATGTTGTAGAGCCTATAGCCGTCCTCGATAAATGGGCTATCTAACACTGAAAGATTTTTTAAATCGGTCCAGTAGTTCCTGAGATTAGCGCGTTCAACCAAACAAACAAACAAACTCTTCAGCTTTATATATTAGTATTAGCGGAAGCCAGCAGCTACGCCTGCATTTTTTTTTTAATTTGCCCGTTTTGGCCGATCCCGTGGGAATTTCGGGAAATCCCTTCTTAGTGCACCCCTACGGTCCCCAAGGAACATACATGCCAAATTTCAGCTTCCTGCGCCCAATAGTTTCGGCTGTAGCGTGTCTGTCAGTCAGTCAGTAACGCAAGGATTTTATATATTAAGATAACAGTTATGATAGAATAAGTTACAAAATTCTATTTCTTTTATTACATTTCTTCCCTTTAAACATAATATAAAATAGGTACATGCTATAAAAAAGAATGCCCGCAACTACCCAAGCCCGCACATTTTTTTAACTAACCGAATCGGGTCGGGCAAAAGTGTTACTGGGTTTTTCCGAATTCTCAGTAGCAGCACGCAGTCTGGTGATGTGCCCGGTTACGGCAATAGGCTTGCCCCCTATTACGTGGGACCTAAATTTCATGGCGAAATGTGGGTTTAATATTACACCTCTGACTACCCCCCCGGGGATACAGGCGTGAGTCTATAAAAAAAATAATCAAAAGCATTTCGGATTATACAGAATAGTAATCCTAATATTCTAGCTTTATTATTATCAAAAACACAGAATCTCATAAAGTATTTGATTTATTGAAGACTAGACGACGCCAGCAGCTACGCCTGCATTTTTTTTAAATTTACCCGTTTTGGCCGATCCCGTGGGAATTTCGAGAAATCCCTTCTTAGTGCACCCCTACGGTCCCCAAGGAACATACATGCCAAATTTCAGCTTCCTGCGCCCAATAGTTTCGGCTGTAGCGTGTCTGTCAGTCAGTCAGTAACGCAAGGATTTTATATATTAAGATAACAGTTATGAAAGAATAAGTTACAAAATTCTATTTCTTTTATTACATTTCTCCAATATAGTTTCGATCCGATAAATGTGTAGTATTTCTACAAGATACAATATATGCATAATTGAATAAGACTATGGTTAGTATGCATAAATATATTATGCTTGTGCAATTGGCAAAATGTTAGTGAAAAGAATTCAGTCAAGTTAAATATTATTTCTGAATGAGGTTTACCATGTTACTAGGATTTGTGCGGATAGTCTCGATATTTGGAATTTCATATATTGAATGAAATATTAAAATAATTTACTTTCTATTCAACACAAAGGGCTTACAAGTTGGAGCCCTATAGAAAGCTACGTCTTATCCCAAAAACGTGTTGTAATGGTGTGACCATTTTGACTATTGTGCCATCGATACAATACTTTCAACTTTAAATAAACAAAAGATTTTAAAAGTTTATTTGCCAAAGGCATCTTCACACTAAGGAATAGTTACTTTGTACTTAAAAAGAGTATGATGGAGTTACGTAAGACCCACTATCAGATCGGAATAATAATGCTTATCAGAGGGAGAATATTTACGAAGAGTATACAATATTTTTATCTATCCTTAGATTTGTTTACCAGAGATACACATTTGGCATATTTTGTATGGCGCTTATGTCAAAATGTCTCTCTAGTACCCTTAGCCCCACAAAAACCAAACCAACCGTTAGTAAATTTCTGACGATAGCCGCAATATTATCAATATTATCAAACTTACTCGTTCTATAGCACGGTGTTATCAGTTATTATTTTCTTGTTGCTACATTATATCGGCTTTCATAAACCAAAATACTACGGTTATCAGTAAGGAGTGGGACTGCTTGTATTTGATAATTAAAACTGAATATTTGGTAACATCGTACCTAATTAAATCACTTAATTTGCTTTAAATACATATTTAAGCGAAAGACCACAAAAGTAATAAACTTGATAAATGATGAAAAAGTCTCTGATGGAGAAAACTCCATCAATTAGGTACGATGTTACCAAATATTCAGTTTTAATTATCAAATACAAGCAGTCCCACTCCTTACTGATAACCGTAGTATTTTGGTTTTGGTACGATTGGATCGAATAGCTGCTGGACAAGGTTACTTTCTCACCGTAACTACAAAAGTACATAATAATATATTTTTATATATTATATCAAGTACATAATAATATATTTTTATATATATTCGACCCATAAGTAATAACCGGGAGAAAGGACATCACAATTCTACAAGTCTTGCCTATAATACGTCGTATCTGTAAAACGCCAATACAATTGTATCAATATCCCGAAATCGCACCCCTATAATAGAGACATACAACCCATAACCCAATCACGTGAACTGTTCTTCACAGTTATGACTGCGAACAAATAAGTATTCCTCCCACGGCGGCTCCATGAAAAATATATTTCATCATCCATCGTACCATTGTATTTAACTCTAAACCAAATATTACATGAAATTCTATGAATACAATTTCACGCAAACATGGCAATTTTCTAAAAATGTTGTAGATTTTTGTAAAAATATTATTTTACGTAAAAGTTTATTTTCGAATAAATTAGACTTGCAAGTAGAAATTAATAGTGTGTTAGATTTGCATGTGAATGGCATTTCAATACAGTAAATGACTAAAATACTAGAGTATGTGGAGAACTAAGTCATATAATGGCAGTCAAGAAACAAAGAAGGCAAAATACGAGCAATATAAAACCATGTAATAAAAATCAATCAAAGCTTTTTATATTTTTCACTATGATAAAATGTTAAATTACATCCGTTTGAGAAGGGTTACTGACTGACTGACAGACACAGCACAGCCGCAAGAAGCCGTAGCATGTATGTTCCTTGACGACCGCAGGCGCAGGGGTGAGCTATGAAGGGATTTTCCAAAATACCCAAAGGATCAGTAAAAACGGTTAAAGTAATTAATTAAACGTCATTGCGCCTGGAAGCTAATGGTGTTCCATTGTGTTGTGTGACGAATTGACGGTATAAGATTTAAGTGACAGTACCGAGTAGAAGAAGTTAAGGCGAATGTGCGAGAGGGTTCAAGTTCGATGCCTCTGTGATTCAGTAATATTTTTGTGTTAGAATTAACTAAACGTGATCTAATAGTCTATTTTATATCTACTTACTCACTCGTTTGTAACTGGATCCAATCGAAACTTACCTACGGACTACTAAACGAAATGCAGTCTGCCTCTAGGACCGAATACGTGGCGGACTAAATGAGAATCCACTGGGAAAACACTCGACTCGAAACGATAATTTGTTTATCAAACAGTTTTGAATTGAACATTTGGTGCAGCGCTAAGTGGCGAGGCTGTCGCTGCGTCGCTTAAACCAGTAAGCCCTTTGTACATTCCAATATCTATACTAATCTTTTGAAAAAAAGAAAAAATCTGTCGCACTGTTTCACTATAACTTTATTTATTCTGGTAATGAAACGTATATTATAAAGCTGTCAAAACCAAATCACACTATCAATTCTGAAACAATTCTCAACTAATAGAACAAATTAGCGCTAGGTTTGGTAGTTCGCGATCCTTAACAACTTATCTCGGTTTGATTGACGCAGCGACGCACGTACCGCTCGGGGGAACTACATCAATTACACCGAAGTCCTTCGTTATATGTGACGATATGGAAACGATACGACTTTATACATCACTAGCTGAGCCGCTGTTACTTACGCATTATTTAGTGCTAGTAGTTCCTGAGATAACCGCATTCAAACAATTAAATAATTCAGCTTTATTATTACAGGTTATAGATGAGCCTTCGGTAACACACGCGTCATTTTGCCTCCTTTGTCTTTTTTTTTGTCTTTTTCCTCGATAAATAAGTTATCCAACACATAAATAATTATTTAATCAATTATTTGGATCAGTAGTTCCTTAGATAAGCGCGTTTAAACAAACAAGCAAACTCTTCTGATTTATTCTTTTAGTGTGGATTGTTACTTTTCACTTAGCTTTAACCATCAGCCAGTGAGCTTGATCTTCAGTTTTTTAGCTTAATTAAAGGGCAGGGTTGAGAGAGCCCTGCCCTTTAATTTAGCTAAGATTTTGAGCACCAAAAGCGAAGCATGAAAACTGGGCGTTGTCATCTTTATAATGTTGCACTGATCGTTTGCATAGCTAGCGACTACCGCTTATTCTACGCAACCCAAGCGGGCTTCGGTTCCCAGAATATTTTGTGAAATCGTTTATTATAACAGCACTCAATCAAGAATAGCACGTTATCCTAGCGTCGCGGAGGTGTGGTGTGCGGGGAATCTGTCGAGATTAACTATGCATACGGTGCTCATGTTAATTTGGCTTTAAACTGTACATAACGCGGCGTACGTTTGAGAATACGTGGAACTACACGTAGTTCGTACGGAATTATTTGAATGCACAAAATATTGTTGGTGTTTGCTTACTAGATTGGTTTGAAGAATTTCGTTTGCAGTTTAAATTCACTATGTGTTTTGAAAGTACAGACACACGTACACAATACACTCACGCCCGTTGCTTCTATCCTTACAAACCACACGGTTCCTCTATATTAATTACTCTTTTCATAAGTGCTTCCCGGTTTCGGATGCTTCGGACCTTTCTGTTTTTCACGTCCTCGATTTGGTCGATGAATGTCCTATGAGCTTTGAACTGTAAGCTTAGTAAAATCTTGGATGATAATAGTTTGTGTTTTTTTCATTATTTGTTGCATGAAGAATGTTAACAATATTAGTTTTTTTTTTAATTATTGCGGTATTGGATCACAACTGAGACGGCGTTAAGAAGATGATGATGACTTTACAATTATTGTGTGTGTTGTACCTACTCACAACATCATGGGTAAATCTGAATATTTGAGAGTTCTCTTTATTGTTCTCAAGAGACCTGAGAGGTCTGCACTCCGCGGTTGGGCCAGCGTGGTGGCTGATGATGATCAGACAGAGGTAACTGAAGGGATACATATAGGCTACATTTTACCCCTAAAACTTATAGGGTTGTCGTTTAGAAAAGTATAACCCCAAATATAATGTAACCACATACCTATGCTGCAACCCGGTGTCGCTTGCTAGTCTAAACGTGACTCATTGAATATTAGCATTTCCACAGAGCGACTGCCTGTCTGACCTGCGCAACGCAAAAGGATGGCGATAATCCATGGCTAGTGTCAGTTTATTCAGAGCTACTGACTCCCTATAATGACTGCCAAAGATTTTGGTGACAGTTGGAACTGACAGATTATCGTGGTCACCGAGGCATGGTGCAAGCGATAATTAACATTTAGATACGCACTTAACTCAGAACAGTCAGTAGTGCGCGCCGTGGATTCGAACCCGATACCCTTGGCATGGGTCTGGGGCAGGCCAAACCTACATTCAACTATCACATCTTAAATTTGAAAATATTTCGTTGCTCATCTAAAACAATCAAACTAACAGCGACATAATGGGTTTTGTGGCTCCCACAATTTTGTACGCCAAGCTCTTGATCAAAGAGCTTTGGCTATCAAAGTGTGAGTGGGATGAAACACCCCCTGACCATATTGTCGCCGCTTGGGGCCAGTTTTGTATTGAGCTTACCGCGCTCAATCAAGTTACTATTCCGCGTCATCTTGGGTTGGTAGATGGATGTACTATCAACTTAATAGGTTTCGCTGACGCCAGCGAGCGTGCTTACGGCGGAGTCGTATATCTGCAAGTCCGTATTGGTTCTAACTACTCGGTGCAGTTAGTTTGTGCCAAGTCTAAGGTCTCGCCTGTTAAAACCATTTCGGTTGCGAGACTGGAGTTGTGCGCGGCCCTTCTGCTGTCTCAGTTGCTCCGCAAGGTTCTAGACACAGTTTTGCCCCACTACCCCATTAATAAAATATACGCATTTTCCGACTCCAAAGTAGTGCTCGCTTGAATTCATTCTTCTCCTCATCGCTGGCAGACTTTTGTCCCCAACCGCGTTAGCAAATTGATTGAACTGGTTCCTGCTACTTGTTTCAATTACGTCGCGGGTATTGAGAACCCCGCAGATTGCTTGTCTCGTGGTGTCACTCCACTTAATATTCTGCATCATCCATTGTGGCATCGTGGACCTTCTTGGATTTCCCATGATCCGTCAGAATGGCCCATGCAACCTTTTGACCACAGTGCAGAAGACGAAGATGTACCCCAACGAAAGTCTGTTTCTTATCCCGTGATTGCTGAGGTTGCGAAGTCTCCCATCTATGCACTCGCACTACGCATGTCATCGTGGTCTAAGTTACTCCGCGCCATCGTTTATGTCTATAGGTTTCTTAGGCACCTACCTAATGAAACTTTTGTATCAAGTACTGATATCAAATTCGCAGAATTTAAGTTACTACAAGCTGTACAGGCTGTTCAGTTTAGTGACGACATTCAAAATTTGAAATACAACGTACCTTGTTCTCCCGCTATCCTTAGACTCAAGCCGTTTCTCGATGAACACGGCGTCATACGCGTTGGGGGTCGTCTGTCAAATTCGGATGAACCTTATAACTACAAACATCCTTGTATTCTGCCGCGACATAATCATGTTGTCAACCTTCTTGTTGATTTTTATCACAAGAAACACCTCCATGCCGGTCCAGAGTTGCTTATGTCCTTACTTAGGTATAAGTATTGGATTTTAGCCGCTCGACGAATGATTCGTCACAGAATACATAAATGTAACGTCTGTTTCAAATTTCGTCCGCGTCCGACTTTCCCTCCCATGGCCGACCTACCTAGCCATCGCGTCAACCAGGTTGCTAAAGCGTTTACACACACCCTTTGTGATTACGCAGGACCACTGCAGTATACGCCAGTGCGTGGTCGAGGTGTTAAAAGCCGTAAAGTCTGGCTATGTATTTTTACATGTTTAACGACGCGCGCTACGCATATTGAAGTTGCGACAGATTTAAGCACGGTGTCATTCCTGGCAGCCCTTAAACGATTTCTCTCACGGCGCGGCCCTATACAGTGTTTGTACACGGATAACGGCACTTGTTTTGTGGGCGCAAGCTCTTATTTACGCGACCTTTATAAGTTTCTCAGGGAAAAATATCGTACTCGTCTTCAGGAAGAACTTTCCATAAATCATATTGACTGGAAGTTTATTCCACCAGCATCACCGCATTTCGGTGGATGTTGGGAAAGCATGGTCAAAGTAATTAAAACGCATCTCTTCAAGGTTATAGGTCAACAGATCCTCTCTTACTAAGAGCTTTTAACTGTCCTTGCACAAGTCGAGGCACTGATCAACTCGCGTCCACTCACGGCATTGAGTAGTGACCCTGTAGAACCATCCGCATTAAGCCCTGCACATTTTCTGAACACAGTGCCATGATCGTCATTTCCGGCTCCTGAAGCAGACTTTTCAAGCGTGCTCCAGAGACATACTCTGCTGGATAAACTCGTGCAGTCGTTCTGGCGGCGCTGGCGTGCGGAATATCTACACCAGATTCAGGCTAGATCCAAGTGGAATAGTCCTGCATCCCCTATACAGGAGGGTACGTTGGTCATCATAATACATGATAATGCTCCACCGCTTTCATGGCCGTTAGCTATCGTAGAGAAATTGCATACTTCCAAGGACGGTACAACCCGCGTTGTTACCGTGAAAACCGCCAAGGGGAGCTATGTGCGCCCTGTTGTACGTCTCTGTCCGCTTCCAACTCAGTGAGATCTAGCCTGAAGTTGGATCTACCTCTTAGTTTAAGTATTTAGTTAGTAGTTTTCGCTATTATTGCGTTTGTAGTTTTCGCTAAAGTTAATTTAGATTAATTTTATTATCATATCGCTGTCTTAGCCTATTGATGGGTTATGCGGTAGTACACCCAACATAGCTAAGTTTAATTCTATTTCTTTAAAGGCAACCCTTTAAGGCCGGGGGGATATGGTAGCGCCATCTACCTTTCCATCTAAAACTAATCACATCAACGTCCATCGTTCCACGCTTGCTTGTCTAATGCGAGCGATGTTTCCGTCCCTCTCTATCCCATTCCCTGGAAGGGGCACGCTTTTCGCGGATTGGTCGCCGCGATCGTCGACGCGACAGCCAGTCCAGAACTTTCGATTCGCTAAATACGTGTCCGCCATACCGTACCGCACCGCGCTGCTTCCGCTTTAATTATTACTGCTTATACAAAACCGCTCGCGAGTGAAAGATATTTGTGTAGTGGAGTGAATCAAGCAGCTTCATCCCGAAAACACCAGGAGGCTGCCATTTGCAAGGAAGGAGGACTGACGTACAAGGTAAGTGCCCCTCATCATTAGAATATCCTATACCCACTCACAATCATTTTCCACACCCTCTTCCCTTATCCAATCCTAGGCGACTAAAACCCGCCATCCTTTATATACAGTCCATTCCTTCTCCAAGTCGCCTAGAACCTACGGTTTCGGTGTAACGCCGAACCATCAATAATAATTCGTAATAAATAGCCTGAAACACTGGTGAAAACCTAGTTCAGGCAATTCATTTTAAACCTAGATAGCAAAGTAAAAAATAACCTATGCCGGGCCACTTAAACTATATGTTAATTATTTGTTGTTTATTAGATTATAAAGTATTATAGTTTGATATTATCCAACACTAAATATATCCATCCATTGAAACGTAAACATTATTGAATAAAGATTATATTACATATGGATCTCACAACGTTTTACGGTCGCGAGACTTGGTTTTTTTTGACAAGTATTGTTTTTATGGGATATTTTTGTCGTCGTCAGCAATAATTAATACATAAAAAAGACACGTTTCATTTCCAACACCAAGAAAATAAAAACACAAACATCACCTCACTCGTAATCTTTTGTTTACCGCGACTGATATAATGACGTCCCATTTCCTTATCGACGTACCCGTATCCCTTACATCGCATAAACACAATTTTATTTACTCACACTTCGCATAAAAAGTCTCGCACTTAATTCCGCGTCAATACGTCATGCGTCACGTGCCAGTTTGGATCGTGATGTCATAAGTCGATGGACGTGTAATGAGATGAGGCGTCATGCATGTCAGATCATTGTTTATTTACTTATGTACTAGCTGACCCGGCGAACTTCATACCTATCTTTCTTTTTAATATTCGCATTTTTTTGTGAATCTGAACCTTTCTCAAGTCCCCTTGAACACACACAAAAATTTCATCAAAATCGCCAGTCGTTTAGAACGAGTTCAGTGACATACACACGCACACAAGAAATATAATTATATATAAAGATAAAGATTGATACATACATACATAGACTCACACCTGTTTCCCGGAGGGTTAGGCAGAGACGACGGAACGCCTATAAAGATTTATAGAAACGAATAACATTACAATTGTATCGCTACAAATATATAATATCAATATTAAACCTAATAATAGGCTTCAGTTGTAAAAATTGCTGAATTGCATAGACAAAGTAAAAGAGGTAAGTTGTGCAAAATGTTAACATAGTATGTAATACACTAGCGAGCAAAAAAATCGACTCACTTCATACTTTCGCACTCAAAGTGCTCTAGTTTTAAAATTAAGACCTAAATCTTAACTTAGGTCTTAAATTCTTTAAGTTCTAGATGTTGGCTTTAAAATGAGAACAAATGCTCTAAACTTGTACTCATTTTCTTGAACAATAAACGTTTTTAAACTTTGCGAGTACTAAAACTTGAAAAATTAAGGGTAAAAAATTTAAAATAAAAGACATCATAACATTTTAAATAAACTTTATTACATAATGATTACCACTTTAATAACGAATGTTACCCCCTCTTGCTCTGATGACAGCTTCTAAACTGTTTCTCATTGACGCAATGAGGTGCTTCACTCTGTCTTGTGGTATACCCTCCCATTCCTCAGTCAGAGCCGCTTGCAGGTCAGCTCTTGTACCTGGTGCAGGATCTCTAGCCCGGATTCTTCTCTTTAGGTCATCCCATAAATTTTCAATAGGATTCAAGTCCGGACTACGAGCTGGCCAGTCCATAACAGCGATACCCACTTCTCGTAGGTACTGCCGCACGACATTTGCGCTGTGTGGACGGGCATTGTCCTGCATCAGGATGAAGTTTTCTCCAATAAAACCAGCGTATAGGATGACGTGGTTTTCCAAGATATCTTCAATATGCCGATGCGCGGTCAACCCCTCCACATGGCGGCCAGTTTCAATGAAAACCAGTTCAGTTTTTGCTTCCATTGATATGCCAGCCCACACCATGCAGGAACCTCCGCCGTACGCAACAGTTTCTGCTATGCAGCACTGTGCGTATCGCTCCCCCGGCCTTCTGTACACCCTTCTCCTTCTGTCGCTACCATGCAGGCATACTCCGCTTTCATCCGAGAAGAGAATAGAGCGCCATTGATCCTCAGTCCAATCGACGTGTTCTCTTGCAAAACGTAGCCGGGCTGCTCGATGACCTGCAGTCAATTTGGGACCCGTTGCTGGTCTTCTTGGAGTGAGGGTTGCTGCCTTGAGTCTTCTTCTCACTGTCCAAGAACTTACAGCTACCCCACGTGTCTCTCGAAGCTCGCGTTGAACTTGGACCCCAGTGAGAGAACGATTCCTCAGCGAAGTACGGACGATAAAGCGATCGTCTGCATCCGAAGTGGACCGATTTCTACCGGAACCTCTTCGTCGGTAAAAGCCACCAGTCTTCCGGTGCTTTCGGTATATTCTTGATACCGCTGACTGGCTCATCTGCAAAGTACGAGCCACTTGACGTTGACTCAGGCCCTGTTGCAATAGGATAACTGCTTGAGCCGCTGCTTCCGCTGTTGTATCAATTTCCGGAAAATTTTCTTGCTTGGAGATTGACGAGATGTGTACCTGTTGACGTTTCACGGTCAACGGTTACGTCACCTTTTATACGCCCTAAGGTCGCGCAATGCTAACTGAGTTAACGAGTATGAAATCATACAGTTACTGTTCCTCGACTGTTGTGACAAGTTAACACTGTAGTAATTGTTATTTTTTTAAAACTAACATCTAGAACTTAAATAATTTAAGACCTTAATTAAGATTTAGGTCTTAATTTTAAAATTAGAACACTTTGAGTGCGAAAGTATGAAGTGAGTCGATTTTTTTGCTCGCCAGTGTAGAAATAACCTTGATAGCTTAACAAAAGGTAAATAATCAAAATAAAATACATCAAAAGTATAATTTATTATACGAGCCAATAAAAGAATGAGAAGCGAAATATACAAAGTTATTATAACTGTTCTAAAACGTCGACTAGATTGAAGTTTGATAGAATTAGCGGCACTGCAAAAAGTACAATGGCTCAGCCTTTTTAATTGAATTGTAATTAAAATTAAACTTAAACGTCTTGAATAGTTCTGTTCTGTGTCTGTAGAGTTCTTGGTCCTATCAATTGCGACATTATTTTATTTATCCATGGCCAAATTTTCCATTTCCAATATAGTAAGCCTAGTCAGAGCATACTGTTAATTCTATAACTCTTTATGACAATGTTATACAACAAAGTTTATATTGCCCCTCAAAATATTCTACCCAGCTTTTGTTGAGTAAATCATTCCGTTGACAAACTTGTGGGATGTGTTATGTGCTTACGTCACGGAGGGTACGTCGCAGGCTTAAGTTCGGAGCTTTAAAGATGGGGCTAATTTTTCTTGGACGCCCGCTTCGCTGAGTCGTGGGGATGACAGCTATTTTTTTGACTAAGTAGAGTTTATGGTGGGTGTTAAGACGTGCAATGCTTGGTGCGATTACTAAATTACAATATTCCAGTATTTTTTAATTCAATTGTTTTCTGTTTTTCCAGGAACTTATGACGATGGATCTTTGTTGAACCACCACGGTAAAGCAAGGTAGACGTATGTCTACAGGTCTAAATAAAAGTTATATTGCAGTCAAGCTGACACCACAAGCAACGCAAACAGCCAACCCATACCTGTCGCCAAATTTAATTTAAACATTTTTTACGGTGATGATACGACGGTGATCACCTTCTTTCTACCTCATACCCTCTTGCCGGCTTCGTCCTAATCCACAACGATCGGGTTTACAGACGCGGCGGAGGCGTTGCTATTTATCTCCGAAGCAATTTACCTTATAAAATTCGATCTTCCTCCTCCCAACACTCTACTTCCGCGGAGTATCTTTTTCTCGAGGTTTGGGTCAGGGGAACCAAATTGGTTCTCGGAGTAGTAAACTGTCCGCCTTCGGTCAACTACTTCACTGATTTGGAGTCGGTTTTAGAATCGTTGGGTTCTGAGTATGCACATCATATCATCATGGGCGATTTTAACACTGACCTTTTATCCCCTCATTCACCTCGCTCCCTCAAACTTATCTTTATCATCGAGTCTGCCAATCTCCACGTTTACCTCTTAATTCTACTCACCACAACCCTAACGGGGAGGACACCTGGTTAGACTGAATCCTCACCTCTAACCCCACCTTAGTCCACTCTCATGGTCAGCATCCTGCTCCTGGCTTCTCCCTTCATGACCTTGTCTTCCTGTCGTATTTCCTGAAGCCTCCTAAACCTTGTCCTAAAGTACTGTATTTGCGTTGTTATGGTAGAATGGACGTTGAGAAGTTGAGGACAGATGCTGCGAATATTGACTGGGAACCGCTGATGTCAGCCATCTCTATCGACGACAAAGTGGATCTTTTTAACAACACGGTTACGAGGTTGTTCGACGTGCATGCTCCCATCAAAAAAGTTAAATTGAAACGTCCACCTGCACCTTGGATGACTGAGGGTATTTGGATGGCGATGCGACGTAGGGACCGGGCTTTCCGCAAATATAAAAAGGATCGGTGCGACGACAATTGGTCTCTTTTCAAGATGGCTAGGAACAGATGCAACCAGATGGTACGCAACGATTAACGCCGACATATCTCCGAAAATGTTACCAACTCATTCCCTGCTAATATATGGCAGTTTTTAAGGACACTTGGCATTGGGAAACCTCATGGCCAAGTGGTTCTACCGGTGACTATTCGTTTGGATGACATTAATCGTCATTTTACAACTACACTCACTTTGGATGACCAAATTAAAAGTCAAACCACAGCCTATTTGGCGGGCTTACCTCGCCTGAACATTAATTCTATCTCTTTTTCTCCTTTATCATCAGGTGAGATTAAAAAGATTATCCTATCAATTAAGTCCAAAGCCGTGGGATGCGATGACATAAGTCGCCGCATGATCACGGTTATCCTTGAACAAATTCTACCTGTCATTACCCATATCCTAAACTTTTCCTTTGACACTGGTCAATTTCCCTACATATGGCGTAAAGCCTATGTGCGTCCTTTACCCAAAATTTCGAATCCCACTCTCCTGACACATTACCGTCCCATATCCATTCTTCCCTTTCTATCCAAGGTACTTAAGTCATGCGTTCAGAGACAGTTGTCTGGGTTTGTTTACCAAAACAACATCCTGTCACCCTTTCAATCTGGATTCAGACCTGGACATAGTACTGTCACCGCATTGCTCAAGGTGACTGGCGATGTGAGGGCGGGGGTGGAGGACACCAGACTTACACTTTTGGTCTTGGTGGACTTCTCAAACGCCTTTAACAACGTCAGTCACGACCTTCTCCTTTCAGTCCTATCCTGTCTAATGATCTCACCTATGGCACTGGAATGGTTCTCCTCTTATTTTCGAGGACGCCAGCAGTCGGTACATGTCGATGAAACTTCATCAACATGGCGTGATTTAAACTCTGGTGTTCCTCAAGGCGGAATACTTTCTCCTCTTCTGTTTGCATTATTTATTAATTTTCTTACTCATGAACTTCATTGTGCGTATCATCTGTATGCTGATGACCTACAGCTTTATTCACAGTCCAATTTAGAAAATCTAAATACAGCAATAGCAGAAATTAACCAAGATTTGAACACTATAAAGGTCTGGTCGAAACGGTTTGGCCTATCTGTGAACCCTGCTAAATGTCAGGCTATACTCCTTGGTAGTTCGCGTATTTTAAACAGGGTTGACTTGCAATCGCTGCCTGCTGTCATTTTTGATGGATCTATCATTCCGCTCAGTTCAAGTGTCAAGGATCTTGGCTTATTTATTGACGCCAACCTTAACTGGCGGACGCAGGTAGCGAATGTGAGTCGTCAAGTCACTGGCGCCTTGCGGTCGCTTTATCGTCTGAAGAACTTTCTGCCATTCAGTACTAAGACAATGCTAGTACAGTCTTTAATATTTCCCATCATCAACTATGGTGATGTGTGCTATCTCGACCTTAATGCAGATCTTCTCAATAAGCTCGATCGTCTTCTCAATAATTGCATTAGCTTCGTTTTCAATCTTCGCAAATTGGATCATATTTCTGAGTACCGATCAAAGTTACGATGGCTACTCATTCGTCAACGGCGTAGCTTGCGTACTTTGTGTACTCTTCATTCATTACTGCACTCTCCTTGTGCGCCCGTCTATTTAAGTTCTTGCTTTCAATTTCTCTGTAATACTCATGAGAAAAATCTTCGTTCCTCTAATAATCTTCTGCTTCTTTGTCTTTCTCACAGTTCTAGCCTGGTACATTCATCCTTTAATATACAATCTATCCTTCTCTGGAATGCTCTCCCTCTTGAGGTCAGGATGTCCACTAACCGTTTTACGTTCAAAACTAGAGTTCGGCAGTATTATTAAGACGCACTAACTGAATCGACATAGGTTTTTATCCTTTATTTATTTTATATATTCATGTATATATGTACTGGAATAATAAAATGTATGTATATTAATTATCGCTCGCTTAACAATGTGCCCGGTAGATGGCAATAGGCTCGCCCCCTATTACATTGGGACCGAAACATATCTGGCGAAGTGTGGGTGTGTAATACACCTCTGCCTACCCCTTCGGGGATAAAAGGCGTGAAGATATGTATATTTATGTAGTTTATAATAAATATATATTTGTGTATTTTATAATGAATATATATTTATGATATGTAAGTATGTATATTGGGCATATAATAATATATATGTATATCATTTTATATTAATAGGTGGGTTTCTGTCTTTTTCTTTCATTTTAATTTAAGAACTGCACCTATTACATGTTTCTCTGCATCACCCAAAGGTTGACTGGTAGATAATGCCTACGGCATTAAGCCCGCCTTGTACTATTTTTGTGCATAAAGTTATAAAATAAATAAATAAAAATAAATAATATCATTCTTTGAGGGTAATATGATTTATTCAGTGCGCTCTCAGTTATCACACATCACACAGTTGCTGACCAGTGAAATTGACCACGGTTGGTTATTACCAATAACAGATACTTACCGTAATGCCGGGAAAAATTAACGATATTTCACAGTTTTCCTTTTAAACAATTGAAAGAAAAAGCAAGGGGCCCATTATATAAATTAATAATGTACAAATCGTGCGTTTTGAAAGTATTTTGATGCTTATAAATTTTAAAACGGAATATTATACATATATCTTCTTAAAGCACTAGGTATGATAAAACATAACACTTTGTGTGATCCAAAAATTGTTATTTCGCGTGTGGGGTGTACTTTAATGTTTGTAAAGTCCTCTGCGACATAAGATTAAAGCTTAGTAAGGAAGTTTAGTTCAGTGTCTTTTCTTAAAATACGCAAGAAGAGTCTTATATTATTTAAGAACAGAACTTTCTCGGACATATAAATCTTTCAATTCAATACCTCAGACTTTCGTCTCAAGATATTCTACCCTGCGGTATAGCATGTGAAAATATTTCACAGATTTAGGTAATATTATCTTATATAGCAGCGTCCACGCCAAACGTCTCAGATATCCGCACGTTTAACCGCTGGCATTCTACATTGAAATAAATTTATTTTAAGCATTTTTATGAGTCCTCGTCTTTGAAACGTGTGCCCTAGAAATATCAAGTGATCAATCGTGTAAGATTAAATGTTACATTGTTCTTATTCCAGAAAAGAGATTTTACCATTTATAATTTGCGTAAAGGTAAGTGTGCGTGTCTATGTGCGTATTATCACAAGGCAGAAGAAAAATTAAGTGGCACAGTATCAGTATACTTAATTAAAATTGACAGATTTAGGATGCGTTTCCACAGAAGCGGAGCTGCGCGGCGTTCAGCGGAGCAGACCCGTGCAAATAGGTAGGTGTTTCCACTAAAGCTGCGTAAAGATGAGCGGTGCAGTGCTGGGCTATGTAGTAGGGTGAAGTGGAGCCGAGCGGAGCCGAGACGAACGGGGCGGACCAGAGCTGAGTCTAGCGGAGCGGAGCTGATAGGTGTAAATGAGCTGAACGGGGCTGTGGATACATTTTGTTTTTTTCAGTCAGTACTGTGTCTCAACTACTACTACAAACAAACTTCCGCGCTTGACGTCGCGTTACCCCTCACAGCCCTGCTCCACCCCGCGCAACCCCGCTCTACCGCGCGCATCCCCGCTCTACACCACAAAGCCGCGCTTCACCCGGCACAGCTCCACTAAGCTCGACACCGCTGTGCCCCGCTTGTCTCGGCGCACCATACATTTTAATGGAAATCTTCTCAACTCCACTATCACTGTTTCCACGGAATCGTAGCGGGGATGAGATGTGTATTTTGAGCAATGTGATTGGTAAATTTAACAAGTCTCTGCTCAGCTCCACGCAGCTCAGCTTCTGTGGAAACGCAGCCTTTCATAGACCTGGAATTGATGTAGAACAAAGAACTATTTTAATCTTTGGCGATTTGTTTACAGTATACAAGTTTATTCACGTTTACTTGTTACCTTCGTGACCTTTGGCCGTTATAATTTGGTCAAAACACTGAAGAAAAATTTAGATATACCTACCTATACTCTTTAAATTAACAACTTGCATGAAGATGAATTCCGAAAATATATTTTATATAAGGAAACATGAAAGCTTATGGAAGTTAATCGTCTTCTCAGCACGTCAACAACGGGCAGCTGGACTATCTTGTTGGTTGCTGTATCCAAATATAAATGCCAATGCTTCAAGGAATTTCCATTCAACATGAATTAACTTACTCAGTCAATCAGTCATTATTGTGTAGTCCTCATCTCTACCGTCCCTTGAGAGAGTAGCGTAATACTTACTATCAATTTGACGGCGGACTTGAGTTATTTCAATTACATCTTTGAAATCAAATTTTAGGGAAATATTGGTCCTTGGAGCAATACCGCATTGGGTAGGGTTATGTTGAAGTAAGGGCGCCTTAGATTCTAAAGATTGTAGATATATTTGATTGTAAATATTCATAATCTTACTCAATATTTGGATACGAATTCGGGTTTTGGATTTTAAATCTGACTTCAGAGATTTGAAGTACTGGTTAACGACCATTTTCAATATTTGATCCATACATGGATTTCGAGATTCGAGATTCGCGTTTGACATAATTATTTTGTATGGAGCTTATGTCAAAAACCAATCTAAAATCTACAGATCTATCTATAGTTCGAATATTGAATTCCGTAGTAAAACTATGACAACGTATAAAATTTCACTAAATATTCATCATATCAGCCAAACAACGTCCACTGCTGGACATAGGCCTCCCCCAAGGTTCTCCACACAGACCGGTCTTGAGCCGCCCGCATCCAACCGCCTCCCGCGATCTTGAAAAGATCGTCGGTCCACCTTGCGAGGTGCCTACCTCTGCTGCGTCGTCCGGTACGTGGCCGCCACTCCAGAACCTTTCTGCCCCAACGGCCATCGGTTCTTCGAGCTATGTGCCCTGCCCACTGCCACTTCAGCTTGGCTATCCGGAGAGCTATGTCGGCGACTTTGGTTCTACTGCGGATCTCCTCATTTCTGATTTGATCTCGTAGGGAAACTCCAAGCATAGCTCTCTCCATCGCCCTCTGAGTGACCTTGAGCCTTCTGATAAGGCCCATAGTGAGCGACCACGTCTCTGATCCGTAAGTCATCACTGGCAACACACACTGGTCAAAGACTTTCGTCTTGAGACACTGCGGGATGTCGGACGAGAAGATATGTCGTAGCTTCCCGAACGCTGCCCAGCCGAGTTGGATTCGACGATTGACCTCCTTCTCGAAGTTGGACCTACCTAATTGGACTACTTGTCCCAGGTAGATATATTTGTCGACAACTTCAAGCGTAGAGTTCCCAACCTGAATAGGAGCAGGTACAACATGGACGTTCGACATGATTTTCGTCTTGTCCATGTTCATCTTAAGACCTACTTGTTGGGAGACTTTACAGAGGCCATCGAGCGTTATGCCTAGGTCTTCCATGGTCTCAGCCATGACTACGATATCGTCTGCGAATCGAAGGAAAGTGATGTACTCACCGTTGATGTTGATGCCGAGTCCATTCCAGTCCAGAAGCTTGAAAACATCCTCCAGCGCAGTGGTAAACAGTTTCGGGGATATGTCGTCCCCCTGTCTCACCCCTCGCCGGAGTTGAATAGGTTTCGAACTCTGGTCCTGGAGGCGGACTGACATAGTGGCGTTTTCATACAAACACTTCAGCACTTCGATATATCGGTAGTCAATCCGGCACCGTTGGAGAGACTGTAGCACCGCCCAGGTTTCGATCGAATCGAAGGCTTTCTCATAGTCCACAAACGCCACGCAAGGGGCTGGTTATACTCCTTGGACTTCTGTATAACCTGCCGCAGCATATGTATGTGGTCTATGGTACTATAGCCTTTACGGAAACCGGCTTGTTCGGTTCGGTCCGGTAATTCCGTCATCACCAGGCGCCTTGTTGTTTTTGAGCTGTTTGAGAGCCACACTAATCTCGTGCATGCTGACGTCCGGGATATCTTCGGTACAGTGTCGGGTCAATCCAGCTCTAGGGTCTAACGCTGGAGTGCTTGCGGGTTGTTGCGTTGTCGTGTATAGCTGTCCATAGAACCTTTCGATCTCCTCCAAGAGCTCAGGCTTGGGCGATACGATTCTGCCATCTTCCATCTTCAGCTTTGTCAGCTGTCTCTGCCCAACAGACAGATCCCTCTGAAGCACTTTGGATCCTTTATTCTGCTCAATCGCCTCACGAACACATTTTGTGTTGTTTTGGCGGAGATCGCGAGTCAGAGACTTAGAGATCTGTCTGTCGAGGTGCCGATATTTCGGCATGTTGTCGGAGGATAGCAGAACCATCTTGCGCCTTTCCTCTAACAGCTCGAGGGTCGGATCCGAGATTTTGCTGGTTCTCTGGGGCTTTAAGAATTTAGCCCCTGTTGTATGGACAGCATCCACGAACCCGTTACTATACTCGTCCACATCTACGCATTCACCCAGGCATTCGAAACGGTTCTTGAGTTCGAGCTGAAAACTCTCGAGGTTTTGGATATGAACCAGTGCCGGTCGGAGCGTGGACATTATCAACCTCGACCGTTCGAGGCTTGTACAGATATTCAATGTGCCTCTTACCATCGGTGATCGCTCCCCACTTTAAGTGAATTGATCACGTAGACATCATTGAATATCTGCCTCTTCATCGACATGATAAATTCGATCTCATTTTTGGTAGCACCGTCTGGACTTACCCAGGTCCACTTGCGGCATTCTCGATTTTTGAAGAAGGAATTCATCATATAGAGTCCTTCCTTCTCCATAAAGCTAGCCAGCAAGTGACCCCGGGAATTGGGATGCCCATAACCAAATTGCCCCACTCTCAGCTCATCACCGTCGTGTTTGCCCAGTTTCGCGTTAAAATCTCCCATGACATGTTTTGTAGCCACGTATAGCCCGAGATATGTCCTCGTACATGGCTTCCACCTCCTCATCAGGGTGCGACGAGGTCGGAGCGTATACCTGTATAACCTTCAGCGAATACCGCTTGGATATTCTGAGTATAAGGTACGTTACCCAGCTCGACACACTCCCGATATTTACCATGTTGGTCACGAGAGATTTGTGGACGATGAACCCGACACCATCTCGGGATTGTTGGTCGCCCTCCCGGTAGAAGAGTAAGTTACCGGAATTGAGAAATACCGAGTCCTCCCCCTGTCTTCGGACTTCGGATAGGCCTATGAAATCCCATCGCAACTTGCTCAATTCTTCTTCCAGCTCGACAATCTTCTCGTCGGTCCGCAGTGTGCGCGTGTTCAGTGTTGCCAGGGCCAATTGTCGTTGGTGGTGGTAGCCCGATCTCTTCCGGAGATTCTTCGCACCCCTTGCCCCGCCGTTACCATGGCCGCTACCATAACCAGGACTAGTGGGGCCGCCGGGGACTAGGGGCCGGTTTTTATTGGTGTGGTTCATATTTGGGGGATTTACCATAACCGCCACGCTTGGCAGGCGTATTGGCGATCGCAGTGGCGGAAGTTTTTAGTGCTGTACGCTGCTGCCCATCTAGCATCTTGGGATTTACTTCCGCCAGGTTCGGATGGTTTGACCGCCATCTTTCGGTTGACTACTTGCGCTGGGGGAGATACTATGACGAGTATCTACTCGTCAGAGTGACTCCCCCAGTGGGCGGTGGGGTCGTCACGTCCCGACGCCTTAAATTACTGAATATTCAACGTTGATTAATCTAGTCGCAATGTCTATCACATTATATCAAAAAGATTGATCAGATCTCCTAGCCTTCTTGCTAAATGCACGCACGTTTCCTTGAGAAAGATCAATTTAAATATTGTGTGAAATGCTAGAATGTAGTATTGTAATGCAACTTTGGTGCTCAATAAAGTTAAATTACGAGCATAAATAAGGACAATTGAATGAAATGTCCTTAAGGAGTATTTTGTCAATTTTTTTTCCTGTAGGATGCCCGCAGAAAATGTATTATTTATTTAATTTAGCCGTTTCTGCCCAATCGCGTGGGAATTTCGGAAAATTAATTCTTAGTGCACCTGCGGTCCTCGAGGCACATAGATGTTAGATTTCAACCCTTTCTCCCAATCGTTTTGGCTGTCTGTAAGTCAGCAGTAACGCATGAATTTTATACATACAGATTATTAAATTCGTATGATCTATCATAAATCTATCTAAAATGTATCAAAAACGTTCCGAATGTGATCACCTTACCCTAAATCTGTCTCCAACCTTCAGTCTCGAAACTCTTGTCTTTGAAGTAATAATAATAATAATAATATATCTTTATTTTGAACACACAATACTTACAAATAAATAGTTCATAATTTTCACAGTAAAGAAAAGTAAAAATAATATAAAATCCTAAGAACATAATATTAAATCGAAAATATAAATAAAAATCATACAAACCAAAGTCAAAACAAAATAAAATAATTATAGGACTACATTTTAAAGCGATCGCGCGCGCACATCACCCACTCAGAACGCAATATAGGTATGTACATATATACCGACCTACATAATATGTAAACAAGAGTACACACCATAGATTATACAGATATAACTGGTATAGATGTGCAACTCCCTCTAAGGAAAAAGTTCAATAGGCATACTCGACTCTTGATGGCGTACAAAAAAAATTATTTTTATTCCGATCGTATAGATGGCGTTAGTAGTGGATTCATTTTTCAAAATATAATATATGTTTAATTTCGGTGTTAATAAATAAGTAAATGACAACTATTATGTAAAATATGCAATTTAAAAGTAAAAAAATATAAAAATCACAAAAAGTAGTTCTAGATAAGCGTGGATTCGATCCATGGACTTTCAAGTTATGAGCCCAGTACGCTTCCACTGCGCCACGCAGATCTTAACGATGTTGGCGAAATTACCGTTCAGTTACCGCTACAAATATTTCTAGGTATATATGTAATTTTATTTTCTTTAGTTCTTACAATCATCGGTAGATGGCGCTGATTTATATGAAATTTACCCATGTAGGGCGCTTTCACGGCCCTGGTAAACACGCGACAGCGACAGCCGGCATAGCGGCTTAAGCGCCGAGACAGTGTGCACGTCTCCTGTGCCCGGCACTCATTGCCCATAGATCGCTGATCGGTAAACATAGTTACTCATAACATGTCGCTTACAATAGAAGTAGTAAGTACCTACCTAAACATTAATGCAACCAAGTGGCTATTCACAGCACGATGCTTAGGAATTTACATCGCAAATGAACTGGACAAATGAAGGTACTTACTTCATGAATATAATAATATGTCACTTAAATAATATTTGTTATTATGTAGTAGGTACTTATTTAACTTTAAATAGATCTTTGTGTGTGTTATTGTAGGTTTACAATAAAGGCAAATACAGTGCATCGGCGTGAGTACAAATGACGCGCGGGGATCGCTGAATGAGAACGCATTCCAAAATTATTATTACATGATTATAAAATGTCACGAACCACTGGCCGCATAGGCGGCCTGATGCTGCGTTGTCACAATTTAAACTGACTGGGTATGTATATACTAAGATTTAGTTACATTTTAGCTAGCGAGACACTTATAGATAAACTAAATAAACAATATTTTCCAGACTTACTGTGGGACATTAAGCATCAAAGAAGACGACTACATGTAAGCAGCCAGCGGCCGGTCAATAAACACATGAAATACAAAGATTGAAAAATATAACATATTTACGAAGTACACCTTATTTTATTAAAAAGGCCTTGAATTTTGGCCTTTGATAGGTTTACTTGCGTGATATTTATACTCTCTTGTTCAGTGATTACGTTGACGTTATATTTAAGTGATTATTTCATCAAGTTCATTTTGCTGGCGTAGACGTTCTTTAACATTTTGATGGAGATCTTTTGCATAAGACTGATTATATTTATATTCTGATGTAAGATTTTGACGTTGCAAGATTAAACAGACTTAGTATATAGTTAGTTTTAAGGTATTTTATATATTCTGCTACAAACACACAAAAGCGTCTTGTCCCAAACTAAGCTCAACTTGTACTTACTATAGGTACTAGGCAATGTGCAAAACATACGTGACAACATTTTTTTTGTTTTCACATTGTAGATAGAAAAACATGTATTTATACATGTATTTCTATATACAATGTGAACATGTATGTGTGCTGACATTTAATATACAGAAACACGTGTATATGATGAGCCTTATAATGAAACAAAATCCTTGGCCCTATTACGTATCCTCAAAAGCAGAAATAAATAATGTAAAGATACGCAATACTTGTTTTATATAATTACATATAATTTTATAAAATTACATCATATTTTAGTGCCAAATACTGTCAAGACATACAAACGAATACCAACAATGCAGGTAAGACGTTTTTTCGAGGACAAAAAGCATTACAAATCGCTTACTTTAGTTCACCAAAATATTGCCGGCTTACTAAATAAACAGGAACTGCTTTACACGGCTATTACAGAACTTAAAAAAGACCTAGGGGATATTGACATTATATGTTTAACTGAAACTTTCTTGAAGCGTAATACAGAATCTAATTTAAAGTTCAACAACTACAGGCTAGTAACATTCTTCTCTAGAACAAACCAAAGAAGAGGTGGTACATGCATCTTACTAAAAAATTACATAGAATATAAAGAAATCAATTGTAACATCTCAGCCATTCCATTTCATTTCGAAGTTTGTGCCATTGAAATAATAAGTTTTAATCTTGTAATAGCATGTATATACAGAACTCCAACAACAAATACAAGTATATTTCTTAGCCAACTCGAACAATTTGTCAATACTATTTGCAAAAGGGGAAACAAAAAGGTACTTCTTTGCGGCGACTGGAATATAGACATGACTAAAGTAAGTAAACAATCAAATGAACTGAATTCAATACTCCTTAAAAACAATTTAACAAATCACATTACGTTACCTACTAGGCAAAATTCCTGCTTGGATCTCATCGTTAGTAATGTACCGGAATCAAAGGCAAATCTTCATTACTTGGCTCTATCAGATCACGAAACAGCTCAGTCCATCGCACTAAATTTAGAGGTAAAAAACAACATTAAGGAACGACCTAACTCATGGTTTAGATTTGTTAGAGATCTCAATGAAGAAAACATAAATAAATTTAACATATACTTGGCCTGTCTGTCGTTTTCGGAAGTTTTCGAATATCAATGTACAGAAGCAGCATTCAATAGTTTTCACGATAATATTACCCTTTTTTATAACCTATGTTTTCCAATTAAGAAAATTAAGTGTACAAATAAACCAATAAAGAACAAATGGTTAACAAAAGGTATAAAGTGCTGTTGCACCAAGAAACGAGTGTTGTACCTTAACTACACTCAAAACAAAGCCAATAAAAAATACAATAAAAGAATGTATATACAATACACAAAAACTTTAAAAAAATGTATAATGTCCTCACAACAAACAGACAGTCAACGATATATTGCCTCTTCTAAAAATGTATGCTCAGCAGCTTGGAAACTTATAAAGAACATAACAAACAATATACCCAGTAAGTCAGAAATTAACTCTGTTTTAGTAGATAATATTGAGTATGAAGACCCAAAACAAATATGTGAGTTATTCAACCAGTTCTACATCTCTTTAATAAATTCAAAAATGGATAATAATGTTCAATGCCCATCCATTCCAATTAATTCCAAGAGTATTTTTCTAACACCTATTAATGAATATGAGATCCTCAGTATCATCAAATCTTTAAAAAACACACACTCAACAGGATTTGATGACATAAATACCATGGTTATTAAGAAATGTGCCTTGAATATGATAGTTCCACTTACTTATATTATTAACTTGTCATTATCTGAGGGAATATTTCCAAGCCGACTAAAAAGATCAATAGTAAAGCCACTACACAAAAAAGGAGTAAAGACAGATATGAATAATTACAGACCTATAACGCTTATTCCCATACTAGCAAAGGTCTTTGAAAAAGTAATGTGCAATAAAATAGAGAATTTCATATCTGTATGTACCATCTTAAAAACTGAACAATATGGTTTCAAAAAACAAAGCTCCACCACTTTAGCATGTTTTGACCTATTTAAACAAATTACACAAGCAATAAATAAACAAGAAAAGTTAGCCTGTATATTCCTGGACATGACAAAGGCTTTTGACTTTGTACGTCATGACATCCTAATGTCAAAACTAGTCAACTATGGACTACGCGGCAAGGCATGTGACTGGATTAAAAGTTACTTGAATAATAGAGTGCAGTGTGTGGAAATAGTAAAAACTGATAAAAACCTACAAAATGTCTATCGATCCACATATGTAGAAAATAAATACGGGGTGCCGCAAGGCAGCCTTCTCGCACCGACTCTATTTCTCCTTTATTTAAATGACCTTCCAGATGCGATTAATCAAAAATGTATCCTTTTCGCTGATGATACGACACTCATAGTAAAGAGTAATAGCATAAAAGAACTAGAGACAGAAGTCAATAATGCCATCAGCAACTCAGTAAATTGGCTAAGGAGGAATAACCTCAAAATTAATGTCGCAAAAACGAATCTAATTCAATTCCAGACATACAAAGCAAACACACCAGAAATACAAGTAAGATTTAATAATCAACCGTTGAATAATGTGAGTGAATGTGTATTTTTAGGTATCACGGTTGACAAGTATTGTAACTGGAAGCCACATATACAAAAAATTCTCAGTAAGATTGATCGCTTTATATTTGTATTGAAAAGAATACGGGAAATAGTAAATGTTAGGACTGCAATAATGACATATCATGCGTATTTTGCCTCTATACTCCGCTATGGTATCACTGTTTGGGGCAACTCTGTAGATGTAAGTAAATTATTTATAGCCCAGAAGAAATGCATTAGAGCAATATTTAATATTGACTATCTAACAAGTTGTAAATCATTTTTTAAAAATCACAAAATATTGCCACTACCATGTTTATATTTATATGAAACTTGTATATTTGTAAAAAAGAATCCAGAACTATTCTGTAGACTTGGCCATATAGAAAAAAGTCGAACAAGACATAAAAACAGACTCAAAATACCGCAAATCCGCTTAGAACTGTTTAAAAGAAACGCATATTGCATGTCCATTAAAGTATACAACCATCTTCCAGAACACATTATCAATTTACCATTTAGACATTTCCGTACTGCACTTTTTAAATTATTATTAGGAAAACTTTATTATGATACTAATGAATACCTAAATGACAAAATAATTACAATGTGACATTCCAAATTATGGTACCCCAAAAACACTGACATATTATGATAATTTATTTTTATTAGAAGTATGAATTAAATACAAATTGACACTCCGAATTATTGCACTGTATAAACACTGACATAACATGAGAATTACCTGTATAAGGATTCATTATTACTTATTATATTGTAATTATTAATACCATTGTTTTAAACTTTCCTTTAATTAATGACTGTAATATTTACACGCCATAATGGCAGAATATGCTGTACCTGAAATTGATAACATCTGTGTAAAACCATATTCTTGAAAATAAAAGATTATTCTATTCTATTCATATACTTATGTTACACCAGACAGCCTTTTGCAAATACTTTTAAGTAAGTTATTTAGTAGGTAAGTTTATTTATAACAAATTTTGGAGAGATGAGAACTATATTTCGCCCTTGTCTCGTCAAGTCTCGTCTATGCTAAGACAAAGTCGGTGTTCAGCTATCCAGTCCTTGAAAGTTACAAATTTAATATGAATCAGGTAAACCCGAATAGTTTTGCAAATTATGTCCCAAACGCTTTATTGAAAACTTGATAATTCTGTGAACACACTTGTAGAACAATTTTATTGGTAGAAGTTATCATTATAATTTTGTATGAAATTACTGGTCCTGACTGACTTTCAACGACTATTGTAGAACCCAAACTAACATAACATAACTTCACGTCTTTATCCCCGAAGGGGTAGGCAGAAGTGTATTACACACCCACACTTCGCCAGTTATGTTTCGGTCCCAATGTAATAGAGGGCGAGCCTATTGCCATCTACCGGACACATTGTTAAGCGAGCGATAATTAACTTTTTTAGTACACACATAACTTCAAAAAGTCAGAGGTGTGTCCCCGGGGTACCAAACTACTGAAGCTATAGAAATAAAATAATTGGGCAGTAGGTTCCTTATATAACGTAGCCACTCACTACGGAAGGTTTTTTAATATGCGGTGGCATATTTAAAAATCTTTCTTTAGTCCTTTGAGGGTGCAAGGCTAAAATAAAAGTTAAAAGTTTAGCGCATATGCGAGGTTGTAGGCGACTGCTAGTTATCAATAAATAATTTGTCTTAAACTGGGTTAACTTTGGCTTTTCATTACTAATATATAAAGCTGAAGAGTTTGTTTGTTTGTTTGTTTGCTTGAACGCGCTAATCTTAGGAACTACTGGTCAGATTTGAAAATTATTTTAGTGTTAGATAGACCTTTTATCGAGGAAGGCTATAGGCTATAAAAAAATCACACTATGAGCCACGGGAGCGGAGCAGTAGCCTTAAATAACGCAAGTGTAACCGCGGGCTCATCTAGTAACAACATAAAACTTTACTAGATTGGCTAAAATTCATACCACTCAAACGCTAGACTAATAATTTAACGTATAAGATGGAGCCCATATTGCTTTTATCTTAATATATAAAATCCTTGCGTTACTGACTGACTGACAGACACGCTACAGCCGAAACTATAAGGCGCAGGAAGCTGAAATTTGGCATGTATGTTCCTTGGGGACCGTAGGGATGCACTAAGAAGGGATTTCCCGAAATTCCCACGGGATCAGCCAAAACGGATAAATTTAAAAAAAAATGCAGGCGTAGCTGCTGGCGTCCTCTTGTTAGTATTTAATAATAATATACGAGTTATATTGGCATTGAGAATTCTTCAATCTGGAAGTAAACGAATTTGGCTCGTAGGAAAATACAACACAGAATCTTGTTACACTAACTGATTTGATGTACCTACTACATTAAGTACTAACTTGATGTACTTTTTTTGTTTAGTAGGTCACGGCACGTATTTAAAGCCCTGACCTTGAAGGTACTGTAGTTGACAATAAGCAATGGCTAGAAACTTGCTTGCCATTGGTAATAGGGTAAGCAATGGCTAGCAAAACATAAAATATATAAAACGGAAACTCAATGCCAGATGCATTCAAATAATGGTTATTTTCCATAAATTTAAAAGAATAATCATCACAGACTAGTGCACAGCGGGAGTCAGTGTCATCAAACCTTACTTAAAATAATATTACTTAGTAAATTATCTTCATTATAAGTTATTTGTCAACAGGATTTAATCGCGATACTTATTTTCGGGATATAAATGGTGCTTTTTGTCCCGAGTCGTCGTGTCGAGATGTCGTGTTGTGAGCTGAAGTACCAACAGTAAAATTGTGAATCTGTTTATATAAAACTCTTGCATTACTGACTGACTGACAGTCAACGCACAGCGAAAACCATTGGCCACAGGAAGCTGAAATTTATCATGTATGTTCCTTGGGGACCGTCGAGGCACCAAGAAGGGATTTCCCGAAGTTCACAGAGGATCGGCCCACACGGTTAAATTAGAATAAAATATGCGGACATCCCCTAGTAAAAGTCTATAAGAGGGGTAGTCACTGAAACCGGCAGTTTTCGAAGCCACATGGGCTCTCACTCTATTCGTGATCACGGCCGATAAAACTAAACATTAAAATAAGATATTGATACCCTTAGAATTACTATCAACGTGCAAGACTGAACAAAAAACAAAATATTATATAAAGAGCTTTAACTTAAACTAGAGGACGCCAGCAGCCACGCCTGCATTTTTTTAAATTCACCCGTTTTGGCCGATCACGTGGGAATTTTGGGAAATCCCTTCTTAGTGCACTCCTAAGGTCTCCAAGGAACATGCATACCAAATTTCAGCTTCCTGCGCCCAATAGTTTCGACTGTAGCGTGTCTGTCAGTCAGTCAGTAATGCAAGGATTTTATATATTAAGATTATCGACCTTTGTATCTTTAATCAGAAAGACTTTTCCTTAAATTATCGACTTTTGTATCTATAATAAGAAAGACTTTCCTTATATACAGACTTTTCCTAACTGAGAAACTACTAGATTTTTTACGACAAATACTTTTTGGAAATTATTTGGGATAACACAAAGCCGAAATAGTTGATGAAATAAAAAAAACAATTGTTTATCTTTGTTGCTAAAATTTTTCTAATTCTATTAATTAATAATAACACTAACATAAAAGATTTCAAACACGTTAGTAAAAAATATCCGCTAAAAATCATCTGTAAAGGTAACGGATACGGATGCGGTTACACATCTTCATTTTATCCAAATATCCGCGGGTACGGATACGGATATTTAGCACATCACTAATGTAGAGTAACTTTACCTAAACAGCAATAAACATGTACTTTTCTCTGTATAATCTTTGTTATCCTTGCGCCCACGGGACACAACATTTATTTTACACTCCACATTAATAACCCCCGACAGGTGTATATGTAAGCAATTTTATTTGTGAACGAGTAATATGTTTCCCCGGAAGGTAATTGGTTAGGCTGTATTGTAACCCGACCTATGTAACCGGATTTCATAACTAACGTAGTTATAAAATCAAGTGTAGTGGAGATATACATTGGTACACACAAATTATGGTTGTCATGTGGGTTAAATAAAATATGTAATTCATAAGCAGTTTGAGGAAATGTGCAGGTAGTACAGGTGGTGCAAAAGTAATCTTAAAAAAGGACTTCTTGCATAAAAAAGATCTATAGGGTCCTATAGATTTTTTTTGTGCAAGAAGTCCTAAATAAATAAATTCCTTATATTTTTTTATGACATCTACTGTCTTGATATTGAAAATTTTGTAGTAATCAAATGTAAAATTCACTAAAAATAATCATGGATCGCTTTACTCCCCAAGAACGTGGAATAATCACGTCATGAACCTCAACCTTGAAGTAAATATTTTTTCTTTAAAATTGATTATGAGTGAAGAAGCGCATTTCCATCTCTCAGGGCATGTCAATAAGCAGAATACTCGCTTCTGGGGTACTGAAAATCCGCACATTTTTCAACAAACACCTTTACAGTCACTAAAAGTAACTGTATGGTGTGGCGTCTAGACTTCTTTCTTTGGGGTTATTTGAAATTTCGGGTGTATGTTAACAAACCACAGATTCTTGCAGCTTTAAAAGAAAACATATACCAAGAAATAGGAAAGATATCGCAGGAAGTGTCCTGCGATATGTTTATGTGTGTGTAAACTAGCCGTAACACTTTACGGCTAGTTATGGAAAATGTATAAAATAGGGCTCAAATGTGCTTCAACTCTGGAGGCCAACATTTAATAAACATCATATTTAAATCATAATCCAACTAAATTTCATGGCACAAATATATATGTTTAAAAAACTAAAGACATAAAGACACAAAAGTCCCTTAACGGAAACTGAAATTCCATATTGTAGCAAACATTACGAACATTTTTTCTTCGGCACCATAACTGGGAATTTACTGGTTCAGGAGATATTGAGGCTCAAAGTCACTATGTAATTTTTCCAATTAGGTACAAAATCGATGCAATTACCCCACTAATTTGTTTTATTTAAGTAAGTATTGCCTCCATAAAAAGGTATTTCAGGAATTGCACGCGCGTGCTTTTATTTTCAGTTTAAAAATGTGTTTACTTAAAAAAATCGTATCGCCGGTATAATTTTTGCTTGGCATTTAAAGATCTCGATCTGAATGGATTTGCTCAGTTGCATAGGGCTTGATTATTGCCTCAGTAAATGGAAATGGCAGTAAATTAGCATTATTACGTTCATCATTACATCTAACGCTGTATATAGACTGTTTTTGACTGACGTAACTTGTTGCTAGTAAGCACATTACTTTTCCCAATATGAGAAGGATAAGGTCATAATGCACCATACTGACCCAGTGCAGGTAAGCAGATTACACAGGTCTTTTGAGAACATCATGAAGAACTCTCAGACACGCAGCTCACCTCACGATGTTTTCTTACACACTTAACTTTTCAGTGAGTGGTGTTCGCTAATGGTTTGAACCCGAGACGCTCTGGGTAGCAGCCCGTTGGTCAGGCTGTACAAACAATCAAAATGAAATGAAATTCACAATACGTTAGCTCGAATATTTATTGTTTGACATCAGGTAAATTTTAGTTTAATGGTCTAAACCTTGATTTAATTCTGCAGCCGCACAGTCGCCAAAGGGTTCATTTAAATTAAAAACGTGAATGTAGTGCCTCTCCCAACCTGCGAATCCTGTGACCGAGGTCAGTCGACGAGTGGCCACATTCATCTACTTTTTATTTAATAACTAGCTTTAGGCCGCGGATTCGAACGCTGGTGGTGTAAGGTGACATATTGAAAAATATCATATCTATAAGTAAAAGTTAAGTCTTTTTGTGTTCAAGTTAATCTAAGACATTCCGACCACTTCAGTGTATTATAATTACGAGCATAAACTCAATAGGCTTTCCCTATACCTACAGGGTTTCCTTTTGACACTCATCCCTCCTAATGAAGAACCGTTTAGGAAAAAGGAATGGATATATATTTATGTACTAGCAGATTTAAATAAAGAAAATATTTAACTACAATTTACATGGACATATTTGGTTTAGGAATTTTAACTTGAGGGCTTAGAATAACATAAGGGTTTTCGGTTTTATACAGATAAAGCTAATAACTAAACTGCGAACTAATAAAAAACTATAATAAATCGGAAAACGTTCGGATTGCTTGATAACTTCTCAAGCCTATTCGCCGAAGATGAAGACCGTACGTTCTAAGGTAGTCCTTAGAACTTACGGTCTTCAAAGTACAAGATTCTAAACTTACCCTCGCACTGCCAAAAATATTCGTCATGTCACGCAAGATGTACTTGTGCACAACGCGCTTGTGGGGCCATGGCGACGATCTGGACTTGGCTTTTGTCCAAAGACTGATCAACAAAATGTTGCTTACTACTCTGTACTTGCTCTTCTTAAGAAATGTTTTTATTGTTCTGCCTGATGCATTTTTTGTTGCTTTAAAATTATGCGGTCCAAGGCGTTTATTGCGAGAATAAGGGTGAATTCCAACATTCGCACAGATTTGGTTTTTCACTATTAACATTTTATCACTTACTTACCAGAAAGTAGGTTAAAAGTTTCAAACAGAAAAATACCAGCTAAGATTATTGTGTAGTGGCCACTCGGCATAGTTTAAGTACAGCAATAAGAAAAGAGCAAATTTAAGTAGGTAGATAATACATCCTGAGTACATATTATTTATACAATGACATACTTTAGAGGTTGAGAGCCTAAAAAAAATGTTTAAGCTAGACAAAGGGCTTTTAAGAGAAAAAGTAATTTTGGACCTTTTGGCCACGTCAAGTAATTCTCAACTACTACGTCATTTTAATGTATTTTTTTACGTTTTATTTTTATAATGTGTTTTTACCCATTATAACCCTTTGTACGTAATTTCCTACATAATTTCTATGGTTTTTGCATTCTTGTTTTAATAAGTATGTGTATAATTAAGTACGTAGAAGGGTGTAGATTTTTACCGACAAAATCTGCTGAAAATGGACCGTTATGAGAGAAAGCGTTATAAGAAAAATTTGGTGTGCTTTTATTCAAGAATTCGACGTGTGAAATTACAATACTTGTTATTTCTACTGCGGTTCCTAATTGTATACTAAAGATACGACAACGATAAAACATACCCACACATCCCTTTTCACCATAGTCATATAAGCTTTTCTTTAGAAGGAAAACACTGCCAAAAATTTTTTATTCAAAGTAGCTTCCATTCCATTTGTTCAGTGTAGGCAAAGTTTTGAATATTCACATATTGTAAACATACCCGATATTGAGCAGTTCTGATGATAAGACTACGCATACAACAGATATGAAATGAGCTAAACTAGGTGCGAGGAAACCTCTCACAAATACTACCATTAGTGTTCTCTGTCTCGCTCTGACCAAGTAAAATTATTTTTCTTTCAATTCCAGTTAAGCCACTACTTACTTTGCCTTCATTTGTACGTGTAACATATTTTATTCATATTTGAGCACATACTATGATGCAGAATTTTTTGACACAAATTTAGTTTCCAGAATGTTCTTGGTTTGCCTTGTTTTCGCAACCTATTAACTCTAGGACGCTCCAAAACTAAAAGCCTTTTGAGGCTCAAGAAAAAAATAACAACTTTGTTCGACGGAAACTGATGGCGCTGCATCGTGTAAATATGCTGACTGGCGAAGCAAACGAAGCAATTTAGATTCCTTTCACGTCTGTAATAAAGACTGGACCTGGTGTTCAGACTGTCCTGCTAAAGATGTCGGATGATCGGTAGATTAATTACAAATGCGATAGTGTGTTTGTTTTTCGCAATAGCGCGATGCAAAACTATGATTCTAGTGTGTAAGAGAAACGGAGGATTGCCGTGATATAACCACCGATGCCCAAGTTCGCAAACTCGCCGGCGAATTCTAGTTCCATATACATTAAACTCTGAAGTTGTAAATGAAAACCATTTTTTAAATCTCCCGGTGGTAATAAATTCAAGCAAACAAAAATTTACTGCGTTCCTCGCACCGCTTAGATGAGTCGTACATCTTCGGTGGAGATGCAGCCTTAGCCAGTGATATTTGAACACATGCATGATGCTGCATTTTTGCCACAAGTTTTGACACGCAAGTTGATATATGTTTATTTTGAGGGAATAACTACAGGAGAAGTTGAAACATTCTACGAAATATGCTAGATATGAACCTAATAAAATTATACAATGCATGTATGGATAATTTATTGTTTCTCTCAAAAACTTATCGATGTTTGAATGAATTTGCACCGAAGTGTTGTGGGTTCGATCCCCACACGAGACAACACTTTGTGTGATTCATAAATTATAGTTTCGGGTGTGGGTGTTCATTGTGTCCGTTAGTTGTATATTTTTAAAATCCCCCGCGACTCAGGTTGTAGTCCTAATGACTCCCGACGGTGACTAAAACCTGTGTCGTGGGGTTTTTTTTTCTTTTTTATAGTAATAAGCGGCAAACGAGCAGACGGATCGCATGATGGTAAGCAATTACCGCCGCCCATAGACACAAGCATCACCACAGGAGTTACAAGTGCGTTGCCGCCCCTTGGGGTTGGGAAAAGGGATAGGATGAGGAGTGGGATGATGGAGAAGGAATAGGGGATAGGGCCTCCGGCACTCTCACTCACCGAACGAAACGCAACAGTTTAAGTACTGTTACTTTACGGGCTCAGGGTTGTGTTTTTTGAGAAAAAAATGAATACTTTAATGTGTTTTGATTAGTTATTACAAAATAAATATAGAGAACTATAGATTCTAAGCTGTGGTTCCTTTCTTGAAGTTAAACTAGATTTCACTAGAATAATATGATGGTGGTGGTCAATCTGAAAAAAAGCGCAGCAAGTTGCCTCAATTTCGGATTACATGAAACAACAAAAAAAAGAACATTCGTAGTCACAGCCAAATTTCTGCACGCGGCATTTTTAAAACTGTTAACCCGCCATACTTTCGCAAAGAGAATTTAAGATAGTGGCTTCAATCCAATTGGGTTCGCTCACTGTGAATTGAATCTGCAGCCGTTCATGGCGACGAACGCGATGCGATAAAGTAAGTAAAGTAATGAAGTATGATACTTTAGGTTGCCTTTAAATTTTTCTTGTGCCTGGTTTACTCATGGAGAGGCTGTTGATTATATCTTTATTAAGTTAATTGCTTGCGCAACGGCTGTTTCACTATGTGAACCTTTTAAAATCAATCTGTAATAGGGTTTGCATAAGGACTTAGTAAAATAGGTAGCATTAAAACCTAGATAATTTCAAACTCGAATCACATGTGTTATACTTAGCCCCGTATTTAAACACGGCACTGAATGGCAATCAAACCCACTCATTTAAAGCTCGTTGCATACAACACTAAAACGTTTTATTAACATACTAGTCGACGCCAGCGGCTTCGCACGCACATATATTCAAATTTCCCGTTTTGCCCGATCCCGTGGAAATTTCGGGAAATCCCGTTTTAGTGCACCCCTACGGCCCCAAGGAACATACGTGCTAATTTCAGCTTTTTGCGCCGCGTAGTTTCGGCTGTGGCGTGTCTGTCAGTCAGTCAGTAACGCAAGAATTTTATATATTAAGATTTGATGGATGTATCATCAACGTATTCTCTTCACGAAAACACCAATATATCTGAATTTCAAATGTGTTTCCATTAAATTTAACCCGCCTTCGTTTTATTTACGTGTCTGTAGACACGTAAATAAAACGAAGGCGGGTTAAATTAACTACGGAATCAAAGTAGCAATTCTCTTTTGCGTCAGTTTTTAGTTAGATTTGTCGCTGAAAATTCCATTACACTCTACAGTCTCTCTGTGTAAAGTGTTAAATTCAATGAAACCGCTTTTAGAATACAAGGTGCACCCTGTATGTAGCCGGAACACCCTGTAGCGTTTGACGTGAAAACGCGTTCACTGACATTCTTTTGAGGACGGTTCGAGCGTGGGAATCGGTAGTTTAGAGACTTTGGGCTGTATTTGAATAGATGTACCTACATACGTGCGTACACAAAAGATGTATTGTACGTTAAGTTTGGCTAGGAACTTTTACATTAGTATGAGCACACCCACAGGCGGCCGGCGCGGCTGTTTGTAGCGTTATGCTGCTACGACGACGTTTGGTGCGGTACGACGATAGTGCTACGGTGGCCTACGCATTCAACGTGGGCTACGATTACGATCGCGTACGGCGACGTCATTGCGTTGGAGTTCTCACCGAGTGTAAATGAGAAGGTATTGGTCGCGCTTTGCTGTCTCTCTCTCACGCCGCTTGGGCTTGCCGCGAACTGTCAACCGCTATCCTACTTGGAACTTTGGAACAATACGGTGAGACATAACCCGTATTTTATTTACAAACAATAACAATGAATTGTAATGCATGTCAAAAGAAATTAGACAGTGAAGAATATATGAAATGTCGATTATGTGTGGGCAAATTTCATCTGGAATGTCTGAATATCAACGGAGAACAATATTCCGCTTTTACAAAAGAATATACCTTATCATGGATATGCCCTTTGTGTGTTAATGTTACTCATCGTCCAAGATCAAGGGATAATACTCCAGTTCGTCATAATAAACTATTCTCGCGTAGTGATACTGCCATGGATATGTCCTACGAGAATCTGATAACAGTACTATTGCATCAGCCTTGCCTCTTTCCCCTATTACGGCGAGCCCATGTCTTTTGTCTACGAATGTGGCCAGTGATGTAACTATGGATAAGATTAGTGAATTATTAGACAAAAAACTTAACGCATCATTGTCGGTTTTCATGGAAAAAAGGATTCATGGCGTTTAAAAAATTTTACCAATTAAATGTTTCCAAGGGGCCCCGACTGTGAGTCGTTCTGTTCTGCATTAGAATTCTAAACTACTAGCCTTGTTTCTTTCTTTTTAGTTTTTATTTAAGTTATTTTAATCACGTATTTTTTTAAATTATTTTTACGCAGTCGGGCTTTTTGTTTTTCTTTAAATATTTTTTTTATTTTATACTTTTTAGTTATTCACTGCTTTTTTGTGTGTTTATCGTTTATACTTGAAGTAAAAACTTAAATCAATAAGTAACAACATTAGTAAGAATGATTGTTTTGTTAAACAACTTTAAATCGTTATATATCCTAAACTATTATTTTAAAAGAAAAGTGATAAAAGGAACCTAAAGATGATTTTAAAATACCTATTCAACGACACCCCACATGACATAGTTCATCGACATTTTTTTTTCATTTTGACAATATGGCGTCTGGTTGACGCTGTGGTGAATTTTGATAACTGTCATGTCTTTAGTGACACTCGCAAGGTTAAAACGAATCGATTGACGTAAGAATCATCAAAATCGGCCTACGCATTTGGTCTCTAGAACGCCACATAGAAACAAACATACATACATACATACATACATACATACATACATACATACCTACATACATACATAGACTGATAAACACATTACCCTCCTTTGCGTCGCGCAGTCGGGTAAAAAGGATATCCAAGTTATGGTCAAAGAGGAGGTAAATTCAGTGGTGAAATCCCTCAAGGACGATTTTTCTACTAGTACAGACTTTATATGCGCAGAACAATCCGCGATCCGTTCGGAGTTGGAACGAAGCAACAAAATTATCAAGGAGCTAGAGAGTGAAAAACACACACTTAAAAATGAACTCGCTCGTTTGAATTGAAAGCTTTCTAGTATGGAAAAAATATCTCGCAGCTGCAACATTGAACTGCAAGCCGTACCGGAGCGCAAGAACGAGAATGTGCTGAAATTATTTCAAAAACTATGCGATTTCTTGAAGGTTTCGGTAGATGAGGGTCATATAAGTGCCTGTCTCAGAGTGGCAAAGCTTAACCAATCCTCTACAAGGTCACGTAACATCATTGTGACGTTATCCTCACCACGCATAAGGGATTTAATACTATCTGCATCACATCGCTACAATAAGGCACATCCAGGCCGCGGTCTGTCTTCGGCTGACCTTGAAGTCTCTGGCGAACATTGTAGGATTTTCGTTACTGAGCATCTTTCTCCCGAGAAAAAACATCTGCATGCGGCTACAAGAGCACGAGCGAAGGAGCTTAAATATAAATTTGTATGGATTAAGTATGGTCAAGTGTACGTTCGCAAGGACGAGTCGGCTAGTGCTGTCCTCATAAAAAACTTGGAGTCTCTTACCAAACTAAAATAGTTCGTTTCTGGCTTTCTTTTATTGTAAACATATGAAACATTGTTGTATGGCCATTCATTAACACTTTATGTATAGTATTTTCTATCAAAATCTGGGTAGGGCTAGATCTAAAGTCAAAGATATTTATTTAAATTTGCTGGTTAATGACTACGACATCGTATGCTTTACGGAAACCAATTTTGATAGTAGTGTATATGATGGTGCATCTGTTGATGAGCGATACAACATCTTTAGAAGGGATCGTGAAATCTCATGCTCTGTTAAGACGGATGGTGGAGGTATACTTATTGCGGCTACGAAGCATTTTGATGTTATCCGTCAGACATCTTGGGATTCTAGGGTTGAGGATATCTGGATTACTATACTGCCGTGCAACACTGAGGAACAATTGTTGGATATTGCCCTCTGTTACTTGCCTCCGGATTTGCCTATTGACGATATCACTGTATTCTATGACAACTGCCAGAGTTTGATCCTCGACGCTACAAACAGGGATACATTTATATTGCTGGGAGATTTTAACACCCCTAACCTGACTTGGACATTACAGAGTGACCGATTGTCGTTAATACCTTCGAACGCTCAAGACCGGAAGGCTATATAATTGTCTGATCTGATTAATACCTGTAATTTAAAACAGTTTAATACTATTCCCAATAATAATAATCGTTATTTGGATCTTGTCCTCTCGAGTATATCCGTTGTTGAAGTGTCGGAAACTGACTGTCTTTGCAGAGTGGATAGCCATCATAGAGCCTATTGTGTTGTCGTTCCAAATGTTCGATTGGATAAACCTCTTAAGCCTACGTATAACAAACGTTTTAATTTTAAAAAGTGTGATTACGAAAGTGTTAAATCCGAATTACGACTTGTGAAATGGGATGAGTTGCTATATTTCTCCAATGTTACGAGGGTCAAACTGAAAGTTCTTAGAAAATCAAAAACTGATTACATTAGCCAGTTATTTGTTTTATTATATCTTTTCAAAATATTTTCCATTGACGTCAATACACCGCTGCATGCGATGGAACCACTGGGAAAAGCACTTTGCCCACTCGTCCTTAGGGGTCTCTTCAATGGCATCGCGATACGCAGCCACCGCTTCTTCAGCATTCATAAACCGCTTTCCTTTAAGTTTTTCTTTAATTTTTGGAAATAAATAAAAATTACAAGGCGCGAGGTCGGGGCTATACGGCGGGTGACCCAGTAATTCAACGTTTGATGTCGCCAAATAGTCGATCGTTCGCTTGGCGGTGTGCGACGAGGCGTTGTCGGGGTGAAGGAGGATCCTACTGCGAGGTCGTTTCTCTCGAACTTTTTCCAAGACAAGTGGCAAACAATTGGTAGTGTACCATTCTGCAGAAACTGTTTTTTGATCTTCTAACACAATTGTTGCGAAATGACCTATCCTTCCAAAGAACGAGGCCACCATTTTTTTTCCCGCACTTCGATCTCTCTTCACTTTAGTTGGCAACTCCTCGAAAGGAAACACCCACTGAGCAGATTGTCTTTTGGTTTCAGGATCATAACAGTAAATCCAGCTTTCGTCACCTGTTAGTATGTCGAACACAGCATTTGAGTCACCTCCGTTAAATCTTTCAATCATTTTACGGCACCAATCCACACGATGGAGTTTTTGAGCCTTAGTCAAATTATGAGGTATCCACCGGGCGCAAAGCTTCCTGACCGCTAAATGTTCGTGGAGGAATTTGTGCACTTGACTCATACCGATGCCTAAGCTTGTCCGAATCTGCTGATAGGTGACTCTTTTGTCAGTCTCTATCATACGCCGCACAACACAGATGTTATTTTCAGTCGTCGCCGTAGAAGGCCGTCCCTCACGTACATCATCAGTGAGATTAGTGCGACCACGTTTAAACTCATTAAACCAGTTGTAAACAGTCGCACGAGATGGGACTTCATCGTGAAAGGCCAATCGTAGTCTATCATAACTTTCTTGTTGACTTAAATGACATCGAAAGTCATAAAAAATCATTGCACGAAAATTTTCTCGTGTTAAATTCATGTTGACGTGACACAGACAATTTTCAATTTGCCGCCAAATCGTAAAACAAATGACAAATGAATAAAATATATACTCAGTAATATTGGCAAAGAGTTCTATTTTCAAATTTTAGAATATTTTTTTTATTATATTGTTTGTAAGTGGCCAGTTCTAAGAAGTTTCAGTTTGACCCTCGTAATGACAGCGTTGAAAAGTTTTATAATGTTATAAACGAAATTATTGTTAAGCATACACCGCTGGCAAAAAACAACTGTTTCAATTACCCGTTATGGTATAACTACTCCTTGATTCGTTGCCTTAAGGAAAAAGCTAAATTCCACAAGCGTTTTAAAAAATTTGCCAACCACCGAGACTATGATACTTTTGCTTTGCTCCGTTGCAGATGCAAGTCTCTGATCAATGATTGTTAAAGACTTTTCTGTCTTCTGTGGAGAATTCACTATCACATGATACTAAAATATTTTGGCGTTATGTTAATGATAGAAAGGGAGTCAATACCATACCTCAGTCTATGACCCATGGTAATAAATCCACTTCGGACGGCAAAGGAGTCTGTGAACTTTTCTCGGAGTATTATGGCTCAGTTTTCGATACACCTTCCTCTCAGCCAACTGGGTGGGAAAATTTGCCAAATATTTCTAACACTACGCTTCGTCCATTTCAAATAAGCCAACGTGATATCCGTTTTAAAATTAAGAGCTTGGATGAACGCAAAGGTGCTGGCCCAGACGGTATTCCTCCAATTTTTGTCAAAAATTGCTCTGAGGAGCTATCTGTCCCAGTGGCCATATTATTTAGGAACTCAATCAATTCAGGTGTTTTTCCCGCCCGTTGGAAAATCGCGCATGTTATCCCGATTCATAAATCTGGTGATAAGACATCCTGCTCTAACTATCGTTCCATTAGCATCCTCGGGTGTATTGCAAAGCTCTTTGAATCTTTGGTGTATGCTCCTCTTTATAATCATTTATGTAATTATATCTCAGACAAACAACACGGTTTTGTTAAAAAAAGGTCCACACTTAGCAATCTACTTGAATACAAAAACTATCTTTGCGGAGCCTTTGCTACTGGAGGGCAGGTGGACGCCATATATCTAGACTTTAGTAAAGCCTTCGACAAAGTTGACCACTCGCTGCTGTGTCTTAAGCTCGCACACCACTGAATGCACGGATGCTTGTTAAGATGGATCATTTCGTATCTGAGTAACAGGAGCCAACTTGTAACTGTTAAGGGTTATTCTTCTGCTTCTGTACCCGTCTCTTCTGGGGTTCCGCAGGGATCACATCTCGGTCTGCTTTTTTTAATAGTATTTATTAACGATCTTATTAATCGATTATCCTGTCCTGCATTGCTATACGCTGATGACCTAAAGATTTATAATAAGATAAACGAGACCACAGATAGTCAGGGCCTTCAGCGGGATCTCAACATCGTTACGGACTGGTGCCTATCCAACAATATGTGCCTTAATGTGGACAAATGTTGTGTTATCTCTTTTACCAGGAAAAAGCACAAAACGTTACACCCCTACTTTATTCAGAACGACGTGTTAAATAGAAAAGAGGTAGTAAAAGATTTGGGAGTTTTATTTGACAGGGAGTTAACATTCCGTTCACATTACGAACATGTTGTAAAGAGAAGTAGCAAACTTCTGGGATTTATTATAAGGTCCACGAGTTTAAAAATACTCAAAGCACCATGTGCCTTTATTTCAGTCTGGTTAGAAGTATCTTAGAATACTGTTGCCCAGTTTGGTCTCCTTACTATAAAACGCATATATATAACATAGAGAGAGTACAGAGAAGATCCTTAAAATTCCTTTCTCGTAAATTCAATCATGGTCGCTTAAATTATGCTGAAAGGTTAAGTAAATTTAATGTTGTCTCCTTGCAAGTCCGGCGTCGAAGATATGATTTGCTATATTTGCATAAACTGGTTCACTCATCTATCGATACACCAGCTTTACTCTCTTCTCTCAGCTTTAATACTTCACACAGATGTCGATGCCCTAACATATTTGCAATTCATGCTTATAAAAATAACACGTCATTCTATAATCCAATTGTTAGAATGTGTAGAACATATAATGAAATTGCACGTGTTAATAAAGAGGTGGACATATTTAATGCAAAATTTAATAAATATAAAAAGTTAGTATCAGGAGTCCTTAGTACTGAAAAGTCCAAGTCTAGTCTATTTATGGTGTAAAGTTTATTTTTGGTGTGAAATTACAATTCACAGTTTAATAACTGTGATTGTAATTTCAACCTATTATCATTATTATTATTATCATTATCTTTGTCGTAAAAAGGTTTTTTACCTTATGGTAATTAACCTTCTTACGATAACCAAGTGTATTGTTAACGAATCTAAATTTGTTTAGTAACATTTTCTTGTCTTGTTTTGCACGAGTAATCTGCTTTGATTTATGCATGCTGTGTACACTACCTTAGGATTACTGTCCAGATTATATATTATGTTCACTTAACTACCTACTATGTTAAGATTGTAATCTGTTTGTGTACCTATTATAAATAAATAAATAAAATTATCATACTTGATTTCAAAAACTTACAACTGCGATTGAAAAATTAATAGGAAGTATAATTTTCTTCAAAATCCATATCATTTTACGGCCCCATGCCCTCGTGGGATCTCCACCTTGTCATGGTGGGGGTTCAGTAACCGTGGTTGAGTCACCCACGGTGAAGCTAAGCGAGATCTCGGGAGTGGACGCCGCGTGGGCTTGACGGAGGCCTGCGCAGGATGCGTCCAAAGGTGCCGGTGCGAGGGACAGTTCTTCTGTCCCTCGCAGTCGGGCGCGGTCGCGGGAGGAGAAGCGTGTCTGTGTTGCGTTGCCGCGCGCCCTATCTTCTGCGACCAAATGGGGGCGCACCATCGTTGCATCGCGGTGGAGCCGCAGAGGAAGAGGAGATGCGGTGTTGTGTTGCCGTCCTCCCTGTCCTCTGCGGCCGCTGGGTGTTTTGGCGGTGGAGCCCAACACCTTCATCCGATAGCGAGGAATGCTTCGGTGATACCCGACTCTCCGACACATGGGTAGGGGAGACCGAGTATGATTGTCACACTGGTTGGTTGTCACAGAGGCCATAACAGACAATTAAACGGCGTGGTAGGAGCGAGGGAGTAGCACGTCCATTTGTACCTCATGTCAGCGTACTCCGACATGCCGTTTAATGAACTTATTCGACCACTCGATATTCTATTATGAACTCTGTGACAACCAACCCGTGTGACAATCATACCCGGTCTCCCATACATGAGGAACACGGGTTGGTGTTTAGTCAGTAAGAGTCTGACAGTCCCCTTCGGCCTTCCCCCAGGGCGGAGGGACTCATACATACATACATACATAGACTCACGCCTGTTTCCCCGAAGGGGTAGGCAGAGGCATATTAAACGCCCACTTTTCGCCAGTGTTTTGATCCCACGTAATAGGTGGCGAGCCTATTGCCGTACCGGGCACATTTCCAGACTCCGTGCTGCTACTGAGAACCAAGAGATCCATGAGGATTTTCCAACCCAACACCAAAAAAAAAAACATTTTACGGTCGCCTCATTTCTCAATAGGTTTTATTATTCAGATATATTTAACTAGCTAGCATTGTTTATATTTTGTTTCATGACTGGGTCAGATAATACATTACTCTGGCCTCTTCTAATTCCTAGAAAGATTAGGCCATAGTTCACCACGCTGGGTGTGGGTTGGCAGTTTTCATATGTATTTATGTCTTTCGAGAACATTATGGAAAAATCTCAGTAACGCAGGTTCCTCACGATGTTTTAATTCACAGTTTAGCAAAGTATACCTAACGATTAAATATGCACTTAATATTAACTTATGAAAGTCACTTGTGTGCCCTGTGGTTTTGAACTCTAGACCCTTTGCAAAGCAGTCTGTTACGTTATCGCTGCTAAAATAGATACATGTCAAAATGAATGTGTACTATGTATTATGCTACATTTATTCTCGTATAAATCATGAATAGAACCTTATTAACAACCAGCGTCACAGTTGTAATTAGTAATTAATTCATTGATTTAAAAGGCTTAGTCTGTATGCTAATGAATAGGAAGTAACGAAGGATCGGACACAAGGCAAGCGTCACGTGCATGGTAAGTTGAAACCGGGCTCGCTCATATTTCACACTGGCTAGGCAGCTTGATAGAATAATCTAGATATTCTAGACAGTATTTTAGTTAACGCGAATGTTACAAATTTAACTATAAAATCAGCAAAACTATATCGTGATAGAATCCGCATAGATTTCAAGAATAAACTAGAGTTAGTTTAGACTACTCACAGGATGGACCGGACTGAGTCTAAAGTCATGGTAGTTTCAGTTTCAGTCATTGACAATACTCACAGTTATTAATAATGGTGAGAGGTAGATACTCGTAGCTTTGCGATTCAATTGGTAATTTGATTTCGGTGTTTCAATAATTGTTATTTAAGTTGGCTGGTTTTATTAAAACTCTCTGCAGTCAGCTCAATTTCTTAAGAAGAAAATCTTTGTTATAGTTAAATACATGGTAGAAATATTACGTGCATGATGTACACAGGGCCACATGGCCACATGTCACCCTAGACACTTTGATCTTTTTAATGTTCTTATGGCGTAAGAAATAAGTGTTAGAATCGTACTGCAACTGTATGGCTTGACTTGATACCTCCATACTCTATTCTCCTGTCCATGCCGAAACGTGTTATTTAAATCCGCATGTTTCATCGAAACACATCAATCACTGGCATCTGATACGTTTGACTGCCGCCATATTGCAGTGTGTGAACATTTACAGCTCCTTGTTAAATTGGTAATTATCGCTTGCTTATCGGTGAAGGAAAATGTCGTGAGGAAACCTGCATGTCTGAGAGTACTCTATAATGTTCTCGAACGACATGTGAAGTCTGCCAACCCGCACTTGTCCAGCGTGGTGGACTATGGCCTTACCCTCTTCATAGTGAGATGAGGCCCGTGCCCAGCAGTGGGACAGTATAAAGGGCTTATGATGAACATTTACAATACTCCGTGCCGCTCGTGACGCGGAGACCAGTTCCATTTGTGCCAGAACTAAATGCCAGAATTTTTTTACATATTATACATGGTGAGATTTTTTTATGTGGTATGGAGAAAAACCTCGTGCGAAATCGAAGCAATGCGTACGATCTATCAGGACCTCAAGTCTGTTATTACAATAGTGCCAAAATGGTCAATCACTGACTTCATAATTGTTGATTTTGACAAGTTTGGTAGTCTACTGTTACAATGGTTTCATTATGATTTTCCGATGGTCAACCACTGACAATCCATTGAAAGACATGGCATACATTGGTAGTCTCGTACATAATGACAAATCAATGACTGACTTATGCGGTAGTCTGGTAATATTTTGACAGATTTTTTGATCAGTGACCTACCATCGTAACGCCATCGTGCAATCATTGCTTTTGCCTAGTGTTTGCTTGTGAAACATAGTGACAGACAATCAAAAAGTTTAATGTACTACAAACAAAAAAGAGATTATGTATTCACTGCGAACTAATATTCTCGAGCTAACTAACAAGCCCGTCGCGTCGTTTAACGAGGATGACTACAAACCCTTTTACGGATATTCCCGAGGTGAAATTTGTAAAAACGTTTCATCTTAGAGAGAAAAGGATTCAGTAAGGGAGTTATTTCAAAAACTCATTCCCCATAAGGCCAGACCGCGTCAAAACGATAGCGTATCGGCAGAAATGAAGGTGAGAAAACTGAAGTTAATATTAATTTATTATTCTATTCCTATAAAGAAGAGATTTATTAATTAATGTTATATTTTTATTGCTGATTCTGGTATGTATGTATGTACCATCAATATATTAAATGGAAAGGAATATCATAGTTCGCCTAGTTCAGTTTGTGGTTTTCCAAATTTGATGTTCAAGTGTCTACTTGAACATCAAATTATACATTCTGCCTTCTGAAATATACAAGGACATCAAAGCTAAATACTCATATTCCAAACATAAGAAACAGGAAATTCAATAATATTTTCAAAAGTTGTAGCTGTGCTTTTAACCCAACTATGGCAGAGCTCAGATGAACTTAGTTCATCTGAGTGACGGAGCTAAAAGGAAAGAGTAATGTTTTTACACATTGGGAATGGAAGTGTTAGTAGTAGATAATGATGACTATAGATGGCGACCAGCAGTGGTTTGGTACTTAAATAAATGATAATGTCATACCTATGTGATAGTTTGAAGTATTAGTACAATAAAATCTTCCTGATCTCTTTTTAATATTGCCATACCTACCTGACAGGAACGGTTATGTAAATGATGACTAGATAGTGACCAGGCTTTATATAATGTTCTTAATTTATCAATATATTCTACCTACATTTTATGGAGTCTTATAAAGAATTTAAGTACATAATTCAATTAAATAATGTCTGAATTATGATGAAAAGTGTTTTTAAATTAATTGCATAGTATAGAAGATCTTAGTATAAAAGAATATGATGTAATGAGTGGTGTGTTTATAAATATTTACTTATCTCTCTTACAGATACAAAATTCAAGCAAACGGGCAACTTCTTTATTTTTTAGTTTGAGACATACATATTTGTGAGGATTCGGCAAAGCCAGTATGAAGAAACTTGCTTTGCTAGTAGATGCAAAAGTGAAGATTTATGATAGTTAGTATATGAGAATAGTGTTCAATTTTTGTGTCTATAATTGGAACCGACAATTCTTAATAAATTCATGTACAGAAATTATTTATCTTTAATAAAACAACATTGTTAATAATAACACATAATTATGAGTTTTATTTTTCTTCTTGATACAGTTACAACACATGAAACACAAATATTATTTTAATTGTAATAGGTATGTATCTATGATCTAACTCAATCTTCAATATTTTATGTTTTGGTTATGCTTATTCTTCTTCGAATATAAACACCTTTAGTAGTTAACTCGCTATCTTTAATTATAATATTTACTCCTGTCGATTAAATCACTTTTCTTTGAGGTGTGAACTGCATAACCTTGCTGTATCATTTCCTTTGGAATTTGTTATCCATAAAGCATTTTCCATTGATATCTTCGTTTTGGCTCTAAGAGAAACATACGAGCTACTCGGTATTTAACAATTTAACGCAGTGCATTGAGATTATTGAGAAATATAACAAACTAGGACTTTGTTTACAAAAATGTAGTTTTGAACTTTTGACAGTTCTTACGTCAAAACATGATTTGACTTTGACAGCTAAAAAGTACAAATATTGTTGAGTTTAATGGTTAAATTTATTGTTTTTTTTGCTATTTACGAAATTTAATACAACTTTAGAGTGCTTATAACACTAGTAATGAATATTTAAAAAATATGTAAATGAAATCTGGCCTGAAAAATAATCAAATTTAATGGTAGTTTTTCAAAAATCATTTCTTCTAATGGTTTTTTTTATCTATGGCAATACAACAATGTCATTCTGCCACCATTCAATTACGAGACCACTGATCGATCACTGAACTATCATTATGAATTACCAGACTACGAACTTTTGTCAAAATGACAATGGGATCGTGTTGGAATGACGAATGTGTTTAAAATAGCAGACTTGAGGCCCAGTTCGTTTGCCATTTATTACATTGAAAAAAAAAAGTTCTTCAGCTAACTTGAAATAGTCATGATTTACAGAAGCTTGCAATAAAAATAGGCAACTACTAATATATAAAATACATTACAGCTCATAGCATGTTAGACACATTATACGTAATTGCAGATAATTCAACCAATGCACGCGTAATACAATAAAATCCAATGTAGATTATAGTGAACTTTTACCTGCCTATGCGCTACCAAACTTAATGGACTTGTTAAAGGAATTAACCCAATTAGTGTGAATTGATCGGTGGGTTCAACTAATCGCATTGGTGCCGAAGTGCATTATGAAGACCTATATCTACCGTTATCTGTCGAATTGAATTTACGTAAAACTAACACTTTGGACTAGCGCTTTGCTGTAGCAAAGTTTAGTGAGGAGTTTTAGAAGCAAAAAATTCACATTGCTACCTACATTTGGTATTTATTACCTTCTAACACTGGGTCCAAAAGGGTTTATGTGGGTTAAATTCAAGGAACAATGAATTCATATACCTATTTAACATTTTTACATAGGCAGATTTTAATGCCAATAGCATTCTATAACAGTCAAACTAAGGTGATACAGAGAAGTCAGTTAATAATAGGTGCGTACCGAATTGTAGTAGTAACAGATACAATTTATATAGCGCAGCACAAGAATACTCTTCCGGATAAGACGAAAGAAAGTTTATATACGGGCCTGATGATGATGATAAGGTGATGATTAGTGATCCCTTAAGAATTTTGGGAAATCTGTTCTTAGAGCGCCCCTGCGGTCCGTAAGGAACATACTCGTATGTGCCAAATTTCAGCTTCTTACGACTAATAGTTTTGGCTTACGCTTGTCTGTTAGTAACGCAAGGATTTTATACATATGAACAGAAGAAACTAAGGCTATAAGGGACTGCCTCCATGATACAGAGATGGCGCTGCGCCAGAGTAAACATCGGCTCTGTAGACATAATTTAAAAATAGTAAAAGTGATTCTAACAGTGCAAATCAAACTAATATCTGTTAATAACATGGTGATACGTCAGTGATAATGTTTTCCAAACAATAACAACAAAGTTGAGTGATTTATACGCAATTAAAATAAACAGTGCTGACGATCAAAAACTCTTGAATATCTCCATAATAAATGTGAAACTACAATTAAACATCTTAAAACGCCCCAAAGGCCATGTCCTCGTGAAGACAATTCATCAAAAGTAAGCCAAAATACATAAAAACTGAATTTTTCATCTCTCACAGTTAATTTTCAAATATGCATTATCATTATATTGCACAACAGCGGCATCTTACATAATTATTGCGAACCAAGAACCTAGCAGACAATCGACAGATATAATTAAGCAAAATTAGTGAAAGTGACACCTAGCGTATCCAATATCAACTAAGTACAGACGAACTAAACCATACTTCTACCGTACAACATCTAGCGGAACTGATTTGAACTGCTACCATATTAGATGAACCAATCAATATAGCTTCCAAGCTTGTCGACAGATAGCGCTAGTCACAAATACGAGAAGCATAAACAATACCAAAAATGGAAGATTTTGAAGACCAAATGACCTCAAATAATATAACATTTCGCAAAAATAGAGCCAATATATCCATTGATTCGATGGACCTATTGTACACTTCACCAACATCCAATCTTCAGTCTAGAAGCCTACTTGACCAACCATGCTCTGATGGCTTAGAAATGTATAAAGAAGAAATTGAAAAACTTGAAAACGAGCTACAAATTGCACACAAAGAAATTGAAAATTTGATCCTGGAAAATAGCAAACTCAAACAGGAAAAAACATGCCAACAAAGACAAATATCACACCTAAAAGAAATATACCAAGGATCACCAAACTTAACACATTCCATACAGAAAAAGAAAATACCAAAAAAAGGATGCAAGAGAAATTTACTAAATTAAATTAATAAAAAAAACCAAGGATGTTCAAACACAATTCTACCTATAGAAATGGCCACAAATGCATCTACACAAACAAACATAGGCCCTGTACAACCAAACACTGACCTGGAGAATTCTATAAATTGCGAAAACTTTGAAATAGAAAAATACTCTGCCTATCTGAAACGTGGATCACTGAATCAAAAAAGGATCTATTGGCATTGGAAGGGTTCAATCTAACTGCGTCATATTGCCGCAAAAGTCGTGTAGGCGGCGGTATAGGTATATTCTTAAAAGACAATCTGGAGTACAAAACACGACCTGATATTACCGATCTAAGTGTTGAACATATATTTGAAACATGTGCTATAGAAATAATAACAATGAACCTTTTGCTGATTGTAATATATTGGCCTCAAAAAAATAGAGGAGTTGATATATTCTACAGTTCTTTGGAGAAGCTATTAAAAATAATATCTGTAAAAGATTCACGTAAAAACATACTAATAGGTGGGGACTTCAACGTTAATATTTTGAAAAAAAATGTGTCATCTTATACACTTCTCAATATAATGACAAGCTATAATCTCCAACAAATGGTAACAAAATCTACTAGAGTAACTTTTAAAACAGCCACATGTTTAGATCTAATATTCTCTAATATTCCAAAAAAATTTAATATCGATATAATTGATTATAGACTATCTGACCATAAAGGGATTTTATGCATGTTACAATCTCATACCACCCCTATACACACTGAAAAAAGATGGCATATATTCAAAAGGAAATTTAACAAACACAACATTTCTACTTTCAAAACTAAACTAAACGAATTAAATTGGAATAACATTATAAATACTAACAAAAATTCTAACGAAAACTACACTTCATTTCACAATAGTTTAAAAATATTATTAGACCTGTATATTCCAAAAAAACGGGTAAAATCTAAAAACTTACTTACAAAAACGTGGCTGACCAAAGGAATAAAAATATCGTGGAAACATAAGCGGCTACTAAAAATACTAACCACAAAAAATAACAATCTAGTATTATACACACATTACAAAAGATATGAGAAAACACTTAAGAAAACAATATTAACATAAAAAAAATACAATACATAAAAAGAATTGAAAAATCGGATAATAAGATTAAGACAATGTGGCAAATAATAAAAGAGCGTACAAACAAAATATCAACAAAATTGAGAAAAAATATAATTTTAAATGTTGCTAACAAATCAACGGATGATGCCAACTTAATCGCAAACACCTTTAACGATTACTTTGTTTCAGTAGGAACTTTGGGGAATCAATATACCCAACAAGGTAGTGAAAGCCCTTCAGGTAGTTCAGCATTAATTTCTAGTGAAAATAGTATCTACTCTACACCAGTAGATCCGTACGAAATAAAATATATAATTAAAAATCTAAAGAGTAAACATAGCTATGGTCATGATGAAATTCCACCAGTGCTCGTAAAGGCATGCTCAGATTAATTAATGATGCCTTTAACCACTCTGATCAACCAATCTCTAGAAGAAGGAATAGTACCCGACCTACTAAATATATCCATAATAAAACCAATATTTAAAAAAGGCGACAAGTCTGATGTTGGGAACTATCGTCCAATAGCACTATTGTCCACATTTTCAAAAATATTTGAGACTGTAGTATCGAAACGCTTATATAATTACTGCGAAAAATTTAAAATATTTAGTGAGTGTCAAAACGGATTTAGAAAACATAAATCAACAACACTAGCGGTCTACAAGTACATTCAAGAGGCATTAAATATAATAAATAAAAAAGAATATGCTATTGGAGTGCTATTAGACATGAGTAAAGCATATGACCGAGTATCATACAAAATATTATTAGACAAATTATATTCTATAGGTGTGAGAAGAATAGCACACGACTGGTTTACTTCATATTTAAAAAATCGAATTCAATATGTTGAGGTAGAGCACCTCTCACAGGCTGGCCAAATTACTCATATCAGATCGCGAAAAGCTAACATCACCATGTCTATACCACAGGGCAGCGTATTGGGATGTGTTTTATTTTTAATTTATATAAATGACCTACCAAAAGTAATTGATGCTCATACTGTTCTGTTTGCAGATGACATATCCATAATACTACCGTGTAAAAATAATTTGAACTTAAATTCTATATTAAATTAAACATTTTCAAAAATAGATAAATGGATGACTGACCACAACTTAGGACTGAACTTCAATAAAACCAAACTGATGCAATATAGACCTTATCAAAAGAAAGAACTTGATATAGATTACTCATATAATAATGTAAAAATACAATGTGTAGACCAATTCCCATTATTAGGCTTAACTATAGACACCTTTATAAATTGGAAGGCACATATCCAAAGCATTTCAAATAAAATGTCAAGATTCACATATGCACTACTTGAACTAAAAAAAGCAACAAACTTCAAAACTGCCTTGACAGCATACTATGCCTATGCACACTCGTGGCTCAATTACGGGATCATTCTATGGGGCAATAGTGTGGATGCAGAAAAACTTTTTATACTGCAGAAAAGATGTATTAGAATAATAGCTAATATACATATGTCTCACAGAAAGCACCAAACCACACTTTATCAAATACAGAGTTCTCACTTTGACAAGTATGTACATATTCGAAATTTGTAAATTTGTTCGAAAGCATCCATCACTGTTTTCTCTGGTAAGCGATCAACGCCCACAACAACGTTACCTTCGACCTTCAAATAAACTAGCAATACCAAGTTCTACCTTCTCTAAATTTCATGCAGGTCCCCTAGCTATGTGCGTAAAAATTTATAATAAAATTCCAAATACAATAAGGAGTACAGAAAATGTAAATAAATTTATAAATTAACTTAAAATATACCTGATAGAAAAATGTTACTACAGCATAAATGAATATTTAAATGACAAATAAAATTATTCCCAATAGTAAAAAAGCAACTAATAATGTACTTATAGAATATTAAAGCTCCTTTTGACCACTTTTGTGATGAGTATAATTATAATTTTCTTATAATACATATGATAGGTAATAGATAATTATGTTACCTTGTCTAATGTGTTGTAATTTATATTGAATATTAATTTATAATTGTATAATAATTTATGAATTTGATTATTTTGCTATGCCCTAACAGGGTCCATAATGACACCTAATTTTAAGATTTACCATCTAATGTACCTACATTGTGGAATTGCAAATAAAGAATATGAATATGAATATGAATACAGTGGATAGCGTATGCGTCTGGTGATCAGATATCTCGGGTTCAATTCCCGGATCGGGCAAGTATTAATGAGTTTTTTCGAATTATCAGTAGCAGCATGGAGTCTGGTAGGTAATGTGTCCGGTAACGGCAATAGGCTAGGCCCTATTACGTGGAACTTAAAAATTGACATGCCGAAATGTGAGTGTGATATTACACCTCTGCCTGCCCCTTCGGGAATACAGGCGTGGTCTATAAAAATATATATATTACGGCTATATTTCATCAATATTGAAAAGGCTAACAACACTCGTTTAATTCGGCTATAGACAATACACGGAATCGTTTGATTGATTTAATTATAATTATATTGTTGAGCCTTCTCTTTGTAGCTCTTTGGTATTCAAATATACTAATAAAAAAACCTACAGCTGGTCGTAGACATAAGAAAATAAAGATGGAGCATATTATACAGAGAACAGCACTGTAAGAGAAGGAAAACTTGATACAAACCCTATACCAACCCGTTTCGCCAGCGTGGTATAGTAGGCCAATTCCTCCTTTCAAAGGAGAGGCCTAGTCCAGCAATGGACTGTTAAAGGCTGATGATGATGTTTATTTTATGTGGCATAGTAACTCTTAAATATATGTATGTGCAAAATTAATTCATTATTTATATAAAAATAAATGATCTTTTTGCAGCTTTTAACTGCAGACGGGCTCGCCCGGAGTAGTACTACCTTTTCTTTTTAGGGTTCCGTAGTCCACAAGGAACCCTTATAGTTTCGTCATGTCCGTCCGTCTGTCCGTCCGCAGCCTAGCTCAAAGACGCCTGGTGCTAGAAAGCTGATATTTGACATGAATATAGAACATAAGATATTGCAACAAAACTGTAGAATAAAATTTAGGAAAATATTTTTTTAAGGGTATCTCCCCTACATTTATAGTGGGGTTGAATTTTTTTTTGGTTGAGTACCCCATTATGTGGGGTATCATTGGATAGGTTTTAAAAAAATATTATTAGTTTGCTCAAATCATTTTTCGATCAAGTGATTGGTTTGTCAAATATCAAGCTTTGAAGTGAAAAAAATTGTTAGACTCAAGTGTCTACCCCCCCTCTGCCGGCTAAACTATTAATTTGGAAGAGGTGAAAAAAAATCACAAATGTAGTACATATAACGAATTTAAAAGGAAAACTATCACGGCTAAGTAGATATCACGAGTTTACGAGTAATCGACGGTTAACTTAAGGACATAAAGACATATTTATTTCTGCATTTTGGTTGTTTACAACACTTATACATGTCAAAACCCTATTCTAGATGATGCCGGCTTTTCCTAGCTAAATGACTCCTTGAGAAGAAAGGCCGAAACAAACTCAGAGTCATTGTTTTTTTTGTCACTTCAATTTCTTTAGTCTTTTCTTCATCTTTTAAAGTCAAGACAAAAAAGGGTTTAGTATGCAAGTACAATGCAGGAAATTATCTGACGCTTTTGACTGACTCGGCCCACTGATGGCCCGCATTCAACAGCAATCGTACGGCTCAACCTTAATTGAGGGAGCCAGCACGATCTGTATCACTATGCCTCCACGCCATCAGAAGGTGTATGCATAAGCATGTCAGCCTAAGCCATCAGACAGGTTGCCACAACTATTTGTTGATATGTTTAATAATGCCCACATCGTACTCACAACTTTACATGCTAATACACAGTAAAATACATGTTGCAAACAATAACTTAAAAGTAATAAAAATTTAAACAATAAAATGTCATATATTTAAAATGTCAGAAAATATTATTAAATGTCAGAAAATATTATTGAATGTCAATTGATGAATAATAATATATTACTTAAGTAATTTTAAATGTCAAAAGAAAATAAATAAAATAACAATGTCAAATCAAACAATATCAAAACAAAATAAATGAAATTACAAATGTCAAATTAAAAATGTCAAAATGTAAAAATATAAGTATTACAAATGTAAATAAAAATATCATGTCACTAATTTCAAAATATCAAAATTCATAATTTTTAAACTCAATTCCAGGCATTTTAGTCTTTTTTTTTTTTTTTTTTCTTTTTTTTTGGTGTCGGGATGGAAAATCCTCATGGAGTCCCTCCGCCTTGGGGGTGAAGGACGAAAGGGACTGTCAGACTCTTACTGACTAAAAACCAACCCGTGTTCCTCACGTACCCGTGTGTCGGAGGGTCGGGTATCGTTTAAGCATTCCTCGCTACCCCCCGACGGGTATTGGCCCGCCAGATGGTCAGGCGGGCCCCGAACAAAACCCCCTTGGCGGCGGATGAAGGTGTTGGGCTCCGCCGCCAAAACACTCAGCGGCCGCAGAGGATAGGGAGGACGGCAACGAAACACCGCATCTCCTCTTCCTCTGCGGCCCCACCGCGACGCAACGATGGTGCGCCCCCATTTGGTCGCGGGAGATAGGGCGCGCGGCAACGCAACACCGACACGCCTCTCCTCCCGCGACCGCACCTGACTGCGAGGGACAGACGAACTGTCCCTCGCACCCGCCCCTTTGGACGCATCCTGCGCAGGCCTCCGTCAAGCCCACGCGGAGCGTCCCCTCCTGGATCCCTCTTAGCTTCACCGCGGGTCACCAATCCACGGTTACTGAGCCCCCCCACCACGACAAGGTGGAGATCCCTCGGGGGGGGGGGGGGGCATTTTTGTCTGCTAAATAATCTTTAACTGTGTAATAAGCTTTTGAACACAAGCTCTGTTTAATAAATACTTTGAATTTATTAATACTTAGTTCCTGAATATTGCCTGGAATTTTGTTGTAAAAACGTATGCTTTGACACTTGTATGAGTTACTTATTTTTTGTAGTCTAGTTGAAGGTAGAACGAGTTTGTTTTTATTTCGTGTATTTAAGTTATGAATGTCGCTGAATTTAGAAAACATATTTATATTTTTCCTGACATATAGCAAGTTCTCATAAATTAATTGAGATGCGACAGTCATTATCTTAATTTCTTTAAATTTTTCCCTCAGTGAATGCCTTAAAAATACCTATTTCTGTGAGTTTACATTGGGCGCGCTGGCTTAATCTTAAAGATATACGTACTTTGGTATGTAATGTACTACGGTACTACGTATGTATAGTAGTAGTATATCTTGGAAACCACATTTTATGTTTACAATACATAACTGGATACATACCTAGTCATTTTCTAAACAAAACTTAGGTTCTTATAATAGTGTTATTAAAATTATTTTTTCAGGAAAATAAACAGTCGGATTTGTTGTACATTAATACCCTTTGCAGCACGTCATTATGGGCAACTACGGAACCCTACATTGAGCGTGGCCCGACACGCACTTGGCCGGTTTTTTAATCTGGTGAATGAGCAGGGCAGAGGTCCAAGCCTCTCTTTTAATCTTCTCTTTTTTCCATAAGTGTAAGGGAGATAGAATTAAACGGTGAAAGAGATTTTAAGGAATAAAGAATATTTAGAAAAAAAAATCGAGTATAGTTCCACCTTTTGTTTGTAACCGCAAGTTTGGTTACGTTCGTGCTGACATGGTTGACTTTCTCAAGGACAATGGTTCTTCGCTTTCCATAGAGCAGTTGTGCGTTTACCACCATGTACAGTCAATCCTATAAATGCGGTTGTATGTGTTTATCCTTCTTTAACATAAAAACTACTGAATGGAGCTTAATGTAACTTTGCAGTAATAAAGCATAACACATAACATACCTTTTGTCGCGATATCTGACACCTACAGCGTTGCAGCCGCAGGAATAATCTAGTTATTCTATTAAACAAACAAAACTTCATAATTCATTATTATGGTTACGACTTACCCATGTATGAGTCTGTGCCAATATTATAATGATACACTTTTTAATTCATTTGATTCTTATCCATGAATAGGTATTTATTGTTTGTTGCGTGCGGGTGTTTCATTGTGCGTATAATGTGCATAATTTTCAGTTTAGTGCGATCGTCGGAAAAAAAAAAGTTAGTGACGCGTCAAGAGGCGGTGACCGCCTCGGATGGTGTGTGCAACTGTGCACTTGCTCCGCTTCGTCGTGAGCGAGCGCCGAGTGTTGGACACGGCACACCCGCTCGCCCCTAGCCTCCCGGCAACGCGGACGCGGCGATTGTTTAGGATACGCAGCAATGTGTATACCTATATAATTTATGTAGGTACCTACGTGCATAGGTACACATCAGCTGACGGTGAGTCAGCCCTCAACTCGTTACCGGCAGTCGGCACCACAGTTGGCGCGCTTCTATATATTTTGTAACTTATAACATTTATATATTTATTTATTTTATTTAATTTATGCAACTAACTATATAATATATAAATCACTACACAATACACATTCACTGATACACCTCACACGGATTGCATGTTGTGATCGACACGGCGATGGTTGCACATCCGGGATGTCCAGAAGGGGCTGGAAGAATACCAGCGTCCGGTATGCACCAGCATCACTGGACATAGTGCTGATCCAGCCACCTTTTTTGGCCAGCGATTCAAATTCAAATTCAAATATTTTTAAGTAATCCTATCATTTAACCTAAAGAACCTTATCTAATCTGGGAATCAGACGCCCTAAACACAGCACTTTAGATCGCAATTACGTCACTCAAACCAGGAAGACCACTGGTATTTTTATTCGCGCGATATAAATTAAATTAACCGAGTCCATATAAAAACCATAAATACGTTACAAATGTACAAAAAAATATACTGGCAGTGGAATTTTGCCAACATTTTGGTGGGTCGAGCCTAGACCGAGATAGTTTTCATTTGCCCGCTTTTTCCGGCCAATGTATTTTTAGGTTTACGAGTTTTGTAATTAAATTTGGGTTTGATTAAAATCTGAAAGTGCGGCGATAACAGCCGGGGATTATCTGTGAGATTACATGATAATCTAGCAATGAGTGAATAATATAGAAGATTAAAGTTTATAGTTTATTGGGGTTTATTAAATGATTAATATTGTTGTGTTGTACTTTGTGACGGCACGGATTTGAGCGAGGAAAATGTTTACGAACGTGCTACATTGCTACTCGTAGTCTTTAGTCTGAGAATTATTTGCAACGTATTAAATTACTGGGTTTTCTTTTTACTTCTTGCTAGCTGTTTGATTGACTCTTATGAGTTTCAAGAGTTTTTAGGGTTTTGAAGTAACTATAATTAATATGTGATGTAAAACATATTCGTGTCTTTTACCTCCTGGTTATATTTGTGATGTAAAACATTTTGGCATAGTTGATCTATAGGGTCACGAACATTCCAAATAATTAAATTACAGAACCTCCTCAATAATAATAATAATATTCTACCACATTCACACAACACCATCTAGTCCCAAACTAAGCAGAGCTGGTACTATGGGCACTAGATAATGGATAAACATACATATATACTTCTTTTTTGTAAATACATACATATTATACATAGAAACACTCAGACCAAGACAAACATCCATGTTCATGCACACAAATGTTTGACTTGAGCGGGAATCGAACCCGCGACCTTCGGCGTAACAGTCGCTTACACTCCCGCTACACCAACCGGTCGCCGTCAAGAACATTCTTTGCTATAAAAAATAAATTTACAAATCTTTCGTTTTGTGGACACCAACTTACTATATTGAAAAGATTTACGATTCGCAAAAATCGTTTATAAGCACAAAAAAATATGCAAATCGAAGCTATTTATCTTGAAGGTTAACCTTTTTACAATGAAAAATATAATTATGTAAATAGAGAAGTATACGGTCACTAAGTTATTGAAATCGGCCTCTAAATATACCATTTGATGTTACAACTTCATAAGGAGTTGGTCGTATTATAGCAATGTTTAAATATTGTATTTTATAAGTAGGTACTAAAATAGCAGCTAGCGTTGTATATGAAACTTTTAACATTGTAACATGTTTATCACCGTAAAAAGAAAGCAAAAAAGCCTATATCACCTACAGCGTTCAAACTATTTTAAGACACAAAAATCATCCCATAAATTCGCACCATTGTGCTACAGGAAAGAACACCACAAACAAACACAATTTTGCAGTTATTATATCAGTAGTATCTTAAGATGGAAAGAATTATAGTAATCTGGTTCTAACCGGTGATCATTAGACTTCAGAGCATCGTCTCTTTGCGTGAAGTCTAAGAATGTAAACGCACCAGCGGCTGGGTGCAATTACCTTTAGCGACAAGTGTGCTGGAATTTATAGCTTTTGCAACAGTTCTAATGACCTAATAGGACGATTAATGGTGCTTGCAACAGTGCTGAAATATCGAATACTCGAAACAAAGTTAGGTATGTGGGAGGTATATATCCCCAAAGCAAAAGACAATATGTGGTGATTTTTCGTTTTTCGAGCAGCTAATACAGCGTATGCCCTTGTAGATTGTTCACTATAACCTACACTAAATTTGTCCATCCAATAGGGTTTAGGGTCAAAATTTATTGGCGGTTGACGGTAGTTCAATATCATGACCATTACCTAGGTTTCAGATATGTTTCAGATACTTTATAACGTCAATCTTAGGCATTATTCATGATTTAAGAGTATTAATAAACCTATTTCCAACGGATATCGTATAATGGATATCGGAAACACCAGTGAAAAGTTATGTAATCGTAACTTCAACTTTTGACTGTACGGACGGCTAGAGGTTATAACAGATGTCTCATCGTTTACTATTGTGCTAAGTGTTGTAAAATCAATAAAAAGAAAGCCAAAAATGTGATTTAGAAATTGTTTTTTCAGAACTCAAATTTGTTTTAGTTCCTCAATTTAATATTTTTAAATCCTAAACTGTAACGGATGCCAGGAATCGAACCTTTGCTAGTCCGCTACAGTGCGCTGGTAGTGTGCTGCTGACGTGTGCCTACGACGATGCGTGTTCTTCTATGTGTGTGGACTGTATGGCTTCGATGTGTAAGGGCTTCAGAAATGAAACATCTTCATACGTTGAGAGCGATGCTGTTCAGGTGTGCGGTGCTTGATGGTTACAAGATGGTGGTTGAGACGGCAACAACTGGCCGAATACATGGTCGCTTAAGTACCTCGAAACTTTACCTTATCGACGACCATCGCACCGAACACGTGCACAGGGAATCTTTCGTTTATTTTTATTTACAAAACAGTACAAATGTTACGTATGTTTCGATCCTATTATGCATACATACATGTTCTATACATCGTTAGATAGGTCTCATTAAGTTCTATCTATTGGTATACAATACCTAAACCTAACCATTAGCGTCACTAAGTTATTCCATAAAAACTCCCAAAAAATGCTGCCACACAAGGGCCCGCCCACTATATTTTCTATTGAAAAACTATCGTATACTAAATTTATATATATAATTTTGGTAGGCCGTTGTGTGCAACTATATGGGGCATCTATTAAAACAAACACCATGAAAATATCTTTATTCAATTCGAACATATGACATGATAACTTTGAAGCATAAAAAAATTTACAGAATTTCTTAAGTAAATACTATCGTAAGTAAACAAATTTTATGATAAACATACGAATGTTTGTTATTATGCTTATTTTAACTATATAAGGTAATAACTAGCAATAAAAAGGTATCTAGACATGATTTCAAGTCTATATGAAGCTAAAAAACACTTATAAAACTATAATACGAATATGTAAACAAACAGCTGTTTTATGAAGCATTAACTCTTATCTGTCACTACTGATAACGCTTTTTATGATTCGATATCTAAGGTCCCTACAGTTAGCACAAGTTTAAGACTAATGTTCATGTATTACATAGTTGTTGTATATTAACAATCTAACCATTTACACTATTTTAGCTATTTTGTAACGTTTTGACACGTCCGGGAACCGAACCCGGTGTACCGCACGATTAGATAACACTGATTTTAACGATTTTCACTCGCGGTTTCGAATACACTATTCACTGTCATAGTTTTAATGTCTGTCGCGAACATCTCTCCCGCCGTGCAGCAACGCGCGTGACCCGTCGTGTGGCGGTGCTGCAGAGCACCCGGTGAGCGACGCCTCGTCACTTGGGCAGGGGGACCAGCTTCTTAGCCGGCCGTTTGAGGACGCCTGCTGCTGTGCGCACCTCGACAGTGCGTATGGCGCCGTCGGCGCCCGGGTAGACAGCCACAACTCGACCGCGCGGCCAGGTGTTGCGCGGGAGTTGGCCGTCGGCGATCAGGACAGGGTCGCCGACCTCGAGGTTGAGCCCAGACCCATGGGGCTCCCGCCGGTGTTGCAGCTCGGGTAGGTACTCGCGCACCCAACGGCGCCAGAACATGTCGGCGAGGATTTGGGCGCGCCGCCAGTGCTTGCTGCTGTTGAGGTCAGCCTCGCTGAACTCGCCCAGCGGAGGGAGGCGAGCAGAACCACCGAACAGGATGTGGTTCGGGGTGATGGCCTCGCTGTCTGCTGCGTTGACGGAGACGTGTGTGAGGGGTCGACTGTTTACTGTGTACTCGACCTCACACAGTAGTGTAGCTAGGACTTCTTCGTGCGGATGGCGCTCGTGAAGGACCGTATAGAGGGCGGTCTTCACGCACCTGACGAGGCGCTCCCATGCGCCCCCCATGAATGGCGCTGAGGGGGTGATGAAGCGCCATAAGATGCCACGGCGACTCGCTTCCTCGGCGACGGCGTCTCTCATCTCTCGGTCGGCACCGTGCATGTTGGTGCCGTTGTCCGAGTAGATCTCTGCGGGGCAACCTCGGCGCGCTGCGAACCTGCGCAGCGCCAAGATTGCGGAGTCGGCGCTCAGGCTGGCGGCGACCTCCAGATGTACTGCCCTGGAATTGAGACATGTAAACAGTGCCACATAACGTTTGTGACGCTGTCTACCGACGGTTACGGAGAGCGGCCCGAAATAATCGAGACCCGTGTAGGTGAAGGGCCTCTGATGGTGAGCAAGGCGCGTCTTCGGATGGTCCCCTGTGGCTGGCTCAGGCGGCTGCGTTTTTCTAATGCGGCATGGTAGACATCTATGTACTATTTTCTTTGTAGTCGGCCGCAGACGAAGAATCCAATAGTGTTGGCGTATTTCATTGATTACCAACTCTGTACCGCTGTGATGTAATTTTCTATGCGTCCAATCTATGTATAGCTGTGTAATACGATGATCGCCGTCTAAGATCGGCGGTCTCTTTGTTTGTTCGGAGATTTCTTCTGTAGCTATTATACGACTGCGTAGAGTGATCATTCCGTTGTTCATCTCCACGGGTAACGAATACAGGCGGCTGTCTCTGGCGACACCTCCTCCGCGCCGCAGCTCCCGAAGGTCGGCGCCGAAGGAGTCCTCTTGTACCGCCTTCACAAGAAGGTCCTCGGCGCCGCGGGTGTGTTCTGCGGAGAGAAGCACGAAGTTTCGGGAGTCGGCGGCTGGACGAGGTGCCGCTCTGCCCGACTTGATGTTGTGCTTCGTCTTCGTCACGTGACGCCAATCTGGATCCTTCTGTCTATTTTTCTGCGTTCTTTTATATAGAACCTTCTCTGCGGTTTTCTTACATAATGCTATAAATTGTAGAACTCTTGCTGTCGCTCGTAAGAGCCTCTCCCATTTGGAAAATCTATACGGGTCCGGTACGGCTTCTATAATTCTATGTGTTTGACGTTTCTCTACAGCTGTCAGTGTGCGCTCTTCGCCTGTCGCGTCAGGGGCGATGTGCTTCTCTACGGGCCATAGTGACGGGTCTTCGTACAGGAACGACGGTCCGGTGTACCACTCGTGTTCGGAGTTAAAGCTGTTTGGCACGTCGCGTGTAGCCGCATCCGCCGCGTTCAACTTCGTAGGTATCCAGCGCCAATCTTCAACTTTACTATGCTCTTCTATGGCGGCTAGGCGGTGCGCGACGAATGGTTTGTACGCCCGTGCTCCTTTTCTGATCCACGTTAGTACGGTCTTGCTGTCCGTCCAGTACACGACGGCCTCGGGTTTGACGCGATGTTCTTCTATTACCGCTTGAGCGACTCGCGTACCCATGACGGCGGCTTGCAGTTCGAGTCTCGGGATTGACACCACCTTAAGCGGTGCCACTCTCGCCTTCGCCATAACGAGCGTCACGTGCACACGCCCATCTGGTGTAGTCGCTCGCCAGTACACCGCTGTTGCGTAGGCCGCTTCACTGGCGTCCGTAAAGACATGTACTTGGAGTGTACAGGCGTCACTGTACCCGGGGTAACACCGCGGGATGCGTATCGACTTCAACTGTTCTAAATGCTGTATCCACGATGCCCATTGCACTCTGAGGCTTTCGTCAAACTTCTCGTCCCAATTTGTACCGAGTCGCCAGGCTTCCTGTAGTATCTGTTTGGCTCGAACAGTCACGGGCGATGCGAGGCCGAGTGGGTCGTATAGCGACATAACTATTTTCAACGCTTCCCGTTTCGTAGGCGCTTCGGTGCCGATGAGTCCGTCTGGAAGCCGTGCGAGTGTAAGGTTGAAGCTCAGCTGGTCCGCGCTCGTTTTCCACATCAAGCCGAGAATTTTCTCTTCTTGCCCCTTGCTGGCGAGGCCGACTGTCTCCTGGCGATGTTGACTTGGTTCTATTGCTTCGATGACGTTTCTAGAGTTCGACACCCATTTCGTGAGGTGAAAGTGCGCTTGTCTGTGTATGTCTCGCACCCGTGACGCTATACTCGTCGCTTCCTGTTCGTCCCTGAAGCTGTCCAGATAGTCATCCATGTAATGGTTATCTATGATGGCTTCTGCTGCTTCCGGGTACTCTTCTGCGTGCTTGCGAGCGTTCCAATTCTTCGCGAATATAGCTGTACACGGTGAGCTTGCCGCGCCGAAGATAATGGACTTCATACGGTATTCCTGGGGCGGTCCCTCCCGCCGGTCACCTCTCAACAGGTAGCGCAGCGCGTCTCGGTCTTCTGGGCGTACTCTCACCTGCATAAACATCTCTGTTATATCAGCTGAGACGGCAACGCGGTGTCGACGGAACCTCATCAACACCCCCGGCAATGATTGTAGCAAGTCCGGTCCCGTGAGCAGGTAATCTTTGAGTGACATACCTCTGGTCTTCGCGGCGGCGTCGTGAACTATACAAATCTTCTCAGGCTTCATGGGGTTGTGTACATCGAAGTGAGGCAAGTACCAAGTCTTCCCTGGCGTACTATTCATGGGAGCTTCTTCTGCGTATCCCTTTTCTATCAGCGAGTTCATCTGTTCTGTATATCTTGTTTTCAACTCTATGTTTCTATCTAATTTTTTCTCTATGTGTGCGAGCCTCCTTGCCGCGTTCTCGTAACTATCTGGCATGACGATGTCTTCTTGTTTCCACAGAAGAGCCGTCTCTATATGTCTATCTTCTAATTGTTTCGTATGTTTTTCTAACATATCTGTAGCCCGCTTCTCGGGGTCCGAGTTCGGTCGACGTGGGTTCACTATGAGCGATTCCAGTGCGAAATATTCTTTCAGTTGCGCTTCTATGTTTTCATCTATAGCGGAGAGACCGTTGACGAAGTGTACGGTGTTTCCCAAGGTGCGTGAGCGCGCGCCGTGCAGCACCCATCCCAGCGATGTAAGCGACGCCACCGGTTGATCGTTGGGTCCTCTTCGTACTGCGTTCGCTATGAGCAGGTGCCAGTTGTCTTGACCTATTAGCACCTTCGGCACGCCTATGTCGTACACCAGCTTCTTCTTGATGCCTTCGAGGTGTTTGCAGTCTATCAGGTCCTCTTCGGCGACAGGTGTAGGCTGGCTACGGTGCGCGCACACAAAGGCACTTGTTTGCTGTCGGCGCCGGCTCCTCGTATTTGTATGTCTACGCGTCGCGACGTTGGCATGTCGATCGACGTATCGCCTATGGCACGGATCGTAAACGGGTCCAGGCTCCCTTCCGCGCCGACTTCCTTGGCTATGTCTTCGTCTATGAGCGATACGGTGCTTCCGTCGTCGAGTAGGGCGAACGTAGACGCCTCTCCCGCCGGTCCGACTATCTGCACGGGCACTATCTTTAAGTATGCTTGAGCCTTTGCACGTATGCACGAACTGGCGACCGTTTCTTGCTTTTCTATGTTCACGTCTTCGGTCCTATGGGCTCCTCTATCATAGTGAAGCAACTGGTTGTGTGTAGCGCGGCATCCCTCTACAACGCACTTCTTGGGCTTGCACGAGTGTTCTATTCGGCGTATGCGTAAGCAGCGAAAACACAATCCATGCTGCTTAGCTAGCTGCCATCTCTTCTCTGCGTTGGCGTTACGAAACGTGCTGCAGGCCGACGAGTAGTGTCCTTCGCGTTCACATATCCTGCACTTCGCGTTAGACATGTCCGTATGCGTTCGCTTCTCCGTCGCCGTCGCCGTGTACGTCCTCTGCACGGTACGTCTGCTTGGCGGCCCATCGGTGATGTTCTCAGCCGGCGCGAACGCGCTACAGTAACGCGCGTACTCTGTCACGAAGTCACTGAATCGGCTGAGGTCCGGCTTCGACTGGCACTTCTCGGTATACGTCTTGTACCACTGCACACGTAGCGAGTTCGGTAGCTTCTCGGTCAACACGCGCACTAGCTCCGCATTGATGAGGTAGTGTTCCTTTTTCAACGCACGAAGTGTGGCGACGCCGCTTCTAATCTTGCTCGCGAACGCGCATATGTCCTTAGGTGCTTCGCTACAGCGTGGCAGGGTCCTCAGCTTGTCCATCTCTGCCTGTGCGATCGAGTCTGGTCGTCCGAACTGCAGCTCCAACTCCTTCATAATTTCATCTGGTCGCGCATGCCCAATCAGTTCAGAGCTAACTGTTTCTAACGCTCTTCCCTTGAGACTTCTTCTCAGTCTCGCTGTATTCTCCACGTCGTTGAAGAAATTCTTGGTGGTGTCGTATATCGCCTTGAACGACAGCCACTCGGTGTGCGCGCCGCCGAACGTCGGTAGCGTCATGATGACTTTCGAAACCGCCGGGTGTGGTGCAACTATCGATGTGTCCGGTGGCTTCCTGTCGGCGAGCGCGGCGATCGCGGAGGTGAGATCCGTGATGAACGGCTTCAGCGAATCCCCTCCCTGTTGATGAACGTCCATCTTCTGTGAGGGCGGTCCATCTTCTATATCTATCTTCTGTGCCCCGTCGACGTCCCTCTTCTTAGTGGGCGCCGATACCACTATATCTATATCTTCAGGGCCGGGCTGGGGTTCCGGAGCCTCTTCCAACCACGAACGTATGTAATCTTGCTTCGACTGTCCATCCTCGTCGTAGTCATCGGAGTCCGCCTCCTCTTCAGCCTTCTGTAGTGCTAACTGTGCTAACTGTAGTTTTATCTTCAAAACTTCTTCTCGAGCCAACATCACATTTCTATTGGAGCGTCCCGTAGCTGCTGAGCGTTGGTCGCGTTCCCTCGTTGGCTTCTTTCTATCTGTATTTTCTATTATACTATGTTGCGCTGTACAAACGCTCGATCTATCGGATGGTTGCAACGTCCTTTCCTTGCCATCTTCATTTTTCGACTGCATCTCTGCTCGCTCCCTTGCATCTTGAGTGATGTTTCGTTCGTCCCTCCCCGCGGGGCCGGGGGGGGCCGGCGGCGGCGCGTCGCTCCCGACTGTTGTCGACGGCGATCGCGGTGGCCCGTCGTGACGGATGACCGCGGCGGCTGGGTTGCGGGCAGCGGCGGCGCGGGCAGGGGTACTGGAACTAGGCCCGGCGCCGGCCGCTCCCCCGGCGACCTCGGGAGCACGACCTCTTGAACGCGTCGTAGGCATTCTTCAATCCGGCTCGAAGCGACCAACAAATGTAACGGATGCCAGGAATCGAACCTTTGCTAGTCCGCTACAGTGCGCTGGTAGTGTGCTGCTGACGTGTGCCTACGACGATGCGTGTTCTTCTATGTGTGTGGACTGTATGGCTTCGATGTGTAAGGGCTTCAGAAATGAAACATCTTCATACGTTGAGAGCGATGCTGTTCAGGCGTGCGGTGCTTGATGGTTACAAGATGGTGGTTGAGACGGCAACAACTGGCCGAATACATGGTCGCTTAAGTACCTCGAAACTTTACCTTATCGACGACCATCGCACCGAACACGTGCACAGGGAATCTTTCGTTTATTTTTATTTACAAAACAGTACAAATGTTACGTATGTTTCGATCCTATTATGCATACATACATGTTCTATACATCGTTAGATAGGTCTCATTAAGTTCTATCTATTGGTATACAATACCTAAACCTAACCATTAGCGTCACTAAGTTATTCCATAAAAACTCCCAAAAAATGCTGCCACACAAGGGCCCGCCCACTATATTTTCTATTGAAAAACTATCGTATACTAAATTTATATATATAATTTTGGTAGGCCGTTGTGTGCAACTATATGGGGCATCTATTAAAACAAACACCATGAAAATATCTTTATTCAATTCGAACATATGACATGATAACTTTGAAGCATAAAAAATTTACAGAATTTCTTAAGTAAATACTATCGTAAGTAAACAAATTTTATGATAAACATACGAATGTTTGTTATTATGCTTATTTTAACTATATAAGGTAATAACTAGCAATAAAAAGGTATCTAGACATGATTTCAAGTCTATATGAAGCTAAAAAACACTTATAAAACTATAATACGAATATGTAAACAAACAGCTGTTTTATGAAGCATTAACTCTTATCTGTCACTACTGATAACGCTATTTATGATTCGATATCTAAGGTCCCTACAGTTAGCACAAGTTTAAGATTAATGTTCATGTATTACATAGTTGTTGTATATTAACAATCTAACCATTTACACTATTTTAGCTATTTTGTAACGTTTTGACACGTCCGGGAACCGAACCCGGTGTACCGCACGATTAGATAACACTGATTTTAACGATTTTCACTCGCGGTTTCGAATACACTATTCACTGTCATAGTTTTAATGTCTGTCGCGAACATAAACAATACAGGATTCAATCTATAAAGCTAAAGAATTTAATAAAAGGTCTTTTAAAATTGTCTTCATCTGCATCCAGATTGCGTAAATCTCACCCTCATATCTGCACAACAACAGGGCACAGGTAGGTAGCTGTAATAGCTGTATAGATCAATTTTCGAGTCTCCACTGAGACGGAGAATCTCAGGTAGGATGTCGGGGTTCGAGAGAAACACTGCTAGGCTGAACAGGTTCTTTATTATGTCTCACTACCGCTTACATACAGTATGACCGAACTAGGTAAGCACTGGCCTGAGCTGGCTGGAGTGTAGACTCCTGCTGCTCTCCGACGCTCGCAGGGTAGCTGCTCGAAGGGTCGCCGATGAGCTGGCCAAGGTGCGCTGCGCAGGCAGCTCTGTGGTCGATATTCAGGCTGAGCGGGTCTCAGGCGGTGCAGCCGATGTGGGTCGAGCGGTCAGGCTCAGGCGTCCGTGGCCTGGCTGTAGGAGCTCGTAGGCAGGAACGGAGGCTTGGGTGGCAGCTGGCTAGTAGCGGCACGGCGCCAGCAGCTCGTGGCTTGTAGCCCGTAGGAAGAACGTCAGCCCGTAGGAAGAACGTCAGGTGCAGTGAGCTCGTAGGGTGAACGTAGCCCGTAGGGTGAACTGGAAACAGCATAGAGAATACACAACAACCGGTCAAGAACAGGCTGTCCCTAGATCGGCTGTTATGCTTAGGAGACACAGATACTACAGACAGAACATATAGGCACACAGACAACTAGAATATGCTTACCCCCAGCGGGACAGTAGATAGGAAGTAGAATGTAGAATAATCGCGAGGTGTAGCGGCAGCGTTCCGATGTCTAGGGAAAGTGACCATTCTACAACGCGCACCCATCTTATATAGATGTAGGCCTATGACTCACAACTGCCTTTGGCTAGTGAATATGACCATATTTGGTAATATTGCGAACGATGTCTGGCTAAGCTGGCGTTAAGCGCCTGCGAGATATTATAACGCAATACGTGTAGTATTACGTTACAATACCCCGCTCTGTACAGCAGGATTTTTCGTGTCTAGACAAGAAAACTCCGTCTAACTAAGTCCTCCAAACTTCTGTAGACAGTGCTAAGTAGATAGTGACTATGAAACTCAAAGTGCAGGTAGGTTCAATGAAAGAATCTAGTAAGGTTAGGAATCAGTGTAGTTAATTAGTTTTAAATCTTTAATGTGCCAACTGCCAATAGATTTACCCGACGAATCCGCTAATTCGTATACTAGTGGTGACTTTTTAGCAATAATAGTACACTTGGTAAACTTAGGAGCTAGTTTTTTGCCAAATGATTTGTCGTAGGTTCTTTTCCACACAGTATCACCCACGTTAACCCCAGCCGGTTTACGACGTAAGTTGTATGTGTGTGTATATAAAGTACCATTGTTTTGGTGTTTACGTGCGACGCAAGTATCACACGAAGATATAAACTTAATAATGTTAGCGTGCATACCAGGCCAATAATAACGCTGCGCTAAACATTTATACGTTTTAAAAATACCTAAATGACCCGCAGCGAGTTCCGAATGGTATTCTTTAATGGCGGTAGTTCTATCCGAGGTATGTAGGACCTCTTTCCAATCGAATACTTTACGCAATGTACATTTAGATACCATATATCTGTACAATTTATCATTCCTGATAGAATAATTAGGGAAAGATGTAGGTGAGTTTTTACAGCCATTGTAGATTGTAGTATACCACTGATCCGAGGTTATAGTAGTCTCGATATCAGTGTTAGTATCAATAGATGACACGGTAGCATTAACTTTATTAGGCAAGGAATTACTACGAGAGTAATTATTAGATAAGGAAACAGAGTTAATATAGTTTGGTAACAATTTAAATCTTTTCCAGAAGTCAATACCTAAAATTAACGAACTAGTGACTTCTGGAATTACGTACGCTTTAAAGTTATAAGTTTTATTTTTAAAAGTGGTGGGTAGGTTGATATAGCCGATCGGTGTCAAACGATGACCACCCGCCGATCGAAAAAATATAGTAGGGTTGTCGCACTTATTCAAAGGGAGATTAGTTTGAGAAATAATTTTTATATGAGAATTATTGCCCAATATAGTCACGGCAGAACCTGAGTCAAGTAAACCAGTAAGGGGTAGATTCTTAATGGTTACATTAACATAGGGTCGAAAATCAGTATTAGGTTTTTGATCACGGATCGCAGCCACAGAATAACTGGAAAAATACACTTTTAGAGTATTCAGCCAATTTTTCCAGTCTTCTTTGTCAAAATATTTAGGTTTAGAGGATGTACAAACGGTAGGGTTTGTCATCTTATTTGACGAACTACGATCCGAGTAAATTAGTTTTTTGAAAAAGATTTATTTTTACAGTTAGGACAATTTACGAACGTGACATCCCTAAGGCCACACTTAAAACATATCAGATAACGTTCTCGCTTGCACGTCCCTAGTGAGTGATCAGTTGAACGGCATCGCGGACAAAATACACACCTCTTATTAGTTATTTTTGTAGGAACAGCTGATTTAGATATCATGTTGACATCATAGTGTTGCGGGTTAGGCACAGGTGTATCGTTCGGTTCAACATTTATAGATGCGACAGAAGCGTAGTTTTTTAGTTTAGACGGTTTATAGTACTGTGAATTATTATGGTGACCGTGCGTGTCCTTTTTATTTATGTAAGCTAAATCAGGTGCTACTGTGTTAGACGTAGGGTAACTAGGTTCGTGAAATTGTGCACTTAAACACTGGAACCTCTCATAGTTTAGACATAGTGTTTTTAGAGTGTCTATAGTGTCTATAGCCGTAGTACATGAAGCTAGTACTGTAGAATAACACGGTCTAATATTGTGAAGCAATATATTTAATTTTTCATGTTCGGTTAGTACCGTGTTCGGTGACAATCGCGCAAAAAGTTGGAACATAATTGATAAGTAGATGATTATGCCCTCAGTTTGCCCTTGAGTACGATTACGAATCTCGGCTAAAAGTTTATAATCATAGTCGTACGGTGTAAAATCAGCTGTGAGTTTACTAGCTAGTTCGTCCCATGTAGAAATGGAATTTTTAACACCGCGAAACCAGTGTAATGCATTACCAGTAAAAATTTCGGACGCGTAATCGAATAATCTATTGGCAGGTAGATTTCTAACCATCCTAAATTCCGTCACGCGTTGTAGAAATTCACGAACGCAGCCTGTTCCGTCGAATTTGAGTTTCGATAGTTCGCCAACCCTCAAATGCTCACAGTGGACAGTTACCGGAGTCGATGCTGCCTGTGCAGGGGTTGAATCCGTGCAAGTCATCGTGGCTCCGACTTCCGCCGACGGAACATTCGAGTGTTCTACCTTAGATAGCTCTGCCGACAGCATCCGAAAGCGTTCAGTCAGTTGCCGTATTTAGGTTCGGATTTGTCTAATCTGCCCAATCTGTGGTAGACCTGGTTGTGCAAAGCCGTAGTTCGCTTAGCTAAGTTGTGGTCGTATAGCTCCTTAAGGGAAGAGATTCGCGAATCTAAATCGGTAACTGACAGGCTAGCTCCCTTGAAGTCGTCTGCTATGTCTAGGCCTGACTCTAGGATTTCGTCATTCGGAATCAGCTCGAGTAGTTTAGGTAGCTGCTTGAGTAAACCTAAAACAGAGGTAGCCGGCTCCTCTCCGCGAATAGCGACCTCGTAGGCCAATTCATTTTTATTAAGTAGAAAGTACTTGATAGGGTTAGTGCTCATGATGATATAAAATAAGTATGATAGAAAAGAACGTAAGTATATTACAGCCCTCCGTGTGCAATAGTTCTGCTTTACAAAGAAACTACGACGATTCGGTGTAAAAATGTAGACAATAGATAGTGACTTGCAAAAATAAAAAACGGTTATTTCAAATTGCGAACAGTTACGTAGGGAATCGGTAGTTGAAATTTGAATAATAAAATAAAAGACAATAGTAAGATAACACATAATAGGTATACAAGAATAGAAATTAAAGATAGACAGCAATACACAGATACACACAAGTTAGATATTACGTACCAGTTCGCTGATGTCTGCACCTCCTCGTTTACAAAGACTGACCTCCTAAACAAGAACAACTGCAGTAATTGGAAGTGAGACAAATAGAGTTGGACGCCACTGAGACGGAGGTGGTAGGAAGCGTATTCGGATGAGCCGAGCTGTTGAATCATACTGAGAGCTACACGTCCGTCCACTGAGCGGGAAAATTGCATCTAAGTGTGACTTATTGTACCACGATTCGGTGGAAATTACTTTGACTTTTAACACGTTCGGTCCAGCACCGCTCGCGTCATGTACGCATAACGTGCCACAATGTTTTCCCATACAAAATTAGCCTACGTGGGTAAACGTTCTGTTCTTAAAGAACCCTCTAATTGTTACAAGATTAGGACACTAAGTCGATAGACGTCGACTTCAAGTAACGTTGTATCAAATACGATAAATAAATGTCCAGACATTTGGGCAGAACGTCTGTTCACGTCAACGCTCTGAAACGTTGCCTCTTCAACAAGGCGTACAGCTATATTGTATACGAAAACAACGTTTTATCACGTCGTCGTTTATAGACGTTGTGTCGCATCTAATAATCCAATAGAGTCATAATAAAACTCAGAACGTGAATAAACGTCACAATGAAAGGAACTATTTTCCTTTTGAAAAGTAATGAAACAGGTTTATTTGAAAATAAACTTTTATTATTTACTACTATATCTAATAAAAACCAAAAATGCAACATTTTGAGATCAACTTATTCTAATTCTATAGAGAATAAACATCTGTTGATTGAATTAGACGTTACTTGGCGGAACTCCATTGTAACCTAATGGATGGAAAGAGGAACCCACCACGCACCCTCGGATTGACCACCCCAACTATTGCAATAGAAAAAGGTTGACAACACCGAACTCCTCTAAAATGCTAAGGGATATAGGAATGGTATGGGTTCCAGGAAGATATCTCACGTGCAGTATCCTGCTGTACTTATGCGCCGATTATTCTTCGACACGTGTTTCGCCTCTGCACGAGGTATCCTCAGGAGCGATGAGCAACGACTGAGCTCAGTTGTTGCCCATCAGGAGAAGTTGGTAAGTGGTCATGCTCTGGAAACAATGGCAATGTGGAAGAAGAAGTAACGAGCTGTTTTGCACATCTATAATCGGTGGTGGTGGTTAAGGAATAGCAGGTAAGTACTTATTTAAATCTGAGGTTATTGGAATATCGCCCACTTCTGCAGCGACGCAAGACGTGTATTATTGTTCATATTGTTATCATCCTCTGAGAAAAGTTCTGTCCACAGAGGATGTCCTCTTCGGTATGCATACTACGATTTGATGAAATTTTGCGCTTCCATACAATAGATATGAGTATCAAAAATACTACCGGAACTGCTGGAGTATTCAGAAACCATGTCCGGTGCTGATGCCTCAGTCTTCGACGTAGATAGTTGCAAATTACGCTGTGTGAGTTGTGACACTTACGGAACTATCGCTGTTACTCTCATCACATCGCACCGGTCTAGGATCATAATTGCGATTACACTGCCGCTTTTTATCCATCTAAAACAATGCAGTTTGTTTCTGTAAAATGTTTAGGTAACTACGATTATTATACTAGGTTCAACGTATCCTTATAGGAATTTTGCATAAAAAACAGAGTTTATATAAAAATAAGTTTGAATTACTTACGTTTATTGTAAAAAGTTGTCAATATCATACGCGCGGTCACCAAATGCAAAGAACACCGACTGATGAACATACGAAAAAAACGTTGCCAAACTACGTCCACGAGTGCGGCGGCGCACGGTTACCCATGCGGGCAACGTTGCCGCATTGTAAGACGTTATAGGACGTTGCGCATGTGTGCGTGCGCACATGTACGAGTGTGATAGATGCCAATAACAAGCCACCAAAAAGTGATTTGTTGTGGCTCTAGATGGCTGGGACTTGCAAGTGTTGCGGCGCATAAGGTCGGGATACTGTATTTAATACGGCTTCCTGGCGTTATGGGACGTAGTGCAAACAGTATCATTTTTTTATAGCCGTGATAAGACGTTGTGTTTACCATAGATGTTATAAATCTGACGTCATAGGACGTTGCTGGTCCGAACGTGTTAATGTACGTCGATTTCTGGAATTTTCCTCTGTTTCTGTGAGTTATTTTTAAGCCATGATGGCGGTATGAATATGTCGATATGCCTCATTAATTTTGCTTTTTAAAGAAAAGTGACACTCTCCACTTTTCTTAATCAGCTATCGGGGATGGTGGCATTCACAATAGGACTTCACTGTCAGCTTACCATCAGGCAGCGTGAAGTCAATTTGACAGGTTTTTTTCAATAAAATAAAAAAGAGAGAAGGAGAGATACATCCACTCATAAATACACACGCACACACATATACACTCATTCACTAAATTATAACACATACAAACTCACTCACACACACATCGTAAGTTGGTGTAACTTAATTAATTACTATTCGTCAATTACCTATACATATAAACCTTCCCCTTGAATCATTCCATCTATTAAAAAAACAGAATTAAAATCCGTTGCGTAGTTTTTAAAATTTCAGCACACATAGGGACAGACAGACAGAAGACAGACTTTGTTTTATACTATGTATCTAATAATAATAACAAGCTGTTTTAAAGACGCTGCGCGCAGAGATTTGGCTGTGACTACGATTTTTTTTATTTTGTTGTTTAGCCTAATACGATATTGCAGTATTATATGCAATCAACAGTTTTCCAATTTAGATACCATTCAGTTATAACTGACTTTCCATGTCGAAGTATAAAAGCCCTAGAAATATCAACAAATTTAAAGTACTTATTAACAAAAGTCAAAAGTCAAAGTCAAAAATCATTTATTCATCTTGGTCACAAAGTGACGCTTATGAACGTCAAATTTTTATGTACATTACTTAATGCTTCTACATTTACATTTACATTTACTGCCATTCGCAAAGCACTAACTTATGCATACTCGACAGTTTCACATCAGATACTGGTGTATCGGAAGTGGTGCATTAGTTATAATTTCAACTTATATTAAACACCAAGTTTAGTGAATAATACTAATCAAACTCAAACAACGGTGCACTGCCTTAAAACTATCTAGATATCTCATACACTGGTATTTGCATTCCAAAACGTCCAGGAACATTCGGGTGTCAAAACTTGTGGAAAAATGCAGCATCATGCATGAGTTCAAATATCACCAGCTAAGGCTGCGTCTCTGCCAAAGATGTATGACTCAGCTAAGCGAGACTCAGCTAAGCGAGACTCAGCCGAAACATTGTACCCAAACTTGTGTTGAACAATACTGCATCACGGCATGTGTTCAAGCTTAACGGAGAAAGGCAATAATTTTACTTGCGTAGAGCAAGACACATAGCTCTGATGATACGATTTGTGGGAGGTTTCCCGCACTTCGCTTAGCTCATCTCATCGCCGTTGCATACGAAGTCTTATTGATAGAACTGTCCAACATCGGGTAAGTTTACAATATGCAAATGTTCGGCACTTTGTCTACACTGAACAACAGGAATGGAGGCTTCTTTGAATAATTCTTTATACAGAGTTCTACTTCTAATGAGAAGCTTATATGACTATGTCGAAAGGGGATGTGTCTATTTATTTTTGCCTTATCTACATATAAAATACAAATCGGAACAGCAGTAAAAATAATTTCTTTGTCGCGGTACTTTACAAACATTAATCAATCATCAATGGAAACAAACAACACCCACCTTGGAAACAATAACCCAGTTAGATGGCCGCGTAAATCACTACGCCATGCGAGCATTCGTGTAGTGATAATGGGCATTCCAGATGCATAAAAAGTAGATAAAGGCGTGAAGTTATATTATATACCTTCACGCCTTTATCGCCACCCCGAAGGAGTTGGCAGAGGTGTATTACACACCCACACTTCGCCAGTTATGTTTCGGTCCCAATGTAATATGGGGCGAGCCTATTGCCATGTACCGGGCTCATTATTAAGCGAGTGATAATAATAATATAGGATTAACAAAATAGCCAGTGTTCACATAATGCATTTCCTCATAAGATTCAACCAGTGGAGAATACTAGTTGTTACGTCCAAAGAAAGAGTGAACAAATAGTTGGATACTTGCAGATGAAATAGATACCAACAATTGATTGTTATAAAAGTGTTAAGAAATATAAATCAAAAACTATCATAACCGCTTGACCGCTCACCATGTTTAAGTGCTTACTCAGCATCGACAAATTTCAAGTGCGCGCCGCCAGTTAAAGACGGGCGCGCTCAATTAATTAGTTTTTGTGCGATTGTTAATAACTTGAGAGCAGTGATGTTTATTTTTCTGCAACCTAATGAATGACTCATTCTAATGGTACAAAACAAATTACGTTTGAATGAAATGTTTACTTTAGGCGAGCGGCCGTAACGTAAACAATGTCGTCTTTACCGACTTACTCGACACTTTTGTGTATCATAACAAAAGTATAAGCTGAATCTGGTTAGCTGTTGTATTTTCATGTACCTGGTGATATTATCTATGTAATAAAATAAAGTTATAGCAATACTTGCAGAAAATTATTTAGATGTAAGCATTTGAAAAAAAATAAATATTTTGCTGACTTTGAATTCCGCGCGCGGGGCGTAATTATGGGTTAAAAACATCATTGTAAACAAATTAAGTAATTATATATCATACTTTTATGTTTTTATTGTAAATTAACTAATTAGTTATGAAGTTACAGCAAAAAAATAAATAAATAATGTGTATTACTTTAATTATAGACAAAAAATTATCGTAAAAACGTCATTTTATGGAAAAAGTTCAAATAGATATGTATGTATATAAGGTTACATTTATGCGTTGTATTTTTTTTTATTATGAGTATATAAATAAACCTTTGATAAAATATATAATACTCATATTATTTATGAGATATTAGTTATCGAAAACTTTGGTGGGAACTTTAGTTTTTTCACAACTGTGCAGGTTCCAATAAAAATAATTCTTATCAGATTCTTATCAGAATTGGTTTTTATATTTGGAAATCTAGTTGGAATGAAAGTTATCTAGGTTTGAATCTAATATATAACATAAAACAGTATTTAAAAAAATAAAATATGAAAATTGGCGCCAATAAAAAAAATCTTTGTTTTATTTTTTATGTTTAATATTAATTGATGTTTCTTTTGATTATATTTATTTCCTCTGAAAGTAAATTAAAAAACCGTTCTAACTGTGTATAATACTTATATACCTCCCATAATAAAAAACGACGAGAAAAGGAATATGTCAGAAATATAAAAACGCACTCAAAAATGGCGGGAAAAATTTCTCATTTTCACTTTATACTGCCTTTGCGTGGGTTTCAACCATATTATACGGTTTTAATTTATATCATTGGAAAGCTCATTTAATTACGCGTCTATTGATATGCAACATACCGCAATCGGTTAAGTTATCCGAGTTCCACAAACAGATTAGTGCGCAGCGGAAAAGTGTGGGAAAAATGACAGTTTACGCGCTCATCTGTTTTTGCAAAAAGGGAAAATAGTCACTTGTGCGCGGTCAAGCGGTTATGTATTATACTTACGATACCATAAGTCAAAGTCAAAATCATTTATTCATCTAGGTCACAAGGTGACGCTTATGAACGTCAATTTTAAAATTAAATTACTTAATTACATATACATTTACTGCCTCGTTCGCAAAGTAATTGGCAGAACCACGAGAAAGAACGGGCAATAAAACTCGTGGCCTCTCTTTTAAATCGCCAATATTATGGTTTATATTTGTAAGGAGCTGCAACTGTTTCGCATTGTACTTAATTACTTGTAAATAGTAATTAGTTACAGACATAATACTTAAGTAATTAATGCAGTTACTAAATTAAGTGATTTAGTTAGCCTTCCAATGTGAATATTGTGTAATAGGAGCATCCACTTACGTCTTATAATGTAGACAACTCGTGACCATGTTCAGAACTATGGTGGAAATGTATGTTACAGAAGTGACGGTATATGAATACACAAAAGTACAAAAAAGTTAGTTTACAGGCCATGATCACAAGTTATCTTCATCTTACAGCAAAATTTTAATAAAATTAGTGGAACAACAATGCAAATGTAAATGTAGTAAGTAGAATTACCATAAAATGAAATAAATAATTTTGTTCTCGAAACTTTTACAAGATAAGTGAAAATTTTCGCCCTTAGTACGAAGGGTCACGACGAAAACACAACACCTAACATTTTGTAGCATATTTAATCTTAACGGTCCTTTTTCAGCAGATTTTGTCGGTAAAAATCTAGACCATTCTTTATAACAAAAGGTAACGTGCCTAGCGCCCGTACTTAATTATACACATAGGCTATGAGAAAAAAGATGCAAATCCGTACAATTATTTAAGAAAATTGGTACAAAAGGGTAAAATAGGTAAAAACACATTATAAATGTAAAACGTTAAAAAATACATTTAAAATGTCGCAGTAGTTCAGAATTACTTGACGCGGCCAAAAATTACTTTTGCTTTTAAAAGCCCTTTGTGTAGCTTAAACAATTTTCTTTAGGCTCTCAACCTCTAAAGTATGTATAAAAAATATGTACTCAGGGTCTATTATCTACTTAAATTTGCTCTTTTCTTATTACTGTACTTAAAAAGCACTTAAGCAAGCCTTAGCCGAGCGGCCACTACATAATAATCTTAGTTGGTATTTTTCTGTTTGCAAATTTTTCTTTCTTAGGTAAGTCAGTGATATAATATGAACAGTGAAATGTAATTAAAATTCTTGCGTTACTGACTGACTGACTGACAGATAACACACAGAGGAAAGTTCTGGGCGCAAGAAGCTAAAATTTGGCGTATACTTTCCTTGAGAAGTGTAGGTGGACACTAAGAGGAACTTTGACAATTTTCATTCTAAGGAGGAAAAATAGTCCCACTTGGTCGGAGCCGTGGGCCGTAATCTATTACATCGAAAAATATGTCTTACTTTTATTAAATATAAATGTAAAATTATCTGGGAATGTATGTATGAATATGTTCAAAAGCGGTGATAGCCCAGTGGTGTACGTAAAGACTGCCGAGACGATGGTTTCGGGTTGGATTCCTAGGTACCCCGGACACACAACTCAGGCTTTTTGAAATTATGTGTGCATTAAAAATGTTAATTATCGCTGGATTCATAAGGTGTTCTACCAGACGGTAGAAGGAAATAGGCTCGCCCCTTATTACATTGTAACCGAAACATAAATGGCAAAGTGTGGGTGTGTAATACACCTCTGCCTACCCCTTCGGGGATATTTGATGGCACGGGCTGTTTCCGCAACTCCACGTCTTGGCGTGTATTTTGCGTACGGGTGGGAATGGTCTTGTCATTCGAGCCACCCCAGTTCTTCGAGGAAGGCCAGCAGGCTCTTGATGTGGCCCACTGCTTCCCTCAGGGTGCTGTGTCTGGTAAGGTGCTGCTGCCTGTACTGTGAGACCTCAGGGCAGTCGAGGAGCAGGTGGGCTGCCGTCTCGTCTGCTGCCATACAAGCTCTGAACAGTGGGCTGTCGGTGATTCCTATAGTAAATAGGTGCTTATTAAAAGATCCGTGTCCTGTATAGGCGGCAGCGACTGTCAGAAGTTGTTGCTTTGACAGCCGGAGGACTTGTTTGGCTATCTTACCGTCTACTGCAGGAAGAGCCTCTTTGGCTTGCCTGCATGTTTCGATACCAATCCAGGACTAGTTGTGCTGGGTCCTGGTTCTTACCAGGTTGCGATAAAAACCAGAAGGAAGGGGAATAATGGGCTCGGGTCCCACCAACTCTAAAGTGGCCCCTTTTCTGGCAAGTACGTCGGCTGCGTCATTCCCTCTTGAGCCACTGTGGGCCTTGATCCATTGCAGTGTTAATTTGTTTAGTTTAACTTCCTCTGTTAGTTTCTGGTGGCATAATAGTGTGAGTGCCGAGGTGATAGTATGGCTTTTGAGGGCTGAAAGGAGAGCCATACTATCTGAGAGGATCCTAATGGATTGTTTTCTTACCTCACATGCCATGATTGCTTTGGCAGCTAGGATTATGCCAAAACATTCGGCCTGGTAGACCGTGTTAAAGGCTCCCAGCGATGCTGCGATGTTGATGTTTGGGTCCTCGGAGAATACTCCGGAACCCGTACCTGTATCCGTCTTAGACCCATCTGTGAAGATCGTGAGCTGGTTGTGGTTAGCCACTCCTCCGTGTAGATCCTCGTACAGTTGGATTTTGTATTTCTTCTCGAATACAAATTATTTCGGTATTCGGTCGCCAATGGCTTGTGATAGAGGAACTACTCCTTGAACTAGGTAACCCTTCGGGGATAAAGGGATGAAGTTGTGTTATGTTATGTTTGTAGCATTGTTTGCAGTAATTGGATCATAGCTCGAGTCGAAGTAATTGTAGACGTAAATAGCGTGATAGAAATGCATGTGTTGCTTGCATGTGGCACGGTGAGCATTGCGTTTGTCGTTGGTATGCTAATGTTTTAGTTATTTCAATCAATGATTACTCATTTCTATTATTAAGGTTTTATTCGTAAGGTATAACTTTGGCTTGTCTATGGCAATATTTCGTCACGTATGTTGGTCTAGTGCTTGAAGAACCTGACTGCTAAGCTAGGGAAACGCGAAGGTTCGATTACACAAATATTAATGTGATACGCACGATTATCTACTCCGTATAGATGTAACGTATCTACAATAAATAAGTATTTAAGAAGTTATAAGTTTGCTTATCATTTACCTTACCTCAATACATCCTTATTTTATTTAAAGGATTTTATTACAAGTGGGTTTCACTTTAAAAAGCGATTCTATCTCAAATATTTGCTTATTTTCCTTCTTTCTTTTTACATATTTTATTTTTCACAGATCGCCTGCTCTTGACGATTATGCAAGGCTAAGAGCAGTATCAGTATTATCAAGGGTACTAACTGCCTATAACGACTGGCTAAGATCTTCATTGTATCCGGAAATGTGCTATTTGAAGCACGAGACCAGCTTTAGGTAACAATTACACATAACTTCGAAAAGTTAATGATGCATAGCAGTATATTTATTCGAGTCATCACTATAAGCTGTATTCACCTTTAGCTACCAAGGAGGATTTTTTGTAACACTAGTACCGACATGGGGCTTGAGAGGCCGCATGTCGGTAACACTCGAGTTTTACTAAAAATATATATGTCTTAGACATCCAAATATAGTTTGTATTGTTAATTTGGGGTCTACAAATAAAAGTTAAGATAATGTATGTAATTAACTTTAATTAACTTAAATAAATCGTAAATTATTAAGCTTTCAATTCAAACACTAGCTCAATTTTTAGACGAAAAAAATAACCTTTTCGCACTAAAAACGATTAACAAAAATTAGAAAAATGCTTTTTCTTAAACTTGAAGATAAATCGAAATCCTATTAGAAAAATAGCAATACATATCTGGTTTACAAAAAATAAAAAAAATGTCCAATAACACACTTACTGTACAATCGGGGCACATTATTTGTATGGAGCACTGTATACATCAAAAGTTCTAAAAACGCTTGTAGTTCAATTATATCCACACTTTGTAATTCAGGCCAGATCTCCGGTATATAATTGTCCCCAATGTCCTCTGCTTCGGATCCGCTGAGTCTTTAGCTATGAAGTTCTCAATCAAAGCAGACTTATTTTCATCCAGTACATTTATTAAACGCCGCGGTGTTTTGGAGACACCCAGGGTATCAATAGGTAAACTAAGTTAACCCCCCTGACGTCGTAGGTACATCCATCATCTAAATTAAAAATTAGATTCTTAAGAACAATCATCTAATTATATTCATCGCACAAACAAAAAAAATTCGGGCAAGTGCGAGTCTGACCCGCGCACCGAGGGTTCCGTACGCATTTTACCTTATTTGAGGTTGGTGCTAATTACGCTAGTCCTCTAAATCTGTATGAGCGCCCATACAACTTAGAGGACTATCTTAAATGGAGTCTACTATGTATGTTTGTATGGGGACACCCTTAAATTTTCCACTTTTTTATTTTTTGTAATTTTTCCTTTATTTGTGCTGTAAGACCCTGCTTTTGGCCAAATTTCGTGATTCTAGTTCAAAGGGAACTACCATATAGGTTTTCGACCCAAAACCTATAGGGTACTTACGGTTGACCTAGAATTGTCAATTTTGTTCAAAACCAAGGTCTTACAGCACAAGTAAAGGAAAAATTCCGAAAATTAAAAAAAGTTGAAAATTAAGGTTAATTTTGGTACTTACAAGTTTTCGCAAAAATCTAATTTTGACCATATCTTTTTATTGGGTTGACCCAGGACCCTGATTTTCATACACCTAATAGCAACCATAGACTTCAGTATCTAGTATAAATTTCAATTTGCTAGGTCCACCTGTTCCTGAGAAAATCGGTGGTGACACACGGACAGACAGACAGACAGACAGACAGACAGACGGACAAGAAAGTGATCTTATAAGGGTTCCTTTTTTTACCTTGAGGTACGGAACCCTAAAAACTAACGTTAGTACCGAAGTTGGGCCTGAGAGGCCGCGTCGTAACTTTTAAGTGACATAACTTATCAGAATAGCCTTCGCGCGCAATACCACCACACTCCACGGCATCGGCGCATTTAAACTCCCAGCTACTGACGAGCACGGGTCTCAGATGCGCTGGGAAGGGGTTAATCTAGCAACTCGACAAGCCGCCGCGGCCTCACAGGCCCCACGTCGGTAGTTAAAGGTTAACGGTAATGGAAAGCATACAATGCGTTATCGTTGACAGTATTTTTTTTAAATAAAATCCCGACTAATTAGTTTCTCGAAGCAAACAGGAATAAGTCTATACGTAAGTAACTTACAAAAACTAATGGAAACTTATAAACTATTCCAATATAATTTCTCAGAAAATATAATTACTTAGTTTAACGTTTGCGCTTATAGCATTGTTAATTAAAATAGAAATAAACCAATTAAACATTTCGTGGCAAATTTAACATTTTATGTAATATTTTAACGGTGTAAGTACTTTTCAGACGATATGGCGGTTTGAAAATGTAATTTATTTTACCGAATTTAAGGTAACGCAATTTAATATGTAAGTATTTTTGATGTTATTCAATTAATTAAAAGGAAATAATTTCATAAATAAGCTATCTTATTCGCTTAACATATAGGATCAAAGTAATAGTCAATACAAATCAAACGACCCCAAACTTGTCTTGTCGCTTTACTGCGGAGTTTCTATGGTCACCTTCTATTTCATTCTTCAGCTAAATAGAAAACTGGGAAGTGGGTCAAATTTATCTTGCAAGATACAGACACCTGAATAGGTGAAAGTAAATAAAAGTTTGAAAAAGCGAATGATAGAGTTACGTTTTTAATGCTATACTTCTGAATAGATTTTGTAAAACTGCTGCATAAACTATGACCATAAGTAATACGGTCCAAAAATTATTTTAAAAGTATTACTTACGGTTTAATATAAATGACGTCGTTAAGCCACGGACGGGCGTCAGTAATTTTATACTTAAGCTCTATCGATCCCTGTATAATATAAGCTTGTGTGAAACCTGCATAGCTTAAGAACTAAAATTAAAAATTCAAATTATTGGAGGTGGACCGGTAAAGTTCTAATTTACAATGAAAGTAGACTTTTAGGAAATTCCTTCGTCGCTTGAATTTTAAATTGTTAAATTCATTATGAAAAAATAAATATATTATGTATATATAATACGTGCCGCATGGATGAGTTTTTATCGACAGAGTATTGCAATTTTAGTTTTCAGTTATTTTTTAAAGATAAAGCTTTGCCATTCTATGGAAAGTTGTGAGCTGAATGTGTAGAGGGAAAAGTTTTAGGATCTAATAATATTAAAAGAGGGAAGAAAAATAATTTATTTTCATAACAAAATGCAACAAATAATTTGGAAAACTAGTAATAAATCTTCATCATCATCAGCCACTTACAGTCCACTGCTGGACAAGGCCTCTCCTTTGAAAGGAGGAATTGGCCTTCTATACCACGTTGGTCAAACGGATTGGTATAGGGTTTGTTTTAAGTTTTCCTTCTCTTACAGTGCTGTTCTCTGCATGGTATGGTCCCTCTGTCGGCTCTTACGACACCCATGGGATGATATGGGGTGGTGACATTGCGTATTCTTAATCCGTCACAACACGGACATAGTAATAAATAAATCCCATTATATTGACTTGTACAATTCCTAAATGAGAACAACTTAATAGCCTTCACCGTGCAGAAGGCGAATTAATTAGAAGAAGTATAAATATACCTTGTTGTAGATGAAAGTGTGTGCGTAGCTTTGAGGTATGATATCTACGCACAGACCAAATGGTTGGACTGGACGCTACTTTTCATTTGACCTCTCTGGGCAAAACAAATCGCAGTTACTCACATGTATCACATGCCAGGAATGGTGAATATGTGGCTACCAATTTAATGAGTACTCTACTATATATATATACCTATATACCTTGGGTGTAGTGGGGTAACTAGTAGTAATAACTCTCCAGAACGATTGGTCACGTATCCTTGCTATGTTTACTGCAGATATCTCACGGTCTCTTCACCAGTGGCTCCAAGAAGCTGTCGATTACGCAGCGGCCACACCCCGGTAAACCGCGTTGACCCGCGGGCTAAACCTGGTGAAGGGCACTTATAGGCGATCCCCCCATATAGTACAAAAAGACTGTGTCGGTGCAGAGGGCGGACAGTGTCGATATGGCAAATGACCCCGGTCTCTTTGGCGATACAGCATGGCCCCTGTGATAGGCCATAAAAGGCGCATGTTGGGATCTATTAAATGCATGTGGTTAATCACTGCATCCCTTACTTCTGACTATTTGTAGCGGTCCCCGCTCCACTAGCCCATCGAGGTATGGCACGAGAGAGTGGATCTGCAGCTGCGCAACTGCTTTTCTACTTTAATATATTCACGCGCTGATGACCCTTGGTATGTTTTCTTGGACGCCGATTTCAAGCCCTATGGCGATGGTGCGTTGGTAGGGGGTTCTAGACTTGGTGAGTCCGGGGCCTAGCTGATTCACTGCACATAGGCGGTCAGATGAGAGTGGTCGCTCCTGAAATCGATTTTGGGACGGGATGACGGTTTCGGCAGCACATCTGGCGACAAAGCAGCCCTATTTAGGAACGCTCTGCTTTCCCCAATCAGGGGAGGGGCCTAGAAAAGGTGGCCTAAACATAGTCCGTCTCTCTTATAACCCTGTGGCAAACCGCAGTCACTGGGCACCATCTACTTGCGGTCGAAAGAAGCAGAACTCATTTATAAAAGCATTTTATATAGCTACCTGGAACGTAAGAACTTTACAAGACGATGAGAGAAACCAATGTCCTGAGCGAAAGACAGCTATATAGCAAGAGAGCTATCCAGATATAATGTTGATATTGCTGCAATCAGCGAGACACACTTAGCCGACAGCGGAGAACTAGTTGAGGAATTGGGTGGTTACACATATTATTTGATGGGTAAACCTTCCACTGAAAGATCATGTAGCGGGATCGGATTCGCGATTAAAAATTCCTTGGCGAAGACTCTCCTAGAATTGCCTTAAGGTGTCAACGACCGACTAATGACTCTAAGAATCCACATAGCCCGAGGTAAATATCTACATCTTGTAAGTGCTTACGCACCCACCCTTACTTCACTAGATGAAGATAAACAAAAGTTTTATGATGACCTTCGTTCAGTTTTGCTAAATATTCCAGCTAGGGACAAATTAATTTTATTGGGCGACTTTAACGCTCGTGTTGGGACTGAGTACCAGGCCTGGAAAGACGTTTTGGGTCCTCATGGTATCGGCAAATGTAATACCAATGGACATGTACTATTAACTTTATGCGCCGAATTTAATCTGAGTATCACTAATACCTTTTTTAGGCTGCCAGAAAAGTACAAAACATCCTGGATGCATCCCCGCTCTAAACATTGGCACTTGTTACATCACATTATAGTTCGTAGAAAAGACCTAAAAGACATATTAATAACAAGGGCTATGCGCGGTGCTGAGGGTTGGACTGATTAACCGACTTACATATAAGCCGCCCCGTAGAACAGAACATAAAATTCCACCGAAATTAGCTATACACAAGTTAATACACAGCAGCGATACAAGACAGGACCTAGATGCTGAATTTGGTTCAGGGAGCCCCCATTCAGAAAGCTTGTCAATTAATGAACAGTGGCGCAAATATGCTCAAAAATTGCATAGTGCAGCACAAAATGTTGTCGGCAGACTGCAGAAGCGAAACCAAGATTGGTTTGATGAAAGAGACGAACATCTACGAATACTCTTTGATAACGCAAGACAAGCCCTTAGAAAAGCAACTGATGTGGGGACTCGCAGGATCATAAATCGAGAGCTTAGGACAAAAACTCGTGAGCTTAAAAATTGTTAGTGGACTACAAAAGCCGCTGAACTCCAACATCTGGCGGATACACACCAAATCAGAGCCTCTTATAACAGTTTACGTACAATATACGGACCGAAACGAAAGTTGACTGCTCCTGTTTATACACGAGACCGTTCACAGAGGCTCTCTGATCCTACGGAAGTTCTGGAAAGGTGGGCTGAACATTTCGAGGAGGTTCTGAATCCAAAACCCAAGGCGCCGATCTCGCATATATAAACTCACTGAAAACAATGTCTCCAGCATCCGAATTAGATGAAAGTCCGTCTAACGATGAGTTTGTTCAAGCAGTGCAAAATATAAAAATTATAAAACACCAGGTTTAGATAGTCTACCAGCAGAAGTTTATTAGTATGGAGGCCCGAACATAAACAACAGACTATTTAAAATCATTTTACAAATCTGGGAGACTAGATTAATACCACAAGACTGGAAAGACGCCTCTATATGTAAATTGTTCAAGGGAAAAGGCGATCGTTCCGACTATGGCTCATACAGAGCAAAGCCGGCAAAGTCTTAGCACATATACACACACTTAACATTCTAGCTGAACGAGTCCTGCCTGAGAGCCAATGTGGATTTCGACCGAATAGAGGAACGGTGGACGCTATCTTTGTTGTGAAACAACTTCAGGAAAAAGTCTTAAACAACACCGTGATCTCTATATGTGCTTTGTCGATCTGGAGAAGGCCTTCGATCGAGTACCAAGGGCTGCATTGTGGTTGGTTCTCAAAAGTGTCGGTTGTCCTGAGAAGCTTGTCGACCTTATTCGCCACTTTTATGAAGGAATGATGGCTCGCGTACAACATGACAATAGCTTCACAAAACAATTTCCCGTCACAAGCGGCGTTAAACAAGGATGTGTCATGGCTCCCACTCTCTTCGCTATATATTTTGCTGCTGTTATGAATGATGCACTACAGAACTGCCAGGACCAAATAACATTACAGGTCCGATCTGATAAAGGTGTGTTTGATTTGTCTCGTTTTAAAGCAAAAGGTGAAACCTCGGCGCTGAATTTTGTAGAAATACTATATGCTGATGATGTCTGTCTTGTGGCAGACTCAAAGGAAAACTTGCAGCACTATTTAGATCAGCTAGATATCTCTTGTCGAAGATTTGGCCTAGTGATAAGCGTGACAAAAACCCAACTACTAAAACAACCATCTAGAGGCACACCTGCGAGCGATGCTCCGCTTATCTTAGGCGGTAAAAAATTAGAGGAGGTATCATCTTTTCGTTACTTGGGGTGTATGATCCGCAATGATAACCGGCTGGATACGGAGATAGCTACGCGCATTGCTACAGCTGCTTCAGCCTTTGGAAACCTGAATAACAGAGTTTGGAAATCACACGATCTTCAGCTGCACACCAAGCTAGCTGTCTATAAGGCCGTTATTCTACCCATCTTGCTTTACGCCTCCGAGACATGGATACTATACATGAAAGACATCAAACGCCTGGACGGTTTTCATATGAAATGCCTTAGGGCGATTCTGCGCATAAGATGGACAGATCGTGTTCCAAATTCTGAAGTTCTGAAGCGGTCAAACATGACAGGGATAGAATCTCTGTTAATCAAAACCCAACTACGATGGTGTGGACACGTAGTGCGTATGAAGGATGACAGGCTGCCAAAAGCAACGCTCTACGCTCAGCTTTCATATGGAAAGCGCAAAACTGGAGGGCAATATTTGCGTTATAAAGATGTCCTCAAAAGACATCTTAAAAACTGAAGCATACCCATACAACATTGGGAAGGGCTCACTGCTAACCGGCTTGAGTGGCGACGACAGATAAGAAAAGGTGTTGATGCATTTGAACTGTCGCGTCTCCAACATCTTGACGCTAAACGCCATCTACGTAAAACCCAGCCGAGGCCAACATATAACTACACTCGCAATGAAAGCGGACAGCTTTACTGCGCTGTCTGTGACCGCACATCCAGAAAAAGTTTGGTTTTGCAAGTCACATCCGAGCACATCAAAGAAGATGAACCATGGGGTCGCCGTCGACGGACACGTCGAGGAGGACATCATCATCATCATCATCATATGAATACCTACACCCACATTTTGTAAGTAACCAATAATGCAAGGCCGTTACTCCAACGTCTAAAAACTTACTTTGGTCCCCACAATTTATTTGTAAAGCCCGATTCACACAAATTCCACAAATCGTCCTTGTGCATGTTAAAAGCTTAAGAAAGAGCAAACCCAAATTTTGACGAGAAAAAAAGCAAATTAAAAAGTACCGAAGTTGGGCAGGGCGCCGTTTCTTCAACTTCATAAGCATGCTTGTTCAAGGTTTTAAGGTTCACTTTGCTATTGACTGGAGTGGTGTTATTGTTGAATAGAAAAACGAACGTCCTCTCTGCGTAATATGTTTATTGAGACTGGTTTATTGTAAATCGTTCACATCTTTATATAATGCTTTAATGAATTGGACATACCGCCCACCAAAAACAACAGTTTTTAAATTATTCCGAATCCAAAGTTCCAATTTACAATATAGTTGTATTATAAATATTAATTTACCTATTAACAAATCTTCAGTGGACTGTAACAATACAAGTATCGAATGAATTAACTATGTAGGCATCATTATTGTAACAACAACAATAGATGTATATGACAATCACTGCACGTGAAAAATACAACTGTAATAATATTCATAATTATGTTAACAATCAAAATATACATTAATCCTATCACCTAACCGCCCACCGTTCTCAACTATCTTTTGCTTCTTTCGGCAGTGGTATTAATTTGTACAAAGGTCGCTTTAACTGATTGTTGCCTGCAGTCTGAACAGTGACCACTCTTACCATACCGTCTGCACCGGGATGCAATTGTATGACCCTGCCAAGTAACCATTTTGTTGGAGGCAAATTTTCTTCCTTGACGATCAGTATGTCTCCAATGTTAGGCGATGGGACTTTAGTTTGCCATTTATATCTCTGTTGTAATGTATGGAGATATTCGGACTGCCATCGCGACCAGAAATCTTGTGTCAATCGTTGAATGAATTGCCATCTTGTTAATAGACTGATCTTATTGTCTTCGTAACTAATATCCGGAACTCCAATCAGTGGTTCTCCTATTAAAAAATGACCGGGTGTTAGCGGCGTTTCGGTACTGTTTTCGATTTGACACAAAGGACGGGAATTGAGCATTGCCTCAACCTGTGACAAAAGGGTGGCCATTTCTTCATATGTCAGCTTGGTGTCTTTGTTTATGCGGGCTAAGTGTCGTTTCGCCGACTGAATTCCTGCTTCCCATAAACCACCACAGGTTGGCATCTTTGGTGGTATAAAATGCCACGTTGTGCCATCATTTGCTAATAGCGCCGCTGCTTCTTTAGCCACATTGTCCTTGCCTGCCTGAAACATCTCTCGCAGTTCTTTAGCAGCACCAACAAAATTAGTCCCGTTGTCGCTCCATAAATGTGAACACTGGCCTCTTCTTGCGACAAATCTGCGAAACGCTGCAATAAATCCTTGTGTGGTTAGATCTGTAACCGCTTCCAAATGAATGGCTCGTGTGACCATACACACAAACAAGCATATATAGCCTTTAGTCGCATGGTAACCACGACCTTTAGAAGTTCGTAAAAATATGGGTCCAGCGTAATCCACCCCGCTGTTCTTAAATGCTCGGTTTTGAGTTACTCGAACAGCTGGTAACTGGCCCATGAATTGATGGCTTGCTTTGGCCTTATCGACAATACATGTCTTGCAGTTATGAACACACTTCCTTACAGCCGATTTTAAACCGATAATCCAATACTTGTTTCTCAAAAATGCCATCATGACTTGAATGCCACCATGTAGCGTACGTATGTGCGCTTCATAAACTAACAATTTAGTTATATGCTGGTTTGCAGGTATAATCAGAGGATGTTTAGTGTCATCTGGTATAGATGCATTTTGCAATCGACCTCCAACCCGCATTAAGCCATTCTCGTCTAGAAATGGAGAGAGTGTAATAAGAGAACTCTTCTTTTTTACTCTTCCACCTTTTCTTAATTCTTCAATCTCTCTTTGGTAAATTAAATTTTGATAATATCTTATACATTCTTCTAATATATTGTTAAGTTCTGACACTGTTAAATAAGTTTCCTTTCTCTTTAATTTGTTTCTTCTTACGAATCTTTTACAATATGCCAAAACTCTTTTCATCTTTGAGATAGACGAAAATCTCTCCCAGATAGGTTTTTCCTCTAAAGTAACATGACAAGTTGTCTTAAGCTCTAGTGTAGTCTCTGGATAATCATATCTAGCCATTTCTATAGTCTGTTCCTTTAACCAGTCAGGCCCAGCCCACCATAACTCATGTGATGCTAATTCCCTTGCCTTGATTCCTCGTGTTGCAATATCAGCAGGATTGTCAGCGGATTGAACATGATTCCACGCCTCTTTGTCTAATATTCGTGTTATGTCTGCTACTCTATTCGCAACAAAGGTACGCCACCGATTAGGTGATGATTGTAGCCAAGACAGGACAACAGTAGAATCAGTCCATAAGTAGATGTTGGTTTTAGGTATCTTCAAAACATCTACTATATCAGCTATCAATTCGGCCAATAAGGCTGCTGCGCATAGTTCTAGTCTTGGCACTGAGAGTTGTTTTAATGGGGCAACTTTAGATCGAGACGCAATCATCGTGACATGGACTCTGCCATCATCAATCACTCTGAGGTATGTAACAGCTGCATATGCTTGAGTGGACGCATCTGCAAAGCCATGTAGTTCTGTTATCCTGAAATTAGCCGGTGTTGTTCTAAACCATCGTGGTAATGTAAGGTTTTGCAAATGTATTAGCTCACTTCTATAGCTCAACCAGTCTTGTTTTACATCAGCCGGCAGTTCATCATCCCAATCTAAAGTAAGTAACCACAACTTCTGAATCAAAATCTTAGCCATTATAATCACTGGTGATAGCCAACCAAAAGGATCAAATAGACGGGCAACGTCAGAAAGAACAGATCTTTTTGTTATCGGGCTCCTGAGTTCAGGTAAGTGCACAGTAAATTTAAATATGTCGTCTTTTCTATCCCATGTTAGACCAAGAATCTTTACAATCTGATCTAGTTTTATAACCATGCTGTCCTTTGTACATTGATTTCCTTCTTGTAGATTTTTCAAAACTTCTTCAGAATTACTAGACCATTTTTGCATTTGAAACCCTCCTCTTCTTAATATTGTTCTAATTTCTTTACACATTTTTATTGTCTTCTCTGTGTTTTCATGTCCCAGCATCAGATCGTCCATAAAGAAAGAATTCTTGATAAGCGGTGCTGTTTCAGGAAAATGCAAAGCCTCGTCATCAGCTAACTGGCTCAAAGTGCGTACAGCCAAGTATGGTGCTGCCGCCGTTCCAAAAGTAACAGTAGTTAACTTGTAAGTTTGTAATTCCTCTTCAGGGTTGTCACGCCAGACTATACTTTGAAGGCTCATGTGCTCTTCTGTCATTTTGATCATTCTGTACATCTTAACGATGTCTCCAACCACACATATCTTATGGGTACGCCAAGAGATGATTAGGCTGCGAATATCGGGCTGTAAAGTGGGTCCAACCATCATAGCTTCATTAAGAGAATGTCCATTAGAACCCTTCGCAGATGCATCGTAAACTACACGAACCTTAGAGGTTTCTTTGTCATCACGAATAACAGCGTGATGAGGAAGAAATATCGAATGTTTGTCTTCAGTTGATTTTACCATGTGACCCATGTTTATGTACTCGTGAATGACCTTTGTGTATTCTGTCTTTAATTTTGATGATTTTGTGAATTTTCTTTCTAATTGTTTAAATCTATTTATTGCTGTTTGTTTTGTGTCTCCACATAACTTCACTGTCTCTTCAATATTCTGTTTTAGAGGTAAGTGTACTGTATATCTTCCATTGATTCTTTTAGTTGTGTTTCTATATATTTGTTCACATTGTTCTTCTTCCTGTGTGAGTACACTCCTTTTCTTGTATAAGTTCGTCTCGATTTCCCAGAACTTCTTTAACATATTGTTGTCATCTGACACCATGCTCGTAATGTGTAGTGTAGTAATGTTGTGTTTGTCTTTAATTGATTTGTCTTCGCTTTGACCTGAAAGTATCCAACCCAATGTTGTCTTCTGAGCTACTATGCCATCTGACAATCTCATCAAACCGACTTCTATTATTTTACAAAAAATGTCTGAGCCGAGCAAAATATCTATTTTACCCGGTTTGTTAAACATTGGGTCTGCCAGTAATAAAGTTTGGAGTTCGGGCGACTTCATTACGACGTATTTTGAAGGTAATGTTGTAGACACCGATTTTAATACGTAAGCTTTCACGTGAATAAACTTCTCCCTTTCATGGCGCGATGTTATAGTCAGGTCAACTACATGTTTGATGGGTATCATATTTGCCTCTCCAACCCCTGAGACTGCACCATTTATTCTCTCCTTCGTCAGTCCTAAGAGTTCAACTACTCTAGAAGACACGAATGAAGCCTCTGAGCCTTGGTCGATCAATGCACGAAGTAGATGTGTGTTACCGTCGCTTGAAATGACATTTACTTGTGCTGTAGCCAACAACACTTGACGACCAGGTTGTTTCTTGAAGTAGTGCGCGCTCGTAACCCTTTGTTCTGGTTGTTCTTGTTGTTTATCACTCTCCGGTGTTGCTTCCTTAGCTTGGTGTAAAAGAGAATGATGCTTCCTATTGCAAACTCGGCACGTTTTCCTTTGTTTACAGTTATAAACATTGTGATTCGGTACTAGGCAATTGTAGCAAAGATGATTATTTTTTACGAATTCACGTCGCAGTTGCACTGATTGTTTTGCAAACTCTTTGCAGTTAAATATATAATGTTCACCCTTGCAGTATGTACATGACAGCGAAAAATTGACATTGGTGTGCGCAGATTGTAATATACCGTTTGCATTATCCTTTGCTGTGACGTGATATGTTTTGTGATGTTGTGTCTTCTCTCTTGTAACTGTAGAAGCCATGGGGGCTATGAGTTCGAGCGTACGGAACTTAGACTCGAGAAACTTTTTAAACTCCTCCCACGTAGATAACTCGTCGCTATTGTCCTTATAAGCTTGCTCCTCCCAACATTTCAATGTCTCTGAGTCCAGTTTCTGCCCAACCAGAAAAACGATTACAGGATCCCAAGAGTCAGTGCATATTTTCAAATTACGTAGGTTGTTGATACATTCAACCGTGGTATCTAGCAAAGCTTTTATTTGACTAGCCGATGGATTGGTTATCTTTTTTTGACTAAACAATCTTTTGAGGATAGATGACACAATCATTTTTTTGTTGCCGAACCGTCCCTTAAGTAACTCCCAAGCTTGTGCATAATTGTTTTCCGTTATTTGGATGTGACGCAATAACATTTCAGCTTCGCCGGAAACGCTTGTCTTTAAATAATGAAGTTTCTGTATATCGCTAATGGAAGTATTGTGGACAAGAGCTGTAAATAAATCTTGGTATGTGGGCCATTCATCATATCTCCCTGAGAAAGTTGGTAATTGTATTCTTGGTAGTTTCGCGAACGGTAGCTGGTCATTTTGTGATAAATTAGACGTATTAGAAGTTTCCGCTATTCTCTGTTTTGACTGCATGCTTGATAACAGATCGGATAAATCTGCATGTAAACAGAGATACATTTCTTCATACGTGTAAAATTCTTCATTGAGAAAGTAAGGCAACACGCCGCGCTGCTCACGTGGAGTAATCTTCATAAGATTGTTATTAGTTTGCTTGAACGAATCCCAATACTCGTCAATACATTTTATTCTCGCCTTAATATAACCTTCCGTCAGTCGGTGTTTCGGGCACTTTTTCATGTTAACTTGCGCTTTTTGTAACATACCAGCCGCATCTTCTAACGCCGATAAATATTTTGCCTGTTCCGGAGTAGGTGACGTCATTTTGCAACCAAAAAAATGTCCAAATTCCACAGAAACACGTTCACTTCAATGTCTTATAATCAGTTTTTATGCACAAAGTCTTTATTATGTTATAAAATGTATTCACTAACTCACTTGTAAACAAGTTTGCATTCAATAAAAAGGTATCTATTGTTTTCGCGCGACCGAGTCCGCCGGCCACTCCAATCAATGATCCGGTTCGTTTAGACCATATGTTCAAGGTTTTAAGGTTCACTTTGCTATTGACTGGAGTGGTGTTATTGTTGAATAGAAAAACGAACGTCCTCTCTGCGTAATATGTTTATTGAGACTGGTTTATTGTAAATCGTTCACATCTTTATATAATGCTTTAATGAATTGGACAATGCTAATAGCGTATTTTCCTTACAAAAATCTACCAATATTCAAGCAGGGTGCGGTAGTTAAATTCCAAAGCGCAGTCCAATATTATTTCCTGGTCGGATTGTAGACAAAGCCTGGCCCTAATGAGTTTACTACGCTTACAAATCCTGTTTGGACGTCCGGGGAGGTGAAACAGCGCATGGAGGGGTAAATGGAAATTGTAGACGTCTGCAATGAAATTCTGATGAGCGGAATTCTAGATGTTACTTTTTTGCTCCACTCATTATGTTAATTGTTTTTTTCTTGGAGTCAAATACATTTGATTATTTTACTTTACTTGTTCTGTGTGGCGTACAAAAGAGCCAGTTTTTAGTACGAAGCTTAATTGTCTTGAGCTCAAGTACTTCGGACCCGATAAATGTTTTCCGTACACACATTTCTGAGAGAATTTTCTCTTGTTGGTCTCGGGTTTATGATCATTTGGCGTGTTTATTTTTCCTACGTGTATTTATTTTTCTATTATCCTATTTTTGTTTGTAATTGTAATAATAATGGGTGTTGTCCGGATTCCTTTCTTAATCAATAGCTACTCATCTGTAAAATAATTTTGATGAGAATTTTGGAATAAGCCTGTATAAATGTATATTATTTTTATAGGTTTACTTATTGCAAATGATGAAATATATTCATTATTAGGCAGGTGTCTAGAGAGTTGACAGTATCGTCTTGTAAAGCAGTGATATATTATGTTTATACCTGACAATACGCGTCATGTTTTGCTACCAGCTGTTGTCACTTAGCCGAAGAGTAGCATAATGTAGTAATATTTGTAATTCACAGACAATGTTTGTGGTAATTTTAAACATAGCAGGTAATATTTTCAAGCGACTTTAAAACAGGAAGAGATTCTAAATTTATTTGACTACAATTGTACCTTTATGTTTGTTGTTTTAAAACTATGTGATTTTTTTAATAACTGATTTAGAAAATTACTTTTAGAGCGAAATTATTGCCGTCTAGTCCCAATGACATTCAGAGAAGTCGATTAAATTTCATCTTAAAATTTTAATCGATGGTTATTAAGTTATCTTATATCTCATACTAATATATAATGCTGAAGAGTTTATTTGTTTGTTTGTATGGTTGAACGCGCTAATCTCAGGAACTACTGGTCTGATTTGAAAAATTATTTCATTGTTAGATAGCCCATTTATCGAGAAAGGCTATAGGCTATATAACATCACGCTATGAGTGACGGGAGCAGAGCAGTAGCCCTAAATAACGTGGGTATAACCACGGGCATCCTCTAGTACTAATATATAAAGCTGAAGAGTTTGTTTGGTTGAACATGCTAATCTCAGGAACTAGTGGACCGATTTGGAAAATTCTTTCAGTCAAAAGTCAAAAATCATTTATTCATCTAGGTCACAACGTGACGCTTATGAACGTCAATTTTTTAAAGTAAATTAATAATGCTTGCGTGTTAGATAGCCCATTTATCGAGGAAGGCTATAGGCTATATAACATTGCGCTATGAGTGACGGGAGCGGAGCAGTAGCCTTAAATATTGCGGGAGTAACCGCGGGCATACTCTAGTATATCATAAGCGTGATAGTCCATGCGCTATTCTGATGTAATACAACAACTGTCAAGTTTCATCAAGATGTTATTACATCCTATGCAACTGGTAACGAGGCAACAGCTGTTATTAAAGAGTACGATTGTATGCACTTCAATACTGCGTAGCATTTAACTAGCTCGCTACGCCGTAGTCATTGCGTAGCTTGAACATTATACACGTTGGTTACGATCTATGTTTGCTTTAAAATTTATTGTATTATAAGCCTTTTAAGCCCAAACGCATACATACAACTGCTATATAGATCAAACTGTTTAGTCAACTTGTGTGCTTTTACGATTTCATGGCGATCAACCAGTTTAGTCAAAAGCTGTGCGTATACACTTAATTTAGGTGTTGTAGCTGAATTTTTGAGTTTCTCTATTGACCTGACGTCGCGTATTGACTGTTTAGTCGAGTGTATACGAGCTCCAATACATGCCAATAAACGTTGAATGATCCTCGATAGTTGTTCGACTATTAATCAAAAGACGAGCGATGGGGATTTTTGGTTTTTTAGTTGTGCAACTATCTAGTTGGGTGAATACAGACCTACATACATTGTCGTTGTTGTACGAAATAGTTGTTTCATAAAAATATTCATATCTGCGGTAGGCCTAAATTCACAAACAACACATGCGCAAATTTCGGTCCTTCGTTACCACATTCCACAACAGCGTGCTATTTATAAAGCTTTTCTCAATAACTCATTTAAGTGATACTTGAAGACATGGAGGTAACAACAACAAACTTTAAATTTTCTTGCTGTAAACGTCACACTCGCAAGGAATATTAGTATGACAATTTTTTCCCGTACAAAGTTAAATTAATATTCTCTCAAAAGATTAACTCACGTTTGCTCAAATGTGCAATTTATAATTTTAGGAGGCTACCGCCTAATACTATACTTCAATTTATATTTGAGTCCATTATGTGTAGCATAGACTAAATATAAAACGAGGTTTAGTCACTAAAATTCGTTGCAACAAATGTCAATAACTACCTTCATCAAAAAATATGTTTTTTTAATTCGCCATCAACGATTAACCCTGGTATTTGTTTAGACTTTAGACCTTGTTTTTTATTATGGCTCCTAATGTTTTTATCTTGGTTATACCTATGATATTATGAGGGACATATTATGCAGAGAACAGCACTGTAAGAGAAGGAATACTTGATACAAACCCTATACCACCCCGTTTGGCCAGCGTGGTATAGTAGGCCAATTCCTCCCTTCAAAGGAGAGGCCTACTCCAGCAGTGGACTGTTAAAGGCTGATGATGATGATACCTATGATAGTTCAGGGATAGGTTGGAAGCGGATGATCGTAAAAGGGAGTCATTTCTCACCAATCGTGTTGGATGCGGTCCTATCGAATTTTGTGAGTGAGGGAATAGAGAGTGCACTTGTACATATTTGAGCACACGCTAGTGCACTATAATATATTATCACCTGCCCAATTGGGGTAGTTGAGTTGAGAATAACCACCGTGGCCGAAATTCGGTCTACAGGACATCACAAAGGAGAAATAAATTAATGTTCAACTGGTCAACAAATGGTCCGCCTTAGAGGCAACAACAGGTGTGAGCTATGTTATAGTTGATCTGATTCTGAGGCAAAGTGTTCATTAAACGTAATATTGGTGGGAAAGGTATAATCAACACGACGATGATTTTGTTAGATTGACACATGTTACCCTTCAGCATAAAAGTATCGTAGAATATTTGAAATGAAAAGTAGTTTATGTAGTTACAGCTCATCGTTACATGTAAACGATAAGAAATAATCTTATAAAATTTGTCTTACAGGTAGTAAAGGCCTATTTGCGTATTTAATTTCTTATTTTCAAAATCAATCCATAAAGTACTTTGTAATGATACCATTAAATTTTAACTCGAGATAATGACAAATCCTTAATCTCCGAGAGCTTATTTTATGATATAAATATTAATGTAAACTGGGTGTTTGTCAACATATATATAATATTTCCAGTGTTTGTAAAAGCCCACGTGACAAAAATATTATTTGTAGTTCGGAAGGTGTCGTAACAAAATGAAAAACAACTCCGATGGTTGGTTTTAGGTTATCTGTCTGTAATATAAATGATCAAGGGCTTTTGAGTAAGGCTAGATGTTTTAGGATATTGAGAACCTAAGTTGGGCCGCGGGTAAGTTGTAGCAATCGATTTAACTTGTCTTTCATTTCTTTTGGTAGCAATCCATGGGTTGAGGTCAGAAGGCGAGAATTCCGTGTAAAAATATTTTGGTTAGACCAGTAAGTGGATCTCAGTCTTCAAGGCGGAACGTGCACGAAAGAATACGCTAATGTTCTGCCAAGTTTGGTTGGACCAGTAAGCGGACATCTGACTCCAAGGCGGAAGGTTTTTGATGCAAACGGGATGATCCTAGGGCGATGATTATAAATGACGTTCGGTAGCAGACAAGCGAGTGATGGTTTCCTTAAGACCGCTTTCTACGTGTGTTAAAGAAGCGACTTTAGCAAATCAATGTATTTAAAACAGTGCCGTTTCTGACTGCACATACGGCGACCGTTTAAACCACTAGGTTTATGCGGTCGCCTCAAATTTAGCACTGCATCGAGTGTTAAGGGTCCATATTTTCACACGAGACAATGCTTTGTGTGATCCATAAATCATTATTGTACCTATCTAGTTTGGGTGTACTTTGTGCCCTAATTGAGTATTTGTGAAGCCCTCCACAACACTAGATTTATTTTTTAAACGAGAGTTTTATTTAAAAAAGAAAGTGCTACACCTAATATTTATACATAGCAGATTAGTAGATATCCCATAGCCTACAGTATATGGCCAACGTTATTTCGGTGAGGCCCGAATAACACCGTTATTGACAAATTCTGCCAGTGATACAGCTCGAGTTAATGCGTTACTATACTTACCCTCCATATTTTGGCGGTATTCTGTAATTATTTTATTATTTTAAAGGAAGTTTGTATATTAAGTGTTACGGGGCGTGATAAGCGCACTTGAGGTAAGAGAGCCAACAGACTACTATGTAGAGGGTATCGGGTTCAAACTCGCGGTGCGCTCCCCTGACTTTTCGCAGTAATGAGCGTATTGAATTATTGATTATTGTTTGCCCCGTGCAAAAACGCGAGAAAAAGAGCACGTTAAACTGCAGTCCCGGATATAGCTGCTATGGGGAATCAGTATCCTCGCTTAAACTTACACTGGTCTTAACAATTAAATATCGCTATCTCTATAAGTTGTGCCGGTCATCGCTCTCATTCTGCCAAATCTAGTTAGACTAGAAAAGGGACTTCGAGTTCCAAGATGATAACCTTGGAGGCAACCAGGATAACGTTAGAACGACAATTATGAATGAGAAAGGAATTTAGAAACAGCGTACAGTCTAAATATTTTATTAATAAATATAAATCCTTCGGTAGGAACAGCGACATAATAATATTAGCGATAATAACTGAATGGTTGGTGTAGGGGGTGTGAGCGGCCGCCTCGCCGCTTGATACTGTACTGTGCCGAGTGTTCTGGGTTCGATTCCCGCCTGACGCAACACTTTTTATTTCAAGTCTGGATGATCATTGTATCCGTTCACTGCATGTTTGTAAAGACTCCCATAATACAGTATTTATACCTGTATGTGGGTGTTGTCATTTTAAAAAAACGAAGTAAATAATATGCAATAAAACATGGCGTGAATAATACCTGAATAATAATTATTTTTAAGTTTAACATCCCACTGAACCTCGCAAATATAAAGCACGCTGATTCCGTATGATCGGACGTGCGGAGGTGTTTCATTCAATAAACGTACAACTATTTATGAAATACGGGATTTGTGTAATAAATAACTAGCACATACGCTACAATATTCATGGAGCAATAATATAAATAGCGACCAATTTGCTCTCATAGAAATAACGTCAGTATATTCAGAGTTATTATCAATTTTCTCGTAACCTTTCCTTTCGTAAGTTAGGTTCGGGCCACTCTAACGTTTCGGGGAACAGTTTTATGGTGTTGCGTAGTTTGGTGTTGCGTAGTTAAGTGACTATATTTTGTAATCGTATTTCGGGGCACAAAGGGTTGACTGAAAGGTGAATCTGTTGATCCTCAAGGTTAAACGCGATTGTCACCTGTTTATCGATGGGTCACAAAAAGTCTCTGAGAGCAAATAATGTCATCGGTTTTGGATTATATTAAGATGAATTACATTTTATTAGAAGACTCAGTACCCCCAAAAACATTTGAAATGATCTTCAGAATTTACATATCCCTTAGGGTTGTAGACGTCCCAACATATCGGGCATACTTTTGATATTATAGAAAAAATATATTATCTACCTATTATCATCATCATCATCATCATCAGCCCTTTGTACTGCCCACTGCTGGGCACGGGCCTCTTCTCACTATGAGAAGGGTAAGGTCATAGTCCACCACGCTGGCCAAGTGCGGATTGGCAGACTTCACATGTCTTTCGAGAACTTTATGGAGAACTCTCAGACATGCAGGTTTCCTCACGATGTTTTCCTTCACCGATAAGCAAGCGATAATAAACAATTTAATACGCATTTAACTTCGAAAAGTCTTTGGTGCGTGTCGTGGATTCGAACCCGAGACCCTCTGCGTAGCAGTCTGTCGGCCTCTCCACTTGGCTTTCGCTGCTCGTTCAATCTAAAATAAGATGAGATATGATACTTGTCTTATGACTCGTCATAACAACAATATAGCAAAAGCAACCTAGAGGCAGGCCCTCACATTTATTTTTAATTCATCCGTTTTTGCCCGATCCCGTGGGAATTTTGAAAACTCCTTCTTAATGTGTGTTACGTTATGTTTGAGTCCTTCTTAATGCAACCCTATGGTTTTGAAGGCACATACGTGTCAAATTTTAGCTTCTTACTCCCAATGGTTTTGGCTGAGTGTTGTCTCTAGAGTCAGTTAATAACTCCTGAGTGAGTGACTATTGACTGATTTTACATAGGTACTATAGATATTGACAAATTGTAGCTTAAGATGAGCAAATTTATTTCTGGTGTTAGGTACTAGAATACCTAACAGCGTGGACAATGCGGGTATGCGATATGCAAATTAACTATCCAGCGAAGTCGTTCAAATCAACGCGAAGTATTCGGATATTTCCGCCTGTCCCGCTATTCCTGCTATCTCGCTTTTGGCTGATATAACGTGACGCTGTTGGAAACTATTTGTCATGATCTTTGACTTAATATGACCCATATAGTTTTGCCGGTCAAACGTTCATGAATTAATTACAACTTTGTTTTTTTTTATAGTAATAGGCGGCAAACGAGCATACGGATCGCCTGATGGTAAGCAATTACCGCTGCCCATGGTCAAAAGTAACACCACAGGAGTCATAAGTGCGTTGCCGCCCCTTGGGTTTGGGAAAAGGGATAGGATGAGGAGTGGGATGAGGGAGAAGGAATAGGGGATAGGGCTACCGTGAGATTTGATGATTGCATGACGTAAATTTGTTCCTATCCGTGGTCCTTTGGATAAATTTCTAAGTCGGCGAAGGTTTTGAATATTTCTGTTCGTGGTATGAAGAGAGGGTATCATTATTTTGAAGTGTGTGTCTTCAAAACCTATGTTAAAGAGAAAATAAACGAAAGTTTCTATAGCTTTTAGTGAAATAGAACATCACTTTACCAGCGATGTCAAGGTACATCTAATCTAAACTCAAATTCAAACCGTATGATCGATAATTAATAGCTTTTGTTGTGGACAAAAGCTATTCTAAGTATGTTTTTTGTATCTTGGAACAAACCACACAGGGTCATCTGATCTCCAACTAAGCAGAGCTTATGCTTTGGTAACTAGATAACTGATAAACACACTTATATATTCTTAAATATCAACGTAATTAAGATTAGTATTGGAGAATCGATTTTAAACTTTAGTGATTTGTTTACATGACAGTTTTATTTAGCTTACTCGCGATAGTTAACTTATTTTAAGGTATAAATACATATATAGCTGTTCATATAGAACGTAAGTATTATACAAACAGATTTATCCTGGGTGAGAATCGAACCCAGGACCTTTAGCGTAGCAGTAAGAGTCACTAACCTTTACACCAACAGGTTAGTAGTCTTTTTTTACAGGGATACACCAGTATCCCTGAAGGGGTCGGCAGAGATGTATTATTACATACATATTTCGCATTGTTATGAATTGTAGGCCACATAATAGGGGGCGAGCCCATTGCCAGACTCCGTGCGGCTTCTGAGTATTCGGAAAAACTCAGTAACACATTTGCCGGACACAGGAATCGAAGCCGGGACTTCGATACCAGCAGACGCATACGCTATCCACTGCACAACGAAGGCAGAAGTCTTAATAACATTATTCTTCTAACTAAACAAACATAAAATGGAGTGCGTTGCTGGTTTGGCTTGGAGCCTGCAGTAATCAGATGTGGCTCATCACAAATATTGACTTGGGCCAATTGCTGACCTCTACAACACAATTAGGGTTAAACCACTGCTCTGATCGCTAATTATGTCGTGGCCAAATTTCAGGCCTTTTCTTGTTAACTAAAATGTGCCTTCCTATATCTCTTGTACACTTCTAAGTAATTGTACTTGTAATAAATCGTAAATTCTGTTTAAGTAAATTGTAATCGACATAATAATATACTTATCTTTATAATTGGGCTGAAGCTGCGACCCTACTGTACATTAGACTCTGTTAGGCACGCGTCACTGTCATAGTTCTTTGAATAGTCGAAATGAAGTGGACGTGGGCAGGGCACATAGCTAGCAGAACCAATGGCTGTTGCAGCAGAAAGGTTCTGGAGTGGCGATCACGCACCGGATCACGTAGCAGAGGTAGGCCTCGCGTAGGGTGAACCTACGAAATTGTTGGGATCGCGGGCACCGCTTGGATGTGGGTGGATCAAGTCAATCTCTCTTTCTCTACCTTTTCCGCTAGCAAACTTAAATCGTATAGTGGTGAAGGAGGTATAAGGGCAAATGAGTCTCCAACGTATCAACAGAAAATAGTATGTTGTAACCTGGTGGAAAGGGGTAGGCTCGGCGAGTCTTGGGTAGAAGGAAGAACAATGAGCAATAGTAGCTGTAGAGCAGGGCCCGATTTATTGGGTTTCTACCGTTCTCTCTTACCGAAAGAACATGAATTTATCCTAATGATGTTAACGTTGACGCAGGCTCATTGCCTTGTCTTAAGCCATGTCGACTACACGAACCGATGCCGTTCTCCAGGCAAGAAATGCGCGCCAATAATTTCTTGGATTTTAATGACTTGTATTTCTACCGCAACTTCTCGAAAAATTTAAACTAATACATAAAGACTTCTGTTTCTGTACAACTTAATCTGTTAAAATTATTGTAACCCTGCACTAAACTTCAACCCACGGCACATTGTGACGGTTACCTTCACGAAACACCTCATTATAATAATTAGGAGTCGTGTTTACATCGCGTACGTATTAACCTAAGTCGCGCGGACCGGGTGGACCGGGACTAATTTACACGTCAAGACACATGCAACATACATATGTAACCTTATCGTGTGAACAACGTTGACATATACATATATGTCAACGTTGTTCACACGATAAGGTTAACACGAATTGTGTGTAACAGCTTTTAATTCTATTGTAATGGTACGCCCCTTTTTTGATACCGCTGTAAAATAGGTTTAAAGAACGATATACAAGATGTTTTGATGTCCTGAGACGGACGGAACAAAACGGAAGAACCCGGACCACTGGCTTTGCGAGTCCTTTGAAAAGCGGTAGTGCTCTCATTTAAATGTGGCATTTTCAACAAGCCGTAAGCAATGCAAGTGAGTTTTTGAGGGGAGCGTAGGGATGTACTAAGAAGGGATGTCCCGAAATTCTCCAGAAATAGGAAGAAACCCCTTAATATGAAATATAATGAGCGGGCGTAGTTACGGACATCCGCAACAATTGTACAACCATTATTGTAGTTTACTGTAAATCATTTGACTTACTTTGAAACTGTCTTTCCGGACTTTGCTTCAAGTATTCCATATGACACCGCTGACGAGCGACGCTTGCAACAATGCCTATTATATCGGATTATCATCTGCCCTTTATACTGTCCCACTGGTGGGCACGGACCTCTTCTCATTATCTCTATCATTATGAGAAGGGTAAGGCCATAGTCCACAACGCTGGCCAAGTGCGGGTTGGCAGACTTTACATGTCTTTCGAGAACATTATGGAGAACTCTCAGACATGCAGGTTTCCTCACGATGTTTTCCTTCACCGTTCAGCGAGCGATAATTAACAATTTAATACGCACATAACTTCGAAAAGTCATTGGTGCGTGCCATAGATTCGAACCCGAGACTCTCTCCGTGGCAGTCCGTCGGTCTCTCCATTCAGCTATAGCTGCTGTAGCAGCTATTATATCGGATACTCCAAAATAAATATCGTGTTTTGGCTGATATCCATAACTAGTCAACTCATCTAAAATATAGTGTAGTGAACTAGGTTATTATTAGCTTCGTCACCAGTGATGTAAGCTACTAATAAAGGGAATAAAATTGAGGGCATTAATCTTGTGGCTTCAATTGGAGACAACAATGGCTGAGAGTGGGTTCATATGTGGGTGGGATTGTGCATAGTGCGCTGTAAGTGGTAGACAGGTGTGAGAAAAGGGGATTTTTCAAGTAAATTTTAAAGATAATGTTGCCTGTACACCTTGGCGGTACAGTAGTAGGACAGTACTTTGGATCAGAATATGTCAAGTTCGTTTGCAGGCTGCAAAATGAGAATTCTTTAAAGAATTATCCAAGTAATATTTTCTAACAGAAACATAACATAACATATCTTCACGCCTTTTATCCCCGAAGGGGTAGGCAGAGGTGTATTACACACCCACACTTCGCCAGATATGTTTAGGTCCCAATGTAATAGGGGGCGAGCCTATTGCCATCTACCGGGCACATTATTAAGCGAGCGATAATTAACATTTTTAATACACACATAACTTCGAAAAGTCAGAGGTGTGTGCCCGAGGTACCTGGGGATCGAACCCGAGACCTTCATCTGGGCAGTCCGTTACGTACACCACTGGGCTACCGCCGCTTTATTCTAACTGAAATATTCTAACAGAAACTAACCCTTAGAACTATAATTTTCCGAGAACATGATGACTGTACATCCGTGAACATGGCGCTTGCAACAGTGCCGAAATATTGGTTACTCAAAACAAAGTTACGTGGTATATATCCCGTAGGAACAGTACAAAGTAACATGATGACTGCTTCCCTGGTGGATAGCGTATGCGGCTGCTAGTTGGAGGTCCCGGGTATGACTCCCGGGTCGGGCAAAAGTGTTACTGGGTTTTTTCGAATTCTCAGTAGCAGCACGGAGTCTGGTGATGTGCCCGGTAGCGGCAATAAGATTGGCCTCTTTTACGTGGGACCTAAAAATTAAGGATAAATGTGGGTGTAATATTACACCTCTGCCTACCCCTTCGGGGACACAGGTGTGAGTCTATAAAAAATATATATATTATATTGAATATACCGATGAACTTACACCGAATCTACTAACGAAAGTGTCGGATTCCATAACATCGTTTTATAAAATACAACTTCGTTTACATCGTTGGCTTTGCAAAGGCTCTCGTTGAGAAAGCCGTTGTGGTTGAAATGAAATTTCAAAGACCCTCTTCTTATTTAGTTTGGAGTCGTGATCGTAGTTTTTGAAAGCAATCGGAAGGCTTATTTTGGAGTACATTATGTATACCAGACATAACAGGTTTTGCTTGCAATTACAGAAATGTAAACGCCCCCTTTCTATAAAAATATACAGAAAATTACATACATACATACACATAGACTCACGCCTGTTTCCCTGAAGGGGTAGGCAGAGGCATATTAAACGCCCACTTTTCACCAGGTTTTGATGCCACGTAATAGGTGGCGAGCCTATTGCCGCTTATCGGGATATTTTGTTTGCCAGAGCCTCGTTCGTTGATCGGCAGGTGCACCACTTGCAGGTGAGGTTGGCTTAGGACCCTAAGTTCTTGGTGGGAACCCCATACACCCTTTTGATACACTATTTCATTAATTTTATATTACATGCGAGAACTGTGTCAAAGTTAATTGATTCATTGCCCCCTAATACATCTTTAGAATCTTTACAATTTTTAAATGGTTAGAAAAATGTAACCTTCTATGCAACTTGTAATTTTCAAAAAAGTTATATCTAAATTTGTTTACCTGGGTACATTTACTTTACTGTAAATGAATAAAGATTGTTTATATGTTGTCGTTACTCAAAAATTAAAAGTGACTCGCTGGCACTGAGAATTAAACTTGTGTGGCGTACAAATATTTAATCAATGGACGCAAATAGAAACAAGACTCGAAACTACAAATTATGAATCAAAGAAAGTGTTGTCAATCAATGCCACAATATTAGGCTCAGCACTGAGCAACAAGGTAGGCGTTTAAACTACTGTGCTGTCATCATCATCATCGTCAGCCCTGTATATACACTGCTGTCCCAGTGCTGGGCTCGGGCCTCTTCTCACTATGAGAGGGTATGGCCAAAATCCAACACGCTGGCAAAGTGCGGGTTGGCAGACTCTACTCTCTCACTATGTTATAATCATCCTCCTAGCGTTATCCCAGTTTCAACCTGGGGTCCGCTTACTAGTCTAACCGGATTTGGCTGAATATTAGCTTTTCCACAGAGCGACTGCCTGTCTGACCTCCGCAACCCGAAGGGATAGCTATATTCCATAGCTTAGACTAGTGTCAGTTTATTTAGAGGTACTGACGCCCTGTAACGACTGTCAAAGATCTTCATGCCAACCGGGACCGACGGCTTAACGTACTCTCCGAGGCACGGTACAAGCGATAATAATTGATATTCACTCACTATGCTATAATGTGCAGTCAAATTTGTTGAAGCAATAATTAAATAACATTCAACAAAAGTATTTAACATAATAACGCTTAGCATAATTGTACTAACTGCCACGAGTATTTTGGACCAACTATTGTTATTAAGCTATTATACAATTAAAATGAATCGTTGGTTTTAATTGTTTAATAGCTTAATACTTCGACGTCAATTTTGTCAAGAATAACATAGGAAATTAATGATATCATTATTTTATTAATATAACTTGTCAAGCAATTAAGTTATTTCATAGATTTGACTATTATTGTCATTGTACTTTGATGCTATCCTAAACAAATAGGGAATAATATTAATAAATAATCAACAAAAAATATAAAACGGCCTTGTAATGTTTGAAAAACCACGTCTTTGTAATTGCCGTTGTGTTTTTTGTCATCTGTGACATATATTTTCTAATCTCACGCGACAAAATAGTAAAATAATTTCTAGAAAGCATGCATAATACGTTCCTATGCTTTTCGCATTTTGCGATAAGGCCGCCAATGTGTATTTGCTATGTTTGTACAATAAATTTACCAGATTTGTACCAGCAGTATATTTGCAAAATAAAGAATTATCTATCTAACTTTATTATAAATATGTTAAATAATGTGCAAAATATGTTAATTGAATACTAGTTGGACTCGATATCTTGACGATTGGAATGTATATTTGATCCGTTCTAGTAAAAACGTCTCATCTCTATTAGCAAACAAATTTTAACAAATTAATACACAATTATGTTTGGCTAGTCAGTTGGGCTCGCCGTGACTTTGAACTCAAGACCATTTGCGTAATAGATTACTGCACTGATATTTATCTAATAATTGGCATCTAACCGCATATTTAATTTTGTCAAACTATAATTATGTCTTTTCTAAACTTTTAGTTACCTCTCTTGGAATATACAGACGCGTTTTACCAAACTTTCCAAAACTATTTACCGTCTAATTAGCAGTGCCACTGTTCTAGTATGTAATTTTGACAGTCGCATTTTCCAAATTTTGTCGTGGCGTTGTTCGTGAATAACCAAACTAAACAGTATTAGTTAGTAGATTCGTTCATTAAATTTGTTAGCTAGCTATGAGCAAATAACGTCAGTTTTCAATACGTGGCGAGGTTTGCGGATACAATGCAGTTATTGTTTTGAAGACGTCATAAGCAATTTTAAAAATGGCGAGTATAAATAATTGGAAGATTGAACTCAAAGGATAGTTACCTGTGTTGAGTGAGAAGAATAGGTGGATTAAATCTTGTAAGAAGAGTTAATGCAGGTAATAGTGTGAATGGAGTTCTGAAGGCGTTTATGATCAGTCAAAACGTGTCCAAAAAGGCACGTTTGGCTGTGCATAGAGGGGTGTTAAAGCCTACCCTTATGTATGGTAGTGAAAGTTGGGTATGGCAGAAGAGACTTGAAAATAGAATAAATGCTGTAGAAATGAGAGCACTGAGAAGTATGTGTGATGTGTCTTTGACCGACAGAGTAAAGAATTGTGCGATACGAGAGTGGTATGGGGTAAAACAAGATGTAGTGACAAGCATCGAGAAAGGCACGTTAAGATGGTTTGGGCACATGGAGAGGATGGATGACGAAAGACTGACAAAGAAGATGTATAAGGCAAGTGTGAATGGGAAAGGACGAAGGGGAAGACCTAGGCGGACATTCTATGACCAGATTGGAGACATTCTAAAAAAAGGACAGGTCAGAAGTACCCTAAACAGAAGAGCATGCATGAGAAACTTGATGGGAGTGAACGAAGCAAGAGAGGTATGTCAGGATCGTTGCAAATGGCGTTCCGTAGTCTCTGCCTACCCCTCCGGGACATAAGCGTGAGTTTATGTTTGTATGTATCTATGTTATATATTTTTTGAACTAGAACTAGCTAAGCGCTTTATAGATAGAAAGTGGATAAAAAAATATTTTTATCAGGAAATTGCTAGTAGACGGACCAGATATAAGAGTTCATCAGCCTTTAACAGTCCACTGCTGGTCTAGGCCTCTCCTTTGAAAGGAGGAATTGGCCTACTATACCACGCTGGCCAAACGGGTTAGTATAGGGTTTGTATCAAGTTTTCCTTCTCTTACAGTGCTGTTCTCTGCATAATATGCTACCTCTGTCGGCTCTTACGACACCCATGGGATGATATGGGGTGGTGACATTTCGTATTCTTAATCCGTCACCACACGGACAAAATGTTCATAAAAGCAGTATAATTATTTAGCTTTTTAGACTTGTTGTATACAACAACTCACCTATGGTTAACGAAAATGTATCTGCTTTCTGTAATCTCAACTTCGGCAGCATGAATGACGTAGTGGTTTAAACGGCCGCCTCGCTGCTTAACACTGCGGGACTGAGGGTTTGAATTCCACACGGGATAACACTTTGGGCGATCCACAAATTGTTATTTCGGGTCTGGGCATATTTGTGTCCGTTGGTTGATTGATTGTAAAGTCGCTTGATACTACGGGCTGTAGCCGACGTCGCCTAAAAAAATGCGGACCCCGGACACCATGGCGAAAGTCTTGGATTATCATGTCAGCCTAGAGACATCCACTGCTGGACAAAAGCCTCCCTCAAGGTTCTCCACACAGACCGATTTTGAGCCACCCGCATCCAACCGCTTCCCGCGATCTTAACCAGATCGTCGGTCCACCTTGCGGGAGGCCTACCCCTGCTGCGGCGTGCAGTACGTGGTCGCCAGTCCAGAACGTCTTGCGCTAAGAAGATATTGACGATAGAGTCGCAAAACTCCGCCATTCGAAAATATAACCGTCAACATAATAATAATAATAAAGGTTATGGATGCTTTGAAATGTGCGATTGGGGAATATCGGTACATGTCACCAACAATTAGGCCGCGCCTGCCCCGGTTGCCTATGCATAGGCGTAATATAGCGCTGGTAGGTGCCCTTGACTCGCTATTACCTAGTTTTCTAGAGAATAGTGAGAATCTTGGTGATACGCACTCAATTTTGTACTGCGCCGCCGTAGCGGCTTGTCGTATGGCAGGTGTCAAGTTTCATGAACGTGATACTGGCATGCGACAAAGATCTGCTATCCCGGCGTGGCAGTACAGAATTGAACGGTGAATTGCTGAGACAAGGGCACTTATCGGTAAGCTAATCTGCTTTAGGTCTGGGAATACACGTCCCAGGGTCATGCGCTTTGTGCGCCGAGCCTTCTTGGGGACAGGTATCAGTCCTCATGACTATACATCTCGGCTCACGGAGCGCATTGACTTCCTAAAGCAGAAAGTCTATGCATGGGCAAACCGGATACGCAGATATAAAAAACGCGTGGACCGATATACCTTGAATCGTGCATTTCAAAGGGACCAAAAGTGGGTTTATAGAAACTGGGACCGACCAGCCCAAGATGTGGCTAATGGGCAGCTGCCGGATGCAGACGCCACTAACAAATTTTGGCGTAGCATATGGTCGGCGCCTATTGGCCACACAGAGGGTGGTTGGAAGCGGGATGTTGAGCGGTCATGTGAACACATTCCAGAAATGGAAAACGTAGTAATTTCCAACGAAGATGTTACAAGTGCAGTCCGTTCGTTATCAAATTGGAAAGCGCCAGGACCGGATGGACTGCACAATTTCTGGCTGAAATGGCTACGTAGTTCACATGGCTGCTTAGCATCCCAGTTTCAATCATCCCTAGAATCTGGTTCGATCCCAGATTTTATGACAACTGGAGTAACCCACTTGCTCCACAAGACAGGTAGTACCACAGAGCCCGGTAATTATAGACCGATTACATGTTTGCCATCGGTCTATAAACTTCTTACATCTATTCTGAATGCTAAAATATCAAAACATGTTGAATTGAATTCAATTATGTCAGACACTCAGAATGGATGTAGGAAGGGGGCTCGTGGTACTAAGGAGCTCCTCCTTATTGATATGACCATTACCCAGCAAGTTCGTCGTAACCGAAAGGATCTGGCGGCATGTTGGATAGATTACAAGAAAGCGTACGATTCTGTGCCTCATACGTGGCTTTTGAGGGTGATGGAGTTGTATAAAATAAATACAACTCTACGCACCTTCTTAAAGTCATGTATGGGGCAATGGAAAACGGTTCTTGGCTATCCAGGGTGCCGACGGATCCAGGGGAATGGCGAACTTGTGAAGATTGAGCGAGGTATCTTCCAGGGTGATAGTCTGAGTCCATTATGGTTTTGCTTAGCACTGAATCCTCTCAGTACCTTGCTGGAGGGTTCAGGGCTAGGTTACAGGTTACGAAGAAGTGGTCGAGTAGTGTCCCACTTTTTGTTCATGGATGACTTAAAACTCTTTGCCCACACCAACCCTCAATTGATAAGTTTACTAAAAAAAAAAGAAAGTTTTAGTAATTCTATCAACATGAAATTTGGTGTGGATAAATGTGCTGTGATTCATGTAAAGCAAGGAAAGATGGTGGAATCTGAAGGGATTCAACTCTCAGATTCCATTAACCTAAGATCACTTCTCCGAACCGACACCTACAAATACTTGGGTATATCACAGGCTTTAAGTATTAATGAGGCTGACATGAAACAATCGTTGCAAGAGCGGTTCTTTGGCCGCCTGAAAAAGGTACTGAATAGTCTTTTATCAGGTGGCAATAAGGTTCGAGCTTGCAACGGTTGGGTCATGCCGGTTCTCATGTACTCCTTTGGCATACTCAAGTGGACTCAGACTGAACTGGACACCTTAGACCGAAAGGTCCGTACACTGCTGACGGCACACCGGATGCATCATCCACGCTCATCCGTAATGAGGTTGTATATTCCGCGGAAGTGTGGGGGTCGTGGCTTTCTAAATGTCAAATCCCTGCATAACCGCGAGGTATACAACCTCAGAGATTATTTTCTCAACGCGAACGTGGATGTGCATCGCGATGTTGTAGCAGTGGACGCCGGGTTTATCCCGCTCAGTCTTTCTAAGGACAGCTGGCGCAGACCTGTAGTACTTAGCACTGATGATCGCAGGCTTGTATGGCAGAGCAAGGAGCTTCACGGCAGGTTCTACCGGACCCTGCATGGGCCAGATGTAGACTTTTTAGCCTCGGTGAACTGGCTACGCTTCGGTGACCTTTTTGGGGAAACCGAAGGGTTTGTTTGTGCAATTGCTGATGAAGTTATCAAGACGAATAACTACCGGAAATATATTCTGAGGGATGGCACCACGGACATTTGTCGTGCGTGTCACCGGCCTGGTGAATCCCTCAGACATATAGTTTCCGGCTGTTCGCGTCTTGCTAACGGCGAGTACTTGCACAGGCATAACCAAGTAGCCAGGATCATTCACCAGCAACTTGCTCTGAAATACAGGCTTGTAGATGTTGAGGTGCCGTACTACAGGTATGTGGCGGAACCTGTTCTGTAAAGTGGTCATATTACATTATACTGGGATCGATCTATCATCACAGACAGGACTGTTGTAGCCAACAAACCTGATATTGTGGTGGTAGATCGATCAGAGCGCCGCGCAATAATTGTCGATGTCGCCATCCCTCATGACGAGAATCTCGTGAAGGCTGAGAAAGATAAGCTGATTAAATATCTGGACTTGGCGCACGAGATTGTCGACATGTGGGATGTCGATTCAGCAATTATTGTGCCGATAATCGTCACAGTGAATGGTCTTATAGCCAAGAGCCTCGACCACCATCTTAAGAGGCTCGCGTTGGATCCTTGGGTCAAGGGTCTGATACAGAAGGCGGTACTTTTGGACACGGCACGCATAGTGAGGCGGTTCCTGTCTCTGGAGCCCTAACCACCAGTAGCTTGGACCCTGTTCCCGATACTGGTGGGTCCCCATAATGATTTTTATATTTTTAAATGTATTTTTATAATTGATATATTTAAAAATGTACTTATTTATTATGAGAATATATTAAAGATGTATGTGAATAATAATAATAATAATCATCATCTTTATTGCACCAAAGAAATTTACAATAATGAAAACTTAACAAAAATAACAGATAGTACAATTGGCGGCCTTATCACTATTTAGTAATCTCTTACAGGCAACCTTTGGATGGATAAGAACTCTACGGATTCAGAAAGAGGGTAGTTTGGCAATCTTTATTGATGAATATTAATAATACAAATATATACGTAGATAATGAACTGTATACATACTTAAATTACGATATACTTACATAAATAACTATATACGTACATAAATATATAATAAATAATTATAAAATACATAGATATTAATATACATAGTTAATTATTCAATCATATTTTGCTTACCCAAACCCAAATCAAACCTCAGCCTCCAAAATTTGTCACTCGCCGTATTGCTTGTGGTGTATTGAATGAAGAAGATATTACTCTTAGAGGAGACGGCTATTGAGGGAGGTCACATCGATCAGTTCTCCGGTACAACCACGTCTGGATACTGTGATTGATGACCAACGTACATTGGATTAGTAACACACGATATGTAAAATAGTAGAGCCAGATATAGTAATTTTATTTGCAAACTGCCTTATAAAAGCTATGGCCTCGGCTTAGCCTAAATTACAACCAACATTTTATGCTGATTGGCTCAGCAGTTAAGGCGTAAAAACGTGTCAAACAAAATCAGATCCATTTTAGTTAGTAGGTATGTCGTCAATTATATGGTACCGACTTGAATAATATGCTCCCTATAACATATTATCTTTATCCGCCTTATTGCCGTGTTAAGATATTCAAGTAAAGATGAAGCGTCAATTCTTTAACCTATTTCCAGTACAGGAAGTAGTTATTGTTAAAAACTAAATAGATATAAAGCAACAAACAAAATAACTTTAACTATATGCTATCAACGTGTAGTAAATCATGAAAAATATCATCATGATGTATATGTATATATATTATGACCTTCCATACAATTTCACATTTACCCCATGACACAACAGAGCATATATTGTGATTGAATCCGCCAACAATACGAACACATGAATATAGAGATGATATTATTCTGATATTGGTACGATGTATTTCTTATAAAATGCTTGGGCACCCATGACACAGTAGAGACGGCATGAATCTATAGATGAACGAGGTAAAGTGCATCTGTCACTATTTGATTTGTAGATGGGTGTCCAGTGACAAGAAGTCATGCCCACTGTGATATAAAAATCTATGATCTAGTCTTACGGCGATTTACTGCAACCAAATATTTTGCCTGCAAAATAGATAAAAAAACTATAGAAATCTGTTCAACGTTTAAACGGCAATTGCACCGTGGCTAAGAGAATAAAGAAATTAATAAAGTGCAAAACCAGGTTTCACTACAAATAGACCATGAAATTCTCGGTTATGCAACCTAAACACAAAAGATAAACATAAGATCATTTTTAACATATTGCCTATGTACATGGTCTGACGACCGGTTGGCGCAGCGGGAGTGTAAGCGACTGTTACGCCAAAGGTCGCGGGTTCGATTCCCGCTCAAGTCAAACATTAAGTGTGTGCGTGAACATGGATGTTTGTCTTGGTCTGGGTGTTTCTATGTATAATATGTATGTATTTACACAAAAGTATATATGTATGTTTATCCATTGTCTAGTACCCATAGTACAAGCTCTGCTTAGTTTGGGACTAGATGGTGTTGTGTGAATGTGGTAGAATATTATTATTAATATTACTGACATTATACCTAAATCTTATTGGACAAGCACCCTTATGGTACTTGTAAAGCGGACGAAATATGCACCACACCACTGCACTGTTTCAAAGAATAGGGGATTATTCAATAAAACCACTGACGCCCGTTCTAATATGGTACTATATTTCGACAAAAAAAAATTAAATCTCACGGACCTTATATACGCCTTGCGACTTTTAAGCACACATTTACAACGCCATCTATCAAGCCTCATACGAACTTTTTGCATAGAACGTTTTGTTACACGCTTAACATACCGCCCACCAAGGGCATTTAGTGCCGAAATGCCCTTCTTAAGCTGGGTTGTCCTATAATTCCATTAAGATCTAAGATCGATAGCTCGTACTCACATGCTATGATGACTAAATTTAAACAAAAAAATATATATGATAATCACAAAAACAGTGTAACGTTTTAACAATGTGTAAATAGTTGACCTGATTTGTAAATATTTACTCTAAATTGTACATAGATTCCGCCCTGGGACCTGCAGGCCGGGCTGTTGGCGTCGCTTTATAAGTGGCGCCGCGAAGCCCGGTCACTAGGCGGAGAACCCGCGCCTCGCGAGATTGAGGCGCGGAAGGCGGAACTCCGACAGGTCCTAGTGGCGGAATGGCGACAGCGACTCACGCACCCCAGCGCGGGGCTTCGCTGCATCGAGGCAGTGAGGCCCGTACTCGACGAGTGGCTGGAGAGACGACACGGCGCCCTCACCTTCCGGTTGACACAGGTGATAACCGGCCATGGTTGTTTCGGCCGGTTCCTGCACCGCATTGGCCGGGAGGAGACGCCCGGATGTCACCACTGCGGAGATCGCCGTGACCCAGTAGAGGACACGGCGCTGCACACTTTGGCGGAATGCCCTGCTTGGGCATCGCAGCGCCGGGACCTAGTCGCGGCGATAGGAGTGGTCGAACTCTCGCTTTGGACCTTGATTCGTTCCATGGTTCGGAGCGAGATGTGTTGGGACGCCGCCGCCTCCTTCTGTGAGACGGTGATGTCGATCAAGGAGGCGGCGGAGCGGGATAGGGAGCCCATGCGACCTGTCTCCACCCGCAGAACCGGGCGTCGTCGCCGGAGGGCGCTCAACGATCTCCGGCCACCGTGAGTACACGCCAGCGGGCGGCGGGCCTGTTTTGAACCGCCCGCCGTCCGCTAAGCCCGAGAGGCGGCGCACGTGTTCCGCGTGCGCCTCTCGTAGCGTTAGTAGACTACGTCTTTCTTTTCCGCTCGTAGTATGAAAGAGGATGTATGAGGACAATTATGATGGATGCAGATGGATGCATGCGAGGGACGGGGCCCGCTTCGGCGGGCCAGCTCAGGCGGGGTCGCGGCAGTAATACTAACGTAGGTCCCGTGACCCCGCCATTCAATGGGATCGGATAGAGGAACACCATGGTGGTTTTAGTGGGTAGTCCCGGCGCTTCTCGTCGGGGAGTCACCACACTCTCCCTAGACTGAGCCCCTTTAGGGGCCCAGCCTGGGGGGGTCAGCCCGTAAATTGTCTGGTTTCCACCATGAGTCAAAAAAAAAAAAAAAAAAAAATTGTACATAGATATTAATTCAATTAAAATATACAAATAAAACAAATTATTGTTCTGCAACTGGTAAAATGCATAATTTAGATGTTGGCCTTTTTAAAACAGTTGATTTGGTACGCAATGTGACCACACAGGTTACATTATCGTCACCTGGATGTTTTTGAATTACACGACCTAATGAACATCTACATGGTGGCAAATCATCCTCTTTTATCAAGACGATGTCCCCAATCTTAGGCTCTGGTACTTGTACTGACCATTTATAACGATTCATAAGGGTTGATAAATATTCAGTAGACCATCGTTTCCAAAAGGTTTGCAACATTCTCTGAACATGTTGCCAACGCGTTAAACAATTTACATTGGAACCTTCATAACAGTTATCAGGCACATTGATTATAGGTTCGCCAATTAAGAAATGTCCTGGGGTTAGAGGCAATGGTTCACCAGGGTCAGTAGTCATAATGATACTCAGAGGTCGCGAATTTAGGCAAGCCTCAACTTGCGTTAATAACGTACTCAGCTCTTCATACGTAAGAGTTGATTCGCCAATCACACGTTTGAGGTGAAATTTGGTCGATTTCACCCCCGCTTCCCACAGTCTTCCAAAATTAGGTGCATGGGGAGGAATGAAATGCCATTCCGTACCTAGGGCTTCAAGTTGCTCTGCTATGTTAGGTTGGATCGAAGCTAACTGTTGTAACTCTCTAGCTGCACCAATGAAAGTAGTACCGTTGTCGCTCCGTAACTTTGCACAATGACCTCTACGAGATACAAAGCGCCGAAAGGCAGCAAGAAATGCCTGCGTACTCATGTCACTGACTATTTCTAAGTGTAGTGCTCAGGTATACATACACACAAATAGGCAGATATAACCCTTGTATGACTTATGACCACGTCCTTTGGTTGTTCTTATGTTTATTGGACCAGCGTAGTCAACACCACTATGTAAGAATGGACGGGCAGGAGTACAGCGAACAGTGGGCAAAGACCCCATGAACTGGTTTTTGCAGCTGGCTCTCTGCCTGGCACAGGTAACACATTTGCGTACATGGTGTTTGACCAACCCTTCGGCGCCAATAATCCAATAAGCTGTTCTTAAATAATTTAACATAATTTGTGGACCGCCATGCAAGGTTCTGATATGCGCATCTGCCACAATAAGATGAGTGAAATGAGACTCCTTTGGCAAAATAATTGGGTGCTTTGTCAGTTCATCTAATTGTGACTTTTCCAACCTACCTCTTACTCTCATAATATTTGCACTATCTAGATACGGACATAAAGCTTTCAGTTTACTTGTTTTCATTAGTAAATATCCCATTTTTTGTATTTGTTCATATTCCCTTGTAAATGTCTCTCTTTGTACCTTTTTTACACATGTTGTTAAAGCTTCTTCTACTTCTTTCTTTTGTAAATATGTTACTTTATTTTTGCCCTTGTTTAAAAATCGACGACAGTAAGCTACTACTCTTAACAGTCTCAATAAAGAAGAGAATCTATCAAACATTAAATCTGGAGCTACTGCTAAGTGTACTTTGATTGATTCTTCTAACATGCTACTAATATCCGTTGGTCTATTGTATTCAATGTTCTTATTTTTTAAGAAAGATGAACCTGAAAACCACATTTGGTTTTGTACTAAAAAACTCGGTAGCAACCTCTGTGAAGCGCAGTCCGCTGGATTGTTTGTACTTGAGACATGAAACCATTGAGATATTGTCATTGAAGTCAATATTTCAGAAGTACGATTTGCCACGAACGTCTTCCATCTGCTGGGATGGCTATTCAGCCAAGCCAGTACAACAGTTGAATCCGTCCATGCCATAATCTTCACCTTAGGTATATTCAACACCTCAGCAGTTTCTAATAGCAGTTTCGCCAGCAAAATTGCCCCACACAACTCCAAGCGAGTTATGCTAACTTGCTTTATAGGAGCTACCCTTGTCTTGGCAACCAGCAGTGAGACCTGTATATGTCCTGTGACGTCCTTCCGTCGCAGATAAATCACTGCAGAATAAGCCACCTTGGAGGCGTCACTAAAGCCGTGCAGCTCTAGATCATCATTAGGTGTAGTGCCAAGCCAACGAGGTATCTGAATCTTAGTCAGTATCTCCAATTCTGCGCGGTATGTCCGCCATTCTTCGACTAAATTTGTGCTCAATTCTTCATCCCAGCTTAATCCCGATAGCCATAATTTCTGGATGAAGATCTTTGCTAGTACTATTGATGGAGCTAGCCATCCCAAAGGATCGGATAGTCGAGCAATATCGGATATAACAGCACTCTTGGTTAGGGTATTAGTAATTTCAGACGGCAATTTTACTAAGTACTGAAATTTGTCTTCACTGCGGTTCCAAGTGAGTCCTAAAATTTTAATTGTACTATCTAATTTCATTTCTATTTTCTTTTGCCCTGGTATGTTAGTAATATTATCTTCTATATGTTCTTTTTTGCTATTATTTTCATTTGTAATTGTTTGTTCTATTTGATCTTTATCTTTACCTTTTTCTATAGAATTAATTGATTATTGCTATTCCACTTCTGTAGGACAAATCCTGCTTTACCTAATAATTCAGTTATTTGTTTGTATATCTCAATGCCTTCATCGACGTCATCACAGCCTGTCATCAAGTCATCCATGAAAAAGGCATTTAGCACTTTGTCTACCGCCAGTGGATAATTGTGACCACATCGTATGCCACCTGATGAAGTGTTCTGACTGCCTGATATGGTGCGGAGGCCGTTCCAAAGGTGACTGTTAGCAGCTCGTAATCCTGGATTGCAGATTCAGGATTATCACGCCAAAGAATACGCTGAAACATCCTGTCTACTTCAGATATTCTTACCTGCCGATACATTTTTACAATGTCAGCTACTAAAGCAATAGCGTGACGTCGCCATCTCATGACCGTATGGCGTAAATCTGCTTGCAGTGTCGGCCCAACCATCAAGGTATCATTAAGAGATACGCCCTTGTTATTTTTCTCAGAGGCGTTGAACACCACACGTACCTTTGTGGTCGTCTTGTCATTGCGTATTACCGCATGATGAGGAAGGTAAACAGCGAAATGTTTCTTGTCATCCTTCTGGTCAACAGCCCTCATGTGTCCTAAATATAAATATTCTTGTATAACCTTGCTGTACTCTTTCTTAAGTTCTGCATTCCTTTCTAATCTCTTCTCTAATGATTTAAATCTTGCTTCCGCTATTCCACGTGAATTGCCGGCTTTGCAAGGAGGATCTAAATCTCGGAACGGAAGCTTGACTACATATCTACCATCCTTATCTCTTCTGGTAGTTGTTCTGTATAGCTCTTCACATTTTTCCTCTTCTGGTGTAAATATTCTTTGCGTGTTCGTGTGTTCTTCGATTTCCCAAAACCTTTTGAGAAGCTCGTCCTCTTTGATTTGTGCGTGCATGACGCTAATATTATTTGGTCTCGATTCACATGTTGAATAAACTACACCAGAAAGTATCCATCCTAAAGAAGTGTTCTGAGCTATTAGAGTGCCAGAGGGACTCTTCACTATTCCGTCTTTCATGATAGTGCTGTAAGCATCCGCGCCTAACAGTACATCAATTTTATTTGGCACGTTGAACTCTGGGTCGGCTAGGCATAAACTAGGGTCAATCCAGTCAAAACGACTTAAGTTTATGGGCTGGTCTGGTAAGTAAGAGGTTATTTTACTCAAAACATAGGCATCGAATTGTAGTCTTACGCTAGAATCTACCCTTGACTGAATAGACAACTGAACCATATATTTAGCTATGGTTGTTCTATTGTTACCTAACCCAGTAATGATTCCTCTGACAGGAATTCGTTTCAAATTGAGCAACTGCACAGTGGCTTCTGTAATGAAGCAAGCCTGGGAGCCTTGATCTAATAAGGCTCGAACTAATTGATAATCACCAACTCTGGACTCGGCTCTTATTAGCGCGGTGGCTAGTAAGATCTGTCTTGGATTGGGTAATTTACCAGTAGAGAGACACGAAACTGTTGGCTTATCGCATGCATCAGAAGAACTAGCTTGGTTGTTAGAGAGAGTGGGCGAATCCTCAGTGCGTCTGTTATTGGAGCCTTCATTGACGTGCAGCAAAGAGTGATGACGCCTCTTACAAATTTTGCAAGCAGTTGGTGTCTTGCAATTATATTTGGTGTGATTGCTGCCTAAGCAATTAAAGCAGATCTTGTTCTTCGCTACGAATTCCCGCCTACTACTAATTGGTTGATTAGCGAACTTTTTGCAGAAGCACAGTTTGTGATATTCAGCTCAATACTCACACTGTAAAGCAGGTGATTACGTATAGTACGTATTCTATTGCCCTGGTGAACAAAAGACCTTTTCGGCTCAATGAACTCTAACGCGCGATAACGTGTTTCTAAAAATAATCTAAATTGCTCAAGCGTGGGCAATTCGTTACCGTCGGTGGGACTTACACTCAATTCCCACTGTTTGCGTGTCTCTAAATCCAGTTTGTCAACTACAATGTGAATGATAATTATATCCCATGTAGTCACATCTGCGTTCAAATTATTAAGTGCATTTAAACAATCATTCGTAGTGTCTAACAATTCTTTTAGAGCGGAACCTGATTCTACGCTCATACGTTTCTGGCCAAACAAACGTGTCAATATACAATTGGCTTGGTATTTTTTATTATCATACCGTTTCTCTAATACAGCCCAACATTGTGCATAATGAGCCTCACTTATTGGAGTATGCCTGATCAATTGTTCAACCTCTCCAGTAAGATGGTTTTTAAGATAATGGAGCCTTTGACAATCATCTAAAGCATCGTTTTATGAACTAATCCAATAAATAAATCTTTAAAGGTGACCCACTCACTATACTGGCCTGAAAAGGTAGGAATAGTAATTTTCGGCAATTTAACAAAGGCACTTGATGTTTTTTTAGGTGAATTGTCATTAGCCTTATCCTGTGTTGATTGTTTGACTGAAAGTTTGTTTAACATTGTTTTCAGTAATGATTTATATGTAATGTAATTGTCTTCAGTAGTGTCATAAATATCCATTATTATCTCACTTACTTGTTCTGTATCATATTTTTCATGTATTTTAGAATTAATGTCCTTAAATTTGTTCCAATCTTGTTCTAAAAGTTCTGTTCTAGTTTCTATGTACTCTAATGTAATTCTATCCTTAGGACTCTTTTTATAATTATTTAATCCTTTTTGTATCGTACCTTGTAAGTTTTTTAATAAGTTAATTAAGCCTTCCATTATGTTTATTTTTATTTAACTAAATTATTTTTGTATATTATATGATTTTGATTTCACCAGTAAACCAATGAAATAATATGATCTTATAAATACGCAAAGCTTTAAGCTACTAACGACAAATGCACTAATTCAACACATATGTACTTACACTAAAAATAAAACAATCAACAAAAAACAACTACAACTTAAAGCAGGCCCAATATTTAAAATTATTACACTATTGGTAAAACAAAATAAATCGCAACATAAAAACACTACAATAAGCAAACAAAGTGATCTCAATTTCTACAACTAAATCTAAGTCTATCTAAAATACAAACAAAATATTGCTAAGTGTTCAAAAATATTGAAAAATTTTACAAGTGTTTATAAACACTTTTACTATCGCACGAGGTCGGGCATAGGTTCCCCGTTCCCCCGTTTTTTATAAAACTTCTAAGTTAAACTCTATTCATGCAATTTTATTTCTACAAAGTTACTAAAATTTCAAGTGTAGTTACACTTGAAATTTTCTAAGTCCATAATATAAGGTAAAAACTTCTAAGTTTAAATGTACTAGGCAATAAAGTTCAAAATAGCTGGTAAGCAATGGATGAGATGATCTCGAACTAATAAGTCAATAAAAATGTACTCACAGTTGCACTTCAACACTCACGACACAAATTATCCATCCAGTGCTGCCATCTGTTGAGGTGAAAGACAATCTCCTGGTGATGTCACACGATGTCCACGACGAAATCGGTACAGGAACCCGAAGTTGACGGCGGCACCCGTCAGATGTCGCTTCTGTCCTCAATGCACTTCACCGCTTCAAGCGGCCTGCTTCCAGCGCTGTCGATGCAACGAGCCTCGTACCTTGCCGCAACAATCCGCTGCGAGTACGGGCGACAGTCGTTGGACCGTTGTTCTCAAAAATCCGGTCTCAGTAGGACCAATGGACACGCACCCTTATGGTACTTGTAAAGCGGACGAAATATGCACCACACCACTGCACTGTTTCGACGACTAGGGGATTATTCAATAAAACCACTGACGCCCGTTCTAATATGGTACTATATATCGACAAAAAAAAATTAAATCTCACGGACCTTATATAGCCCGATGTGAAACAAACGCTTGCGACTTTTAAGCACAAATTTACAACGCCATCTATCGAGCCTCATACGAACTTTTTGCATAGAACGTTTTGTTACACGCTTAACACTTATAGTCAAATAATATACGTCAACCATCATTAATTCAAAGAAATTTTCAATATATGGCCAGAACACAGTCATACTAGTCGTATGTGGCAAAAGCAATGTATAAAGTTATACGGTTATATTCAAAGTCTGTCAGACCCCTTTTGCAGAACACATTCAACTTTTCTCACAATCATCACAGTTAACTTAAATACAACTTAACTGGCAAGCAAGCAAAACTCATCATAACAGTTTAAAAAGGCCAGTTCAAGTACGAAAACTGAAAGAACAATGGCAGAATTTGGTCTGGGTTTGTTGTGGCGACCTTAAACTTCATATAAACAAAACAAATTGTTTTTTTTTTTCTACGATTTTTAATATTTTCACTTTGTCTCGTTAAAGCTAGAGTATTTTATGATGATAAAGAGCATTCCAATTGATTACGAATACTTTTTTATTTGATTGTTGCCATAGACAATGGTGTGACAGGAATAGACGTGAGTGCTATATCCGTATCGATTATTAAATAAGTAATCGATACGATCGACCTTTATAGAGTTGGTTTAGTTTAAAATGCAGTTATTTAATAATCAACATTATATAGCTTATTGATATAATCAACATTATATCAATAAGCTAATATTTTTGAAGCAAAACAACGTTTAAATCAAATAAAAACGTCACAGCATCGTTTTAAAGTTGTATCGATTTCACATGAAATCGATTTAAAATGTGCAGCTCTGCTTTTGTCTTTGGCTGTGACAGTTAAATGTTACAAAACACTTCCGCGTTTTGATGTCAATCTGACATATGTCATTTGATAATTCAAACGTACCTACCTTTCACATTGTTTAACTTTCATACTATAACTTTCCTTGTAACTACATTGTTCATTCTTAACTAAAACTTCAAACACCGATATCTTCTTTTTCCACCTTTCCTGAGTGAAAATAGAATCATTTATAGACTCTGTTACTAACGCCAAATTTTTTGATATATTTTTTAATACTGTTCGCTTCAATTTAATTTCAGACATTTTGATGTATGGATATATCTGCCATTGTCCTTTAACTTAGTTGCAATTTGAACTACTAAGCGCACCATAATTTAGTTCATACAAACTTCGGATAAGTTATAAAATATAGTTTTACATGATGTTACGAATTGAATATGACATGTCGGCGTGCTGAATAATTTCACTAAGAAAATAATTATTTCTGTCTGCTCTGAACGAGATTATAAACCATTCTCTGTGTTATTAACTCATGATCATTCGTAGTCGAACAAGAGGTTTTGTTTTAAATGTATAAATATGTAAAGCGGATTAAAATCGCAAATCGCTCAAGCTGCCAGCCGTGCCTCGCATCGTAAATGTAAGCGACCGTATGTTGGTCGCTACCTTGGTCGCACCCAGGTTTCACCAGCAAGCAAGTCACATCTTCTTCACGTGAGTTTTTATGCCGCCGCCGAGCAACAAAAGCATCAAAGAAATTGTTTATTAATAATTATCTCTGCCTTCGTGACAGTTCTTGACATAGTGTGACAGTTTGTTTTGTAAATATTGTTAAAATGTGAATTTATTTTTGTGATTTTTTTTTGTAAATATTATAATTATATAGGTAGTAATATAACGAATGCAATGTTGTGATGGCACTGGCGATGTGGACGTGAGTGCTAGTCAACCTACCACATCGTTGACTGGTCTGGTGCGCTGTCCGGATTGCTCCCAGGACCGCTTTTTCAAAGGTAAGCGGGGCCTGAAAGTGCATTTTGGTAAAGTACATAAATCCCAAAATGCACTTTCTGGCTCCACAATATCTTCACAACCTGTCTTAGGAGACACCACACAAATTCCTTTTTGGCAAACGCTATCAAAATTAAAACATTCGATCCCGGTTGTGAAAAGAGTTCCCCGTGGGGCAAGACCATCAGTATCCAAAAAATTAGCGGAATGTATTGGTCTTGTCGTCAGGGAGAACTCGAGAACAGCCTGGGAGCAATTACTGACTTTCCCTTATAGGATTCTACATGTTGATAAAAATCAGGCAGGCCAAAATTCGTTGACATCCCAAATTAAATATAATTGTCAAGTTTCGGCACACTCTTTAGATTCAAAATTTACGTTTGATAAGCAGAAGTCACTGTATCAATATGTAGAATCTAAATTAAGGGAGGGCGATATACGGGGCGCTTCTAGGCTCCTTTTCAGTAGCGATGTGGTGGCGCCTTGCTCTCCAGACACGCTTGCGGGTCTGAAGAGCAAGCATCCAGCGCCTATTAATGATCTCTCCTTCCCTGAAGCTCCCGACAGGGAATCAGAACATCTGATCACCACAGCCAAGGACGTGTTAGCAGCGGTTGGCTCCTTCCGGAGTGGCTCGGCCGGGGGCCTCGATGCACTGACGCCCCAGCACCTGAAAGACCTTGTGTGTGCCAGTGCTGGGGTGGCTGGCGATACACTTCTGAGGGAGTTGACTGCGCTAATAAATATGATGCTCTCCGGTAATGTGGACGACGCCATCGTTGACATCTTGTATGGGGCGAACTTGTGCGCCCTTAACAAGAGGGATGGTGGCATACGTCCCATTGCCGTGGGTTGCACATATCGGCGTATAGCAGCCAAGATATGCTGTAAATTTTACAGCAGGGAGCTATCGGAAAAATTCCAACCCCTCCAACTAGGTTTTGGTTCCAAAGGGGGTTGCGAGGCTGCTATACATGCCCTTTCTACGTACCTTGGAAGTGGTGATGGAGAGGTCATTTTGAAGGTTGACTTAAAAAACGCCTTCAATTCAGTGAATAGGGACACTTTGTTGGCACAAGCAAAATTAGAAACCCCTAAAATTTTTAAATTTCTTTGGCAATGTTACAGGTACCCCACAAAATTATTATATCAGGATAAGCTATTGGAATCAGCAGTTGGGTGTCAACAAGGTGACCCTCTTGGACCAGTCATTTTTAGTTTAGCAATACACCCCATAATTCGGCAAGTAAATTCTAAATTTAATGTATGGTTTTTAGATGACGGGACCCTAGGAGGGGATCCAGACATTGTATTACAAGATTTAGCTCTTCTTAAAAATAAATTCGCATCTATTGGCTTGGAACTAAATTCTAGTAAATGTGAGCTGTTTATAAATACAATAGACTCTTCAAAAAAACATTCGATTATATCTAAATTTAATCATTTGGCTTCAGACATCAAAATTGTTGATAAGAGTTCTCTTCGCCTTCTAGGTTCTCCAGTTTTTGAAGAATCTTTCGATTCTTTCATAGAGGAAAAAATTCAAAATTTTTGTGATATTTCAGATCGCCTATTCAAAATTAATGTACATTCGGCCTATACTATTATTCGATATTGTCTTTTCGTCCCAAAATTCACACATGCTTTAAGATCTTCCCAACTTTGGAAAAAATATGCACTTTTAGAACAAGTCGACAAAATTATCCAAACTACTTTAAAGAGAATACTAAATGTGGACTTGGACGACCGAGCCTGGCTACAAGCGTCATTGCCTATACGTCTGGGTGGGCTCGGTATACGCAAAATTTCTAGTGTCAGTTTACCGGCGTTTCTGTCTTCGGTTCACAGCACGGAAGAGTTAACTAGGAAAATTTTATCACCTACACTAGTTAACTCAGAAGTGCTGTGCAAATCCGAAGCTGTAAACGCCTGGAAAATGGCTTGTCCAAGCACTGTTTTGCCTACCAACCTATTCTCCCAAAGACAGTGGGATGCGCCGCTTTGTGACATTGTAAGGAAAAGTCTTTTAGATGCATCTTTTAACGTTGCAGAGCGTGCTCGCTTGCTGGCTGTGGGAGAATGGGAATCGGGTCTGTGGCTTCAGGCACTACCATCGTCCAACACTGGAACCATGTTGGACGATGAGACGTTCCGTATCGCCACTTGTCTTCGTTTAGGTGCTCCGTGTGTTTCTCCGCATCGATGTCATTGTGGAGAAGACGTCGATAGCCTCGGACACCATGGGCTATCTTGCAGCAGAAGCGCTGGTAGAATTCCCCGTCACGCCCATCTGAATGACATAATTCGTCGTGCTCTTGTCGCGTCTGGCGTACCAGCTGTACTTGAACCAAATGGTTTGGTACGCGACGACGGTAAGAGACCTGATGGTATGTCATTGTTGCCTTGGAAAATGGGTAGGCCCTTGGTGTGGGACGCAACCTGCGTAGACACCCTCGCGCCATCACATGTTCCAAGCACCGGAGGCCATGCTGGCGCTGCTGCTGCAACTGCGGAAACCCTCAAACGGCGCAAATACAGTAATTTTGTGAGTAATTACGTGTTTGAGCCGTTTGGGGTTGAAACGCTAGGCTCATGGGGTCCGAGCGCTCGTTCACTATTCTGGGAAATTTCTAAACGTTTAATCGACGTCTCACGTGACCAGAAGGCTGGTTTATTCCTTGCTCAGAGAATCAGCATTGCCATCCAGCGTGGCAATGCTGCCAGCCTTCTGGGCACGTTACCCGATGACATTGATGCGGAGGCATTTTACGACGCCTAAACCTTGTAAATATTTTAAATTTTTTATTTGTTTTTACGGTTTTTTGTACATCCGCTTGCTTGCTCCGCGCCGCAACCCACGCCGGCCCCTCTGCCCGGCCACTTGAAAGCGATAACGATCAAATGCCCACGCGTTTTTATCGCCTCGGCGCGCGGGTCGGGTTCCACACAATCGGTCCTTGTGACTCAATTTGTTTTGAAAGGTTGTCAAGTGTTATATTATTTATGTTTGTTATGAAACTAACTATGCAATGTTATCTTTGTTTATTTAGATTACGACTCTGGTGTCGAGTGATGCTCGTTTGAAATTGAGATAGCGCGTTTTAGAGCTCGCTTTGTATTTATAAGTTCATACCTCAAAACTTAAAGCGGTGACATATCGTTTTTAATATTTAATTACGCTACTTATATATTAGATAATAAGATAAAAATAAAAAAGTACACTTGTTTATACATATTTATGAATTACAGGCCTCTGATTCCAAACCATTATCTGGCGCCGCGAGGCGTAATTTATGTTAAATTTGATAAGGCCATATAATGCACAAATAACAGTTTTAAACATACAAATAAATAAACACTAAATAAGTAGTCTCATATTCTTTTAAAACAAAAAGAAATCATACGGATAGCATTCACCACTTCTGAGTAATATGAACATTTCTGAATCAGTTTCCATACTCTCAGTAAAATCACTGTTGCGCGCCAAAATCTACTAAAGGTCTCGAAAAAAGTCAAATCTTATATTTCATGCTGGAATTATTATATGTACGTGTTAGTTATTTACATACCTTGATAAACACAATAGATCTTAAAGAATAAAACTAAATTTAACAGAAAAAACAGCACAAATACACTCACACATTCCGCACATTCCGCACCGACTCAACACTCAATGACAACATTGACAACAAACGTTTTTTTTTTTAATTTCTCTATGGAGTCGAAACTCGACTGGGATTAGTATGACGGGAAATTTAACGTAGAAACGAGATACATAATACAAACTAAGCCCTAGAGCGACAGAGACGAGTATATTTCACTCTTTCGACCGCGAGAGCCATGTCATATACAGTATGACACGGGCAAAGCAGACTGAGATGCGATGTTATATGCCATATAACACGGGCAATTTAGTGTTTGAATTTTGTTATATGCCATATAACACGGGCAAGCAAGCGGATATACTACTTAGACATTAAGATTAGATTAAGCTACATATAGATTATAAAATTAAATACCTTGATTATAATTATAAAAAAAAAACTACATCTTCTTTTACCCCACAACACTCTCTTATCACACAATTCTTTACTCTGTCAGTCAAAGAAACACCACACATACTTCGCAGTGCTCTCATTTCTACAGCGTTTATTCTACTTTCATGACTCTTCTGCCATACCCAACTATCACTACCATACATAAGACTAGGTACTAACACCCCTCTATGGACAGCCAAACGTGCCTTTTTGGACACGTTTTGGCTATTCATAAACGCCTTCAGAGCTCCATTCACTCTATTACCTGCATTAACTCTTCTTTCCATATCTTCTACATTCTTACCATCTCTTGTAAACAGCGTACCTAAATATACAAACTCATTCACTTGCTCCACTCGTTGTCCATCGATCATAACATTACAAGCCGTAACGCATTCATCCTTTTCAAAAACCATAACTTTCGTTTTACTTTCATTCCTTTCCTCTCTAACGCACCTTGCATGATTGTTACCATCTCCTGCAACTCATCCGCTGAAGACGCAAGTATAACCTGATCATCAGCATAAAGGAGGCATTTGACAAGTAACTCATTCATCCTTAATCCACAGTCACTATTTTTCAAATCTTGCAAACAACTGTCCATGAAGAGGTTGAACAGCCACGGCGACGCTACACATCCCTGTCTAACACCTGTCTCGATGGTAAACCAATCCGTGTACGACCCATTTATCCTCACACAAGCTCTAGAATCTTCATAAAGGGATTTCAGAGCTCGTATGAGGCTGCTGTTCACCCCATACATCGACAGTACCGACCACATTTCATTCCTCACCACTTTATCGTAAGCCTTTTCCAGATCCACGAATGCGCGATAGACCTTTTAACCTTTGGCCAAGAATTTTTCGGCTATGCACCGCAAGGAAAAGACTTGATCCGTGCACCCCATACCCTTTCGGAATCCTGCTTGTACATCCCATATTTTCTTGTCGGTTACTTCCATAACTCTTTCAATCAGTACCTTCGCATACAATTTGCCAACAATGCTGAGAAGGCTAATGCCTCTATAGTTCTTGCAGTCTTGTTGCGAGCCTTTTCCCTTATAAAGAGGCACAACCACCGCTGTGGTCCAGTCATCAGGTACTCGGCCGGTGTTCCAGCACAAGTTAAATAAGCGCTGCAGCTGACCAACTACGATGCCCATTACCATTCATTTCGTCGATCGATGTCTCTATCGCCGTTCTTTCAAATAGACCTTCAAAATACTCCTTCCATCTCTTCAGCACGCATGATTCACCATTCAGTATCTTTCCATTCTTGTCTCTGATTGACGTGTATTCTGAGGATTGAGTTCTTCCTCGAACTGCACGAACGGATTTCCAGAAAAACTTTATGTTTCTCCGGAAATCTTCAGATAGTCTGCTATCAAACTCATCTTTCTTTTCCTCTTTTTTCCTTTTAACAATTTCTTTCACAATTCTTTTTGACCTAACAAACTCCTTTCTTGCTTCATCTATGTCATCACTCGTTGCATTTTCCATTCTTTCATTTGCTCTTGCAGCCAACCAATCTAACCAAGCTTTCTTCTTCTCTGACACTGCTGATTGTACATCCTTGTCTCACCATGTATTCTTAACCTTTCATATTTTCCTTCTCTTAATCACACCACATACTTCAGACGCTACACATACTAGCTTTTCTTTAAAAGATTGCCATAATTCTTCCATATCATTTATGCCATCGAACCTCTCAAATCTTTCTATCAATCTTCGCTTATACTCATCTTTCACATCTTTTTCTTGCAGATTTTCTACTTTTATTCTTTCTAGGACCCTATTTTTATTATGTTCTCAGTGTCGCCATCCTTTAAAGAGTCCACTTATCCGGCTCATCACCAAGAAGTGGTCTGTGTGGATGCCGATCCCTCGATACACCCTTGTATCTAACACATTCTTTCTCAAACGTCCATCTACAATTACAAAATCAATCATACGTCTTCTAACATTCTTAGCCTCACGCGTATACATGTGTATCCTTTTGTGATCAAACATGATGTTTGTCACACAAAGGTTCCACACTAAACAAACCTCAAGCAAAACTTTTCCATTTTCATTCACACTCTCATCACCAAATCCACCTAAAACCCTTTCAAATCCATCTCGTTTTACTCCCACCCATCCATTGAAATCACCTAACAAGATCAATCTTTCGTTCTCCTTACATTTCCTCAAAATCGCTCTTAAGTTCTCCCAAAATTCCTGCCTTTCGTCTTGTTCTTGCTGTGACATACCCGCTACTATATTGACCGTGGCGTAAACCCCTACAATAAAGAGACTAGTAAGTCCTACTTTCATTCTCATCCACAATAGTCTAGCATTTACACATTCATATTCCTTAACGCACTCATTCATTCGCGCAGACAGTATTAAACCAACTCCCTTGCAGGCTCTGGTGGTACTGTATACCCCAGACCAATAAGCCGTGTAGCTGTCATGCTTGGTGGGGCCACAACCTTTCCTTTTTGTCTCATTCACACATAGAACATCAATCTTCTATCATCCATCATCTGGCATACTTCATTCAATTTACCATCCATTCCTCCTCCAACATTTAATGTTGCAAACCGGCTTTCCGTAGGCCGCTTTTCGCCCTCGCGGGAAACGAGACGTGATGGGTTGCGAAACGCCTCGCCGCCATCTGGAGAAATATTATTTTCAGTTCTCATAGCGTTCCCACGAGCATTTTTTCATTCATTTTTTTATTTATTTTTTATTCATTTTTTATTGATAATATATTTTATATACTAAATCTCTGAAATAGCTGAACCGAATTTAATGGAAGATAGAGAACTTCGTAGAGCTACTCATAGCCTATAATTGGACTTGGCAGGTGGCGCTGTTGCCGAGATACCGAAAAAAAAATTGGTTGAAACCGCGGACAGCTAGTAAAGTAATATAATATTCTTTTTCAAAAACATGAACAGTCTAAGCCGTCACAAATTAATGAGAATTTAAAGTATTCTCTAATTTCTTGTTTTAAAGTCTTTAATTGCAAAACTAAAATAAAAACAGGTGCACTCAATTGCCCTAAAATCAACCCAGCCCAACATTGTGCATAATGAGCCTCACTTATTGGAGTATGCCTGATCAATTGTTCAGCCTCTCCAGTAAGATGGTTTTTAAGATAATGGAGCCTTTGACAATCATCTAAAGCATCGTTTTATGAACTAATCCAATAAATAAATCTTTAAAGGTGACCCACTCACTATACTGGCCTGAAAAGGTAGGAATAGTAATTTTCGGCAATTTAACAAAGGCACTTGATGTTTTTTTAGGTGAATTGTCATTAGCCTTATCCTGTGTTGATTGTTTGACTGAAAGTTTGTTTAACATTGTTTTCAGTAATGATTTATATGTAATGTAATTGTCTTCAGTAGTGTCATAAATATCCATTATTATCTCACTTACTTGTTCTGTATCATATTTTTCATGTATTTTAGAATTAATGTCCTTAAATTTGTTCCAATCTTGTTCTAAAAGTTCTGTTCTAGTTTCTATGTACTCTAATGTAATTCTATCCTTAGGACTCTTTTTATAATTATTTAATCCTTTTTGTATCGTACCTTGTAAGTTTTTTAATAAGTTAATTAAGCCTTCCATTATGTTTATTTTTATTTAACTAAATTATTTTTGTATATTATATGATTTTGATTTCACCAGTAAACCAATGAAATAATATGATCTTATAAATACGCAAAGCTTTAAGCTACTAACGACAAATGCACTAATTCAACACATATGTACTTACACTAAAAATAAAACAATCAACAAAAAACAACTACAACTTAAAGCAGGCCCAATATTTAAAATTATTACACTATTGGAAAAACAAAATAAATCGCAACATAAAAACACTACAATAAGCAAACAAAGTGATCTCAATTTCTACAACTAAATCTAAGTCTATCTAAAATACAAACAAAATATTGCTAAGTGTTCAAAAATATTGAAAAATTTTACAAGTGTTTATAAACACTTTTACTATCGCACGAGGTCGGGCATAGGTTCCCCGTTCCCCCGTTTTTTATAAAACTTCTAAGTTAAACTCTATTCATGCAATTTTATTTCTACAAAGTTACAAACTACACTTGAAGTTTTCTAAGTCCATAATATAAGGTAAAAACTTCTAAGTTTAAATGTACTAGGCAATAAAGTTCAAAGTAGCTGGTAAGCAATGGATGAGATGATCTCGAACTAATAAGTCAATAAAAATGTACTCACAGTTGCACTTCAACACTCACGACACAAATTATCCATCCAGTGCTGCCATCTGTTGAGGTGAAAGACAATCTCCTGGTGACGTCACACGATGTCCACGACGAAATCGGTACAGGAACCCGAAGTTGACGGCGTCACCCGTCAGATGTCGCTTCTGTCCTCAATGCACTTCACCGCTTCAAGCGGCCTGCTTCCAGCGCTGTCGATGCAACGAGCCTCGTACCTTGCCGCAACAATCCGCTGCGAGTACGGGCGACAGTCGTTGGACCGTTGTTCTCAAAAATCCGGTCTCAGTAGGACCAATGGACACGCACCCTTATGGTACTTGTAAAGCGGACGAAATATGCACCACACCACTGCACTGTTTCGACGACTAGGGGATTATTCAATAAAACCACTGACGCCCGTTCTAATATGGTACTATATATCGACAAAAAAAAATTAAATCTCACGGACCTTATATAGCCCGATGTGAAACAAACGCTTGCGACTGTTAAGCACAAATTTACAACGCCATCTATCGAGCCTCATACGAACTTTTTGCATAGAACGTTTTGTTACACGCTTAACACTTATAGTCAAATAATATACGTCAACCATCATTAATTCAAAGAAATTTTCAATATATGGCCAGAACACAGTCATACTAGTCGTATGTGGCAAAAGCAATGTATAAAGTTATACGGTTATATTCAAAGTCTGTCAGACCCCTTTTGCAGAACACATTCAACTTTTCTCACAATCATCACAGTTAACTTAAATACAACTTAACTGGCAAGCAAGCAAAACTCATCATAACAGTTTAAAAAGGCCAGTTCAAGTACGAAAACTCAAAGAACAATGGCAGAATTTGGTCTGGGTTTGTTGTGGCGACCTTAAACTTCATATAAACAAAACAAATTGTTTTTTTTTTCTACGATTTTTAATATTTTCACTTTGTCTCGTTAAAGCTAGAGTATTTTATGATGATAAAGAGCATTCCAATTGATTACGAATACTTTTTTATTTGATTGTTGCCATAGACAATGGTGTGACAGGAATAGACGTGAGTGCTATATCCGTATCGATTATTAAATAAGTAATCGATACGATCGACCTTTATAGAGTTGGTTTAGTTTAAAATGCAGTTATTTAATAATCAACATTATATAGCTTATTGATATAATCAACATTATATCAATAAGCTAATATTTTTGAAGCAAAACAACGTTTAAATCAAATAAAAACGTCACAGCATCGTTTTAAAGTTGTATCGATTTCACATGAAATCGATTTAAAATGTGCAGCTCTGCTTTTGTCTTTGGCTGTGACAGTTAGATGTTACAAAACACTTCCGCGTTTTGATGTCAATCTGACATATGTCATTTGATAATTCAAACGTACCTACCTTTCACATTGTTTAACTTTCATACTATAACTTTCCTTGTAACTACATTGTTCATTCTTAACTAAAACTTCAAACACCGATATCTTCTTTTTCCACCTTTCCTGAGTGAAAATAGAATCATTTATAGACTCTGTTACTAACGCCAAATTTTTTGATATATTTTTTAATACTGTTCGCTTCAATTTAATTTCAGACATTTTGATGTATGGATATATCTGCCATTGTCCTTTAACTTAGTTGCAATTTGAACTACTAAGCGCACCATAATTTAGTTCATACTAACTTCGGATAAGTTATAAAATATAGTTTTTAATTATATGCATATTTTCACTTAATTATACTCAAGTCATTTATGACAAGATAACATATTTTTTTATTGATACATACATACATACATACATACATAGACTCACGCCTGTTTCCCGGAGGGGTAGGCAGAGACTACGGAGCGCCATTTGCAACGATCTTGACATATTATCTCTCTTGCTTCATTCACTCCCATCAGATTCCTCATGCATGCCCTTCTGTTCAGGGTGCTTCTAACCTGTCCTGTTTTTAGGATGTCTCCAATCTGGTCTGAGAACGTCCGCCTAGGTCTTCCCTTTCGTTCTGTCCCTTCCACACTTGCCTTATATATCTGCTTGGTCAGACTTTCGTCATCCATCCTCTCCACGTGTCCAAACCATCTTAGCATACCTTTCTCGATGCTTGTCACTACATCTTCTTTTACCCCACAACACTCTCTTATCACACAATTCTTTACTCTGTCAGTCAAAGAAACACCACACATACTTCGCAGTGCTCTCATTTCTACAGCGTTTATTCTACTTTCATGACTCTTCTGCCATACCCAACTATCACTACCATACATAAGACTAGGTACTAACACCCATCTATGGACAGCCAAACGTTCCTTTTTGGACACGTTTTGGCTATTCATAAACGCCTTCAGAGCTCCATTCACTCTATTACCTGCATTAACTCTTCTTTCCATATCTTCTACATTCTTACCATCTCTTGTAAACAGCGTACCTAAATATACAAACTCATTCACTTGCTCCACTCGTTGTCCATCGATCATAACATTACAAGCCGTAACGCATTCATCCTTTTCAAAAACCATAACTTTCGTTTTACTTTCATTCCTTTCCTCTGTAACGCACCTTGCATGATTGTTACCATCTCCTGCAACTCATCCGCTGAAGACGCAAGTATAACCTGATCATCAGCATAAAGGAGGCATTTGACAAGTAACTCATTCATCCTTAATCCACAGTCACTATTTTTCAAATCTTGCAAACAACTGTCCATGAAGAGGTTGAACAGCCACGGCGACGCTACACATCCCTGTCTAACACCTGTCTCGATGGTAAACCAATCCGTGTACGACCCATTTATCCTCACACAAGCTCTAGAATCTTCATAAAGGGATTTCAGAGCTCGTATGAGGCTGCTGTTCACCCCATACATCGACAGTACCGACCACATTTCATTCCTCACCACTTTATCGTAAGCCTTTTCCAGATCCACGAATGCGCGATAGACCTTTTGACCTTTGGCCAAGAATTTTTCGGCTATGCACCGCAAGGAAAAGACTTGATCCGTGCACCCCATACCCTTTCGGAATCCTGCTTGTACATCCCATATTTTCTTGTCGGTTACTTCCATAACTCTTTCAATCAGTACCTTCGCATACAATTTGCCAACAATGCTGAGAAGGCTAATGCCTCTATAGTTCTTGCAGTCTTGTTGCGAGCCTTTTCCCTTATAAAGAGGCACAACCACCGCTGTGGTCCAGTCATCAGGTACTCGGCCGGTGTTCCAGCACAAGTTAAATAAGCGCTGCAGCTGACCAACTACGATGCCCATTACCATTCATTTCGTCGATCGATGTCTCTATCGCCGTTCTTTCAAATAGACCTTCAAAATACTCCTTCCATCTCTTCAGCACGCATGATTCACCATTCAGTATCTTTCCATTCTTGTCTCTGATTGACGTGTATTCTGAGGATTGAGTTCTTCCTCGAACTGCACGAACGGATTTCCAGAAAAACTTTATGTTTCTCCGGAAATCTTCAGATAGTCTGCTATCAAACTCATCTTTCTTTTCCTCTTTTTTCCTTTTAACAATTTCTTTCACAATTCTTTTTGACCTAACAAACTCCTTTCTTGCTTCATCTATGTCATCACTCGTTGCATTTTCCATTCTTTCATTTGCTCTTGCAGCCAACCAATCTAACCAAGCTTTCTTCTTCTCTGACACTGCTGATTGTACATCCTTGTCTCACCATGTATTCTTAACCTTTCATATTTTCCTTCTCTTAATCACACCACATACTTCAGACGCTACACATACTAGCTCTTCTTTAAAAGATTGCCATAATTCTTCCATATCATTTATGCCATCGAACCTCTCAAATCTTTCTATCAATCTTCGCTTATACTCATCTTTCACATCTTTTTCTTGCAGATTTTCTACTTTTATTCTTTCTAGGACCCTATTTTTATTATGTTCTCGGTGTCGCCATCCTTTAAAGAGTCCACTTATCCGGCTCATCACCAAGAAGTGGTCTGTGTGGATGCCGATCCCTCGATACACCCTTGTATCTAACACATTCTTTCTCAAACGTCCATCTACAATTACAAAATCAATCATACGTCTTCTAACATTCTTAGCCTCACGCGTATACATGTGTATCCTTTTGTGATCAAACATGATGTTTGTCACACAAAGGTTCCACACTAAACAAACCTCAAGCAAAACTTTTCCATTTTCATTCACACTCTCATCACCAAATCCACCTAAAACCCTTTCAAATCCATCTCGTTTTACTCCCACCCATCCATTGAAATCACCTAACAAGATCAATCTTTCGTTCTCCTTACATTTCCTCAAAATCGCTCTTAAGTTCTCCCAAAATTCCTGCCTTTCGTCTTGTTCTTGCTGTGACATACCCGCTACTATATTGACCGTGGCGTAAACCCCTACAATAAAGAGACTAGTAAGTCCTACTTTCATTCTCATCCACAATAGTCTAGCATTTACACATTCATATTCCTTAACGCACTCATTCATTCGCGCAGACAGTATTAAACCAACTCCCTTGCAGGCTCTGGTGGTACTGTATACCCCAGACCAATAAGCCGTGTAGCTGTCATGCTTGGTGGGGCCACAACCTTTCCTTTTTGTCTCATTCACACATAGAACATCAATCTTCTATCATCCATCATCTGGCATACTTCATTCAATTTACTATCCATTCCTCCTCCAACATTTAATGTTGCAAACCGGCTTTCCGTAGGCCGCTTTTCGCCCTCGCGGGAAACGAGACGTGATGGGTTGCGAAACGCCTCGCCGCCATCTGGAGAAATATTATTTTCAGTTCTCATAGCGTTCCCACGAGCATTTTTTCATTCATTTTTTTATTTATTTTTTATTCATTTTTTATTGATAATATATTTTATATACTAAATCTCTGAAATAGCTGAACCGAATTTAATGGAAGATAGAGAACTTCGTAGAGCTACTCATAGCCTATAATTGGACTTGGCAGGTGGCGCTGTTGCCGAGATACCGAAAAAAAAATTGGTTGAAACCGCGGACAGCTAGTAAAGTAATATAATATTCTTTTTCAAAAACATGAACAGTCTAAGCCGTCACAAATTAATGAGAATTTAAAGTATTCTCTAATTTCTTGTTTTAAAGTCTTTAATTGCAAAACTAAAATAAAAACAGGTGCACTCAATTGCCCTAAAATCAACCCAGCCCAACATTGTGCATAATGAGCCTCACTTATTGGAGTATGCCTGATCAATTGTTCAGCCTCTCCAGTAAGATGGTTTTTAAGATAATGGAGCCTTTGACAATCATCTAAAGCATCGTTTTATGAACTAATCCAATAAATAAATCTTTAAAGGTGACCCACTCACTATACTGGCCTGAAAAGGTAGGAATAGTAATTTTCGGCAATTTAACAAAGGCACTTGATGTTTTTTTAGGTGAATTGTCATTAGCCTTATCCTGTGTTGATTGTTTGACTGAAAGTTTGTTTAACATTGTTTTCAGTAATGATTTATATGTAATGTAATTGTCTTCAGTAGTGTCATAAATATCCATTATTATCTCACTTACTTGTTCTGTATCATATTTTTCATGTATTTTAGAATTAATGTCCTTAAATTTGTTCCAATCTTGTTCTAAAAGTTCTGTTCTAGTTTCTATGTACTCTAATGTAATTCTATCCTTAGGACTCTTTTTATAATTATTTAATCCTTTTTGTATCGTACCTTGTAAGTTTTTTAATAAGTTAATTAAGCCTTCCATTATGTTTATTTTTATTTAACTAAATTATTTTTGTATATTATATGATTTTGATTTCACCAGTAAACCAATGAAATAATATGATCTTATAAATACGCAAAGCTTTAAGCTACTAACGACAAATGCACTAATTCAACACATATGTACTTACACTAAAAATAAAACAATCAACAAAAAACAACTACAACTTAAAGCAGGCCCAATATTTAAAATTATTACACTATTGGTAAAACAAAATAAATCGCAACATAAAAACACTACAATAAGCAAACAAAGTGATCTCAATTTCTACAACTAAATCTAAGTCTATCTAAAATACAAACAAAATATTGCTAAGTGTTCAAAAATATTGAAAAATTTTACAAGTGTTTATAAACACTTTTACTATCGCACGAGGTCGGGCATAGGTTCCCCGTTCCCCCGTTTTTTATAAAACTTCTAAGTTAAACTCTATTCATGCAATTTTATTTCTACAAAGTTACAAACTACACTTGAAATTTTCTAAGTCCATAATATAAGGTAAAAACTTCTAAGTTTAAATGTACTAGGCAATAAAGTTCAAAATAGCTGGTAAGCAATGGATGAGATGATCTCGAACTAATAAGTCAATAAAAATGTACTCACAGTTGCACTTCAACACTCACGACACAAATTATCCATCCAGTGCTGCCATCTGTTGAGGTGAAAGACAATCTCCTGGTGACGTCACACGATGTCCACGACGAAATCGGTACAGGAACCCGAAGTTGACGGCGGCACCCGTCAGATGTCGCTTCTGTCCTCAATGCACTTCACCGCTTCAAGCGGCCTGCTTCCAGCGCTGTCGATGCAACGAGCCTCGTACCTTGCCGCAACAATCCGCTGCGAGTACGGGCGACAGTCGTTGGACCGTTGTTCTCAAAAATCCGGTCTCAGTAGGACCAATGGACACGCACCCTTATGGTACTTGTAAAGCGGACGAAATATGCACCACACCACTGCACTGTTTCGACGACTAGGGGATTATTCAATAAAACCACTGACGCCCGTTCTAATATGGTACTATATATCGACAAAAAAAAATTAAATCTCACGGACCTTATATAGCCCGATGTGAAACAAACGCTTGCGACTTTTAAGCACAAATTTACAACGCCATCTATCGAGCCTCATACGAACTTTTTGCATAGAACGTTTTGTTACACGCTTAACACTTATAGTCAAATAATTTACGTCAACCATCATTAATTCAAAGAAATTTTCAATATATGGCCAGAACACAGTCATACTAGTCGTATGTGGCAAAAGCAATGTATAAAGTTATACGGTTATATTCAAAGTCTGTCAGACCCCTTTTGCAGAACACATTCAACTTTTCTCACAATCATCACAGTTAACTTAAATACAACTTAACTGGCAAGCAAGCAAAACTCATCATAACAGTTTAAAAAGGCCAGTTCAAGTACGAAAACTCAAATAACAATGGCAGAATTTGGTCTGGGTTTGTTGTGGCGACCTTAAACTTCATATAAACAAAACAAATTGTTTTTTTTTTCTACGATTTTTAATATTTTCACTTTGTCTCGTTAAAGCTAGAGTATTTTATGATGATAAAGAGCATTCCAATTGATTACGAATACTTTTTTATTTGATTGTTGCCATAGACAATGGTGTGACAGGAATAGACGTGAGTGCTATATCCGTATCGATTATTAAATAAGTAATCGATACGATCGACCTTTATAGAGTTGGTTTAGTTTAAAATGCAGTTATTTAATAATCAACATTATATAGCTTATTGATATAATCAACATTATATCAATAAGCTAATATTTTTGAAGCAAAACAACGTTTAAATCAAATAAAAACGTCACAGCATCGTTTTAAAGTTGTATCGATTTCACATGAAATCGATTTAAAATGTGCAGCTCTGCTTTTGTCTTTGGCTGTGACAGTTAGATGTTACAAAACACTTCCGCGTTTTGATGTCAATCTGACATATGTCATTTGATAATTCAAACGTACCTACCTTTCACATTGTTTAACTTTCATACTATAACTTTCCTTGTAACTACATTGTTCATTCTTAACTAAAACTTCAAACACCGATATCTTCTTTTTCCACCTTTCCTGAGTGAAAATAGAATCATTTATAGACTCTGTTACTAACGCCAAATTTTTTGATATATTTTTTAATACTGTTCGCTTCAATTTAATTTCAGACATTTTGATGTATGGATATATCTGCCATTGTCCTTTAACTTAGTTGCAATTTGAACTACTAAGCGCACCATAATTTAGTTCATACTAACTTCGGATAAGTTATAAAATATAGTTTTTAATTATATGCATATTTTCACTTAATTATACTCAAGTCATTTATGACAAGATAACATATTTTTTTATTGATACATACATACATACATACATACATAGACTCACGCCTGTTTCCCGGAGGGGTAGGCAGAGACTACGGAGCGCCATTTGCAACGATCTTGACATATTATCTCTCTTGCTTCATTCACTCCCATCAGATTCCTCATGCATGCCCTTCTGTTCAGGGTGCTTCTAACCTGTCCTGTTTTTAGGATGTCTCCAATCTGGTCTGAGAACGTCCGCCTAGGTCTTCCCTTTCGTTCTGTCCCTTCCACACTTGCCTTATATATCTGCTTGGTCAGACTTTCGTCATCCATCCTCTCCACGTGTCCAAACCATCTTAGCATACCTTTCTCGATGCTTGTCACTACATCTTCTTTTACCCCACAACACTCTCTTATCACACAATTCTTTACTCTGTCAGTCAAAGAAACACCACACATACTTCGCAGTGCTCTCATTTCTACAGCGTTTATTCTACTTTCATGACTCTTCTGCCATACCCAACTATCACTACCATACATAAGACTAGGTACTAACACCCATCTATGGACAGCCAAACGTTCCTTTTTGGACACGTTTTGGCTATTCATAAACGCCTTCAGAGCTCCATTCACTCTATTACCTGCATTAACTCTTCTTTCCATATCTTCTACATTCTTACCATCTCTTGTAAACAGCGTACCTAAATATACAAACTCATTCACTTGCTCCACTCGTTGTCCATCGATCATAACATTACAAGCCGTAACGCATTCATCCTTTTCAAAAACCATAACTTTCGTTTTACTTTCATTCCTTTCCTCTCTAACGCACCTTGCATGATTGTTACCATCTCCTGCAACTCATCCGCTGAAGACGCAAGTATAACCTGATCATCAGCATAAAGGAGGCATTTGACAAGTAACTCATTCATCCTTAATCCACAGTCACTATTTTTCAAATCTTGCAAACAACTGTCCATGAAGAGGTTGAACAGCCACGGCGACGCTACACATCCCTGTCTAACACCTGTCTCGATGGTAAACCAATCCGTGTACGACCCATTTATCCTCACACAAGCTCTAGAATCTTCATAAAGGGATTTCAGAGCTCGTATGAGGCTGCTGTTCACCCCATACATCGACAGTACCGACCACATTTCATTCCTCACCACTTTATCGTAAGCCTTTTCCAGATCCACGAATGCGCGATAGACCTTTTGACCTTTGGCCAAGAATTTTTCGGCTATGCACCGCAAGGAAAAGACTTGATCCGTGCACCCCATACCCTTTCGGAATCCTGCTTGTACATCCCATATTTTCTTGTCGGTTACTTCCATAACTCTTTCAATCAGTACCTTCGCATACAATTTGCCAACAATGCTGAGAAGGCTAATGCCTCTATAGTTCTTGCAGTCTTGTTGCGAGCCTTTTCCCTTATAAAGAGGCACAACCACCGCTGTGGTCCAGTCATCAGGTACTCGGCCGGTGTTCCAGCACAAGTTAAATAAGCGCTGCAGCTGACCAACTACGATGCCCATTACCATTCATTTCGTCGATCGATGTCTCTATCGCCGTTCTTTCAAATAGACCTTCAAAATACTCCTTCCATCTCTTCAGCACGCATGATTCACCATTCAGTATCTTTCCATTCTTGTCTCTGATTGACGTGTATTCTGAGGATTGAGTTCTTCCTCGAACTGCACGAACGGATTTCCAGAAAAACTTTATGTTTCTCCGGAAATCTTCAGATAGTCTGCTATCAAACTCATCTTTCTTTTCCTCTTTTTTCCTTTTAACAATTTCTTTCACAATTCTTTTTGACCTAACAAACTCCTTTCTTGCTTCATCTATGTCATCACTCGTTGCATTTTCCATTCTTTCATTTGCTCTTGCAGCCAACCAATCTAACCAAGCTTTCTTCTTCTCTGACACTGCTGATTGTACATCCTTGTCTCACCATGTATTCTTAACCTTTCATATTTTCCTTCTCTTAATCACACCACATACTTCAGACGCTACACATACTAGCTCTTCTTTAAAAGATTGCCATAATTCTTCCATATCATTTATGCCATCGAACCTCTCAAATCTTTCTATCAATCTTCGCTTATACTCATCTTTCACATCTTTTTCTTGCAGATTTTCTACTTTTATTCTTTCTAGGACCCTATTTTTATTATGTTCTCGGTGTCGCCATCCTTTAAAGAGTCCACTTATCCGGCTCATCACCAAGAAGTGGTCTGTGTGGATGCCGATCCCTCGATACACCCTTGTATCTAACACATTATTTCTCAAACGTCCATCTACAATTACAAAATCAATCATACGTCTTCTAACATTCTTAGCCTCACGCGTATACATGTGTATCCTTTTGTGATCAAACATGATGTTTGTCACACAAAGGTTCCACACTAAACAAACCTCAAGCAAAACTTTTCCATTTTCATTCACACTCTCATCACCAAATCCACCTAAAACCCTTTCAAATCCATCTCGTTTTACTCCCACCCATCCATTGAAATCACCTAACAAGATCAATCTTTCGTTCTCCTTACATTTCCTCAAAATCGCTCTTAAGTTCTCCCAAAATTCCTGCCTTTCGTCTTGTTCTTGCTGTGACATACCCGCTACTATATTGACCGTGGCGTAAACCCCTACAATAAAGAGACTAGTAAGTCCTACTTTCATTCTCATCCACAATAGTCTAGCATTTACACATTCATATTCCTTAACGCACTCATTCATTCGCGCAGACAGTATTAAACCAACTCCCTTGCAGGCTCTGGTGGTACTGTATACCCCAGACCAATAAGCCGTGTAGCTGTCATGCTTGGTGGGGCCACAACCTTTCCTTTTTGTCTCATTCACACATAGAACATCAATCTTCTATCATCCATCATCTGGCATACTTCATTCAATTTACTATCCATTCCTCCTCCAACATTTAATGTTGCAAACCGGCTTTCCGTAGGCCGCTTTTCGCCCTCGCGGGAAACGAGACGTGATGGGTTGCGAAACGCCTTGCCGCCATCTGGAGAAATATTATTTTCAGTTCTCATAGCGTTCCCACGAGCATTTTTTCATTCATTTTTTTATTTATTTTTTATTCATTTTTTATTGATAATATATTTTATATACTAAATCTCTGAAATAGCTGAACCGAATTTAATGGAAGATAGAGAACTTCGTAGAGCTACTCATAGCCTATAATTGGACTTGGCAGGTGGCGCTGTTGCCGAGATACCGAAAAAAAAATTGGTTGAAACCGCGGACAGCTAGTAAAGTAATATAATATTCTTTTTCAAAAACATGAACAGTCTAAGCCGTCACAAATTAATGAGAATTTAAAGTATTCTCTAATTTCTTGTTTTAAAGTCTTTAATTGCAAAACTAAAATAAAAACAGGTGCACTCAATTGCCCTAAAATCAACCCAGCCCAACATTGTGCATAATGAGCCTCACTTATTGGAGTATGCCTGATCAATTGTTCAGCCTCTCCAGTAAGATGGTTTTTAAGATAATGGAGCCTTTGACAATCATCTAAAGCATCGTTTTATGAACTAATCCAATAAATAAATCTTTAAAGGTGACCCACTCACTATACTGGCCTGAAAAGGTAGGAATAGTAATTTTCGGCAATTTAACAAAGGCACTTGATGTTTTTTTAGGTGAATTGTCATTAGCCTTATCCTGTGTTGATTGTTTGACTGAAAGTTTGTTTAACATTGTTTTCAGTAATGATTTATATGTAATGTAATTGTCTTCAGTAGTGTCATAAATATCCATTATTATCTCACTTACTTGTTCTGTATCATATTTTTCATGTATTTTAGAATTAATGTCCTTAAATTTGTTCCAATCTTGTTCTAAAAGTTCTGTTCTAGTTTCTATGTACTCTAATGTAATTCTATCCTTAGGACTCTTTTTATAATTATTTAATCCTTTTTGTATCGTACCTTGTAAGTTTTTTAATAAGTTAATTAAGCCTTCCATTATGTTTATTTTTATTTAACTAAATTATTTTTGTATATTATATGATTTTGATTTCACCAGTAAACCAATGAAATAATATGATCTTATAAATACGCAAAGCTTTAAGCTACTAACGACAAATGCACTAATTCAACACATATGTACTTACACTAAAAATAAAACAATCAACAAAAAACAACTACAACTTAAAGCAGGCCCAATATTTAAAATTATTACACTATTGGTAAAACAAAATAAATCGCAACATAAAAACACTACAATAAGCAAACAAAGTGATCTCAATTTCTACAACTAAATCTAAGTCTATCTAAAATACAAACAAAATATTGCTAAGTGTTCAAAAATATTGAAAAATTTTACAAGTGTTTATAAACACTTTTACTATCGCACGAGGTCGGGCATAGGTTCCCCGTTCCCCCGTTTTTTATAAAACTTCTAAGTTAAACTCTATTCATGCAATTTTATTTCTACAAAGTTACAAACTACACTTGAAATTTTCTAAGTCCATAATATAAGGTAAAAACTTCTAAGTTTAAATGTACTAGGCAATAAAGTTCAAAATAGCTGGTAAGCAATGGATGAGATGATCTCGAACTAATAAGTCAATAAAAATGTACTCACAGTTGCACTTCAACACTCACGACACAAATTATCCATCCAGTGCTGCCATCTGTTGAGGTGAAAGACAATCTCCTGGTGACGTCACACGATGTCCACGACGAAATCGGTACAGGAACCCGAAGTTGACGGCGGCACCCGTCAGATGTCGCTTCTGTCCTCAATGCACTTCACCGCTTCAAGCGGCCTGCTTCCAGCGCTGTCGATGCAACGAGCCTCGTACCTTGCCGCAACAATCCGCTGCGAATACGGGCGACAGTCGTTGGACCGTTGTTCTCAAAAATCCGGTCTCAGTAGGACCAATGGACACGCACCCTTATGGTACTTGTAAAGCGGACGAAATATGCACCACACCACTGCACTGTTTCGACGACTAGGGGATTATTCAATAAAACCACTGACGCCCGTTCTAATATGGTACTATATATCGACAAAAAAAAATTAAATCTCACGGACCTTATATAGCCCGATGTGAAACAAACGCTTGCGACTGTTAAGCACAAATTTACAACGCCATCTATCGAGCCTCATACGAACTTTTTGCATAGAACGTTTTGTTACACGCTTAACACTTATAGTCAAATAATATACGTCAACCATCATTAATTCAAAGAAATTTTCAATATATGGCCAGAACACAGTCATACTAGTCGTATGTGGCAAAAGCAATGTATAAAGTTATACGGTTATATTCAAAGTCTGTCAGACCCCTTTTGCAGAACACATTCAACTTTTCTCACAATCATCACAGTTAACTTAAATACAACTTAACTGGCAAGCAAGCAAAACTCATCATAACAGTTTAAAAAGGCCAGTTCAAGTACGAAAACTCAAAGAACAATGGCAGAATTTGGTCTGGGTTTGTTGTGGCGACCTTAAACTTCATATAAACAAAACAAATTGTTTTTTTTTCTACGATTTTTAATATTTTCACTTTGTCTCGTTAAAGCTAGAGTATTTTATGATGATAAAGAGCATTCCAATTGATTACGAATACTTTTTTATTTGATTGTTGCCATAGACAATGGTGTGACAGGAATAGACGTGAGTGCTATATCCGTATCGATTATTAAATAAGTAATCGATACGATCGACCTTTATAGAGTTGGTTTAGTTTAAAATGCAGTTATTTAATAATCAACATTATATAGCTTATTGATATAATCAACATTATATCAATAAGCTAATATTTTTGAAGCAAAACAACGTTTAAATCAAATAAAAACGTCACAGCATCGTTTTAAAGTTGTATCGATTTCACATGAAATCGATTTAAAATGTGCAGCTCTGCTTTTGTCTTTGGCTGTGACAGTTAGATGTTACAAAACACTTCCGCGTTTTGATGTCAATCTGACATATGTCATTTGATAATTCAAACGTACCTACCTTTCACATTGTTTAACTTTCATACTATAACTTTCCTTGTAACTACATTGTTCATTCTTAACTAAAACTTCAAACACCGATATCTTCTTTTTCCACCTTTCCTGAGTGAAAAAAGAATCATTTATAGACTCTGTTACTAACGCCAAATTTTTTGATATATTTTTTAATACTGTTCGCTTCAATTTAATTTCAGACATTTTGATGTATGGATATATCTGCCATTGTCCTTTAACTTAGTTGCAATTTGAATTACTAAGCGCACCATAATTTAGTTCATACAAACTTCGGATAAGTTATAAAATATAGTTTTTAATTATATGCATATTTTCACTTAATTATACTCAAGTCATTTATGACAAGATAACATATTTTTTTATTGATACATACATACATACATACATACATAGACTCACGCCTGTTTCCCGGAGGGGTAGGCAGAGACTACGGAGCGCCATTTGCAACGATCTTGACATATTATCTCTCTTGCTTCATTCACTCCCATCAGATTCCTCATGCATGCCCTTCTGTTCAGGGTGCTTCTAACCTGTCCTGTTTTTAGGATGTCTCCAATCTGGTCTGAGAACGTCCGCCTAGGTCTTCCCTTTCGTTCTGTCCCTTCCACACTTGCCTTATATATCTGCTTGGTCAGACTTTCGTCATCCATCCTCTCCACGTGTCCAAACCATCTTAGCATACCTTTCTCGATGCTTGTCACTACATCTTCTTTTACCCCACAACACTCTCTTATCACACAATTCTTTACTCTGTCAGTCAAAGAAACACCACACATACTTCGCAGTGCTCTCATTTCTACAGCGTTTATTCTACTTTCATGACTCTTCTGCCATACCCAACTATCACTACCATACATAAGACTAGGTACTAACACCCATCTATGGACAGCCAAACGTTCCTTTTTGGACACGTTTTGGCTATTCATAAACGCCTTCAGAGCTCCATTCACTCTATTACCTGCATTAACTCTTCTTTCCATATCTTCTACATTCTTACCATCTCTTGTAAACAGCGTACCTAAATATACAAACTCATTAACTTGCTCCACTCGTTGTCCATCGATCATAACATTACAAGCCGTAACGCATTCATCCTTTTCAAAAACCATAACTTTCGTTTTACTTTCATTCCTTTCCTCTGTAACGCACCTTGCATGATTGTTACCATCTCCTGCAACTCATCCGCTGAAGACGCAAGTATAACCTGATCATCAGCATAAAGGAGGCATTTGACAAGTAACTCATTCATCCTTAATCCACAGTCACTATTTTTCAAATCTTGCAAACAACTGTCCATGAAGAGGTTGAACAGCCACGGCGACGCTACACATCCCTGTCTAACACCTGTCTCGATGGTAAACCAATCCGTGTACGACCCATTTATCCTCACACAAGCTCTAGAATCTTCATAAAGGGATTTCAGAGCTCGTATGAGGCTGCTGTTCACCCCATACATCGACAGTACCGACCACATTTCATTCCTCACCACTTTATCGTAAGCCTTTTCCAGATCCACGAATGCGCGATAGACCTTTTGACCTTTGGCCAAGAATTTTTCGGCTATGCACCGCAAGGAAAAGACTTGATCCGTGCACCCCATACCCTTTCGGAATCCTGCTTGTACATCCCATATTTTCTTGTCGGTTACTTCCATAACTCTTTCAATCAGTACCTTCGCATACAATTTGCCAACAATGCTGAGAAGGCTAATGCCTCTATAGTTCTTGCAGTCTTGTTGCGAGCCTTTTCCCTTATAAAGAGGCACAACCACCGCTGTGGTCCAGTCATCAGGTACTCGGCCGGTGTTCCAGCACAAGTTAAATAAGCGCTGCAGCTGACCAACTACGATGCCCATTACCATTCATTTCGTCGATCGATGTCTCTATCGCCGTTCTTTCAAATAGACCTTCAAAATACTCCTTCCATCTCTTCAGCACGCATGATTCACCATTCAGTATCTTTCCATTCTTGTCTCTGATTGACGTGTATTCTGAGGATTGAGTTCTTCCTCGAACTGCACGAACGGATTTCCAGAAAAACTTTATGTTTCTCCGGAAATCTTCAGATAGTCTGCTATCAAACTCATCTTTCTTTTCCTCTTTTTTCCTTTTAACAATTTCTTTCACAATTCTTTTTGACCTAACAAACTCCTTTCTTGCTTCATCTATGTCATCACTCGTTGCATTTTCCATTCTTTCATTTGCTCTTGCAGCCAACCAATCTAACCAAGCTTTCTTCTTCTCTGACACTGCTGATTGTACATCCTTGTCTCACCATGTATTCTTAACCTTTCATATTTTCCTTCTCTTAATCACACCACATACTTCAGACGCTACACATACTAGCTCTTCTTTAAAAGATTGCCATAATTCTTCCATATCATTTATGCCATCGAACCTCTCAAATCTTTCTATCAATCTTCGCTTATACTCATCTTTCACATCTTTTTCTTGCAGATTTTCTACTTTTATTCTTTCTAGGACCCTATTTTTATTATGTTCTCGGTATCGCCATCCTTTAAAGAGTCCACTTATCCGGCTCATCACCAAGAAGTGGTCTGTGTGGATGCCGATCCCTCGATACACCCTTGTATCTAACACATTATTTCTCAAACGTCCATCTACAATTACAAAATCAATCATACGTCTTCTAACATTCTTAGCCTCACGCGTATACATGTGTATCCTTTTGTGATCAAACATGATGTTTGTCACACAAAGGTTCCACACTAAACAAACCTCAAGCAAAACTTTTCCATTTTCATTCACACTCTCATCACCAAATCCACCTAAAACCCTTTCAAATCCATCTCGTTTTACTCCCACCCATCCATTGAAATCACCTAACAAGATCAATCTTTCGTTCTCCTTACATTTCCTCAAAATCGCTCTTAAGTTCTCCCAAAATTCCTGCCTTTCGTCTTGTTCTTGCTGTGACATACCCGCTACTATATTGACCGTGGCGTAAACCCCTACAATAAAGAGACTAGTAAGTCCTACTTTCATTCTCATCCACAATAGTCTAGCATTTACACATTCATATTCCTTAACGCACTCATTCATTCGCGCAGACAGTATTAAACCAACTCCCTTGCAGGCTCTGGTGGTACTGTATACCCCAGACCAATAAGCCGTGTAGCTGTCATGCTTGGTGGGGCCACAACCTTTCCTTTTTGTCTCATTCACACATAGAACATCAATCTTCTATCATCCATCATCTGGCATACTTCATTCAATTTACTATCCATTCCTCCTCCAACATTTAATGTTGCAAACCGGCTTTCCGTAGGCCGCTTTTCGCCCTCGCGGGAAACGAGACGTGATGGGTTGCGAAACGCCTTGCCGCCATCTGGAGAAATATTATTTTCAGTTCTCATAGCGTTCCCACGAGCATTTTTTCATTCATTTTTTTATTTATTTTTTATTCATTTTTTATTGATAATATATTTTATATACTAAATCTCTGAAATAGCTGAACCGAATTTAATGGAAGATAGAGAACTTCGTAGAGCTACTCATAGCCTATAATTGGACTTGGCAGGTGGCGCTGTTGCCGAGATACCGAAAAAAAAATTGGTTGAAACCGCGGACAGCTAGTAAAGTAATATAATATTCTTTTTCAAAAACATGAACAGTCTAAGCCGTCACAAATTAATGAGAATTTAAAGTATTCTCTAATTTCTTGTTTTAAAGTCTTTAATTGCAAAACTAAAATAAAAACAGGTGCACTCAATTGCCCTAAAATCAACCCAGCCCAACATTGTGCATAATGAGCCTCACTTATTGGAGTATGCCTGATCAATTGTTCAGCCTCTCCAGTAAGATGGTTTTTAAGATAATGGAGCCTTTGACAATCATCTAAAGCATCGTTTTATGAACTAATCCAATAAATAAATCTTTAAAGGTGACCCACTCACTATACTGGCCTGAAAAGGTAGGAATAGTAATTTTCGGCAATTTAACAAAGGCACTTGATGTTTTTTTAGGTGAATTGTCATTAGCCTTATCCTGTGTTGATTGTTTGACTGAAAGTTTGTTTAACATTGTTTTCAGTAATGATTTATATGTAATGTAATTGTCTTCAGTAGTGTCATAAATATCCATTATTATCTCACTTACTTGTTCTGTATCATATTTTTCATGTATTTTAGAATTAATGTCCTTAAATTTGTTCCAATCTTGTTCTAAAAGTTCTGTTCTAGTTTCTATGTACTCTAATGTAATTCTATCCTTAGGACTCTTTTTATAATTATTTAATCCTTTTTGTATCGTACCTTGTAAGTTTTTTAATAAGTTAATTAAGCCTTCCATTATGTTTATTTTTATTTAACTAAATTATTTTTGTATATTATATGATTTTGATTTCACCAGTAAACCAATGAAATAATATGATCTTATAAATACGCAAAGCTTTAAGCTACTAACGACAAATGCACTAATTCAACACATATGTACTTACACTAAAAATAAAACAATCAACAAAAAACAACTACAACTTAAAGCAGGCCCAATATTTAAAATTATTACACTATTGGTAAAACAAAATAAATCGCAACATAAAAACACTACAATAAGCAAACAAAGTGATCTCAATTTCTACAACTAAATCTAAGTCTATCTAAAATACAAACAAAATATTGCTAAGTGTTCAAAAATATTGAAAAATTTTACAAGTGTTTATAAACACTTTTACTATCGCACGAGGTCGGGCATAGGTTCCCCGTTCCCCCGTTTTTTATAAAACTTCTAAGTTAAACTCTATTCATGCAATTTTATTTCTACAAAGTTACAAACTACACTTGAAATTTTCTAAGTCCATAATATAAGGTAAAAACTTCTAAGTTTAAATGTACTAGGCAATAAAGTTCAAAATAGCTGGTAAGCAATGGATGAGATGATCTCGAACTAATAAGTCAATAAAAATGTACTCACAGTTGCACTTCAACACTCACGACACAAATTATCCATCCAGTGCTGCCATCTGTTGAGGTGAAAGACAATCTCCTGGTGACGTCACACGATGTCCACGACGAAATCGGTACAGGAACCCGAAGTTGACGGCGGCACCCGTCAGATGTCGCTTCTGTCCTCAATGCACTTCACCGCTTCAAGCGGCCTGCTTCCAGCGCTGTCGATGCAACGAGCCTCGTACCTTGCCGCAACAATCCGCTGCGAGTACGGGCGACAGTCGTTGGACCGTTGTTCTCAAAAATCCGGTCTCAGTAGGACCAATGGACACGCACCCTTATGGTACTTGTAAAGCGGACGAAATATGCACCACACCACTGCACTGTTTCGACGACTAGGGGATTATTCAATAAAACCACTGACGCCCGTTCTAATATGGTACTATATATCGACAAAAAAAAATTAAATCTCACGGACCTTATATAGCCCGATGTGAAACAAACGCTTGCGACTTTTAAGCACAAATTTACAACGCCATCTATCGAGCCTCATACGAACTTTTTGCATAGAACGTTTTGTTACACGCTTAACACTTATAGTCAAATAATTTACGTCAACCATCATTAATTCAAAGAAATTTTCAATATATGGCCAGAACACAGTCATACTAGTCGTATGTGGCAAAAGCAATGTATAAAGTTATACGGTTATATTCAAAGTCTGTCAGACCCCTTTTGCAGAACACATTCAACTTTTCTCACAATCATCACAGTTAACTTAAATACAACTTAACTGGCAAGCAAGCAAAACTCATCATAACAGTTTAAAAAGGCCAGTTCAAGTACGAAAACTCAAATAACAATGGCAGAATTTGGTCTGGGTTTGTTGTGGCGACCTTAAACTTCATATAAACAAAACAAATTGTTTTTTTTTTCTACGATTTTTAATATTTTCACTTTGTCTCGTTAAAGCTAGAGTATTTTATGATGATAAAGAGCATTCCAATTGATTACGAATACTTTTTTATTTGATTGTTGCCATAGACAATGGTGTGACAGGAATAGACGTGAGTGCTATATCCGTATCGATTATTAAATAAGTAATCGATACGATCGACCTTTATAGAGTTGGTTTAGTTTAAAATGCAGTTATTTAATAATCAACATTATATAGCTTATTGATATAATCAACATTATATCAATAAGCTAATATTTTTGAAGCAAAACAACGTTTAAATCAAATAAAAACGTCACAGCATCGTTTTAAAGTTGTATCGATTTCACATGAAATCGATTTAAAATGTGCAGCTCTGCTTTTGTCTTTGGCTGTGACAGTTAGATGTTACAAAACACTTCCGCGTTTTGATGTCAATCTGACATATGTCATTTGATAATTCAAACGTACCTACCTTTCACATTGTTTAACTTTCATACTATAACTTTCCTTGTAACTACATTGTTCATTCTTAACTAAAACTTCAAACACCGATATCTTCTTTTTCCACCTTTCCTGAGTGAAAATAGAATCATTTATAGACTCTGTTACTAACGCCAAATTTTTTGATATATTTTTTAATACTGTTCGCTTCAATTTAATTTCAGACATTTTGATGTATGGATATATCTGCCATTGTCCTTTAACTTAGTTGCAATTTGAACTACTAAGCGCACCATAATTTAGTTCATACTAACTTCGGATAAGTTATAAAATATAGTTTTTAATTATATGCATATTTTCACTTAATTATACTCAAGTCATTTATGACAAGATAACATATTTTTTTATTGATACATACATACATACATACATACATAGACTCACGCCTGTTTCCCGGAGGGGTAGGCAGAGACTACGGAGCGCCATTTGCAACGATCTTGACATATTATCTCTCTTGCTTCATTCACTCCCATCAGATTCCTCATGCATGCCCTTCTGTTCAGGGTGCTTCTAACCTGTCCTGTTTTTAGGATGTCTCCAATCTGGTCTGAGAACGTCCGCCTAGGTCTTCCCTTTCGTTCTGTCCCTTCCACACTTGCCTTATATATCTGCTTGGTCAGACTTTCGTCATCCATCCTCTCCACGTGTCCAAACCATCTTAGCATACCTTTCTCGATGCTTGTCACTACATCTTCTTTTACCCCACAACACTCTCTTATCACACAATTCTTTACTCTGTCAGTCAAAGAAACACCACACATACTTCGCAGTGCTCTCATTTCTACAGCGTTTATTCTACTTTCATGACTCTTCTGCCATACCCAACTATCACTACCATACATAAGACTAGGTACTAACACCCATCTATGGACAGCCAAACGTTCCTTTTTGGACACGTTTTGGCTATTCATAAACGCCTTCAGAGCTCCATTCACTCTATTACCTGCATTAACTCTTCTTTCCATATCTTCTACATTCTTACCATCTCTTGTAAACAGCGTACCTAAATATACAAACTCATTCACTTGCTCCACTCGTTGTCCATCGATCATAACATTACAAGCCGTAACGCATTCATCCTTTTCAAAAACCATAACTTTCGTTTTACTTTCATTCCTTTCCTCTCTAACGCACCTTGCATGATTGTTACCATCTCCTGCAACTCATCCGCTGAAGACGCAAGTATAACCTGATCATCAGCATAAAGGAGGCATTTGACAAGTAACTCATTCATCCTTAATCCACAGTCACTATTTTTCAAATCTTGCAAACAACTGTCCATGAAGAGGTTGAACAGCCACGGCGACGCTACACATCCCTGTCTAACACCTGTCTCGATGGTAAACCAATCCGTGTACGACCCATTTATCCTCACACAAGCTCTAGAATCTTCATAAAGGGATTTCAGAGCTCGTATGAGGCTGCTGTTCACCCCATACATCGACAGTACCGACCACATTTCATTCCTCACCACTTTATCGTAAGCCTTTTCCAGATCCACGAATGCGCGATAGACCTTTTGACCTTTGGCCAAGAATTTTTCGGCTATGCACCGCAAGGAAAAGACTTGATCCGTGCACCCCATACCCTTTCGGAATCCTGCTTGTACATCCCATATTTTCTTGTCGGTTACTTCCATAACTCTTTCAATCAGTACCTTCGCATACAATTTGCCAACAATGCTGAGAAGGCTAATGCCTCTATAGTTCTTGCAGTCTTGTTGCGAGCCTTTTCCCTTATAAAGAGGCACAACCACCGCTGTGGTCCAGTCATCAGGTACTCGGCCGGTGTTCCAGCACAAGTTAAATAAGCGCTGCAGCTGACCAACTACGATGCCCATTACCATTCATTTCGTCGATCGATGTCTCTATCGCCGTTCTTTCAAATAGACCTTCAAAATACTCCTTCCATCTCTTCAGCACGCATGATTCACCATTCAGTATCTTTCCATTCTTGTCTCTGATTGACGTGTATTCTGAGGATTGAGTTCTTCCTCGAACTGCACGAACGGATTTCCAGAAAAACTTTATGTTTCTCCGGAAATCTTCAGATAGTCTGCTATCAAACTCATCTTTCTTTTCCTCTTTTTTCCTTTTAACAATTTCTTTCACAATTCTTTTTGACCTAACAAACTCCTTTCTTGCTTCATCTATGTCATCACTCGTTGCATTTTCCATTCTTTCATTTGCTCTTGCAGCCAACCAATCTAACCAAGCTTTCTTCTTCTCTGACACTGCTGATTGTACATCCTTGTCTCACCATGTATTCTTAACCTTTCATATTTTCCTTCTCTTAATCACACCACATACTTCAGACGCTACACATACTAGCTCTTCTTTAAAAGATTGCCATAATTCTTCCATATCATTTATGCCATCGAACCTCTCAAATCTTTCTATCAATCTTCGCTTATACTCATCTTTCACATCTTTTTCTTGCAGATTTTCTACTTTTATTCTTTCTAGGACCCTATTTTTATTATGTTCTCAGTGTCGCCATCCTTTAAAGAGTCCACTTATCCGGCTCATCACCAAGAAGTGGTCTGTGTGGATGCCGATCCCTCGATACACCCTTGTATCTAACACATTCTTTCTCAAACGTCCATCTACAATTACAAAATCAATCATACGTCTTCTGACATTCTTAGCCTCACGCGTATACATGTGTATCCTTTTGTGATCAAACATGATGTTTGTCACACAAAGGTTCCACACTAAACAAACCTCAAGCAAAACTTTTCCATTTTCATTCACACTCTCATCACCAAATCCACCTAAAACCCTTTCAAATCCATCTCGTTTTACTCCCACCCATCCATTGAAATCACCTAACAAGATCAATCTTTCGTTCTCCTTACATTTCCTCAAAATCGCTCTTAAGTTCTCCCAAAATTCCTGCCTTTCGTCTTGTTCTTGCTGTGACATACCCGCTACTATATTGACCGTGGCGTAAACCCCTACAATAAAGAGACTAGTAAGTCCTACTTTCATTCTCATCCACAATAGTCTAGCATTTACACATTCATATTCCTTAACGCACTCATTCATTCGCGCAGACAGTATTAAACCAACTCCCTTGCAGGCTCTGGTGGTACTGTATACCCCAGACCAATAAGCCGTGTAGCTGTCATGCTTGGTGGGGCCACAACCTTTCCTTTTTGTCTCATTCACACATAGAACATCAATCTTCTATCATCCATCATCTGGCATACTTCATTCAATTTACCATCCATTCCTCCTCCAACATTTAATGTTGCAAACCGGCTTTCCGTAGGCCGCTTTTCGCCCTCGCGGGAAACGAGACGTGATGGGTTGCGAAACGCCTCGCCGCCATCTGGAGAAATATTATTTTCAGTTCTCATAGCGTTCCCACGAGCATTTTTTCATTTATTTTTTATTCATTTTTTATTGATAATATATTTTATATACTAAATCTCTGAAATAGCTGAACCGAATTTAATGGAAGATAGAGAACTTCGTAGAGCTACTCATAGCCTATAATTGGACTTGGCAGGTGGCGCTGTTGCCGAGATACCGAAAAAAAAATTGGTTGAAACCGCGGACAGCTAGTAAAGTAATATAATATTCTTTTTCAAAAACATGAACAGTCTAAGCCGTCACAAATTAATGAGAATTTAAAGTATTCTCTAATTTCTTGTTTTAAAGTCTTTAATTGCAAAACTAAAATAAAAACAGGTGCACTCAATAATACAGCCAAATGTAGTTCAAAATCCAATTACTACGTCCGACCGATTTAATCCGAAGTCGTTTAACGGATGAATCTGTGCGATTTGATGAGCTGGTCATGTTCAGCTATTAATTTTGTAGTTAAACGGACGCTGTGGCCTATAAATACCTATGGATAGGGTATTCATAACACATGAGAAGACGTTTATACTTTGAGCATAAAACGTTTGAACAATATACAGACAAAAACGTGCTCTACGGCATCCCGCTAAATTAGTGGATTTAAAAATAAATAGAGATTTAATCTTATTTTGTTACTGCTTACTGCCTAAAGTATGTTTAATGCATTGTTGCCTAAGAATTTCCTTACAGAAGACTACTTGAGACGGAGGATCTCAGGTAGGATGTCGGGATTCGAGAGAAACACTGCTAGGCTGAACAGGTTCTTTATTATGTCTCACTACCGCTTACATACAGTATGACCGAACTAGGTAAGCACTGGCCTGAGCTGGCTGGAGCGTAGACTCCTGCTGCTCTCCGACGCTCGCAGGGTAGCTGCTCGTAGGGTTGCCGATGAGCTGGCCAAGGTGCGCTGCGCAGGCAGCTCTGTGGTCGATGTACAGGCTGAGTGGGTCTCAGGCGGTGCAGCCGATGTGGCCGAGCGGTCAGGCTCAGGCGTCCGTGGCCTGGCTGTAGGAGCTCGTAGGCAGGAACGGAGGCTTGGGTGGCAGCTGGCTAGTAGCGGCACGGCGCCAGCAGCTCGTCGCTTGTAGCCCGTAGAGAGAACGTAGCCCGTAGGAAGAACGTCAGGTGCAGTGAGCCCGTAGGAAGAACTGGAAACAGCATAGAGAATACACATCAACCGGTCAGGAACAGGCTGTCCCTAGATCGGCTGTTATGCTTAGGAGACACAGATACTACAGACAGAACATATAGGCACACAGACAACTAGAATATGCTTACCCCCAGCGGGACAGTAGATAGGAAGTAGAATGTAGAATAATCGCGAGGTGTAGCGGCAGCGTTCCGATGTCTAGGGAAAGTGACCATTCTACAACGCGCACCCATCTTATATAGGCATAAACCTATGACTCACAACTGCCTTTGGCTGGTGAACATGACCATATTAGGTAATATTGCGAACGGCTAAGCTGGCGTTAAGCGCCTGCGAGATATTATAACGCAATACGTGTAGTATTACGTTACAGTAGTCTGAAAAGTTTATTGCAAATTTCTTAATCCTATCCGTAAAACACCAAAGTCTTAAAATGCCGTTCTTCCGTGCACCTATGAACGTAATTTCCACGCGCCATTAAACGGCACACACTCCGTACCAAACTTGTTGTTAATTAAAAATAATAATATCTTGGAAATTCCTATCTCGTTCGTAACATAATTTTCTCTAAGTAAAGGTATTTAAATAAAACATCAGACAACTCCGGTGTATACCATGTGCGTAGCTGACAGTCATACATTATCGCAGCCGAGCTTAAGATTACGTGCTCTGCGTAAAACACGCCTCAGCTTCAGTAACGACGTGAAAGAAAAATGATGCGTTAAGCGAGATACATGTGTCTATGAATAATTTAACACCCGTCTTTTGCTGCGCCAAGGTGGGACTTTCACCCTTCAATGCGGCTGCGATATCGTAAAGTTCCGCATTCATCACCAGCTGACACGTGTCTTGATAATTCGAATTTCGAACGCTTGCGGTAATGAACAGCGGACAAATGCGATTGTCGAGTAGGCTAACTGTCCTAAATGTTGACCAACGTACGGTGAGTTAGCATGAAACGTTTTTTACGACTGACTCTGTTCGGTTGATTTGCGCTCAAGGCTTGCTTGAACGCAAATCGTCTAAATAAAAACGCTTCTTTAATATTTTCGTGTGGAATGAGCCGAATAACGACTTTTATTGTGCTCTGAAAAAGTTTTTACGATGTTCTTAGGGCAATTCGCGGGTGAACTAAAAGAGAGTGTTGCGTTATACAACAATACAGGGAACGGTTTAATGACCTCTTCTAGTAGTTTTTATATTTGAGTATCAAAATAATAAAGCTAAACCACTAAAACTCAAATCATTATATGTTTATGTATAAAACTATTAGATTTTTATTGGAAACGAACCCCGAAGGGGTAGGCAGAGGCGTAATATTACACCCACATTTCGCCATGAATTCTTAGGTCCCACGTAATAGGGGGCGACCCTATTGCCGTTACCGGGTTCATCGCTAGACTCCGTGCTGCTACTGAGAATTCAGAAAAACCCAGTAACACTTTTGCCCGACCCGGGAATCGAACCCGAGACCTCCCAATCCCACGCGCACATTTATGCTGCGAGGCCAACGAGGTATCATGTATCAAATAACTCTTAATATGTATATTTTCCACTTAAAATAAGTAATCATATGCCACCGCATGAAAACACAATGTTACCGCTTTAAATTATACATTTATATGATAATGAACCACTTTTAAATTCAATCAGATTTGTTTGCAGCGAATTGACAACAAAAACTTATAATAAAATGGTTTTACGACAAGATAGAGTCAACACTAAAATTTAATTACAACAATCATAATAATTATTATAATAACAGGCGACAGATAAGAATGGTTTCATTGTTATAGTTTAATAACCATTTGTATCACAAAACAGATATTTCATTAAAATATAACAACAATATGAATCTGATAAACCTTATGTGGTGTTTCTGACGATTTGATACAAAGAATTAACTCAAAAGCGTTTAAATATAATCCTTATCTATAAATTAGAAGAAGCATGCAGCTACGTCGAGCACATGTTTTGTGTCAATTTCGGGAAATCCCTTCTTAGTGCTCCCCTTCACTCCCCAAGGAACATAAATGCCGAATTTTAGCATTTTGCGCGCAGTAGTTTCGGCTGTGCGTTGTCTTTTTGTCAGTCAGTAACACAAGAATTTTATATGTAGATTCGTTCTGGCATCTAAGTTACTTTAAATCGCCTGGGACTGCATCCATTTCACATAATGAGATCACCCCAATACGTGCTGTAAATAATTTTACGATGCGAAGCAGCTTTGCTGCAGCCGATGAAAACGAGCTAAAAGGCTTAATAAATCAGTTGCTTCGATGTTTGCGAGAATTCACATAATTATATTCGGAATAAACGGCTACACGTGCTCTCTCCGCGGTCCATTAACGATCATAATGGCGGATTTAACAATAAAATCCGAATAAAAAGGGCGAACAGAACGAGGATTGGCTCTTTGAGCTGACTTTTCTTTTGGTATTCCTTCACTTTTTCATAAAGTACACCATAACCTACCCATTTTAGATGGCTGTAGCCAAAAATAGCAAAATACGGAACCCTTTAAGATTCCTCATGTCTGTCTGTCCGTCTGTATGTCACAACCACATTAGTCCGAAACTATTGAGACTACACATTCGAATATTGGTAAGAAGATCGCAATTAGGACCATGCGTGTAGGTACCATTAGTTTTAATGATTTATTAAGGTACTGTAATCCAGTTCTACTTGATTGACAGTACCTAAATTAATAAAATTTTGTAGGTATGTATCACCTAACTACTAAATACATGGGCAAGTTGTTGCTTTTCGTTGTGTCTATGAGATAATCATATTAATTAGTAGCTAAAAAGTTGTTTACCTCAAGTTGTTAAAGAAGCTGACGTTAAATTCAAATATATTTATTGCTGAACACAGGTACATAATTACTTGACATTACAAGATGTTGAGTGAATGCGCAGTTCACTATGTTTTACCATTTCAGGCATGCAACGATTTTTATAACAATTGCTTAAATTATACGATACAGTGTAAATAAATAAATTGAGCTTAGTAAGAATTCACCAAAATGTCAAGAAAATTAAATGACCTATTAATATTACTATCGTCTAAATACTCGTCTTCTAAGTAGTCTTAATAATAGCTAGTGTTCTAACGACACTGGGAAGAGTATTCAGAATATCGTCACGTTGTAGATGGTAACTGACCCCAATGACGTAGCTGTTTTAGTGGCTTAGGAACTCTATTGAAGTCTCTATCGTGCTGTACCACGTAGACCTTATCGGGCTGCTAAAAGCTGCTTCTTACAGCACATAAGGCGTAGTGCGCTTATTGTTGTTTGGGCTCAATCACCCCACACTAGACAAAATTATGTATCATCCACAATTCACTGTATTCTATTCTGGGTGTACTTTGTCTCGTAAGACGTTTGTCGACGAAATTAAGGACGTCTTGAAAAATGGAAAGATCCGAAGCACCCGTAACCGGCAAGCATGTATGAAAAGAGTAATGAATGTAGATTAAGTGTATTTTGTTTCGTTTATTGAATACTTGTTAAATGCCAAGCAACACAACATTTATATTTAGTAGGTAGTCCTTAAAAAAAAATATAGCAGCCTGGTACCAAGGCTAAGGTGCAATGCAAGTTTGAGACGTTGGGCATCACCATGAATGACTTGCACGCCAAAGTAGTATAATATTGTGATGCAAAGCTATAGAAACAGGAGGTCAGATAATACCCAAACGTGATCTCACGTCGAGGCGCACATATTGCAACGGTTTGCAATCTGTCGGCTAACGTCGATGCGTTGCAGGTCGCTGACATTGCATGTGATGCAATACGTGATTTTGCCACCCTAGGTACATTCACACCGGTAAAGGAAAATTGAACGCTTGACGACCTTCTCGGCTCTGCCCGCGTGGGTATCGGCTATCACGACAAAAAATATGTATTATTCTGACGAGTAGATACATAGCTTATACTTTACAATTTAGTGTATAATGTAAAGTCTGCTGCAAGGTTTCATCGAAAACAAATTTCCGAAAATATGGAAGAGAGGCTCCCTTCGCGATGGTATTTTTTATCTTTAGAGATAAGAAAATGTTGTAATCCTAATAAAATATTTATACAATAATCATTGTGTTCTAATACAATACTGCTAGCATTCGGTCAGATATGCTTGCCTGTTTACAAAAACCAAAAACCTTCATGTTTACAAAATGGTAGTAAAGGGTTTTTATTACCAATTTCTTGAAACAAGGTCTCCAAAATTTGATACAAATCTTTAAAAATGTTCATTTTTGTGTTGTGTGTTAAATTTATAATTATGATACTAAAGTCTAGTCTACTTTAGTATCATATCGATACTAAAGTCTAGTCTACTAGACTTTAGCCGTTTCATCAAAAACACCATATTAGTTACAGCAAATAGCATATAGTTACTAAAGAATGATTTAAAGTCCTTTCAAGTCCAAATAGTTATTACACAAGGTGTCTCAAGGCCACTTACCTCACGTCAACTAGGAAAGTATCAAGGCATTTTACGCGAGTCCTTTCACTATAACCGTAAGGGGGTACTAAACTATGTGCAGTAACTTGTTCATTTTACGGTCGCAGTGTCGAGCCACCGAACAGATGAAAGAGTACTAATTTTTACGTACGGTGACCCAGGTAGACATAAAAAAGACGTAATTTTAATATCTCTGTTTACTTACTTGAGTCGTTTTATGCTTGGAAGCAGCAAAAAGGCGGAAATTGACGTGTTAAATGGTACATTTTGTATGAGACTTTGTGGAACTAATAAAGCTGTACTTGCTTGTACTTTGGTGAGACGGTGTATGGTGGTTTCGTGATATAAGGCCAGAAATCTTTGCTTTTTTTGGGTTGTCCTCGTCGCCGCCAACCACCTGCTACCCATTATTGTTAGCAGCATGAGCCCAGCATATATTTAATGCTTATCATTTGTACACCTTAGAATATTAAATCATCCATTACTATCTACACAAGATGCACACCAACGGCAGGTAATCAATTAATTTTAAACAAAATTAGTCATTTACCATCAATAGTGTACATAACGGTGAATAATATCTCATTAGTCTGATTGTCTATCAAACAATGTGAGTTTCTATGTTCGGAACATCGTTAGATATGCCTAGAAAATTCAGAACCCATTCGTGAGAAATGATTACAGTTCTGTAGGCAATCATTATAACTGCTGGTTGTGTGGTGATCGAGTTGCGACCGTAATTCAATTAATTAATCGGAGGGGTATGATTTCAGCTGCTAGGTGGGAATATATTTGTGACCATAACTGCCAAGCTGCTTATCATACTCTGGTAGATGCTGAGCAAATACCTAAGGCATTAAGTCCAACTCTATATGCATTTTGTTTTATTTATTTATTTATAGTCTCACGCCTGTAGCCCCAAAGGGGTAGGCAGAGGTGTAAATATTACACCAACATTTCGCCATGAATTTTTAGGTCCCACGTAATAGGGGGCGAGCCTATTGCCGTTATCGGGCACATCATCAGACTCCGGGCTGTTACTGAGTATTCGGAAAAACCCAGCATGCGTTTTCTACCAACATATAATATATTATATAAAATTTATAAATAAAGTGAGATTTCAGGCTCAACTTCTAACGAGCTTTTGACATGAAGAACACAAAGATCAATAAAATTCAAACTATAGTGAGTCGTAGTACATTTTTGTCGCACAAACATTTATCGCACCTGTATTTGTCGAGCTCAAGTATTTAATTCCTAATAAACAGCAGAATTCAGTTCAGTTTAAAACACAAACCGCTCTTATATCAACAAAAACAAATTTTCTCTGACCTTGGCCCTAAAAGCTAACCAGATTAAACCGCATGATTCTTTCCAAGCAACTTGGTTATGAACTCCGTTACTTCTAAGTTCACGTTGTAAATTATAATTTGGAACAATTTATGTCTCCCTGGATACCGAGTGAGACCTCGCTTATTTATATTTTAGAAGACGACGACGGAACACAAAGTTAGCTTGTTTCAGCTAGTTGGGAGAACCGGTTATTCTTTAGGGCTTCTACGTGATTGGTGTTAGTAACAATAATAATATTCTACAACATACACACAGCACCATGTAGTCTCAAACTAACCAGCGCAGCGCTTGTACTATGGGTACTAGACAATGGATAAACATACATCGCTTACCATCCGTCTGTTCGTTTGCCTCGCATATCATCATTGGCCTATGACATCTTGATCAAATGATTTAAACAGCATCTCATAAATTGCACTTTCGCTGATGGCTAAATAGTCCGATACGGGAGCCGCAGCAGCGACCGCAGCGTCGACAAATTAGGCTGGAAGTAGGTATGGTTTTGTCTTGTCTTTCGTGCCTACGAGCTCGCTTTTGCGCCAGCACCTCCAACCAAGCATTATCGTGATGTTCGAGACCATCTGCAGTGATCTTTCTCCATTGATCACGCTCCGCTGCAAGATCTTCCCAGTGGGTAAAGTTAATATCAAAGGAGATCATGTCTTGTTTAACGCTGTCCTTGAACCTCAACTTTGGACGGCCTATAGGTCGCTTTGCGTCGGCTATTTCTCCAAGGAGAGTTTGTCTAGGCAAACGAGAGCACTCCATACGATGTACGTGACCCAGCCAGCGCAACCTTTTTTGTTTTAGTAGTGCGGTAACACTGGGCAATTTTGTGAGTTCGAGCACTCTCTCGTTCGTGACTTTGTCTTTCCAGGAGATGCCCAAAATGCTTCGAAGACAGCGCATGTGGAAGGCATTCAATCGCCTCTCCTGTCTGGCGTACGATGTCCAGGTCTCAGCTCCATACAAGAGTACACTCAAGACGCATGTTCGATACACGATCATTTTGGTATTAGTGGTAAGGTGTTTGTTATCCCAAACTCTTGGACTGAGCCGCCCAAACATCGTGGCCGCCTTGCCGATGCGAATATTGATCTCTGCATCCAGTGAGAGATTGTTCGACACCGTGGATCCCAGGTAACAAAACGATTCAACCACGTCTATTGGTGTACTGTCTAACAGGATTGTTGGTTTTTCCGCACTCCCTTGCGTCATAACAACGGTCTTCTTAGCATTTATAGACATTGAGAATAACCCACATGCCCTTTCAAATTTTTCTATTATGGTTTGAAGCTCCTCGGGAGATTTGGCTATAAAAGCTGCGTCATCCGCGAACAGGAAACTGTCGGCATATAAATCCTTGCGATGACGTTTGGATTTCAATAGTGAGATGTTAAACAACTTACCGTCAGCCCTTGTATAGAGATGTAAACCCTGCTCATCATCACCGAAAGCGACTTTCAAGAGAGCAGCAAAGAAAATACCAAAAAGGGTCGGTGCTAAGACACAGCCTTGTCGTACGCCTCGATTCATTTCAAAACTGCTCGACGTTTCACCATTATATACTACTGTGCCTTTCATATCAACATGAAAACATCTAATAAGTGTAAGGAGCTTAGGAGGACATCCAATCTTTTGGAGCACGGTGTATAATCCCTCTCTACTTACAGTGTCAAACGCTTTATTAAGGTCGACAAAGGCTACAAACAAAGGTGTCTGTTGTTCGCGGCATTTTTCTTGTATCTGTCGAAGGGTGAAGTGCCTCGCATAACATAAACAAAAATCACATTGCATATTTGGTTTTTATAAATACAGTATAATTATATTGTACACAGAAACACCCATACACACACAAGTTTGACTTGAATATGAATCGAAACCGCGACCTTCGGCGCGGCAGTCGTTTACCCGTCCGGTACACTATTGACAACATTGTTATAGCGAAGGGTAACAGCAACAGCTTCAAAAGAGAAAAGCCCATCTATGATCGTTTTTATTGTTAATAAATATTGTACCGTAAAGTACAAAATCTATCGATAACAGTGATTAATTCATGATTTAATAGGTACTGTCATCCTAATATTGTGATCTTAAACTAAATTAATGTGAAATACCTTTGTTGTTATTCAATTTGTTTATTTATAGATTGAATATTGAATTTCACGGTAGAGACATTTTCTATAATGCGGTACAAAACCTCGTTTGCTAACAGACTGTTTCCGAATTTAAGTTCAAAATTATATAACTACCTAAACAAAAGACTTGAATTTTTTTCTAAGAATAAGCATAATTGTAAATCGGTTGTAAAAGCGTTTCTTCACAAATTGGATTACCGTAATACTGAGAACTTACTACTATGACGTTAAGAATAATTTAAACATGGGCTAATTAGTCGTAACATAGCATAGTATGGCGCACGCACGCCCGCACGCACGCACGCACGCACGCACGCACGCACGCACACACACACACACACACACACACACACACACACACACACACACACACACACACACACACAAACATATACATAAACATAACACCAATGCATGATACTAACAATCTAGTCTTAAGTTATACTTTTTATTGCAGTAAGCTCTAATTACATTATTATTATGTTGCATAGTTAGAGGCTCTAATGGTTATATAACACGGGGGCCGCTGACTTCTGAAATACAGGTAATACGCCTAGTTCAGAGGCCAGAGTTTCTATTCGAGTTCATAATTGTAAGCCCCATAAAATGTATATTGTACCTGTGCCATATGTTTTTGAGCAATAACATTTTTATTATTATTATTATTTCAAAATGATGATGATTTTGACAGTAACTAGATCACCTTACAAAATTGTAATAAGCTGATAAGATAATCGCTTATATTTTTTCTAGTTTTGTCCTTGTAAAGTGTATAAGAATGATTATTTTCTTTGAGATACCAAAAACCTATGTGTCCATATATATAAATGAACTTAATTTTCTACCAGCAGCTGAACTCATTTCTATTCCTCCACAAAAACTTCAGAAACATATCACCCACGGAATAAACTGTACCGACTATCCAATAACGAAACAAAGGGCCATTGAATAACAAAAACACTTCTATCTAGACATAATATACATACAGGAAAATGTTCATACCAATCGTGGGATCCTAAGTTCAATGGAATGAACCAATCGCGAACATTGGTCATGGGACATTATACTCGCTAGTTCGTTATTAAGGACGGGACGGGACAAATGATGTATTGTACTGTACGCCCTTATTATAAAACATGGAGTTAATAGTCCGAAATTAAGTGTATGTGTAAAAGTAGATACGTAGACAAATAAAATTTTTTACCTGTATATTTTTGGCACTCTAGGAGTCAGACAAAGAAGAAAATTCAACCGACGCTAAAAGTACATAGGTGAACAAAATTGTGATGGGTTAGTATAACAGTAGTATAATCATAGGCATTTTTTTCTTTGTTTTCAACTAGTACGATCACCAGCTGCTTATAATAAAAAAATTAAAACTACACAAAATAATTCCCTACAAACCTTGACCGCGAAAATAAAGCATTCGTAACGTATAATTATTTACAAGATATTTATTATTTTATGATATACTATTGCTAAGGTGGAGAGAGTATGTACAAATTAATTGTAACCCCAGAACATATATCACGGGTGGCGATAGAGGTTCGGTAAACATGGCAACATTACAAATTGTTTTCCTCTTATAGCTAAATGACTTTGTTCCCAAGGCTTTCCTTTTGACTTTCTTTGTATTAGTCCCTTTATTTGCATCCTTATTTGTGGAGAATGTTAGTTACGGTCACTGGCAGATTTTGTTGTGAATTAGCTGGTATGTGTTTATGTGTCATAAACTGAACGGAATTCATATGATAAACAACTAATTTCAATGACACCTATTAAAGATTTTTTCATCTGATTATTTCACTATTCCTATTATATAAATCAACTTATTTAGTAGCTGAAGTGACCACGTCAATGCCGAACAGTGCACGTATTCTTAAGGATATGATCTCCACATGAGATAACACATTGTGTGATCCAAAAATAGTTGTTGAGAATCTTGTTATGCTTTGTGTCTGTTGGTTAAATGTTTGTTAAGTACCTTGAGATACAGGATGTATTCCTAGTTAGAAAATTGTATATCTAGGTAGCACAATAAAAATGAGATCAAAATATAATTATGATAAAATTATACGTACATATACTTCCTTCAAATCGATCTCCAAAACGTTTTGGAGATTGATTTGAAAGGAAATTTTATACATCGCTACTAAGAAGGACGGATAATGGTTTTCAATGAGCAAACTATACAAATTATACACCCAAACTACAAGTTGGTACGAAACTTTCAACGAATTGATCAAACTCGCACACTTGAGCTATTTTTCTATACGCTCAATTATGAGATCAACGAGGCAATTAATTTATTCCTGTATACACTTGCCACGTCCGTGACGGACGCGATAAAATTATTACCATATATTCATCGCAGTAACGTCTAGTTAGCTACGAATAAATTTGGAATATTTGCACATTTTCCTACCTCATATGTTATTGCGTGCTATTTGCAAAACAGTTCAGTTTTCTATGTCACTTCGAGCGTGATAACTCGCTATTTGAATTCAAATCTCACTGCAGAATAGAAATTCCTTTGCAGAGGTTTGTTGTCGCCATTGAATGTCAATAACATTTCTGAAAGAAATAGATATTCGTGCATAGCAATATCTACGAGTACGTCAAGCACTATGGACATAGATATTGGGATAATTGATTTGTAAAGTCTTGAAAAATTTAAGAAAATGAGGCCCAGATTGTTTATAACGCTAAGCAGGTATTGACCATTTATTTTTCGAATATTTCAGAAGTAGCTCAGATATGTGCACGATGGTTGTGCTTATATACTGCGCTGATGTATTAGTGGTTTAAGCGGTCGCCTAGCCTTTTCAGTGATCGACCCTGGAGCCAATATCTTTGTCTATTTGTTAAATAACCTCAGTTCATATAGAAGAAGTTATATTCCTCAAGTTGTATTGCACAAAAGAATGTTGATTCTACATCCGATGAATCTGTAATCCATGGCAACATCCAGTATTTTTTACGTAAATGATATACTCTATTCTATCAAAGCTCTACACAACATAATGACTTACAGCTCCTTACACATTTATCCCGCCTCTATTTATCCCACTTCTTCTAAAATTACAAACGAATACTCACAAATTTACAGAAGTATTCCACCACCAGTCACACTCGCTTACACATTCAATATTTCATCCCAACACGGGATATGACTTAACTTAAGTAACGTCTTAGTAATTTTACTCGAACAAATTTCTTAAACTTTACTTTGAGATATGATGTCGAGTGCTACTACTACGCCTACGTACCGATGTACAGACGTATTTATGCCTTGATGTTACTGCCTTTTTGCTGCGTCTTGTGTGTCAAAGCGAAATTACTTGATGATGCCCATTAATTGTACCTCAAGACAGCTTGTGAAGTGTCAAGTTTGGAACAAAAGGAGACTTATCACCACCCTAATCGTACATTTTTCGGTTATAACGAAAAGTGATTTCTTTTTCAGCTATCGAATATATTGCAGTGTTGACCTGTACATATTTATTTTGTAGGCATTTGTACAAAATGTAGCCGTCTCGGGTGTTTGATTCCGTTGTGATCTCAGATAGGTACAATCAATTATTTATTTGCACAGCGTCAGGATTGAGAAGCCACATACATTTGTATTTTTTGCAAATTCCCTTGATCGTACAAGTCTATAATGTTAATTCAAATCTGATTACAACTACTACAAAATGACCATCAACTGAAAACATAATTCGACTGAATACTTTCACGGAATTCACACTCGCATGGCGTATGGATTGAGGAGCCACACTTAAAGTATAATATCTTCCTGAATATCAAAGATACAATCCTCAGATTTTTTGTAGATGCTTTTTACAGTAACTACAAAATGATACAACTTTTTCATAAATATTCATTCAATATTTTTCGAGTTTTAGGGTGGCTCCTCAGTTCAGACGTATGTACTGAGGAGCCACCTTTACATTGATATAACTTTTTAAATACTTTAGTACAAATTTCAACATTTGGCCTACAAAATTATTTCTTTTCCTACAAAATAACGGACCAAGCTACGTTGTAAAATCTGAAGTGGCTCCTCAATCCATAAGGACGTGATTTTTAAGTTGTGAGTAACTATAATCCAGTGGATGCCAATAGATTGCCACCTCTTTGTGGCAAATTTACAAGTTACAAACTACCGGCGCGCACCACTGACCTTAGAAGTTGTGAGCGTATCACATTGTTAATTTTGTAATAGTTGTAGCTTGTTCCTTACCACCTTAAAGTGTTAAATAAGCTGTCAGTCCTATATGTAATAAAGAGTCTTATTTACCAGAAAACTTACATTTTCTGGCACTGGTCTAAGCACTACAGTATAATATTATTCTTTATTTATTTACTATATTGTATTATTTTTTTTTTGATTGTTGCGCGTGAATGGAGGGGAATTATTGAATGTACAGTGGCATTTTTCTGGGCGTATGAACAGCATGAATGGTTTATATGTATTATGCCGACTCGTTGTTATGAATGAACTGGAACAATCTTGTATGCAATTATGTAAGATCAGTGATTTACAAATCAGATCAATGTTTTATGGTTATGCCGGAAATCGATTCAAAATGGTATGATATCCATTGCTCAGTGAGAAAGACAGACACAAGAGTTTAAAAAAAATATCCACGTTCCCAGCATCTTCTTTCGGGCCACGGATCACCGTCAGCACGATCACTTAGCATGGTCAGGGATTCCATCCTAACGGAGGATTCTATACATTTCTTAACACCTTTTACCTCCTCGCTTACTAAAAGTTTACCTCTACCGTGTATCAATAGTACGTAGTGCCGAGACATTGAATTGTATAGTGTGAAGTTCACGTACTTTAAGACGTTAAAATTCATAACAATTGATTTTCTATTGTGTCACTCGGTAGATAGCAACAAGTGAAGATGTCATTTTAAGGAGACGGACCATACCATTTCCAAATCTCTATAAAATAAAACTACAATTTTCAGTACATTCGCAATTCTATGATACATACATCATGTACATCAATCTTGCGGAACTTAATCTGGAGCAAATTTACCGCAAATCGCGCTCTCACGTTATAACGTTGTCATAAACACAGTAATATCTGGGCATGTTGGTGACGTCACTGTTGATTATGTGGTTGCCAGTTCAATTCCACGACGGGGAAGGTTTAGTGGGCTATACATATATAGAGGCGGGTACCTAAGCAATAATGAATAATGCGAGATAGCTTAGCAATAACCAAAGTTAATTCTGAGATTTGACCTCACAGTATCATCAGACTTCTATTTCATATTTTAAATACGAGTATTTCATATTTTAAGTAGGAATCTGGTTGTATGTCGAGACATACAACCAGATTCCTAATATTCATATCAGGACCACTCAAAATGCAATTCTGTGTGGAGATCGAACGCACAACACTGGGCTCACTGCTGAGCAGCGAAGTAGCCAGTTAAAATAGAACACGACTCATGCAGCGCATAATAATATGTATTTAAATCTGCCTTCGTTATCCAGGATTGCCTCCAGTAGAGAGTGTATGTGTCTACTGATCGGTTGATCCCGGGTTCGATTCACGGGTCGGAGAACAGTATTACTGAGTTTTTCTGAAGGTCAGTAACGCCATAGGGTCGCCCCATATTACGTGGGACCTAGAAATTAATAGCATGGTGAATGGCGTGAGTATGAGAAAATATAATTATATCTGCAAGGCGGTATTATATAACCATATTGTAGCTCAAAAGTCATTATGCAATAACCTACATTAAAAAAGGTGTAAGATTGATTTATTTTTTACAATTCAGTCACTTTCGTGAATTACAAAAGTTTGGTCAACTTCACAAGTTTCGATCGCCTTGTAAATCAAGTCTATCTATCTATCTATCTATCGTCACGCCTGTCTCCCATTGGGGTAGGCAGAGACTATGGAACGCCAAATGCTCCGGTTCAAACACACCTCTTTCGCTTCCTCAACATTCATTAACCTGATCATACATGCTCGCCGGTTATGGGTACTTTTAATTTGGGCCTTTTTTAGTACGTCACCTATTTGGTCGACGTACGTCCGTCTTGGGCGTCCCATACCGACATCTCCATTCATTCTTACATGATACACTTCTTTCGTATTTTTCTTTCATCCATCCGTTCAAAATGTGCAAACCATCGCAACATTCCTTTTTCAATCTTCATCACTACATCTTCTTTTAGACCACACTTCTCTCGTATCACACTGTTTTTTACTTTATCTATCAGCCTTACTCCGCACATACTCCTCAAAGCTCTCATCTCCACAGCATTGATGCTACTTTCATGCTTCTTCTGCCATACCCATGATTCGCTACCATACATCAGCGTTGGCGCCAAAACTCCTTGCGGTACAGCAAGGCGAGCCTTACTTGGAATAATTTCGTTACTGATGATGGACTGTAAGGCGCCATTCACACTATTTCCTGCTTTAACTCTCCTTTCAACATCTCCCTCACATTTTCTATCTCTCGTAAACAAAGACCCTAAATACACAAACTCATCACTTGTTCCACTTTTTCATCTCCTATCATTATGTTACATTCAGGTATACTGTCTTACCTCTCTATGACCATGACCTGAGTCTTGCTTACATTCACTTTCATGCCCTTCTTCTTATACGTCTCATTCATTACGGTGACCATCTGCTGTAGATCAGACGCTGACGACGCAAAAAGAACCTGATCGTCAGCGTATAGCAGGGTCTTAAACACAGATTCACCCATTCTTAATCCACATTCAGACACTTTCTCTGAAATGCACCTTAAGGAAAAGACTTGATCCGTACATCCCATTCTCTTTCCAAATCCCGCTTGCTCTTCCCAAATCTTACTGTCCGTTTCAGAGATCACTCTTTCAATCAGTATCTTTGCATACAATTTGCCAACAACACTCAGGAGGCTTATAGAATTTGTTTGAACGAGTCAAACTAATTCTCAAAATACACCTTCCACTGATCCAAAACTTCCCCATGCTCTCTTATAATATTTCCATTTACATCCCTTATCACACCAACTTTCGAGTTTCCTGCTTTGCCTCGGGCTGTTCTAACCAAGTGCCAGAATAATTTGATATTGGTCCGAAAATGCTGAGAAAACTTTCTATCAAATTTGTCCTTACATTCTTTTTTCTTTCTTCTCACTATCTCTTACTTTATATTTTAACCTATCATACTTTTCTTTTACTATCCTCTCATTGACAGGCACATTACCTTGTATCATTTTGTTGGCTCTTATGGCCAGCAAGTCCATACATGCTTTGTGCTTTGCCGCGACTACACTACTTACTTCCTGCTCCTACCATTAATTACATATCTTCTTAACATGCTTCCTCTTGCTTACGCCACATACTTGTGTAGCTGTCTCTATTACTCCATTCTTAAACTCTTTCCAAAATTCTTCTATCTCGCAATACTCTTCCACAAACAATTCTTTAAACCTTTCTTCCAATGCCTCTTTACACTCATTGCGTACATCCTCTTCTTCAAATCTTTCAACTTTCACTCTTTCTATGGCGGGTGAGTGTATGCGAGGACGATGGCGCCATTTTGTGGTTAGGCCCGCTATGCGGCTTACTACCAAAAAATTATCAGTACCCGCATTTAAGCCTTGGTACACTCTCGTATCTTTAACTTTTGCTTTCAAACGTTCGTCTATCACAACAAAATCTATCATACTTTGTTCGGTCTGCCTTTGCCATGTATACATATGAATCATCTTGTGACTAAACATAGTGTTTGTCACCACAAACTTTCTCTCCATACATATATCCAGTAAACTTTTACCATTTTCATTCACCCTCTCGTCACCAAATCGCCCTAGAACCATTTTATAGCCATCACGACACACACCTACCCAACCATTAAAGTCGCCTAACATAATTATTCTTTCATTCAATTTAACTGAAGTCATACTGAGTTATTTACTAGTTCCAAATACCACATGACGTTGGATATTATATCTAGCCTAAAATATCATACCTAATACCGCTGATATTTATTTTAAGGAACAACATGTTTGTGATTGCCTCATTTCAAGCAAAAGAGGTCCACTGTTGGTCTTTCTCCCGTAAGCTACACAGATTGGCAGTCTGAGCGTCTGCCTGTCTGGTATCTTTCTAGTTTTTACCAATACATTTGATTGTCATATTACGGTTATCTAGCTATAATCAAGAAGATAATCACGTTCCGATGGCTTAACATGAAGAAGAAGTTATTGTAATATGTATTGCGGTAAAGAACGGGAAGAATGACTTGCGGGGCAGTGGCTCGACGCATAATTTGTATCATAATTTCGCAACTGCCCTAAGGCGGGCACTTAATCTAATAAAATGTTTTATTCTCAGCTAAATTCTTGAATTTAACTTTGCAACTGAGTTTAAGTGGTTTTGTAAGGAGTAGATGTTATTATGGACTATCTTTTGAACAACGAAATGTGGTCTCAGCATTCTTGATTTAAGATAAAACGCTAAACATTTGTTATGATCCTGAATTCAAATTCTTCTTTTTTTCTTGAGTGCAATATAAACTAGACCACTTTGGTTTTATAAGCACCTATCATGACGTGGAAAATTGATTTTATACACTGCGTACTCGAGAGGTTTTCTTAAAAAACTGGGATGAAATACGAGTAATAACAAACAAAATCAAAGTGAAAGTCGTTCCGTCAGTATCAGTTTATTTGAGGGTTTTGACACCACGTCAGTACCATCAAATAAACCGATACTGGTCCAAACCAGGTAATGTCGCTATCCCTTTGTGTTGCGGAGGTCACGCGGTAGTCGGTTTGTGGAAAAGTCGATATCTGACATATCTAGTAAGACTAGTAAGCGAGCCCCGGGTTCCGAGTCTTAGGCGCAACCGGGATAACGCAAGGACAATGATAGAGTGTACGAGTTTCAACTGTTTTAGACGGTGTATCAAGGATTTCTGGTATTTATTTGAGTTCTATATTTGATAATATGTTTTTCATCCAAACATTGAGGTGGTTACTTGGAGATTATTAATGGTAACTAGCCAGAGGTTGCTGAGGGAAGAATTTAAAGATGTTCACAGTTGACGTCAATGGCCTTTTTTTCATCACGTTCGACGATGCATAGACGTTTAAATTACTTCAGTTTTTCCTGATGCTGTAAAACAAATCGGTATTATAAACGATTTAAGAAAATCACTCAAATTAGTTAGAAATAACATTTAGCTTCCACCTTACAACATTACTGGGCAGATTACAAGCCACATATTGGCCTAGTATGTCGCATACCCTACCTACTTTAAAGGTCTAAGGCACGAAGGTTCAGCCTCCGATGGAATGTTGTGCCGATAATCAATCACAGTGACATCAAACCCCACATCACAGAAAAGGGATGATCTGAAATTCGTCGATACGGGTCACTGGGTACGAGGCATTTTGATTAAAAAAACAACGGTACTGTATTTTAGTTTGTAATTCAATTTGATTATATCTGCCTGATTAAGTTATATCTATTCTTTATCTTTGTTCCATTACTTGCTATTTTTGATCGCAGGCAGCAAATGGATGCGAGTGGCTCAAGATCGGTTTATGTGGACAGCCATGTACAGGCCTATGTCCAGCAATGGACGTCTATCGGCGGATATGATGATCGCATGATATTTTAAGCTGGAGGGCTAAACTTTGGCTTTGTTTGCTAAATTCTTTTTATGCGAAATATATCCGAAACTAACAGGGTTCTTTTAGTTTATACTCGGCAACATTTGTGAAGATGTATGTATAGATGGATGGATGAATGGATGGATGGATGGATGTTTGTTACTCATTCACGCAAAAACTACTAAACGGATTTGGATGAAACTTTACAATAATATAGTTTATACATCAGAATAACACATAGGCTACAATTTATAAAGATTTTGTATAATGTTGCCATAATATAAGGAAAAGTATCAACTAAGTCGGCAAAAACCCGAGCTCTGAAAGTTATTCATTGGAATTTTAACCCCTTTCTGATGACAGATTGATCTGATATTTGGTATACACTCATATTGTTATCAAGATTAAAAGATAATATTTAAATGATTGTAATTTCAAGATGGCCGCCAATACAAAATGGCGAATCATATTTTATTACTTCACAACAACCTCAATATGGGTATCGAATGAAATGGCTTGATTGGTAGAGTAGAGCTCACTATGAAAAATCCAAGATGGCCGCCGCCACAAAATGGCGGATTACTAATTTCCCACAAATACCTTAATATGGGTATCAAACGAAAGTGCTTGATTCGTAGAAAAGCACAATATCTTTCTATGAAAAATCCAAGATGACTGTCGCCGCAAAATGGCGGAATTACATATTTTCCACAAATACCTCAATATGGGTATCGAATAAAAACTTTGATTGGTAGAATAGCGTTCACTATGAAAAATCCAAGATGGCTGCCGCCACAAAATGGCGGATTACATATTTTTCACAAATACCTCAATATGGGTATCAAATAAAAGGGCCTGATTCGTAGAATAGAGCTCACTATAAAAAATCCAAGATGGCTGCCGCAAAAAAATGGCGGATTACCTGTTTTCTACAAATACCTCAATATGGGTATCAAATAAAAGGGCTAGATTCGTAGAATAGAGCTCACTATGAAAAATCCAAGATGGCTGTCGCCGCAAAATGGCGTATTACATATTTTCCACAAATACCTCAATATGGGTATCAAATAAAAAGGCTTGAATCGTAGAATAGAGTTCACTATGAAAAATCCAAGATGGCTGTCGCCACAAAATGGCGATTACCTATTTTCTACAAATACCTCAATATGGGTATCAAATAAAAGGGCTTGAATCGTAGAATAGAGCTCACTATGAAAAATCCAAGATGGCTGCCGCCAAAAAATTGCGGATTACTTATTTTCCACAAATACCACAATATGGGTATCAAATAAAAGGGCCTGATTCGTAGAATAGAGCTCACTATAAAAAATCCAAGATGGCTGCCGCAAAAAAATGGCGGATTACCTGTTTTCTACAAATACCTCAATATGGGTATCAAATAAAAGGGCTAGATTCGTAGAATAGAGCTCACTATGAAAAATCCAAGATGGCTGTCGCCGCAAAATGGCGTATTACTTATTTTCCACAAATTCCTCAATATGGGTATCAAATAAAAGGGCTTGATTCGTAGAATAGAGCTCACTATGAAAAATCCAAGATGGCTGTCGCCACAAAATGGCGATTACCTATTTTCTACAAATACCTCAATATGGGTATCAAATAAAAGGGCTTGAATCGTAGAATAGAGCTCACTATGAAAAATCCAAGATGGCTGCCGCCAAAAAATTGCGGATTACTTATTTTCCACAAATACCTCAATATGGGTATCGAATGACAGGGTTTGATTGGTAGAAAAGGGCTCACTATGAAAATAGAATGAGAAGTATCAACTAACAACAACACTAAAAACTTGAAAATAAAATTAAGTAAAAATAAATTAATTTTGGGCGTAGGGTATCCAGAGTAAACATTATGACAGAAATTTCACTTGCCCAACGATTTTATATTTGTCTGATCAATACCCCAGATTGATGAGAAGATTGGTGTGATCTGGTAGCTAGAACTTACCGTATTACTTTTTAGCTTTTAGTACATAATCTTGCTAGGTACATCATTTTTCAGTAATAAAACAGTATAACATAAAAAAATATATATATATATTTTACAATGTTCATTCTAGAGAAGTTATCAAATTGTTTTCAAAATTGATAGATTTATTGCCTTCAGTATTTAATGTAAAAAGATTAACTTTGTCTTTTACAGTCAGATATGTGACCTAAGCGCAGCGTCATTAAAAGCGCTTTCTACGATTTAGTGCGCTTAAGGACAGCGAGGCGGAGGGACGGTCTGATTGTCTGATATGTACTTTGTGGTACCTAATGGTTTCAGATTTTATGTTTTGTTGCTGTTATATTCAGTAGGTAAACAAGCTCTTCATAACTTCAATGATATACTTATTTACTAATCTTTACCTGAAGTTCAACGATTATGAAAACAAAAGTAATTTTCATTATTATCTGTTTATATGTACCTACGCTACACGGCTAATCTACAGAGACGTTTGAGATGAAATTTGACATGGATAGTCTGAAACCCGGGGAACATAGGCTACTCTTTATTAAAATATCATGCTGGCGAAGCCGCGGGCGAAAGCTAGTAGGAGTATAGTTCTCAGTAGCTTATAAGTTATATCCGTGAAAAAGAACTAGCAGTTTAAAAAAATATTTTTTCTTATGATAAGAACTCCTTAACACAACCAATTACGGGCAATTTAGAAAGTTACAACTATTTCCAATAATTGTATTAATAAGATTCAACGTATAAAAGTAAGTTCTCGTTAATATGGGAAATAATATTTTTATAATGAATGTATTTGAAAACAGATTTTGGAATAAAATGAAATTGTTATAAACTATGAGACCCGCGGTATTGAAACATTAAAAAATCAAGAACATATGTAATGATTATAGAATTATAAAAGTAGGTATATCTTAATAAGAATAAATATTATATTGTAAAGCTATTCTAAACCATGATGTACCTACATATAATACATAATGGGCACATTATGTATTATATGTAGGTACTCGGGAATCAGTACAAATGGAGTTGTTTTGGACGAACAACTGGATTTTAAATAAGAATAAATAAGAATAAATATTATATTGTAAAGCTGTTCTAAACCATGATGTACCTACATATAATACATAATGGGCACATTATGTATTATATGTAGGTACTCGGGAATCAGTACAAATGGAGTTGTTTTGGACGAACAACTGGATTTTAGCGTATGTGCCTATTTATGCATAAAACTTGGTCCTCAATGTTCAAAATAAACAAGTTAGTGTGATTATCCTAGTTGAGATTTCAGCAATGGCATGGTATTTATATTTTATTTTTATATATACACGCCTGTATCCCCGAAGGGGTAGGCAAAGGAGTAATATTACACCCACATTTCGCCATGAATTTTTAGGTCCCACGTAATAGGAGGCGAGCCTATTACCGGGCACAACACCAGACTCCGTGCGGCTAGGTACTGATAATTCGGAAAAACCCAGTAACACTTTTGCCCGACCCGGGAATCGAACCCGGGACCTCCGATCAGCAGTCGCATACGCTATTCACTGGAACACGGAGGCATGGTATTTTAATGAAATAAATATCGTGTAAATTCGTCGGTCATAATATATAATGTAGTTAAAGTTGTGACCTATTCTGGTGGTTATCTTTGTGAGGAGATGGAAAACTCGTCATCAATCCATTTACCAAACCTTCGAAAGACTGGTATGTGATAGGACAAATCCTTCTATTGACTTACAATATCAAACTTGGAGTGGCCTACCTGCAGCATTGGACTGCGAAAGGCTGATATAATCATATCAGATACATCACCAACAATCAGCTTTATATGGTGCAGTATAGTGTAAACGCCTTTAGTAATAAACCAACCCTCTCACACCGCGATAAAAAGAATCAAATATGAAAAAAATAATCATAAAAATAACGTATTCTGCGCGCGTCCACGCGGCGGTTTTATTATAACGAGGTTCTATTTCGCGTAAAAATATGAATGGGTAATAGTTTGCGCGTAGACACAATAACGGTTTTATTGCCGGACGATATTAGCCGGAACGGCCGGACTATCGGACCGGTTATCGCCCGTTTACCCCACCGACCGATCCGTAACGTGGGGCATAGGGTGGATGTGTGTCGGGTGTTAAGCGAGACTGGCTTTTTATTTGACATTATTTTTAGTGTTGATATCAAATGGATTATTCTCTTTAAAATTGGACTTTTCAATTTTATTTTTGGGATTCAGGTTGAAATTGTCTGATTTTATTCCATTTAAACTCAGCAATAAATTGAAATGAAAATGAATGAAATGAAATAATATTTATTTTGACTTCACACAACACAAGTTACATATAAGTAAGTAAAATAAAAAAATACATTTTAAGAACAATCATAAGCACAAAGAAAAAAAAACATAATAAAAGACTAAGAGTAATAAAGAAAAGATAAGTATATGCAGACAGGAGTAAGTAAAGGGTTGGTCGGGTGCAGTCAAAACAGGACCCAATTCGGCATGTGCCAGGCGCATACCAGGCTCCGATTTTCAACTGGGCCCTCTAGTGACTCACGGAAGAGATATCAGAAAACATAGGTTTAGATAATTATTTAAATATAAATAAATAATGTATTAATATCTAACAATAAACATACGTGAATAAATATTTAATTAAAGCAAAATGCATGTAAATAACAATAAATTTATATAATAATATGGACATAATATATATATACTAACAATATGTGTACATTGAACGATGCGAACAGTATACAAGTGTGCTGGCTACATCTACTCATAGCTAAATAATGTTAATGGCACCAGAGTGGCGCGTAAAGGCGTGCCTTCCCCTGTGTTTCACCAGGACGCCAGTCCAGTGGCCGCACAACAGCCGCCGTATCCGCACGCATCTAAAATGTATCACGTTCACGAGCACGCGCAATTCATGCGTTTAGTTGCTTGATATATATACAAGTTGACACATACATATATAAAATAACTAAGGATAAAACATTGCTTTGTGTTCAAGATACTGACCAAGACAACTGTGGTAAGTGCAGCTTAATTCGTAAACTGGCAAAGTGCATTGCAGTACATCATAGCGATACTAAACGTATTTGTGTTCAGTTACAGATTTACGCAGGATGCCACAGCAATTGGGTATCAGGTGTCAGACGTAGACTTATCGGCTGTCGATCAAGGCAGTAGAATACCTTGGAAAGTGTTGTAGGTATATACCTAGCTCACACAAGCGCGAGTACCAGATCCTAAAGGTGAGGTAATGTTTAATCTATATTTTTCGTCGTCATCGATTAGATACTTTGAAGCATTAAAAGGTTATGATATTTGTTATGTTCTTTTATTATAGATTTCTCACCCAACGTGCATTGTTAATACAGACCAAGACACTACGCGATCGACATACATGTCTCCGAAAATATCAACTATTAAGGACGCAAGCAACTTGAGAGCTTTTATTCAAAAACGTATTGACACGTTTAGTAAATGTAAGTTTTAACTAAACATTAAATACGACAACCGAGCATATGTCATAATACTCATAATTCATTAACAAAATGTGTTATAGTAAAAAATTTGCATTGCAAATGATAGTTATTATTTTAAAAATAATTAGTATTTCAAATGAATAATATGTCTGAAACAAACAAAAAAAATAAAAATATAAGTATTTAGTATGTCAAATAAATAATATGTCCGAAACAAACAAAAAAATAAAAATATGATGAATTAATTATAATGTATTAAATGTCAGTATAAGTTAATGAACTATAATGTCACTATCAATAGACACATAAACCAATTTCACGTCGGAATTATAATATAAATTAATGTCTAAATAATTGAAATTGATTAAAATGACACGAACTATTATACTGAATATATAACAGTCCGTATTAAATTATTGTTTCGTTGTCACAAATTATTATTAATTTTAATTAAATGATACAAAGTTTTATTTAGGTAGATAATCATTAAAATTTCGATCAGAGAGGCATTGACATTAATGTCACCTATTTTTTGCTGCTCGTCTATGAGGAATTTTTTCAAGTTTCGTCTTAAAGTGTGTAGTGACGTAAGATTCCGCAGATTATACAAATTAGATCTCTTTACTGCTTTACCTATCAATAAATAATTATTTCGTTACTGATATTTTGACTACAAAGTCGTATTTATGATAACAGTTTAAAATTGTCCGACCAACATAAACTATTGTAGCCATATTGTCACTCCATTTTAAATGACTACTATATTCATCAACTAAAACTATGAAATATTTAGAAAGCTTCCTTTTAAATACATATTTATACTAGTATTACTCAGCTTACAAAGAACAAACTCATGTTCAAAAAGAGAAATCTTTATGAGAGGAAGCGAGCACATTTTATTTTTTATTAGATCGTCTAACAATCTAAGTGTAATCCTATAATATTTAAAGCCATTGTCACCCTTGTGTCCCAATGGAGCGGTCATGCACAGGAACGTCCCTAATCTTGTAGATTTATTTACGTATCGATAGTCGTGGTGTCACTGAACGCGTGCATGATTTATGTCTGGTCAACCCTTTGTAGACCGCTGATTTTTAACCTTACGACTATAACGAGTTTAAGGATAACATGTATGTTCGTGACCCTTGCGTAAACGATCAGTGGGAATGATTTGATTAGGGTTTTCTGATTGAGAATGTGGCTTAAATGAGAATCAGCGATGTATTTATAGGTGTTGTAGGGACTTTGTTGTATTGTTTCTATATAGTACATTTACTTTATTATTTCGGTCAGCAGAATCCCGAAACCAAAAGAAAGTCTTGAACGCTACCGGGTCAAAAATAAGGTAATAATGATTATCTTAATATATAAAATCCTTACGTTACTTACTGACTGACAGACACGCTACAGCCGAAACTATTGTGCGCAGGAAGCTGAAATTTGGCATGTTTGTTCCTTGGGGACCGTAGGGGTGCACTAAGAAGGGATTTCACTAAATTCCCACGGGATCGGTCAAAACGGGTAAATTTAAAAAAAATGCAGGTGTAGCTGCTGGCTTCCTCGAGAACTATAATAAAATTTATGAGCTTTGATAATTAAGACAACTATAGGTTAAGATGCTACTATTGATATACTTTGATAATCAGCAAACTCCGCCTTATGTACAACTATCCCAGCATCATATTATGACCTATAAAACTATATGAAATTATAATTTTAAAACTTTATTATAAATAGGCAGTCAATTACGTTTGCACACATATTGGTGTCTGTTGTATTTTAAAATTATTGTTATTGTAGAATTGCTACTCGTTTATTGGATATTGTACATTTTTACATAAAATAGAATTGTTTTACTATTCTACTTCGCTAAAAATTATTAATTGTTCATGGATGTATTTGGTTCGGCTTTACACCGAAACCGTGGGGTAGGGTTCTAGGCGACTTGGAAAAGGAAATGGACTGTATTAGGGCGAGTTCTGGGTCGCCTAGAAAGGAATAAGGGAAGAGGAGATGGATACGGGAGGAGGTGATTGAGTGGGTATAGGATATTTCCAGGATGGAAGGCACTTACCTTATAGCCTTCTTCGTTTCTTTTCCTCCTGGTGTTTTCGTGATGTAGCTGCTTGTTTTCACTTCACTCACGAGCGGGTTTTCCTTGGTGGAAGCGGCAAAATCACATACAGCGGCGCGGCGCGGAGCGGTATCGAGACGGCGTTCTTAGCGAGCGGAATGTTCGAGACTGTCACTCGCGTCGACGTTCGCGGCGACGAATCAGGCGCAAGGCAGTGCCTCTTCCAGGGAGAGGGAAAGAGAGGGACGGAAATATGATATCGCTCGCACTAGACAAGCGTGGAACGATTCATGTTGATGCGATTAGTTATATATAGGAAGGTAGATGGCGCTACCAGTATTATTTATTGCATATGCAATAGCATAAGTAATAAAAGAATTGATTGGGTATGTACAATTGTACATTGTACAATCATTTTAAATTTGGTTCAAATATTGAGTGTACCTATTATATTGTAGTGTTTTGGTTAGACTAATTTTAGCGAATATATTTTGTTTTAAAAGTGAGTTGTTGCATTCATTTTGCTAAGATTAAAGTGCAGTTTAACATGGAATAACTGTTTCTGTTTTCTGATTTCTTCTATGTTAGGGAACAAAAGTTTCATAATGAGGTGTACATTCCTATTTAATAGGTATACACTAAAAATAACCCTGTAAATAGATGTTGTACATCTGCATACATAATTATAAAAAAATCATGACGAAATGTGGGTGTAATACCTCTGCCTACCTCTTGGGATCCCCCAAGGGGTAGGCAGGCGTGAGTCTATAATTTTTTTTTATAAAAAATATAAATAAATTTGCTCATAAAAGATCTCCAAAATACAAGGACTTATTTTAATGGCAAAATTGTATTTATTATATAAGTCGGAGAAGGATTACTTTCTTCGACATCGCCATTAGTGGTTGCGGAATTAGTGGGCGTCATTGGGGTAAAATGCGGGCACAAAACACAATCAGCTAAGTTTGACAATATTTTAATTAGAGTTGAACAATATTAATTTATAAGTTTACACTGTTGCTAAATACAAATAAAATTATCAGACAAGACCGAGCAGCGGGTTGAGGGCCACTATCTTAATTTACTTTCTGTATACTCAATAATCCAACTCGATCTGCCGATTGCTCTCAAAAGACAAATGCCACCAGAAGCTGTCAGTTCTCCTTTTAAATGAGATGGCACCTCGACCCCGCTCGAGACACGCGTCCTGCTCTGATTGGTCATTACCTGAACTAGTACATTAACAACTTTTTAAATTACTAAGTTAAATAAGGTTTTAAGCTATATGTAGAAATATTTCACAAATCAAATGAGTTTAAATTATAATTTTAAAGGTTATCAAAATGTAAACAACATAATACATACATACATAGACTCACGCCTGTTTCCCGGAGGGGTAGGCAGAGACTACGGAACGCCATTTGCAACGATCCTGACATACCTATCTTGCTTCATTCACTTCCATCAAGTTTCTCATGCATGCTCTTCTGTTTAGGCTACTTCTGACCTGTCCTTTATAAAACAACATAATATTGTGAATTATTCATAAAATCAACAATCAATTCGACTCGAAGCTTCCTCCGACATATATATATATAACAAAATTAAAGTAATTTTCGAATAAAACAATTTTAATTACTTAAATTAAATTAAAATACTAAAATACAATAGAAATAAAAATATATATTCAAAGGGCGTCGTGAAAGTCCTCCACATCGCCGTCTATTGGGAACGTGCCCAGGAGACTGGCAGCATTGCCATGTATGGCCATGCTAATTTTTTGTGCTTCTTTTAATTATCTTAGAAAATAGATGTTTTTTCATCAGAACGATCCTGTCTATTTGCTTTATATAAAGTAAAGTGGATATTATTTGCTTATGAAGTTCTATCTTTATTTAATCTTAATTACCTTTGATGAAATTGAAACATAAATATTAAAATATAATTTTCATAGTTCTTTAATTCCTTTCAGTGCAAGTTTAAATTATTAATGTATTTTTCAATAAAGTGTACATATTTAAACGGAACCAAGTCTTTGAAGAAATACAAATTAGTTACAGTGTCTTTACTAGAAATAACTCTTAAAGAACATATCTTAATATTTTTATACAGTACACTGTAGTTAATATTATAAAATGAAATTAATATTTGAGTAATATCTATTTTTTTTAAATATTGCCGTTTTAATTTAATGAAGTATATAAGTATTAGTAGTATGCATAGAAAAATAGCGTTAATGAATTAAACTGAATATCATGTTCTGTACACTGTTAAATCAAAGTGATCTAATTTTTCTAATATATAATGCATACATGAAGATAAAATTGAAGCACTTATACTCTGTTATTAAATAAAAAATGTAGCATGTGCTTGTTACTATTTAGACGGCCAATCAAGGTAACAAGCTATAAACAACATTTAATGCTGAAGTATTTGTACTCGTTTGTCTTTTCTAAGCTATTTGGAGAAATCATTACAATTACAATGCATACATCATATTTTGAATAAACTACTAACTGAATAGACGTTGTATTATTCACCTTATCTCTCTTTCAAAGTCAATAGTTTATTTGCCAAAAATGTAGGTGATACATAGTAGGTCTTAGATATAGATAGATGAATCCTTGTCCCCGTCTTTCACTTAATTATTCCCACGAGTTGTAACCCTGAGCACAAAGTTAGTGACATGAAGACCCGTGCAAAATAATCAACAGTAGTGATCCCAGCAAGAAGCAAAAATTGTCCTAAATTCTGTGCTGCTGAGATAGTCTTCTACCAAGGCATTCACTAATATTATGTATGTTTTGAGACGGCGTTAAGCTTATAGTTTAGTGAATTTATTTTTATTTCGTCATGCCTGTATTCCCGAAGGGGTGGCAGAGGTGAAATATTACACCCACATTTCACCTTATGATATTTTAGGTCCCACGTAGGTAATAGGGGACGAACCTATTGCCGTTATATCTTCACAAGTCACAGATTTTAGTGAAAATATTTCAGAGTCATATTTGATGAGTGGGTTCTATTTATGACAAAAACATCCACCAAGAAAGGATTTTTATAGAAAAGTCGCAGATTTTGAATCTGGCAATGTGGTAATGTAGGCATCAGCTGATCCAGTAAAAACTTCATTCACTTATAATAGTATAGTTATTGAGAGGCTGTGGGGTGACGGCCTTCAAGCAATTTTCCGCAACCTTTTAGGATATTAAGATGTTACAAGACAGATGGAGTGTGGGTTACTCCCGGGTTGACCGATGGAACTTTCTCGAATATTCAGTTATAGTGATGTAGAAGTAAAATATCGTTATTTTGTTACATGTTTATCTATTCATGCGTACCTGTGGGTTGGGTAAAATGCACTTGTATGCCTAATAAGAATTTATATGAATTGGTATGAGCATTATATTATCAGTGAAAATTATAAGCATTACCGTGCTAGAAAAACCTCTTGTCAGTTACAGTTCATCATTTCCATAAAATCAGTTTAGATTGCAGGCACCAAAAATAAATAAAATAATATCAGATTTTTTTCCAAAAATACCAGATTCAAATGCAATATTTTGAGGCGCTGAGTGTTAACAATATACTTTGAAAATTATTAACATTCATCATGCTTCTGATATTATTTGGAACAAACAAACATTCAACATATCCAGCTATTTATTACAATATCATTGCTTGGTTCTTACTAAGCAATGTAATTGTAATTGACTGTATAGGCCGGTGTTTTGTTTATAACTCTGACCTAACCGTAGCGCAGGTTATGGCGTCCCTGAGTTTCGTTTATAGCGGATTCCTTTTTTAAATCATCAAATAAAAAGCATTCATTTCATTTATACCTCCCAGTGAAGCAGTTTTACTTTTAAAGTTGAATTAGTCAGAGAGGCACAGGCTTTCATTCTCGTTTATGGGGTCAAACTTCAGTCCCATGGGTTAGAAATTTATTGTTATTTTCAAAATGTTTTCGTCAGTAATTGAATGAATAATTAAGAATGCTTTATTATTAATAAAATGGGAAAATTCATTTTATTTTGGCTCCGGAATTAAGAGACTGGAAGGAAAGAACATAATTACATGTAACTCAGTGCATGAAGGGATAAAAATTTAAATGGTGGCCGTTTAATAATAATCTTTTATCGTAATCGGGTTTTATTTGTTAAACTTTGTCTAGTATGTAACTCAATGCGAAGTAACAAAATACCTTTGAAGGGTTTATGCGATTTGCCGGATCTACACAAATATTTGTCTGTGATGGGATTTCTATATTATGGCGTTGATACACCTGTGCATTCACTTGTAACAGAACAGCGAGCATTCGCCGTTTTCTGTTTTGCCGAACCGAACATTTCCACGATCATTCTAGCGAACACTATAGATTCAAATAGTCCGTAGAGTATAGTAAAAATATAGAAATCGCACTACAACAGCAGTTTTACCCAATATGTTTACTTCAATTTCCTTTATGAAGTATTTCTAGAGTAAGATTAAGATACATAAACAAATGACGTTTCTAAATAATAAAATGCAGATTTTAATTTGAACAGGTTTAATAAATCACACAAGTGTCTGCTCCTACGTTCAAATTTTTTTATCGATATCGAGAGTTTATAAACATTCTATTGAAATGAATTCTGAGTAAATCAAATCTTAGGATCTATTGTAAACATTATTGATATTTTATCGATATTTATTCTGAGTTAGCCCATCGCTAGTCAAGTTAAAATTAATGACAAACTACGAAGATTCTTCCCTAGATTAAAATCTTAAGTCAAAGTGAAGTAAATATATTGGGTTTAACCGCCATTGTAGCGCAAAATCGATGTTCTATCTATATTCTAAGGCTAGCCCGAATGTTCGTGAGAATGCTTGTTAAAACACACTCATTTGTTTTGTAACATTCGCGCGAATGCTCATTACAGGTGAATGCTAAACTGTATCAGCGCCATTATACGACATTCTTTAGTATTTCATGTTCTTAATACCTTTACGAAATTCAAAGAAGTTTGTATACCAGTGATGTTTACATTGCACATAAAGTTAGAAACATATATTATTATAATACTTTATTGTAGACGAGATAAGTACATCATGATATTAAAAAAAATTAAAAATATTGCAATATTAAAATTTACTTCTTTAAGAGATATAAATTGATTACACAGGTTTATTGAACGGGTTTTAATCGCATTTACTACATAATTTATTTATGATATTAATAAACCTAACGTATTTAATCAAACATAAATTAATTTTGTAGAAAACGCAGCCCTTTTTTAGCAAGCCAAGATAAGTGATTTTAAAATGCATCTCCAAATATCTGAAATATAAATACATTTTGCGGATTCACATATTGACAGAATATCAATCTCCATTTCAGATTTGAGATTTTACAGTCGAATTTACAACCTGTGAGGCGACGACACACGACACCACGCTAGTATATTTCTCGATCTATATTTTATAATAGTAACCATAAAAATTGAATCTGCTGCCACTATCTCGGTACGATTTAAAAATGAACAGTCAGTAAATTCGTAAGTATAAAGGCATGTGTGAGAAAGACAAGCCTTTGAAAGGGTAGGCAAATAATGCTGGGCAGTGTTTTTAAAAAGTAGAAAATTTGTATTATAAAACATAATCGATCATAAAGTTTTTTTTTTTAATACAACTCCCGCACTAGGAATTAATCCTGTGTCGCGGGAGACTTTACAGACATACAACCAACGGACACAATGTACATCCAGACTCGAAACAACAAATTATGGATCACACAAAGTGTTGTCTCGTGTGGGAATCGAACCCACAACATTCGGCGCAGTGTTAAATAGCGAGGCGACCACTTAAACCACTACGCCAACCGTGCAGTCAATAAATTTTTCAAAATATTTTTTTATCGGTGCTACTATTTCTTTTCATCAGCCATCTACAACGTACAAGTTGACCTTTCACTGCAGCTATTTCTTTAAAGACACGTTTATAATGAAGTAAGTAATTGTCATGCAAATATAATTGCATGCAGTTTTTATAATACAAGTCGTTGTGGACTTACGCCGAACAAAAGGGCCAAATTAAAAGTACCCATACCGACGAACATGCATGATCAGGTTAATGGATGTCGAGGAAGCGAAAGAGGTATGTTTGAACCGGAGCATTTGGCTTCCCATTGTCTCTGCCTACCCCACGGGGAGACAGGAGTGACGATAGATAAATAGACGTTGTGTGCCAGTTAGCCCATTATGACAAAACCTGAATGCGTTTAATTACGAGTCTTCTGTCAACTTATCATACAACCACTCAACTGTTATAAAGCACTATCGCCACAGTTTGCATCATTACACCAACGTGTGATTTATTCCATTTAGAACTTTCGAAATAAAACCGTTCCCTTTCATGGGGCGTTAGTACAATTTCCATATAATGTTGTAAATCTAGACTTTACTTTATTACAATACCTCTGGACGTCGTAACACTGACGGATAATATACAACTAGGTTCGTGTGAAATTTGTACATATTCGTAGGATTAACAATTCATATATTTATGAATAATGTTATAGGGTGCTCTCGTGTGATGAATAAGGTAAGGTTTTTGAACTAAGATCCAGTATCTTGTTATATTTCAGCTTCTGCTATTAATTTATTACTATCTAGAGGATGCTCGCAGCTACGCCCGCTCATTATGATTTTTAGCCGTTTCTGGCCGATTCCATGAGAATGTCAGAAAATCATTTTTAGTGCACCTTAAGGACTCAGCAATAAAATAATAAATTTCAGCTTCTTGTGCCAAATACTTTTGGCTGTGCATTGTCTGTCAGTTAGTCAGTAACTGTAAATTAATCAAAGACGTGTGTGCTTTGTGGTCTCTTAACCAGTTAAAATGTTATACATGCATAATAACTGCTTATAGTATACATTTTACTTGATTACACTCCCTTTAAATGTTTTTGCTATATTAAGGTTGCACACATATACACAGCGTGCAGTCGTAGCTACAATGTAAAGAAAAAATGTTTACGAAACGGCGCACTCTAATCTGATCTGCATTCGCCTCCAGGCTAGAGGTAAAGCCACTCACGGTACTCACGCTGTTGAGAATTTGCCTTTTGACTCAAACCTAGTACCAACACAAAAGACGGTCGCGGGTGCACTCACTGTAATTGTAGGTATCTGAACATTCGCTTTGTCAGCCGTAGTACTCGTTGCACCGTAGCACGGCGTAGCGGCGTAGCTACCGTAGCCCGTGTTTGGTCATACAATTCACTTAACTCTAACAAATAACGTTTGTTCGAGTGTTGTTTCGTTGTTCGTTTTATTTTTTCGTGTTCAGCGTTGTTGGTGGTGCAGCTTTTGCAGATACAACGACAAGAGCATAAAGTGTTGCATCCAAACGAATACTAACTTTAGCCTCGATTGTCCTTTTTTGAATTCCTTATAAAGAATACGAAAATAGAATTTTTATGATATTTTTTGAATATCTAATTCATCCGTGAAAACATAGGAAACAAGCAAAGTCATACTCCCATTAAAATGATTACCTTATTATTCGCAAGAAGCCAACACCCTCTTATAACTCCCGGTTAAATTACCTGTGCCAAGTAGTGGCAGATAACATCAAACAATTAAATTCTAATGTTGTATTTATCTAAAAGATAATGACTAAATAGAAGTGTTATAAGTAGCCCTAAGACTTGGAAAGACAATTGATATTATGTAAACTACCGTGGCTAAAAGAACCGTAAAACGGAAATATTGCGGCACTTTAAAAATAAGCATGGTACGTTATGGATCAGCAAAATAACAGATATAAAAAAACGTGATCATATAATCCAATAATACAATTCCTTTGTCAAAATTGACCTAATTAGATTTGTTGTCTGGAAAAAATATTCAATAATATAGGAGGATCTTGCTAATGAGGACAAATATGGAATTAAGTCTTATATTGTGATCGCGTGGTATTATTATATTTGCTGGTCGATATACTGGTTTCGATAGTTGGCCATTAATTATTGTGCCTGAGTGCTTAAATGCTAATTTATAAATGCAAGGTCAAATTATATTTATTTTGTTTAACACAGGTAATAAAAAGATCTTACAAATAAAAGTACAGTGCAACGCTGTGTCTTGCCAATACTATCGGCGTACAAAATTTCATGGATCAAAATACAAAATAATTAAAAGAAATAAAATCAATTAAAAACATTTTGAGATGTGTCATTTAGAAAATCGTTGATAGAATAATAGAATTTTCACATAAAAAAATATTAAGCTTTTTCTTAAAAAGTTTTAAATTTAATTCTTTGTATGCCTCCGGTATCTTGTTATAAACCTTTGGAGCTAGACAAAACATACTATTCCATAAGAGGGCAGTATTAGCTTTTCGAATACATAAATTATTTTTACGCCTGTTACGTATAATAACATCAGATAAACTGGGAAACAAATGAGGATTTGCTTTAACAAATAAAGCTACTTCAAAGATATACAAAGACGGATGTGTTAGAATTTTGTGTTGGATTAAGTATGATCTACAGCTGTCAGTCACTCGAAGGCCAAATACATATTTTTGTGCTTTGAACGCAATCGCCTTATGTGCAGAGTTGCCCCAAAAATTATTCCGTATCTAATTACGGATGCAACAATGCCATGGTAAGCAGTTAGTAGAGCTTCCGTGTTAATTGTATGTCTGAGTTTATTAAGAGCATAGGACGAACTACTGATTTTTTTGCAAAGAGTCTCTATATGGTGTTTCCAATTAAGCTGATTGTCAATCGTCAGTCCAAGGAATTTTGTATTATTTGTCTCACATATATTATTATTCCGATATTTAATATTCATTTGATAACAAGAGTGTTGTCTTTGACAGAAATGTATAATTTGAGTCTTGCTTAGGTTTATTTTCAAATTATTATTATTCAACCATACAATTATTGAGCTGATTGTGGTATTAATACCCGATTCATACGAATCGGGTTTATCACAAGCTATAGTCACAGTACTGTCATCGGCAAATATATAATATATATATTGTTTATACTGCGTGTGACTAGCCCAGAACACTGTCGAATGATTTGAACTTCGATGTTTCATTAATTAGCTGGGCTAATGACTGTGTACGGAGTTCCAAATGTTCTAGATCCGAATATAGTTGTCGTCATTCTTTAAACTCCTAATTTAAAAAAAGCCTAAGCTGTTATGTCATCTGGTTTGAAAATAAGCTGAGTTTATTATACGTATAGCCACCAGGTAACTTACATTTAAACTCATTATTAATTAGTTTAATCCTTAAATATATACATAAATATAATAGAAAACTAACACTCAAACATTAAACAAACCGTCACTTTCACCACTGGACACAGGACAGGCCAGTATTTTTTTATACTTAATTTAATTTTTCTGCAGCAAATATTTTAAAAGAAAACATTCTCTTAAAAGAGGCCAGTCTAAAGTTTATAACTACTTTCACCATCACAACCAATATACTTCAGTTCAAAGAAAATCTAATTCTAAAAGTTTCTCACAAGCTCTTACTGCATCCTTTTTATTAAAGTTACTTGGAGCAGCACCTAGTCTTTGGCGTTCGTTGCCGCCCACTAACATTAAGCAGGGCCGGATATTGGAGGCTATACGTGACTGCCCCAGGGACCTATAGTCAGACCAGCTAGTGATGTAGTTTTGAAGGCCGCTGAACGCTTGGTTTAAGTGGTTTTTGTTGCTGGAGAGAAAAAAATGCTTGAAGCATTTGCTTGTTTATTCCTTCATTTGCTTTGTATGATAATATGTAGATCTATGAAAAATTTATGGCATTGTTTTAGAAGCCCAGTAGTCGATACTTAGAACGGGTTTATTGATAGCTTGGCTCGTAAAGCGGTTGATAGTTTCCAGAAATCTTTATACCTATAGTATTTTTATTTAAAGGGATACTTAACACAAAAAGTTTAAATTTATGGACAAAAAAAAATTGTTCCAAAAAAACAAATCGTTCACAAAGTGTTGTCTTAAATTTGATTCGAACTAACAACACTAGTCACAGTATAACACGACAAAGTTGATTCTTAAGCCATATGTCCACTTACAATAATATAGTTAAAACTTACATAAATGTCATATGTAATTGTTGCCTCAATATATTACTTACATGCCAGGAGCCACTAATATGCACTGTTATCTTAATTATACTATCGATGATTGTGATGTCAATTAACTACATTAAATTAATTAACAGGTATATTAATTGAACATGAAACCTACCGTAAGATATTGTTGGTAGTGATGTAGACATATAGATATATTGTCATGTAAATACTGTGTTAAAATAGTCAGGATGTAATAATATTAGTGTATGCACTATGAAGAATATTTTTTTTTCTATCTTAATCTTTGTCATGATTTTAATTTTTCAAACTCTCTGATTATATTAGTTGCGAATTCCAAGACAGTCTAACTTGCTCCGGGATTTCACGAGTGATTCAGGTATAACGCGATGAAGTACTATTAATATTGTATATTAATGAACAATATTAGTAAATAAATAATGTAGTAGGTACGCTGTTATTTACGATAGCCATATAAAATAATAATATAGTAAATACTATATGGAATAGTGAATGTTATACTGCTACATTAAAGAAGAACGAAGTATTTATAATTTAATTCATAATTTTCATGATAGTCACCTATTCTGAATTAAATTAAATTTACGTGTAGGTTGGCGGCATATGAATTAAGCTTTTTTTAATCACAGACAAAAATTTGATAATATTTAACTACAAAATATCAACGAGACAGTTAAGAAGACGAAGAATGAAATTTATTTTTATTATTGCATGTGAGACAAACTACAGTTAAAAAATAATCAAGCACTGAACTAAAAACAAATAGCTAGTTCAAACTCTAAACAATAATTTCACGGTTTAACCCGCAAAATGCAACAAAATACTAAATCTCACTCTATAGGAATTCTTACAGTAGCCTCGCAATTTTTATTTGCTAATATTTTGTACATTAGGCAAAATATAGGTTTATTTACCACAAAAAGCGATATACATAATATAAATACTCGAAACAGGCATATGCCCCTTATCATCGTTTACATAAAGTTAATAATTCTTTTGTAGGGCTAGGTATTCGTACTACCTTATAATCATTAATAGTAGGTATAATAACCTAAAAAAGGTTATTATACTATTGATGATTATTTCAGTGATAAGGATAGTTGGTCACTTACGCTAGACAACTCATGATTTTTATACCTAATTAGAATTATATAGATACTTTGCATCTTTCAGTTAATCTTTATATAATACTAGAGGACGCCAGCAGCTACGCCTGCAATTTTTTTTTTAATTTGCCCGTTTTGGCGGATCCCGTGGGAATTTCGGAAAATCCCTTCTTAGTGCACCCCTACGGTCCCCAAGGAACATACATGCAAAGTTCAGCTTCCTGCGCCCAATAGTTTCGGCTGTAGCGTGTCTGTCAGTCAGTCAGTAACGCAAGGATTTTATATATTAAGATTTCTAGTTATTTTAAATTACTGTTCATGTATTATTAGGTCCTTCAACTTACTACATCTACATTTGCATTGTTGTTTCACTAATTTTATTAAAGTTTTACTGCACTGTAAGATGAAGATAACTCGTGATCATGGGCTGTAAACTAATGTTTTTGTAATTTTGTGTATTCATATACAGTCACTTCTGTAACATACATTTCCACCATAGTTCTGAACATGGTCGCGAGTTGCCTACATTATAAGACGTAAGTGGATGCTCCTGTTACACAATATTCACATTGGAAGGCTAACTAAGGCACTTAATTTAGTAACTGCATTAATTTCTTAAGTATTATGTCTGTAGCTAAGTAATTACTATTTACAAGTAATTAAGTTCAATGTGGGTGCATAGGGTTCCCACCAAGAACTTAGGGTCCCAAGCCAACCTCACCTGCAAGTGGTGCACCTGCCGATCAACGGACGAGGCTCTGGCAAACAAATTGTCCCAATAAGCGGCAATAGGCTCGCCACCTATTACGTGGGATCAAAACACTGGCGAAAAGTGGGCGTTTAATATGCCTCTGCCTACCCCTTCGGGGAAACAGGCGTGAGTCTATGTATGTATGTAAGTTCAATGTGAAACAGTTGCAGTACCTTACAAAAATAAAATACAATGTACCATAATATTGACGATTCAAAAGAGTGGCCACGAGTTTTATTGCCCGTTCTTTCTCGTGTTTCTACCTATTGCTTTGTGAACGAGGCAGTAAATGTAAAGGTAGAAGCATTAAGTAATTCAATTAAAAAAATTGACGTTCATAAGCGTCACCTTGTGACCTAGATAAATAAACGATTTTGACTTTGACTTTTTTGACTTTAAATATTCGTATTGGAACACTAAATAGTTCCGTGGATAATAAATGGAACAAATGCGTTCAACGCGTTGCGAACAGTGAAAGCCATTTCAGTTGTTTTCTGTTGTTTGAATATGTTCACTATATTTACCTAGCTATGTTTGATGTTTAGCTACGTTCGGCAGTATGCACGCCTGTATCCCCGAAGAGGTAAGCCGAGGTGTAATATTACACCCACATTTCGCCATGAATTTTTAGGTCCCACGTAACAGGGGGCGAGCCTATTGCTGTACCGGGCACATTACCAGACTCCATGCTGCTACTGAAAATTTCCTGACGAAAAAACCCAATAAAACTTTGCCCGACCCGGGAATCGAACCTGAGACCTCCCAAACCCACGTGCTCATTTATGCCGCGAGACCAACGAGGCGGTCTTTTATTTATGCTTTTAAAAAAATATATGAAAACTAGCTTTTGCCCGCCGCTTCGCGCGCATTAAATTCGGGGTAACATAAATCTACTTTCAGTCTCAAGTTATTTGAAGGCTCTCCTGATTATTCTAAAGAGTTCAGAAACTCTATAGGGTATAAAGTAACTTGGTCAGTATCCATGACATTATCTACCGAAAGGTACATAATAATAAAAAACCTTGCATACAATCAAATGTCATCTAATATTATAAATGCAAAAATAAAAAAATTTGCATTTATAATATTAGTAGGGAAAATCGTTTCAGCCGTTTAAGCGTAGTGTTCACGATGAACAAAAGAAAATGCAGATAGGCTGGACTAATGTTCCTTTAATCCAGCTTTAGGTGGATACAGTATATTTCGGTGGATTGTTCTGTTAGGTGTCGTGGTTGAGATGGTTGTGAGTGGAGGTGTGTGTATGACGTATATGTGACGTGTTCGTGTAAGGTAAAGTATGATTGGTGGAGTGTATGGCTCGATATAAAACAAATTAAATTGCGCATTGCAGGAAAGCGTTACGGTCGACAATCGGGCTAATCGGCGTCGACATCCTCCCGGCCGTTGAAATCCGAGCTTTCAACTTGACTCATTAGGTAGTAGACAAATCTTGTTAATTGCCCATCTTACAAGGCTTTGAGAATTTGTAATGTCAGCAACTCGCGGGACGCCGTCGGCGCCAGGGAACAACTTTGAGACCCGCCCCAAGCGCCAGCATAGCGGCGGCACGTTGTCTTCCTTTATCAGGACGAGATCGTTGAGCTTCAAGTTCTTGCTTGTAGTGCGCCACTTAGACCGTTGCTGTAGCTCAGCAATACACTCCGATGCCCAGCGTTGCCAGAAGTGCTGCTTGGCTTGCTCCAGGCGCTGGAAGCGATCAAGGTGATTGGTATTACTGTCCGCGTAGTTTGGTGATGGCAGCGACGTTAGCGGCCTACCAATTAAAAAGTGACCAGGAGTAAGGACTTGTAGGTCATTTGGAGAAGGGTTTAAGTGGGATGAGGGAGAAGGTATAGGGGATAGGGCCTCCGGCACCCTTACTCACCGAACGAAACGCAACAGTTAAGTACTGTTACTTTACGTCGATTTTCTGTGAGAGGGTAGCACTTCCCCGGTCGAGCCGGCCCATTCAAGCTGAAATCAGCAAGGCTCTATTACCTGGAACCTCTTCGAGAGATGAATCTCTTCAAGGTCAGTATAAATGCGTCCCGTCCGTAATTTAAACCGGAAGCATATAAAAATACATAAATAACATTTTGTGATATTACATACCTTTACGATCTGTAATAAAGAATGGCCCAGCAAAGTCAGTAGCAACGGTAACAAATGGAAAGTCAGTCTCTATACGAGCGTCAGGTAAATTACCCATTATATTAGATAATGTTTGACCACTATATCTACGACATATAAAAAATTCCTAGCAAGTTGTCGGCCTCCGATAGGCCAGTAGCAATCTCGTAGAGAAGCTAATAGTTGCTGGGGTCCCGCATGCAAGAGGCGTTCGTGCTCTACATGAAATAACAGCTTAGTAAGTGCATGGTTTGCCTTTAATTAAATAGGATACCTTTTGCCATAAGAGTACTTCGACTTGGGAATACGTCCTCCTTTTCGAAGCTCCTTTTTAGGAATGTGAGGGCTGACTTCACTGGTAACGGATTTTTATCAAGTAGACGACTTAGTTCGTTAGGGAAAGATTCTCTTTGAGCTATTTTAGCGAGAACCTTTAAACTTCTTTAAAGGTTCTCACTAAAATACAAGTCAAGCTCATGGGCTTGTATAGGCCCTGTAACCTTATTTCTATTACGACAATTGTTAATAAATCTTATTACTAAAGCATAAATACGCTGAAGATTACATAACTTAGAATATTTATTAAAATCTATAGGTGCTGAAGTTTCGACATTCATCGTTAAAACGACAGCAGTTTTAAATCGGGCAGATCTGAAATGTCGGTCTTGGACATTGACGGCCACATAGATTCGGGTTGGGAAAGAAATTGAGGTCCATGCCACCATAGAGAAGGCTGTTCATTAGACATACCCTTTAAGTCTACACCCCGAGAAGCGAAATCGGTGGGATTTAGAGCCGTAGGCACGTAGACCCAAGATGTAGGTTCTGTAAGTTCATGTATGACAGCAATACGATTAGCGACAAACGTCTTTGTTTTATTGGGCGTATAAATCCATCCTAGAACCACTTAAGAATCCGTCCAATAAATATGACGGTTGATGGGACGGCGCAAGGTTTTTGTTACAGCTGAACTCAACTGTGCCCCTAATACAGCCGCACATAGTTCGAGACGCGGAACCGTAGTTGCTTTGAGAGGAGCTACGCGTGCTTTAGTGCACAACAGATGAACTTCTACCAACCCTTGCGCATCGATAGATCTCAAGTAAATACATGTCCCATACGCTTGCTGTGAAGCATCACAGAAACAATGCATTTTAATAGTAGAACTATTGTTAATTAGAGTTAATCTAGGTATTTTAAGTTCATTAAATTTAGTTATGTTTTGAGAAAATGATTGCTACATCCTATAGATATTTTCGGGAACTGTTTCATCCCAGCTTAGTTTTGAAACCCATAATTGTTGTAACATAATTTTCAGTTTAATTGTATATAATGATAATAACCCTAGTGGGTCGAATATTCAACTAATAGAAGATAGAATAATCCTTTTAGTAATAGTGGACGTGGTAGGAATTCTGAATGGAAAATATAATTCATCTGAAGAGGGGGTCCAACCGATGCCTTAAGTGCTAGATGCATTGCTGATGATCAAATTACCCTTTTCAGAGATATTAGGGTCTGGAAAAAGATCAGGTAAATTAGTCCTATATTTTCTCAAGGGAAAACAACCCTTAGCTAACTCTTCGGCTACTGAACGTTGAATATAACGTAATTCTTGAGGACAGTCACTCCATGTTAAAATGTCATCACAATATGTTTCGTTTTGTATAATAGTTTTTATTTTAGGATTAGGATACAGACGAAACCTTATTAAAATATTAAATAAAGTATCTTGAATGGTAGGGCCAACCATTTGCAGGTAGTTAATAGAAATCCCAGAGGTAGTGCGAGCCGACGCGTCAAATACGACACGTAACTTAGTCGACTCGCTGTTAGCCTCATTACAGGATGATGGGACAAAACATAAGAGTTAATAGGTCGTTGTATTGGGGCTTCAGACAAATGACCAAGAGCTGCATACTCGCGTATAAACTCAACATAAGCTGTCTTAACTTCTGGTTGTTTTTTAAAACGTGATTTTAGATTAAAGAACCTCCATTTGGCTAATTGATATGAGTCACCCAGACAGGTTCTTTCATCGCGAAGGGGTAGACCAACACAGAAACGATCGTCACTTGAACGGGTAGTAGTGGCAACAAAGAACCTCTCACAGAGCTGTTCTTCCTTCGTATAAGGTATAGCCTGCGGGAAACTTTCTAGTTGCCAGAATTTAGCCACTTGATGCTCTAGGTTAGAAAAATTATCATCATTTGCCTTTAGGTAAGCATGACAGGTATAAATGGAATTATTCCTTAATTTAGGGGATGACTGGGTGGATATAGTACCGCCAACAAGCCCTCCCAACTTAGAGTTACGTAATATCGGCCCCTTAGCCGATAGTTGATGCTGTTGGGATCCTATGATATCCCAAAATAGATCAGCACCTATAAGCATATCGATAGGCGTTGATTTATAGAAGTTAGGATCTGCTAGATTAAATTTAGACAGGTTTAGACTTCTTATGTCAAATGTTGACTTAGGTATTTTATCACGAATTTTAGGTAGTATAAGACAAAACATTGTTACAGAATATAGTTTATCGTTTGATTGTAGATGTATAATACATCGTTTTGTATTTAGGTTTAGTTGATTATTGCCTATGGTATAATATCGACGTTAGTTGATTCATTAGACAGATGGAGTCGTTATCTCAGTGACTCAGTAATAAAGGAACACTGACTTCCACTATCAAGCAAAGCGCGAATCTGAATGGTTTCATTATTTTCAGGGTTTGATACGAGGACGCTAGCATTACATAATAAAACTTGTGAAGTATTAGAAAGGGCAGACATAACGATCGGTGACGGTGCCGGTAGCGAGATCGATTCGCTACCGTACGTCTTTTACAAGAACGGCAATGTCCAGGTAAACTGCATTGCGCAACATCATGGCCGGGTTTTAAGCTCCTGGTAGGTAATATGAAACGGCCCGGCTATGCAACGGCTAGGCGAAAGACGATCTCGTAGCACGGTGAGCAGTGTAGACCATAGGCTTGCCGCTGGTTGTAGCCCAGGGAATAGAGGCGACCTAGTGTTCACACGTAGCGATGACCTTCTAGTGTCCTGCAACCGTTGTCCCTCGCACGAACTACGAATTTGTACAGGTCCTGTCACGGTCGCCACTTTTTGTTCACGATGAACAAAAGAAAATGCAGATAGGCTGGACTAATGTTCCTTTAATCCAGTTTTAGGTGGATACAGTATATTTCGGTGGATTGTTCTGTTAGGTATCGTGGTTGAGATGGTTGTGAGTGAAGGTGTGTGTATGACGTATATGTGACGTGTTCGTGTAAGGTGAAGTATGATTGGTGGAGTGTATGGCTCGATATAAAACAAATTAAATTGCGCCTTGCAGGAAAGCGTTACGGTCGACAATCGGGCTAATCGGCGTCGACACGTAGTATATAATTTATTAGTTTATATATGCGAACCAATTGCGAACAATTTAATCACCGTATACAATATGACATTATGTATGCTGTGACAGTACTGACAGATATGCGTCGTAGTGCACATGCGTAGCACTCAAATATTAGCGCATGCGTTTTTAATTCCAAGAGGTAAATTTGCGCCGTACAAACATCTACCCTCCCTAAAATCCCTCCCAGTTTAACTTTTGCCAACTTATGGTAGCCTTTGTCCGTCTCCATGGTCCAATATATCTCTATATTAAATTTCAAGAAAATCGGTTCAGCCGTTTTAGCGTGAAAACGGAACATACATACATACTTTCGAATTTATAATATTAAGTAGGGATTAAGTAGGGATAGTTCCCGTCGACTCTTAACTGGATCAAATTTTAACAACCTCCCAGATAGACTTCCGTCAGATCTTGCTTCTTTAATAGACAATAGTAAAAGGTATTTGTTCATCATGCTCAGATTTAACGCGTCATGTCGGGATAGAGTCACGGTTAACTTATTTCCCATTAATTCTTACATGACGTCATACCGCTGGGACGGGACGGTGGATTAAAGCCTGTGTCACTTGAGCCTTCCTATCTTCCTATGTCACTCTACATCAGGCAAGTGACGCATTGCTCAATTTCTATTTTATTTGTCAAGAAATGGCTTATAGGTAATGTTATTTTGATTACGCATGCATGAGGAATCTGATGGGAGTGAATGAAGCAAGAGAGATATGTCAAGATCGTTGCAAATGGCGCTCCGTAGTCTCTGCCTACCCCTCCGGGAAACAGGCGTGAGTCTATGTATGTTATGTATGTATGTATGTATGCATTTTGATTATCTTTGCAGAATCTTAACAATTATTTGATTTAGTAATCGCCTGAACTGAGTGACACTATGTTATTATTATTAGAAAAATATTTACTAAACATTGTGGGTTTCAAGGACCTATAGTATAAAGATCCGAAAGAGAAACAAATCGATCGACATAGCCCAAAGAATTTGTAAGCTTTCCTGATAGTAGCCAGATTACGTACACACATGACAATATACGCAAAGTAGCTGGCTGCGGCTGGAGACGTAGCACTGAAAATCAAGCTCAGTGATGATTTACAATGTATATATACCTACATTCAATAAGCGGTTATCAATCCCCATACAAGTTTCTTAAAAATCGACATGTTATCGACAAAGTTGAATGAATGAATGAACGCTTTTAAAGAAGTTTTACAGCGGGAAACGAAACGGCAAAGATACTGTTGAAAGCAAAGGTGACTAGAAAATTGAATCCTTTGAAACTTCGGTGGTTTGCAAAGTTAAATAAAAAACCTATCTGATCGTTTTTTACCATTGCTACTCGCATTCACATGGTTCGAAAGCCAAATGCAATAGCTTTAACCAATGTGCTTCAAATGATTTTTGTTATTAACGTTCCGTTTCGTGCAATAAATACTGCATACTAACGTTTGGTTTGCAAATTACGCTTTGTATAAATTACATTTATGTTGAAAGATAATGTAGATTACAAATTTACGCTGTTTTTGTAAACACATTCCACCTATCCCGTTGAGGTAAAAATACTGGTTTATTCGCCGGTATTCCGATTTACATCGTTTATGGTTGCTATTACACTTGCAGTCCACCAGCTACTAAGATTTAAATGTAATCTGCTGTCAAAACGTACGTTTATCAACTCCAAAAGGCTATTAACACAACTTCAAAGTTGATAATTACCAAATTACCTTACATCATATTTATTCGTGATTCGTCCTTTTTAAAACACAAAAAGTACCAAGTGCCACGTTTGTGTAGGGCTATTCTGACAATGGATTCTGTCATTGAAGCTTTTCACGTATACAGAGGGTCCCGAGGGCAGTTTTGTTTACTTGTACAAAATATGATAATATCTCCGACCCCTGGGACTCGCCTCTTGTAAAATGTCCTTTATCAAACACGGTTTTTTTAAATCTTTTGTGTAAAGATGTTTTTGATTGTATGCAGATTCTCTTCATACTGCTTCGGGAATTGGACGAACCACTCCACAAAATTAGGAGTGTGCGTGCGTGCGTATTTACGAGCATGCGTGAATGTGTCCTCCTACAAGCTTGCGAGTTGCGTTTGCAGTGTGCGTGAAGGCATGCGTGCGATTAAGTGAGTGGGCGTGATTGCGCTAGTTTATGCGAGTGTGTGAACGCGTGGAGAGAATTTTTAAGATTCTATTCGAGGTAAGTATGTAATCAATGCAAGCAAGTTATCCAAAATCACATTATTTTACGCTGTTAGTATACTTACGCGTTTGCATGTGGCTGCGAAACTTTTTGCGAAACTATTGCGGCGACAAAACATGTGCGAAACTGTCAACACAAGAACAAAAAACATTGAGGCATGTTCTGTCAAAACGTCTGCTTCTGTGTAACGACGATTTCGCAGTTGTCTGCGAAACTATTGCGGAACAGTAGTGACAAAGATGCAACTAATTAATCTTACTGTATGATAGAGTGAGACATAGCATACACGAAACTCTTCCATACAACTAACAAATTTTTTTATGTTTCGTTGCCGCATGCGAACCCGGAAGTGTACTAACAGCGTTAGTGTTGCAAATTAGTCAGATGGCAATTTCACTATTTTTAACCACTTAAAATGCAATGGATATTGTAAAATAATGATATTCAAACCTATGGAGAACAGATAAAGCACGAAAGATTACAATAACTGTATAGTCAATAGAAAACAGTATAACCATGAAACCTAAAGACGTCATTGTGAAGCCTCAAGTATTTTAAAAATACTCAATTCAGTTTTCCTTCAACAAACATTCGTATACAGCTAGACATAACGTGTTTTCGAGTATCAAATTCCATTATTGACGGTGGTACAAAGGCATTTGTAGCGTAAGCAATTAGGTGTGCAGGTAAACAGAATATTCAAACGTTCTGTAGATAATTTCGGCAACGAGATAATTATAAAAACGATACGATTCTTTTTATCCTTACGTGAAGTGGGATTGTTAACACGTTGGCTAGAAAATAACATAGAAAGGTTATTTCTAAATTGGATTGTTCGAATGGCGGAGTAGTTGGAACGCGTCGCCTGTACATGACAGGTGTTGTGGGTTAGACACCCAGATAAGAGAAGATTTTGTATGACACACAAATTGTTGTTTTGTGTTCAGACTTGAAATTTCTTTGCATATTTTTCAACTAAGGACACGATCACAAGGAGCGTAAACTGTTAAAAAGTTTTCCTCAATAATTTAGCCATTCGAATTCTTTCGCTCCCTAATGTTTTCCGTATTTTAACGTCCATCTACAGACGAACTGTAAGATAAAATTCATGAAATAGGTACCTAGCTTATAAATATGTTTCTGGATTGCGATATACAGCTTCACCACACAAAATGTCTAAAACATCTTGCATGTTAAAAAATAAATAGAGGTACTACACTACAATTCATTCAAATACAGACAGAAGAGTTGCTATGTTAATTGAGACTACTGCTTCGTATGACTGCACTTGAGAAAATACGCTACTGTTTTGGAATTTCACGTTAAGTGTCGGACCTGACACCCATTAACGCTGGATTCCGCAGGAAGCAAAGTTACTGCAAGTGAAGGGAGCATTTGTTACCTAGAGACTAAAACAATTCCTTGGTATACAAATCTATATTAACTACCTATAACTGTCACACATTCTTTCTTTGATCGGAGATGACGAACGAAACATTTACTGCGGGTGGTTAAAAACTCTCGCTGTAGTTTTTTTACCACTTGCAGTACTTTTCCTTCAAGCGAATTCAACTGCAGTCGGGCGACAGTGATCTCATATAAGTGATCGACGAATAGCTTTTTCGAGTGTGGGTGTACATTCCCGTTAGTTGAATGATCAAAGTGTCCATCTTAATACAGTACTGCTAGTGTAGTTGCCTTAAAAATCAATAAAAAACTGGGAGCGTGTTTGTAATTTTGAAGACTAAAGATTAGCCAAAGGCATTACACTTTTATGCTACCAATTATTCAAATGAATAGCTGTAAAATGTCTAACAACCATTTATGGAAACACACCGCACAAAAGCACAGCTCATTATTACCGCTATACTTCAATTTCAAACCTAACCCAAAACATTTCCCGTCGTCTGAATAAGATTATATTTCTATAACCTCAAATCTCTCGCGCAACAACAAAATTAGGTCAGAGTTTAAACAAATGCTGATCCTTTTAACACTGTTAACACTACCGGGTACCAAATTCACACTGAAATTTGGTTCTTGGATAATGCTAATAGATTTCCTGCAATTTTTCTCCTTACCCCGTAATGGTAGCTAATGAAGGTACAGCAATCCCTGCCAGTTAATCCGACGTCGCAACCGCAATCAAGACTCAACCTTATAATATTGAGGTAAGGTTTAAAATTGATCGCAGCGTTTTCTATTGACACGTAACTAGGCTTTTTTCATTTTTCCAATTTAGCACGTCAGCTTTGAATTTTGACACGCTACACAAGTAATACTATTGTGCCGCTAGATGACACTATTATGAATGCTTGAACAATGGTTTTGACACAATCAGTGGAGCCTTGAGCGCTTCGAAAATTGCAATGTAATGATTACTACCAAGATATTGAAAGAAACGCCTATGTCATGTGATTGAGGGATTTAAATTTACTTTCGCTTTTGTATGATGTATTCAAGGCGGGTGTTTTCTATCGCCTGCTCTATTTTTCATCGACGCATCTAGAGGAGTGTTGAAAATGTTGACGTATGATTATTCAATATTCGTCTGTCTGTTACACCGCAGCTCTTAAGGCGAGGTTGCAGTACGGTGCGTAGCTCGACCTCACCCCCCGCAAAAACAAAAACACGGCGGTGGCGTCAGCGAGTGAGCGGGGGCGGGAAGGGGGGGGAGGTTTCGTGTGTGCGTGTGCCACAGCGCAGCGTGAAAAAACTGTAGATGAGTTATGCGAACTTCAAAAGTGGCACATTAAAAACTGACAAATTCATGACAAACTTTTTTTTTCTAAATGTCTCATTTGGCTTTAGTTGCGTACGCGCTGCGGTCTGAAGCGCTCGCTCTTTTTCTCGCGTGTGTGTACGTTACATTTGAAAATGCCGTCGTGTGTAATGAGATTTTGCTAAAGTAGTTAAACTATAGGTGGAAAATGACTAAAAGTTATGGAATCACTTCTCATTCATGAGTATTACAATATTACAACGTTTTATTTTCAATTTATAATAAATTCAGTATCACAAATAATAGAGTGAATAAAAAATTGGCGTTTAGCGAGTGTAAAAGAGAAGCAGTATTGTGCGTGTTTAAAGACTAAAAAACCCAGACGGGACATTTGTAATAATAAAACACTGATGTGTGTTTTTGTCATGTAATAAAAGTGATTTGAGGCTGAATCAACACAATATATTATTATTATAGAAATACAAAATCATACGTAAGTTACAAACATTGACGGATGATCAAAGTCCATTCACTTGTTCTTGTTTTTCTCCTTTTAGTATTAAACAACTAAGTAGATTGTACTGCAGAGTTTTCGCTGCCGACCCACCGTACCCCTGACAGTACCCCTGGGGGTATGGTGGGTCTTTCAAAGCTTAACCGTACTCCCAGATAATATTGTTGTGTAATTAGTTTATTAATTTCAGTTCGTTAATTTCAAGTTCCACTATTTTGTGGGATCATTCCCAGTATAGTAGTAGTATGGAACAATTCTGTGATAGAACTGTCCTAATTCTATTAGCACAACTTGATGAGGAGAACAGAACTAATGGGATAAGTAATAGGAAATGTCCCAGTCTAGTTCTATGTATGTTTTTACAAGGGTATTCAATAGAACTACTGGGAATGATCCGTAGTGTCACGACATCGCGCTCATATATCCGAATAAATGTTTTGTAGACGTTCATTTGTTTAATGTGTAAAACAAATGAACGTCTACAAAACAAATGAACGCATACAAAACAAATGAACGTCTACAAAAAAAATGAACGCCTACAAAACAAATGAACGTCTACAAAACAAATGACTTACAGAAAGTGATCAGCTGTCGATAGTGATTGCAGAAAACAGGTGCATGCGATTTTCAACCTAATTGACATTAGTCAGAATTTATAATTTTATTACCCTAATATTGCCAGAAAGCGAGAAAAAACAAAAAAAAAGTTGAATTGTCAATAAGGTCGAAAATCGCATGCACCTGTTTTTGCAATCACTATCGATAGCTGATCACTTTCTGGTAGTCATTTGTTTTGTAGACGTTCATTTGTTTTGTAGACGTTCAATTGTTTTGTAGACCTTCATTCGTTTAACACATTTTTATAAATACATATTTATTCGGATTTGTGAGCGCGATGTTGTGACACTACCCTTGTAAAACATACATAGAACTAGTGGTAAATTTCCTATAACTGTTTCCCATTAGTTCTATTCTTCTCGTCAAGTGGTGCTAATAGAACTAGTGGGAAAAAAAGTATCACTAGTTCTATCATAGAACTGTTCAATAGAACTAGTGGGAATGATGCGACAGCGCAAGGATGATGATGATGATGGGTCTTCAACAGCACCATAGATTATACCTATAATATACAAAGCATTATAACCATTAGCAGTAATACCTAAACGTTTTATTCTCTAATTTATCTCCTTATTGCACTATATCATCGTACTAGCGCTTGTCTTCGCTTGTCTAAAAATACAAAAAATGTAAGTAGTAAGTCATTATCATACGAGAGATAACACTGTTCAGTTTAATGTCCACGTAGCACGTTGGTATAACGCTACGAGCATTTCAGCCAGGAGTACGGTTAAGCTTTAAAAGACCCACCATAACCCCAGGGGTATTGCCAGGGCTACGGTGGGTCCGCAGCGCACAGTTTTTATATTAACGTACTGTTTTAGGTTTCCATTGAATGAAATGTACTTTTTTAATAAATCTTATAAATAAATCACATGGACTTTTTATTTCCCTACCTTAAATGAATGAATCAAATTTACTTTGAGGCGAATTGAATTTACTCAAGACAGACAAAGTGATCATGTCGCATCTGAGTCAAATTATTGTTTGTGAAACGGTCAGCATGATGTCACAATGCGCTTCGGTCCAGAGAGTATATGTTTATCTCTATTTCGCGCTTGCGATTAGATGTGCTATCTCACTTACACTTCTTATCTAATTCTTAGTGTGTCGTTTTGACATATTTATATTAGTGTGCGTACGCTTTTCGCGATGCGTGCCACTGGTAAGCTCCGTCATGTTACCTTGTCAGTAACCTGTCTACGGTTTCTTACTAGTATATCTATGGTTTGAACGATTGAGTTTGGAATACGAATTACTTTGTACTTTTACGAAAACGTACATGCGGGGGTGGAGGGGGATTTTGCGGAGCAACGACGTACGTCCGCCCTCAATCACGCCTAGACAGGCACTGATGAACGGCCGGCGAGCGATATAATGCCAACATTTTGACTATTTTTTTTCTTGGAGAAAAATGATAACGAAATTACGAAATCTGTTTTTACCATTTATTTTAAAATAAAGAGCTGTTTCTTTTGATAATACTTTCATATAAATTCATTATGGAATCTCTAAGCAGTACACGGTTAAAATTGTGATTTAGTGCCATGTTTGACATTTTTTTTTATCGAACCAATCATTCCAAATCGTGTTTCTATCTTTACCATTTACTAGAAGATATGTTCAACTTTTATACTTTAATTTTTATTCATTAAAAATATCACAGTTCATGGGACTTTCAGACGTTCAAAAATCTTAAAAAGTACTGCAACCTCGCCTTAAATGAATAAACTGTTTCTGATGCGGTTTCTTTTTGTGTAAAAGCTGTCGTATTCGAGACGATTCTAAGCTACTCTTCATATAGATTTATGTCGAAAGTTACTTAAAACTTTCAATTTCATATTATCTTATAACTAAATTACAAAGCTAGTTGCAACCTAGGTGATAGTCTTGTAAACATAGGCAAAGTTAGGCGCACATAATGATGAAAGAACCTACGAAATACCTCTTGACCATTATTTATAAATCCACGAAATAAACCTGTAATAGAATTTCTTCCAGTCTTTGTGTTGTAATTAGGTGTTCTTATCTTGGCTTGTACGAACTTTAGCTTTATAGTAGGGGCCTAAACTTACGAACTATTGTTCTCATAACCCTCAGTGCTTTAGGCTTTAGGACTGAATGCCTGGAGAGGTTTTATGACCTATTGTATGAAATCTTATCATTAGGTAGAGAGCCGTGCGTTTATAGCGGTGATTGTTGATTAAAATAGTCACGCCCTTATTAAATATTTTATGTTAACAAAATGTTAGAAAATTTCCAACTGTGATGGCACTATAGTAAAATGATTTTCGATCAACCGCTCATAACTAAAAAACCTATCATCAGTCAGTCAGTCTACACGTATATGTATAATATTCTTGCATTTCTGACTGACTGAATGACAGACAACGCACAGTCGAAACTACTGAGCGCAAAAAGCTGAAATTAGGCATGTACTTTTGTGTTATTCTAATTTGGTCTTTTGGAATTGTACCTTTCGCATGCCTAATGGTAAACTATGGCTGAACCTGTATAATTTTATTGTATTTAAGATCATATACTGTACCCATGTTTGCGAAATAAATTATCTTAGGAATTTAAGCTTTCGTGGTCATTTAAACTCTTTTTAAATTGTCTTTCGGAATATATACCACGTACCGTACGTGGATGAATTAATCCACCTACAATACCCTCAGTACATCCGTGAACATGGCGCTTGCAACAGTGCCGAAATATCGGTTACTCTAAACAAAGGTAGGTGGCATATATCCCGAAAGACAATTTAAAATAAACTATCTTATCTTATGATCCTTGCGGAGTATAGGGCAGAACCAATAAGTGTAGATTTTAGGAAATTGCAATACCAATACCCTAAGGTGGTAAAAAGGGGCGGCGCCGCGGTCGTAGTCTAGTATGCAATAATGATTGAGCACGTACCTATATAACAAGATAATTATAAACAAATTCTATAAGAGAAAAAGCAGGACGACAAGTAAAAATCCTGCAGAGATAATCAAAACAATGTGTTTTTTTGGGAAAACATTTCCCAAACCGATAGTTTTATGCAAGCCATTCTGATAGTACTGATGTTACTTTTGTAAACTTTTTGCTTACTAACAATTTAAATTTTCAATACCTATAAATTTCATATTGCCGTAATTAAAACTTCCAACTTTTATTGCTTTATGAAAAATATAAATAAAATACTCAAAAGAAGATAAAAATAAGTATTAAAAGCGAATTGATTTATGAAATAATTGTTTTCTTTTATTCCTTCCAATTTTATATGTTCCATTGGTGTAAAAATGCATATTTTACGATCATGATATGCTGATGATAATGCTCATAAATATTATAAACGTTTCTATTTGACTGATAAAACATATTAATGATTATAGGGTTATAATAACAGGTACAAAATTGAAACAATTAAATATTTTTTTGGATTAAGCCACTCAGCCCTGCACCGTTATTAATTTTCCATTTATTTGCTTACTGTTTATGTCTTTGTTTCATTGCCGCAAGTGCATAAAGTCATGATAAACTGCAAACGGTTTTTTATATTCTTGCATTCAAAAGTATAAAAAACCTTGATACAAGGTCAGAGACCAGCAATAGTAGGTCTGCATGACATCTGTAGGGAAAATAGAACCGTCGTACGCAGTCCAATTGCAATCCAGCACCAACCAATATGAAAGTACTTTAAACGTCACAGCGAAAAAATTTTAAAGTCATGAGCATCAATAGTAAGAGCCTGTCCAGAAAGCGCGATTTACGCGCGCATCCACTCGCGCCTTTTGATTTGTATTGCGTCCAGATGCGGCGTTTCACGCGCGTTCTTACGCGCGCATGTGATGAGACGTATTTGGGCATTTTCACTTTAAATGACACATTGCTGTTGAGCTGTCCGTAGGAATATGCATTTTTAATAAATATTTAACTAATAGTTTTGGTAATGAATTGAACATACATTGAAAATATACGAAACAAGCTATCCATTGAATTACTACCTAGGTTATAATTCAAATTTCATGAATTTTCAGTTTCATACTGTCCTATTTGTTGATTGTCAAGATTGGATTGAGATTTTAATATAATTTTCTATGATGAATTTTGTAGTGATGATTTTAATGCTTAAAAGAAAGCCAGTTGTTTTCGTTAACACAATTTTGAAATCAGTTTTCGTTATAGTTAATTTATATTTTTTTTAGGTTGTCCCTTAGTTTTTTTAGTTTCCGGACAAATCCAGTTTGTAACGAGCATTATGTATTAATATTTTTGCCCAACAGTGGTAAATTTTATAAGTCTAGCAACTCCGGGCATTAATATAATTATTTAAGACTCAGGCATTTTAAAATCCCTGTAAATTTTTTTTTGTGAGTGTGGACGTGTTTGGGCACTCAATTTGATATCGGTGTTTGTCTGGTAAGTAACGTGCTTTTTAACAGACCACGGATCAGAGATAATTAGTAAAAAGATTGTCAGCACTAGATACATACTCTTTTCAATTAATATTATAATATTTATATATTACAACAGAATCGAATACGTCCACTCGCCACGGACACGCGCGTAGTACTGGACGCAGCAATGGCGCCGGAGTATCTCGACTCGCGCGGCGCTCGCGCGTAAAACGCGCGAGTCGAAAGTCCCGCTCATTGCAAGCGTTTTACGCGCGTGTGAGGTAACGCGCGAGAGCATCTGGACGGGATGTATGTAGCTCTAGTATCTCGAACACGCGCGAGTGCCTACGCGCGAGTGGACACGCGCGTAAATCGCGCTTTCTGGACAGGCTCTAAGCATCATAATAGCTCAGACAACCATGACGTCTCTCATATTTCAACATGTCTTAGATTAGCAGTATATCAAAGATTTTAAAAAACCTTCGACATAAATCATCATAGAATCTAGCTAAGGACCATCCCAAACACGTCAGCATTATTTCAAACAAAAATAGCCGCGTGATATTTGGTCGTAGCTACGACGCCACAGACAGAAGCAAAAACTTCAAATTTATAACAGCCCCCTCTGCGACAGGGGTGAAAACAAAGGCATTTCTACATTTCGATTCAAGGAAATAGAAGTCGCTCGTGCAGTGTATTATTGATGATCGAAAGCGACGGCGCAGTAATCTGTCACTATGTGACTTGTAGCACGTGTGGCCTTCAACTAATGTCTGAAGAAACATGAAGTTATAGATTCTATAATAAGAAGAACTATGAAAGTTAATAGTATATTGTTAATGGTAACTCAAGGCAAAACTGATGAAACGATTTAAAAAGAGATTCATGTATTAAAAATATTCTAGTCGTCCTAAATAAAATTTCACACATCAGTTCAGTCATATAGTTCAGAACAAAACTATTTTTATAGTGGTTTTTGTGATGAAGTCCATAAATAAAGTAATTACGGTTCTTGATATCGAGCCGCAGTGAGAGCGACCCCACACTTATTTGAATAATTTTTAGGGTTCCGTACCTGGAAAGGAAAAAACGGAACCCTTATAGGATCACTTTGTTGTCCGTCCGTCTGTCAAGACCCTTTTTCTCAGAAATGCGTGGAGGTATCAAACTGAAATTTATACTAAATACTCGAATCTACGGTTCCATAGAGCTGTACAAAAATCTAACTTCTAATCCAACGCAATCAAAAGATACAGCCGTATATGCTGCAAATTGCAGCATATTTTCAAACTCGCATTGGAATCAAAACCTACACGGTACTTCCCGTGAACTCAGAATCTTGAAATTTGGTACGAAGTAACGCCTTATAGCACATATAAAGGAAAAATTGCGAAAACCATAAATTTTTAGTTACATCATATAAGAAAAATATTTTTAATAAATTTAAAGTTACTACCCTTTTCTCTTAAACGCGTGGTGGTATTAAATTGAAATTCATATCAAATACTCAGGTATATAACACCGTAAGGCTGCAACAAAATCAAGCTTCTATGTCAACGCAATCAAAAGAAAGAGCAATAAAATCATATTTTCAAACTCGCGCCTACTCGCAAGTGAATCAAAACCTACAGGGTACTTTCCGTGAGCTCAAAATCTTGAAATTTGGTACGAAGCAACGCCTTATAGCACATACAAAGGAAAAATTGCGAAAACCATAAATTTTTAGTTACATCATATAAGAAATATATTTTTAATAAATTTAAAGTTACTACCCCTTTCTCTTGAACGCGTGGAGGTATTAAATTGAAATTCATAGCAAATATTCAGGTATATAACACCGTTAGGCTGTAACAAAATCAAACTTCTATGTCTACGCAATCAAAAGAAAGAGCAATATAATCATATTTTCTAACTCGCGACTACTCGCAAGGGAATCAAAACCTACAGGGTACTTCCCGGTAACTCAAAATCTTGAAATTTGGTACGAAGCAACGTCTTATATTACTTATAAAGGAAAAAATGCAAAACCCGTATTTTTTTAGTTACAGCATATAAAAATATTTTTAATAAATTTAAAGTTACTACCCCTTTCTCTTGAACGCGTAGAGGTATTAAATTGAAATTCATATCAAATACTCAGGTATATAACACCGTCAGGCTGTAACAAAATCAAATTTCTATGTCTACGCAATCAAAAGAAAGAGCAATATAATCATATTTACAAACTCGCGACTACTCGCAATGGAATCAAAACCTACAGGGTACTTCCCGTGAACTCAAAATCTTGAAATTTGGTACAAAGCAACGTCTTATAGCCTAGATAAAGGATGCGGAAGGCTGAGGACCGTGTGCTGTGGTGCGTGTTGGGAGACGCCTATGTCCAGCAGTGGACTGCGATAGGCTGATTGAGATTTCAAATAATTACATAGTCTTCAAACCTTTTTGCTAATTATTCTGTACTTTATAAGTATTTTTGTAACATATTTCTAATAGTCACTAAAAACTTTGTAAATCAATAACTTTGATAAAAAATCTTACCATCATTCATCAGCAGACTTTTGCAAGGCTGCTGCAAGGCTGGTATAGGTATTTAAGTTATATTATAAAATAAGCGATATATGTTAATATCAAATATAGGATGACTGATTTCAAACGACAAAGACTCCTGTCCTCCAGCTTTCCATACTGTAATGTTATGGATTTCATTTGGTAATAAAAATACCATAACTATGACTGGTGAACTTTTACTTATATACCTACAGGTTTGTCCGAGTCCGACTCGCACTTGACCGGTTTTTTATTATTATTACCATTGCTCATAGACAATGTTAAACCCACCGATTTTTGGCGATAACTCATGCTTAGAAACTTGGCTTAATCATATTATTGTTTATATAAGAATGGTTCTTGTTCATGGTGTTATAATAAGTAGTTACGACATTAATGGATAAAACATTCATTTATATCGTCCTATCCGTTTAGAGACCTGAAAACGAAACGAAATCTTATAAGATCTTATTAGAAACTTATGCCGATCCACTTGTCGTGTTATTGGTATTTGCAATTAGAAAAGCTATTCATAAAAACAACACAGCTTACAGAACAACGATAAGTGGTCCCATTTTTTTTTAATGGATGTTTATCTGAAGGGAGTCATAAGTGCGCGATAACACGCGCCATGTTTTCGACCACCCGGTAGTAAACATAAACTTCATTAAAAAAGTGACGTAAGGAGTTTTGACAGCTAAAAGGTTAATCTTGTTTCTCTCATAACTACATATCTATCATTGCAACAGCCCCGAACAACTTCTTAATGTGCTCTACGAGGGCCGGAGTGAATGACAATGAACAATTAAATACCCACTTAACTTTGAAGAGTCAAGGTTGCGCGAAATGGGTTCGTACTCGAGATCTTCTGCGTGACTCGTTTATTGAATTCCTCTATCTATTGGGTAAGAGTTTATATTTTAGAACAACCTTGTATTATCAATGCGTAAACTGATTTACCTTAAGTATTTAGCAACTAAGGAAAATATTAATCTTTTAATATATTTTGACATAGATCGGCCCCCGAACATCTGTGTGGACACTTAGGACACTCTAGCAGGTGACTCATGGTCTGTTCGGGAGCGCCACAACCGCACTGCGTGTGAGCCGAGTCAATCATACCCCATGTCACTAGGTACCACCATAGTTGATAGGCCTAAACGTTCAGAAAACTAATCACACTAAACGTACCAACTAACAACGTTTGCTCTCCATACAAAATGTTACATGACAGCCGTCTATTAACGGGTATTAGGAAACTTGACTCAAATGTAAACCCTAGATTACTAGGCAGCGCCTGTGAGGCCCCGCGTCGTTGGTAAAGTCATCGTAGTTAGACTTTGTAAAGAAAATAAAGGAAAATTATACTTCTTTTGGTAAACACAGAGACACAAGAGAGAAAAAAGTAACATTATTTCGATTTTATCCTTTAATTAGTTTCATTAACGCGAGCATTATTCAGACTCGATAAATAATTTTGTATTGTCTTATAATTATTATAAGCTCTGCGAATCTACAACTGGAGGGCAATTCTGCTATTTTTATATGACATTGATATTATATTTTGAATGGATTTAAAAGCGGTATTCTGATAACCTAATGTCAATATCGTATAATTTAAAATAAACAGTGCGTCGTTGACACATACGATCTCGTTACAATTTCATTCAAATATCAGATAATTTAGAAGAATACGCTTTTTGTGACGTAAGTATGACACTGACATGATATCGAGACTTTATTTATTTAGCAGAATTTGGCCCCTGGGCTCGAAGTAGTCAGAGTCATTAATAAAAAATCTGAAATATATGCTCAAAATACACCTTGGGACCGTAACAGCAGCAGAAACACAGTACTATATTTACAAAAATAATCCTAGCAAGTGATTACTTCGACTCTCTGCAGTTCTCACATACATACTTCCAAAATCACTGACACGTAGAATATTGACATATCTATCTGAAACCGTTTTGAACATTGCTTGTAGATATTCATGGAAAAGTATAAGAGTTATGTCATGCGTGGCACCATTAATGCTGAAGGACTAGCCAATAGCTACCAGAAATTACGAGAAATTCTCGAAGCTAGTACAATCCATTGAAAGTTTCTCAACTCTACAATCGAACTACGAACCTTACCTTTTTTTGATCATCCGGTCTTATATTCCGTATACTAGACTTCTTATTTATTAATTTCGCGTTGGTAAATATCGTTTATCGCCGCATTTGCTAGGTAATAGAGCTATATTTCCTTGAGTATTGTTTGAATATTCTTTTTATCATACAAAACACTACTTCGAGCGCCAAATTCCGGTACTTATTTCTATAAATAAAATATTATATATAAATATTACATGTATATCACGTGAATTAGAAAAATAATGCCAATTGAAAAATTTTAAAACATTATTTTAAATACAGGTATCAGAAAACTCCCAATAATCATGTTAAGATTACAGTGTAAGAGATCTTATTTTATTTTATTCTCTAAACTTTCTTAGTACAACTTTTATCCGGATTTTAAAAGGTTAAAAATTAATTGTTAAAAATTGATCAAATTCTTCAATGTTAAAATTTATTCGGAATAATTTGGTGCGCGAGGCACTTTATATAACAAATAATAACATAAATCTGTTTTCAAATAACAAATCAAGTCTTGCCAAATCCCAAAAATATCTTAAGTTCGCTTAGATACGAGTTATGGGTTTGTATACAGTACCCAGTAAACTTTCTTTAGGTCGAGGACAAAATCTAAGGGGTAAAGCACACGGCATACTACTTTCAGCACTGGCAAATTTGTGTATCGATATTGCATTGCGCTTTTGGGTAAGAGCAGAAATTTGCATTTAAATTATAAAAAATCTATGTATTATTAATTTAACTACTTTTGCTTTGCTCAAGAATTGATGAACATGGAACAAAATAAATCAAGGAGGTTTGAATTATATATTGTCATTTATACAAACTATTGTTTTGTGTATGTATTGAGTGTCTCCTCGCCTCGTAACTAACTTGTATCTATAAAACTTGACGACATTTGGGACTAGTGGCTTTCAGTGGCGGCTCGTGGGTCAGAGAAAACAACGGTGTAACAGGCCCTAAGTTATAAATACCTATTCGATTTCTAAGATAAATTAAAACAACATTTTGTACCTATATACTCGTACTAGTTACAAACTAGGAATCTACTTAAGTACTTACTTACCTTATTTAAATAAATTCAATTTATACGCAAAATTGTCCAAAAAATAGTGCACAAAGAAAATAGTTTAATGTTGGTAAACAATCACAAACATTTCTTAAATTTCAGTCACAAAACTTCGCGTCATAGTTTTGTACCTATTTACACTCCAGTTTCAAATTATAAAAATGGGGCGCTTGACACTGCCTATTTAATACCTATGTAATTGATCGAATCGAATCAACGTTATAATTTATTACTAATTTTCAAAGTACACACTTACTAAATCACAACTTAGTAAACACAGTAAACACATAGGTGTATATAAAAAATCCTTTCAAAATGCCAAAATGTAAACAAAACAAACAGCTGAGCCAGTGAGGCTTGAGCCGGCGCCAGTGAATAAGCGAACTTCGTCAAACCTCGCCAGGGCACGGGAGATTTCAGGTCGCTCGTGCGCCGCACGGGAAGGTGTTATTTCACGGTACATTTTGTATTGAACTATCTCTGTCTCACGCGCCAGGCGTTTCGCCCATATCTCATTGAAGTTGTATGAGCATGCGGCGAGCACTGCGTCGAGTGCACGGGGACTATTTGTGTCGCTGTAAAACATGTCTTAAATACACTTTCAAAGAGTTTAAATTGTTTTGTCATTATTTTGTTAATGTTGTATAATAGATCCCTAATCAGATATTAGTACTTATACATAATACCTATGTATTTTGTTTATTCATAGACCTTTTAAAAACTGGTAGGTCAGCGCACGAGCGCACTTAAGGTACAGCCGCCGTTGGTGGCTTTACATGTACACTGGTCTCAGTGTACAAACGTCTGTTGCAATATTGCAATTGACGTTTAAAATACCAAAAAGCAACTTCTCGTAAGCCGATATTGTGTTTTTGTATGTCTGATGAACCGATGTGGCAATGAAATATCTTTATATTATTTACTAAATCTTCAACTGATGGTTTTGTCCGATAATAATTATTCTGTAATTAAAAATCCAGTTGCACCCTGACCAGCGTTTGTATGTGTGTGTAAAATTTAGGCGTGGCATCTAGTTTAAAGGACAATTACCTACCACCGGCCACTTAATCACCGGCCGCCGGCATTGAAAGTAGCCTATATGTTCATCCCCTAATACTCTACAGACATGTGTAATGTGTATGAGTGCCGCTTCAAAGATGGTCGACTTTACGAGCAACTGACCTGATAAGGCCTTAACATACTTTACTGACGGATTGTGTGAAGTTCAGCCTTTGAATTATGTAAGATGAGTTTCGTCTTATATGAGATTTACATAACATGTGATTTAGTTGAGAGACAAAATGTTAAGAACTTTTGAAACCAGGCATCAACACTAAAAGAACATGCTTATCAAAAATATATGGTCTCAAGAAATTACAAAAGCTACAATAAAAATCTGTCAACTCTCATACTAAGTTAATTATTTGTATTATAAGAGCCAACAATGGTAAATACAAAATAGTGGTAATTAAGAGCACTGGGCTCCTTTTCTTATCTTGAGAATGGCTCTTGCTTTGGACGCCGAGTACAAAGAATGATAAGGGAAATATAAATTGTGAGAACAAGAAGCTTCAACATCTTTTATCTATCTACAGAGCTAGTCATACGCAAATTAGGATTGAATGGCATTAATCCCTTGTATGCCGGAACGCAGATCTACGCGAGACACAATAGCTTTTTAATTGTGTCTGGTATTCCGGCATACAAGAGGTTAATGGTATCTTTCTGAAGTAAGGTAATCCTACCTAGGAATAGCTACCACGTTAAATTGTTAATTATCTTGCCCAATGCCTCGGGGAGTACGTCAAGCCGTCGGTGATGGCTGTTATGATGATTTTTTAAAGTCGCTACGCGTTGTTATTACTCCATAATGTATTACTCTGGTTTAAACTAACAAAATATCACTTTTGGTTTTAGAAGTCAGACTACAGTGACTGTGGTAAATCTGATATAATGTAAAATCTGACTAAACTAGGGAGTGTTGTCGTAGCTTCTTTTTCGCAAGCCCTTTTCCTGCTGTAATCATTACGTCCACACCACTGTAATACTGACTCAATTTGCAATGATTGCACGGTTGGCGTAGTGGTTTAAGCGCCCGCTTCGTCGCTTGACATTGCGCCGAGTGTTGTGGATTCGATCCCCACACGAGACAACACTGTGTGATTCATAAATTGTTCTTTCGAGTCTGGGTGTTCATTGTGTCCGTTAGTTGTATGTTTGTAAAGTACCCCGCGACACAGGATTTAGTCCTAGTGCGGGAGTTGTCTTTAAAAAAGATAAAGATAAAAGATAATGATGCTGTTACTATAGGCTCCTAGTATACTGATATAGGATTTTAGCCTGAATTCCGCTAAATCGTGTCTGTAATACTAGTACAAGAATAATTACTGCAACGAGTAACTATATTGAGATGGATAGCTGTATATATCTGTTTATTAAAGCCAATACGTACTGTAATATCAGCTCACGCTTGTGCGAATGAAATTGAGGGAGTGGCATCGAATTTCAGAAGTAATTCTTTACAGTATGGACAATTTACGTGTACTCTACCAGCCTACTGGCCTAGAGGTTTGTGACCCCGATTGTTAAGTAAAAAGTCGTGGTTTCAATACTTATCTAGAACAAAGTTTTGTGTCATGCTCACTTTTGTTACCTGCATGTATTTGTTGTAAAGATTATATAAGTGTGTTTTTCATTGCCTGAAATAGTATTCTGATATGCCTAATTGTTCATAAGCCATATGAATTGCACAAATATCATTATCATTACTTGTCTTGTAATCTTTTGGGTCGAAAAATTAATATGTGTCGCATACCGTAATTTAGTCAAAACTTTTTATCGCCAATATGGTTTGTTACATCGTCTATCATACTATTCAATTTCTTGTACTCGTACTACTGATTACTTATTCCGGTAAAAACAGATTTACTTTCAGCTAGTTAAATGGAGCGACATCAGTGAAATACTAATTAGCAGCACTTAAGTACAAATGTTTGGCGTGTCTCTAATGCGTTACTTGGTCGAGCAATTAAACCTTATCATAGCTGAGCAGGTGTCCCCCCCCGTGGGATCTCCACCTTGTCGTGGTGGGGGGACTCAGTAACCGTGGATTGGCTACCCGCGGTGAAGCGAAGAGGGATCCAGGAGGGGACGCTCCGCGTGGGCTTGACGGGGCCTGCGCAGGATGCGTCCAACGGTGCGGGTGCGGGAGACAGTTCTGTCTGTCCCTCGCAGTCGGGTGCGGTCGCGGAAGGAGAGGCGTGTCGGTGTTGCGTTGCCGCGCGCGATGTCTCCCGCGACCAAATGGGGGCGCACCATCGTTGCGTCGCGGTGGGGCCGCAGAGGAAGGGGAGATGCGGTGTTGCGTTGCCGTCCTCCCTATCCTCTGCGGCCGCTGAGAGTTTTGGCGGCGGAGCCCAACACCTTCATCCGCCGCCAAGGGGGTTTTGTTCGGGGCCCGCCTGACCATCTGGCGGGCCAATACCCGTCGGGGGGTAGCGACGAATGCTTATGTGAATCCCTACCCTCCGACACACGGGTACATGAGGAACACGGGTTGGTTTTTAGTCAGTAAGAGTCTGACAGTCCCCTTCGTCCTTCCCCCGGGGCGGAGGGACTCCATGAGGATTTTCCAACCCGACACAAAAAAAAAAAAAAAAAAAAAAGCTGAGCAGGTGTCAATACTTTACATTAACTATTCCGTTTTATGACATGGGATATAATTTTATAGTTTTTACCAGAAGGATGAAAATTATTTCACGTCATTATCGTAAAAGTTAGGCTAATTATGTTTGGCAAAATGAGTAAATATACCTAATGCTAATTTGAATAATATGTTAATTTGACTGCACGGTCGGCGTACTGGTTTAAGCAGCCGTCTCATCGCTTGACATTGCGACGAGTTTTGCGGGTTCGATCCCCATACAAGACAATACTTTGTGTGATCCATAAATCGTTGTTTCGAGTCTGGGTATACTTTGTGAACGCTGGTTGTATGTTAGTAAAGTCCCCCGCGACACAAGAATAATTATTCCTAGTCCGGGAGTTTTCTTATAAAAAAAAGAAAGAAGAAATTTAATAGCAGTTTGAATAAATTTGGTCCGAACTGTCGGTAAGGATAAACATGCCTACGTGTGTCTGCGGGTGTAGACTTGTGAACTAACTAAGGATCATCATCATCATCAGCCCTATATACTGTCCCACTACTGGGCACGCGCATTTTCTCACTATGAGAAGGGTAAGACCATAGTCCCCCACGCTGGCCAAGTGCGGGTTGGCAGACTTCACATGTCTTTCGAGAACATTATGGAGAACTCTCAGACATGCAGGTTTCCTCACGATGTTCTCCTTCACCAATAAGCAAGCGATATTTAACAATTTAATACGCACTTAACTACGAAAAGTCATTGGTGCGTGCCGTAGATTCGAACCCGAGAGCCTCTGCGTGGTATTCTCTCGTTTTCCATAAATTCATTTGCACTAATATTGTTTGCCATAATCATCCCCGATCATAATATTTACTTGCACTATTATCATTTACACTAATAACGTTTGCCTTAACAACTCAACAGTGATAACTTTTATTTGCCATAAAATGACTTTTTATAACAACTTATATCATAATAATTAGTTTCCATAAGTAACACATCTCATAATCGACTCTTGACATAATCAAAATTTGATATAATTATGAAAATAATATATGACATTGTTAGGTCGAAATTAATTATCGTAACACCCCGACTCAGTGCAATCCGCCTCGGATAGGTTAGGTTAGGGTTCTCTTTTGACCCTTAACCTAAAAATAGGAGCCCTGCGAAGCAGGGCTCCGTCAACTTAGTCCACATTCTTGACACTAGTTTAATAAACTGAAGTTGAATTAATTATCGTTAACACCCCGACTCAGTGCAATCCGACTCGGATAGGTTAGGTTAGGTTAGGGTTCTCTTTTGACCCTTAACCCAAAAATAGGAGCCCTGCGAAGCAGGGCTCCGTCAACTTAGTCCACATTAGTCACACTAGTTTAATAAACTGAAGTTGTTCAACTTCAGTTCATTATCTATTTTCTTCTTAGATTATTGAAAACGAAAATTATAGCAAAAACATTTATGGATTTAAATTATTATGACACTTGATGGATTATGACCAATGGAATTAGTGAAAGTAATTTTATGTCATTTCACGATTATGACAACTGAAGCATTATTTCTAATAAAAATATGGGAAATACCAGTATGGCATATGAAATTGTGGCATTTTAAATTATGGCAAACATTAGTAAACCCTGTTTAGTACTGGTTGTGCCGTTTCGGTAGTTTTTATCCAACTAATGCTAATAGTGTGGTATATAATATACAAAAATTATATCCATCACATTTTAGAATCATGACGATGTAGATTTTGTATATAATCGATTACAGGTGCAGGGATGGTGTACGGGTTCCGTAGAAATCTTTAAATATTTGTACATATTAGTACGATGCCCAATTATTTAATGCAGCTTTCAAGTGCAGTGAAACTTAAAATAAATCAGCAAAACTTTACTAACAAAATGTATTTATTTATTTAAGACTTTATACACAAACAAGGTGTACATAGGTGGACATAATGCCATGAGGCATTCTCTACCTGTCAACCTACAGGTGGTGTAGAGATAAATGTGGTAGGTGTATTAACGCATATTAAAAGGATGTCATATTCTTAAATATAATAATGTAAATGAAACAAATATCAACATAAAACGACCTAAAATGTAAATTTAATACTTAAATCGGATATATATATATATATATATATATATATATATATATATATATATATATATATATATATATATATATATATATATATATATATATATATATATATATACATACACTTTAATGCATATATTATAAGTATTATAATAAATAAATATACATAAATATCATACATATTATAAAATATCTATATATAAATATAATACAAAAAATAAATATAAGGGTACATACTTATAGATACATAACTACATACATACATACTTATAATAAAGGATGAGAGTGATGTGCAGATTCCTTTAATCTTTTAAATAGGAGATCCCGTACTTTCAATTTAAATGCAATACGGTCAGTGGACATTCTGACCTCAAGAGGGAGCGCGTTCCAGAGTAAGATAGACTGTATAACAAAGGAAGAGTTGACAAGCCCAGAAGAATGACCGGGGCACGAAAGAAGAAGATTCTGCGAAGAACGAAGGTCTCTCTCATGTGTAGATGATAGGTATTGGAAATACTCGGAAAGATAAGAAGGAGGAGAGGGAGACTTAAGAATCATGAAGAGAGTAGTGAGAGCACGCAAGCACCGGCGTTGACGAATAGGCAACCAATTAAGTTCTGAACGATAAGTAGAGACATGGTCATACTTACGAAGATTAAAAACGAATCGAATGCAGTTATTGAGAAGTCGGTCATATTTATTGAGATATTCTGCATGCAGGTCATAATAGCACATATCACCATAGTCCATTAAGGGAAATATTAAAGCCTGCACAAGCATAGTTTTAGTCCTGGAGGGAAGGAAATTCTTTAGACGATATAGAGCTCTAAGTGTACCGGTTACTTTCTAACTAACATTAGACACCTGGGCCTGCCAATCGAGAGAGGAATCTATATACATTCCAAGGTTTTTGACGACTGAGTTGAAAGGGATGATTAGACCGTTAAACTTTACAGGCGGCAGAGGTATAAATCTAATTTAGGCACTAAACTTTACTTCAACTTAAACTACTTAATTTACTTCAACAAACGTTGGTATAAACAGAAAAAACGCGCCAATAAATCTTTACTTACAAACATAATAGTTCTCAAAGTCACAGAAGCCTCGAACAAAGCGCCCTATTATGTTGGCAACATAAATTTTTGGCACACATCACAACAATGCCGGCTAAACAAAGTTCTAAGTTTACACGCTACGGTTCAGTCGTATAGCCGGTGATTTACCTTACATGACGTATGGACCACTAAATTTGAGATACTTCAGCTGCCTGGGATTTATTTATGTGTTAAATATACTAAAGGGTTCGTCTGCTTGCTAGAGGTGACAAGACTTCACCTGCCTGCGTGAATTATACATCTAAATCTTCTTCAGGAAATACCCCATCCCGTTTTTTCTTCAATTACACTCGTATAATGTTTTGCGCAATAAGCAGAATTCTGTAATATGAACAAAACAAAACCTACTTAAGGAAACCATAACCTGGCACTTAGATGTTCTGCAGGTACTAAAAGCAACGCTGACCTCTCAGTTAATGATAGCACCGATTAAAACTGTGATACAATAACAAACCTTATTGCTATAGCAATACGAAAGGCTATACCTTGGAGGATTTTGCTAAATTTCGAAGCAACATCTGGTCAGCTCTATACTTACCTTGAAAGTTATTAAGCAATTTGCAATTGCTGCTAATTGTATGGATTCGTCTGATTTCTCTGTAATGTGGTGTGAATAGTTTCGTTACACATTCTTGAAGATACGCCAAATTCGACGACATAATGTGCAAAAAGAAGGTGATATTTATCTAAGTACCCATTGTTTAAATCGAACATAGTCAACACTGGTGACATCTAACAGGCACGAGGCACAATTAAAGTTCTCAGATTACAGTATATACAAGTTCTCAACTACTTCTGTCGGACTGCAGTTCACCAGGTACCACCAGCTAGCCTGGTCAGAGGATCCTCGTTCTAGTAACACTTACCTATACCTTATTCCTGCACAGTCCCGACTACACTATACAATAAAACCAGGCAGAATCACTACAACTGTAAAATCAATACAAACCTACATTATTAGCAGTACGATCTGTGACCTAAATGTATTTGTATGTCACACTGGCCCACCAAAGCGTGGTGCATCAATATTATGCAGATAAACAATGCGATTGACTACTAGATAATATTGATATCGCTTTTAATTTGACTATATATTGTTCCACCGGCATGTTAACATTGATACATATTCTGGTTTCAGTGAAAAAAAATAATAGAATCTTTTAATGCTTTTACAGATGTAGAAATATGTCAGTAAAACTTATTATTGGTCAAAATAGAACATGTTACCCAAAAATTGCCGAAATAGACGAGTCTTGAAGTAAAGACCAAATATAATCAGTGGTAGCGCCATCTACCTTTCTATCGATAATTAATTACATCGACGTCAATCGTTCTTTGCTTGCTTGTCCAATGCGAGCGATCCTTTTTATTCCTCCCCCCCCCCCAAATGCACGCCGATCGCTGATTCGTCGCCAAGCTCAACGACGACGAGAACAGTCTAGAACAATCCGTGTCGCGCCGAACACGTGTACCGCACCGCCATATTTTTACCGCTTTATACCATAAACGCAACAAACCGCCCGCAAGTGAAGTGGAGTGAAATTGTATAATTCTGGGTTGGATGTAGACGGAGTGATTAGTGAAGCTTCAGGATTCCCGAAGAGACACCAGGTGGCCGCCATTTGCAAGGAAGAAGTCTGACGTACAAGGTAAGGTGTGCTCCCATACCCCCGTCTCCTATTCCTCCCATGAAACCCAATCACTCACACTTTCCTTTCCTAGGCCGAACCCACATCCTTACAGTCCACAATATTAATAATTTTTCCAAATCACCTAGGAACATTCGGTTTCGGTGTAACGCCGAACCATTTTTTGGTCCGTATGGAGCCGGATTCATTTGCGTTTATACGTAACCTCTTGTTTATCTCGCTCGCGTAGGTGTCTTCTAGAAGTACCTATCTAGGCAGTTATAGCACTTAGCTATACTCGTAATCCATTTACATACCCATTACAGGGCTATTTCCGCACGCATCCGTAGGTAATATACTTTTATGTAGCTACCTACTAACCCAATTATTATTACTGGAACTATCATAGTTGTCTTGTAAATCTCATATTTCAAGCACCTTTTAATTCCACCGCCTTAAAGTGTTGCCTACTTAGGTAAAATAATAGGTACTTTAGGTATTCTTATTTTGATTCGGTCTCATTAGCTTATACTTACGTAAGCATGGCACAACAAAAGAAGTCACGCATGTCGGAAGACAGAGAGCTGACAATCTTAGAAGCTAAACGTAATATTTTATTTGAGCGTATTCAAAACATTTACGAGCGCTCGAAAACTGCCGCCGCTTCCGATATTGATAGGGAGTCATTTCTTAATTATTGTATGACAGTAGATAGTATTCGAACAGATTTTCATAAGTTGTTAGACGATTATAACGCAAGATTGCTTTCTACTAATCCTGATGAAAAGCCGAATTATCAGGCGTACAGCTCATTCGAGGATCTTTATTGTATCATCAAGCGCATACAATCACAATTGGAGAATATTCAGAACAGACCGTTTCTGCGGTTCGGACGCCGAGATTACCGATATACCAATTGAGCTCATGTCATTCGATGGCGATATGCGAAATTGGCCGTTATTCTATGCGAGTTTTAAGTCTACAGTGATAATGGTTCTCTGACAGATGCTGACAGGTTGTACTATTTAATAGGTAAACTGTCACCGAAGGCCCAGTCCGTATTTGCAGGTGTCACACCCAGTGCTGAGAATTATCAGGTCATATTTCAGTCACTACTTGATAGATATCAAGATACTCGTGTTCTAGCGTCTACTTACTTTGATCAAGCTTTAAATCTTAAATTGTCCGGTGCCGCGTCTGTTTCGAATTTCCAGCTGTTTATAGACAACTTTTTTACCGCAGTTAATTCTCTTAAAAACTTAAAATTAGAAGATCTTTCCGACTTAATGTTTCTTCAACTCGCTTTAAAAAAGTTTGAGACTGAAACAATTCGCGCATTCGAGATGACAGAATGCAATAATAAAATACCTACACTAGATAGTTTTATTTCTTTCATCAAAGATCAGTGTCGAATATTTCATAATACGCAGTCTAGTTCATCTAGCTCGTCTAATAATAACAATAGCAAACAAAGGTCGAATAAAGCGCGAAATAGTAATAATAACTCGGTCCCTAATCCGCAATCTTACGTAACATGCTCGGAATCTAATGATAACAATTCACAGAAGTGTCTGTGCAGTAATATAGTTCACGACCATTTCTACAAGTGTCCCGCCTTTAATGGTTTAAATACGACTGCTCGTTTCAAGTGCGTAAAAGATAACAAAGCTTGCATTAATTGCTTAAGTATAAAGCATAAAAAGAGTGATTGTTCTAGTAAGACAAGTTGTCGTTCATATAGTCAGCAACACCACTCATTGTTGCACTTTGATAAAAGTAGTCCGTTGTCGAGCCAAGCCGGTAACCTTGACACACTTACGTCGCAAGTGCAGGCCACGATAACTGCGCCTTCCACGTCTCAGAATGAAATATCGTTGTGTACGACATCCATTTCACGGGCGACGCGCACGCGCGGACGGCCCTCGCGCATTTATAATGATCAGCGCGGGGCTAAGCCACAGTGTATGGCGTCCAAGACGGTTCTGTTAGCGACAGCGCAAGTTATCGTTTATGATATTAATGGATCGCTGCACATGGTACGTTGTCTGCTAGATAGCGCGTCTCAGAGCAATTTCATAACTTCTGATTTTTCAAACGCCTCGGATTGTGGAATAACTTTAAAAATACTAACTTAGTAGTCAAAGGGATCGGGGGTTCAGAAAACATTGCAAGGGTTCCGTAGATGTTAAAATACATTCGCGTTTTGATAGGAATATTAACTTTAACATTTCTTCGCTTATCGTGAAGCGTATAACGGACGCATTGCCGAACGCTAATGTGGACGTAGCATTACTCACCCACCTCGAGTCATTGCCGCTGGCAGACTCAGGGTTTGCGAATCCGCAGACATTGATGTTTTGATCGGAGCTGCAATATTTCCGCACTTGCTACTAAATAAAGTGGTACGTAGTGAGCAATATAACTTACCGCCCGCTATTGAGACGGTATTTGGGTATGTGATTATGGATACCGTACCTACGTTACATACTTCTCAATAAATTACGTCTTGTTGTTGTTCTGTTCTTCAAGAAAATAATATTGATTCTCTTCTCAAGCGATTTTGGGAGCTCGAAGTGATTACCGCACCGCCCTCGATGAGCCGTAAGGATCTCGAGTGTGAACAAAATTTTCGCGCTACCACTGTTCGTGACGACAGTGGCAGATACGTAGTGGCGTTGCCATTCTATGGTGACCCGTTAGGCGACTCGTACGCTGCTGCGCTTAGACGTTTCTCATTGCTTAGAACGTAAACGTGTTGCATCACTTAAGTTACGCAGCGCCTATAATGACGTTATTCGTTTTTTGAGTGTAGTTGTAAACGACGAGGGCAATTCTCTTCCCTCATATTATATCCCGCATCACGGCGTAGTTCGCGAAGAAAAAACCTCTACCAAACTTCGTGTGGTTTTAGATGCTAGTTGTAAGACTACATCGGGTCAGTCGATTAATGATATTTTGCATACCGGCTCTAATCTACAGGGTGATTTATTTAACATCATAATAAAGTTTCGTCTTTTCCAAATCGCTCTGTCAGCTGATTGCCGACAAATGTTTCTCAGTATCGGCGTTCGCGAATCTGACCGTAGATTTCAACGGATTTTTTGTCGTTTTGACAATAAGGAACCTTTATCCGTGTATCAGTTCAATCGTGTTTGTTTTGGACTCAAATCTAGCCCATATCACGCGTTACGAGTTGTTCGCCAGTTGATCGCTGATGAAGGCGATCACTTTCCCGCCGCAGCAGCTGTTGCTACTTCCGCTTTGTATATGGATGACATTGCCTGTAGTATCATATCCGCTCCGCTAGCGATTTCGCTTTGTGAAGAGCTTATTCAGCTTTTCAAGCGAGGCCAGTTTGATCTTGTCAAATGGACAAGCAACTCTAAGGAGGTTCTCGCACGCATACCGCATAAAGATCTCGGTTTACGCTGGGACAAATCCTGTGATAGTTTCGGTTTGACGTCTCACCGCCAGATGACAAGTGCACCAAACCAAACGCACTATGCTCCACAGTGGCTCGACTATGGGACATAATGGGTTTTGTGGCTCCCACAAATTTGTACGCCAAGCTCTTGGTCAAGGAACTTTGACTATCAAAGTGTGAGTGGGATGAAACACCCCCTGACCATATTGTCGCCGCTTGGGACCAGTTATGTATTGAGCTTACCGCGCTCAATCAAATTACTAATCCGCGTCATCTTGGGTTGGTAGATGGATGTACCATCAACTTAATAGGTTTCGCTGACGCCAGCGAGCGTGCTTACGGTGGAGTCGTATATCTGCAAGTCCGCATTGGTTCTAACTACTCGGTGCAGTTAGTTTGTGCCAAGTCCAAGGTCTCGCCTATTAAAACCATTTCGGTTGCGAGACTGGAGTTGTGCGTGGCCCTTCTGCTGTCTCAGTTGCTCCGCAAGGTTCAAGACATAGTTTTGCCCCACTACCCTATTAATAAAATATACGCATTTTCTGACTCCAAAGTAGTGCTCGCTTGGATATATTCATCTCCTCACCGCTGGCAGACTTTTGTCGCCAACCGCGTTAGTAAATTGATTGAACTTGTTCCCGCTACTTGTTTCTATCACGTCGCGGGTATTGAGAACCCCGCTGATTGCCTGTCTCGTGGTGTTACTCCACTTAATGTTCTGCATCATCCATTGTGGCATCGTGGACCTTCTTGGATTTCCCATGATCCGTCAGAGTGGCCCATGCAAGCCTTTGACCACAGTGCAGAAGACGAAGATGTACCCGAACGGAAGTCTGTTTCTTATCCCGTGATTGCTGAGGTTGAGGAGTCTCCGATCTATGCACTCGCACTATGCATGTCATCGTGGTCTAAGTTACTCCGCGCCATCGTTTATGTCTGTAGGTTTCTTAGGCACCTACCTAATGGGACTGGGACTGGGGATGGGAAACGAACGAACGAAATACGAAACGAAATAATATTTATTGCTATCACAACCAAACAAGCATGATTATAAATATACAGTAACCGTCGTAATAACACACAAAAATACAAAAAAAAGGAAGAAATACATGGATATCTGTCATGGTTAGGTCGTGACGACAATAGGACCCCGTTCAGCATGATACCAGACATGCTGGCACTGATTTTCTACGGGACCCTAATTATAGTGACTCACGAACGCGCAAAACAGTGAGTACACTGGCCAAATATGATGATACATAGAATATACATGTAATATAAACTTAAAGTGTCTACACAATTAAAACAATAACAATAACACCACGCACTAGCAGCGCGGGCGCGGGGGGGCATGAGGCGGAGTCGACGTCGTACTTTAGTACTTGTATCTAGGTATATGTTCTGTGACCGAAGGAAGACAGAGACAAGCGACAGACCGGTCAGACCTCTCACCGCACGTACCGCGCGCACACGCGCTGCGCTGCAAACTTACATGTTCGTCGTACAATAGCGAAACGTTTCATTATGAACTTAACAACTAAATATGGATCGTCTATGAACTGATTGTTGATGACATCCTCACATTCGCTACACCTACACACACATAGACAGACACAACCAGTACTCACATCCACGCGCAGCTCCACGTCTGGCAAGGCATTCCTTAGAATCATAGAAATGACGTGTTCACATTTATCATATTTAGCTTCCGCTGTGCGTCAGTAAGAAATCTCCGCAAATGCTTTTTAAAAGTGCCAATCGTTTTTAGAGATCTTATAGGCGGGGGTAGATTATTCCAAATTTTAGAAGCCGCATAACGGAAGCTACCTCTAAATGCAGCTGTTTTGTGAGGCAATATAGACAGCTGTTGTGAACACTGTCTGCTATCACAGTCGCGTCTGCTAGTTACCCAACTGAGCTTGTTATAAAGGTATACAGGCTGCTGACAATGAATGACGCTAAACATGAGGGATGCCAAGTGAAGCTTACGCCGTGATTTCATTTTAAGGATTAGTCTATCATTAAAAAAAGGCGTAACATGGCTTCTACGTGCTATTGTGAAGCAAAAACGGGCAGTGGCGTTCTGGACTCTCTGGATCAACCGATCCGTGCGTGCTAGCAGGCGTGGTCCATATACAGTGTCCGCGTAGTTTAACTTGGACAGAACTAGCGATTCAACCAAACGTACTCGCAAATCTTCTGATAAATATGGTCGCATTTTGTATAGAATTCGTAACCTGTAAAAGCAGCTACGCACTAATTCCGCGACATGTTTCTCGTATCTTAGATTCGAGTCAATATTCAGACCTAGGTTACGAGCTTCACTCACCCTCTCAACTACCTCGCCCATGAGCGTAATATTAAGGACAGGTAGTGACTGAAGTTGGTTCTGTGTACCGAACACCATATATTTTGTTTTTTTGGGATTCAGAACCAAAGAGTTATTTTCAGCCCATTCTACAATTTTATCGAGGTCCTGCTTTAAACCCTCTATAGCCATCGCATACTCGTTAGGCTTAAATGACACATAAACCTGAATGTCATCAGCGTAGATATGATACTGCGAATTGTTTACACACTTGGTTATGTCAGCACAGTAAAGAATAAAGAGCAGAGGTCCCAGGATTGATCCCTGTGGGACTCCTCTCACGAGTGGACTGAATTCTGAGACCACCATTTCGCCATCAGGCAGACGCACCTCCACCGCTTGCTTACGATGCGACAGATAACTGTGGAACCAGTTGATCGTTCTGTTGTCACAGCCATAGTAGTTTAATTTTGAAAGTAGCAGAGAAATATTTATACTTTCAAAAGCACGCGAAAAGTCCAGAAGTACAAGTAAGGTGCACATACCCCGGTCCTGAGCAGTAAGAATATTATCTGTCACGTCAAGCAACGCGGTAGCGGTGCCCCGACCCTTCCTAAAACCTGATTGGAGCGTCGGTAATATATTATTATCCTCCAAGTATTTAGAGAATTGCCCACTCACCACTTTCTCTATTACCTTGGATAGGCAGGGGAGTATACTTATAGGCCTAAGGTCTTTGACGTCGTTAGGGGTTTGATTTTTCGGTAGTGGCCTGACAGTAGCCAGTTTCCAAGTGTCCGGGAAAGTGGCCGTCTGTATAGATGTATTAATAATATGCGTTATGGCTAATAGCGAATAAGGCTGAGATAGCATCAACATCTCTAAGCTAATACCGTCGCAACCCTCCGCATTTGATTTGAGAAGCAACAGATATTTAGCAATATCTTCAGGGTTAACGGGTAATATAGTAAAGACGCCATCACCATGTTTATGAAATTCAAAAAATGACATATCCGAGATTTTAACTACAGGGTTACCAGGTACGTTTAAAAAATGACTATTTATTATATTCGGGTCTGAAAGGTGAGACGGAAGGTCAATAACCTTTTTATTTGGCAATAAGGTGGTTTTAATATTTTTCCATAAGGTTTTCGGGTCTTTAATTTTATTATTAATATTAAATTTAAAATAAGCTACTTTTTCATTGTAAAGGGATGATGAAACAAGTGATTTCAGCTGCTTATAATATACTTTTTTGTTGTCTGTTTTACAACTACGATATGCCTTTAACGCATCATCCCTCAATTTCATCATCAGTTTGATTGTATCTGTAACCCACGGATACGATCGTTCTCTGATAAGAGTCGTCTTAACTGGCGCGTATGCATCAAACACTCCAATGAGGTAGGCATTAAAAGCGTCAACCATCTCGTTTACCGTTTCAAGATGTAATATATTGCCCCAAGTAACGCGGGATAGACTGTCCCGCAAACATTGTACATTGACATGTTTAAGCGGTCTATATTGCACTTTATATGGTTTTAGCCGCTCCCTTCGTATAATAAATTCACACAAAACCAAAGAGTGTCCACATATATTAACGAAGGATGCAGTTGTAATTTTTTTGGTTCGAAGATTTGTGCAAACTAGGTCTATTAAGGATTCACTTGAGTTTGTAAAATGTGTTGGAGCGGTAACCATTTGTGTCAGACTAAGGCTGCTCAAAAACTCTTCAATCGCCCTAACTCTAGAGTCCGTTCTATTGAGCAAATTAACGTTGAAATCTCCTAATAAAACACAGTAGTCGGAGTCAGTAAGTGACGCTATTGTGTCAGTCATAGCATCTAAGAAAAGACTTAAATCGAGCCAAGGCGGCCGGTACGCAGTCCCAATAGAAACCCTTTGCCCGTTGATAGTAATAGTAAGCCACATCTGTTCTATTGACTCGAACCTAGGATCGAGCGTTGTAGTTAGTAAGCGCACGTTAAGACCACGCCTGATATAGAAGCCGACCCCACCACCTCGGCCCGAGCGAACGCTAGCTGGCCGTGGTATATGCCGCAGATAATAACCGGGTACCGCAGGAGCTCGCCCGTCCTCGCCCGGGCGCAACCACGTCTCATTGATGGCTATAATGTCCAATTGGTTACGTTGCATCATAGCGATAAAGTCGTCATGGTTAGTACCCAATGAACCTATATTTATGAAACCAATTTTAAAATATTTCTCATCCATTACTTAAAAATGTATAATATATAAACAATTTCGTATACGAATAAGTGTAACAGACCAAGTTGTATCTGTACAATATACAAACAAAGATATGATATTGTTCTCGTGGGACTAATGACGCTAACGCATAGTAAATACAAGGTACAATACTAAAATAAGAAAAATTGCACTTTGACACTAAAGTGAGATAATTTACAAACATAAAAATATTAAAACAATTACAAGTGGCCCCTAACAACGGAAACAGGTTATTACATATCAATCGTGTCATGATGTTAGTTATATCATTACAGATTCGGACCAAAAACACACTCAAAGTCACTGTCTTCCCTAATACAGTACGCCTTGTCTCCCTGACTCTTGCGCACATAAGTACGTCCCCGTCTGCACCAGACATACTTCCACCCGAGGTTGCGGGTGACATCCCGTGCCCTACGAAACAAATCCCGGTTCTTTTTCGTAAGACGCTCGTTGATGTAGAAGCGCCGTGCCGGGCCGGGCATGCCTAAATCGGCGGACGTCGCACCTCGGCGCACTCGCGCGCTCGACAACAACTCGTCACGCAGATTGCGACAAGCCAGGCGCACAGTGAGGGGGCGGGGTCTTCGTTCCGGGCCGGATGCGTCCGTCGAAACAATGTGGCGAGGACCAACGCGCTCGGCGCTAGAAATATCCCGTTGTTCCAAACTAACGCCTAGTTTTGCAGCTATCTGCAAAGCTGTGTGAACCGCATTCTCACCGTTGACCTCGGGTAGGTTTGAGATCTCGACATCGTACGCCAATAATTCCTGGTCCCGGTCATTGATATCGCGTTTCAGTTGGGTAACTACACTAAGCATATCAGATTGGTCTGCCAATGGTAACTGCTTTTCTAGGGTGACAACACGCTCATCCAATTTTTTAATGTCTCTCTGACAAGCTGTCACGGATGCTCTGATCTCTGCCATCTCTTCACGAAACAGTAGCATTTCTTTATTAATACTGCGCAGATTATCGCGAAAAATACGCATCTCTGACATAATGTCCTCATTCAGAGTCTGTGCAGTCTCTAAAGACCCGGTCGTGAAAGCGCCGGCCGACAAGCGTAGGTCACCACCATCAGTTGCGGTAGACAACTCCGAAACAGCGCCCTCCTGGTCTTGGGGGCTACGACTTACCGCCTGGTATGCACCGCTGCCCCTTACCGGAGTTTCAGCTTTGTTGTCCGTTGGCCTGGTTTTTTTGCACTCAGGGCATTGCCATGTCTGAGCTATCACGCCGGTGGATGGTAAAGCTACGCAGCGACGATGATACATGCCGCTGCACTTGTGACATCTCGCGGCGTCCGCCGGAGATATAAATCGACCGCAACCACCACACTTCGACATATTAATTTACTGTAGCGGAGTTGAGCTGACTACAAGTGTAGGTGATACAACGGTAAGGCGCTAGATGGCGCTGTTACGGTTGATTTGATAATAGTGTGTTTTCAGTTGTAATTAATGACACTTAGCGCCGTGAATGAAAGCACTAGGCGGTCCAAGGGTGCGCGCACACTAGGAATATATCACTGACAGTTAGAAGTTTAATATCTGTAAATTCACTTTATATTCACTAAAGTAAGGGTAGAAATCACTCCTTCAAAAGGTCAATGTATTTATTTTTATTGATTTTTGTCTTTACACTTCACGTAAACACTATCGCACAATTTATGTTGGAACTGTTTAGTTTATAAGACTTTCTACACAAAAAAATCACAAATTTGAACTGTTTTTAATTTTATCTACGTAAACAATAACAAAGTTCCATCCACTGGTTTGACATTCGTGACGTCACCGGGACAAGTACTTATATCAAATTCGCAGAAAGTGAGTTACTACTTGCTGTACAGGCTTTTCATTTTAGTAACGACATTCAAATTCAATAATTTATTCAAATTAATTCAAATTTGAAAAACAATGTACCTTGTTCTCCCGCTATCCTTAGGCTCAAGCCGTTTCTCGATGAACACGGCGTCATACGCGTTGGGGGTCGTCTGTCAAATTCGGATGAACCTTATAACTACAAACATCCTTGCATTCTGCCGCGTCATGATCATGTTGTCGACCTTCTTGTTGATTTTTATCACAAAAAGCACCTCCATGCTTGTCCAGAGTTGCTTATGTCCTTACTTAGGCATAAGTATTGGATTTTAGCCGCTCGACGAATAATTCGTCACAGAATACATAAATGTAACGTCTGTTTCAAATTTCGTCCGCGTCCGAGTTTCCCTCCCATGGCAGATCTTCCTAGCCATCGCGTCAATCAAGTTGATAAAGCGTTTACACATACCGGTTGTAATCACAACCCAGGACCGCTGCAGTATACGCCAGTGCGTGGTCGAGGTGTTAAAAGCCGTAAAGCTTGGCTATGTATTTTAATATGCTTAACGACGCGCGCTACGCATATTGAAGTTGCGACAGATTCAAGCACGGTGTCATTCCTTGCAGCCCTTAAACGATTTCTTTCACGGCGCGGCCCTATACAGTGTTTGTATACGGATAACGGCACTCATTTCGTGGGCGCAAGCTCTTATTTACGCGACCTCTATAAGCTTCTCAGGGAAGAATATTGTACTCGTCTTCAGGAAGAACTTTCCATAAATCATATTGACTGGAAGTTTATTCCGCCAGCATCACCACATTTCGGTGGATGTTGGGAAAGCATGGTCAAAGTAATTAAAACGCATCTCTTCAAAGTTATAGGTCAACAGATCCTCTCTTACGAAGAGCTTTTAACTGTCCTTGCACCAGTCGAGGCGCTGATCAACTCGCGCCCGCTCACGGCATTGAGTAGTGACCCTGCAGAACCATCCGCGTTAAGTTCTGCACATTTTCTGAACACAGTGCCATTATCGTCATTTCCGGTTCCTGGAGCAGATTCTTCAAGTTTGCTCCAGAGACATACTCTGCTGGATAAGCTCGTGCAGTCGTTCTGTTGGCGCTGGCGTGCGGAATATCTCTACCAGCTTCAGGCTAGATTCAAGTGGAATAGTCCTACATCCCCTATACAGGAGGTTACGTTGGTCGTCATAATACATGATAATGCTCCGCCGCTTTAATGGCCGTTAGCCGTCATAGAGAAACTGCGTACTTCCAAGGACGGTACAACCCGCGTTGTTACCGTGAAAACCGCGAAGGGGAGCTACTTGCGCCCTGTTGTACATCTCTGTCCGCTTCCAACTCAGTGAGATCTAGCCTGAAGTTGGATCTACCTCTTAGTTTAAGTATTTAGTTTGTAGTTTTCGCTATAATTGCGTTCGTAATTTTCGCTAAAGTTAATTTAGATTAGTTTTAATATCATATCGCTATCTTAGCCTATTGATGGGTTATGCGGTAGTACGCTTCCGATATTGATAGGGAGTCATTTCTTAATTATTGTATGACAGTAGATAGTATTCGAACAGATTTTCATAAGTTGTTAGACGATTATAACGCAAGATTGCTTTCTACTAATCCTGATGAAAAGCCGAATTATCAGGCGTACAGCTCATTCGAGGATCTTTATTGTATCATCAAGCGCATACAATCACAATTGGAGAATATTCAGAACAGACCGTTTCTGCGGTTCGGACGCCGAGATTACCGATATACCAATTGAGCTCATGTCATTCGATGGCGATATGCGAAATTGGCCGTTATTCTATGCGAGTTTTAAGTCTACAGTGATAATGGTTCTCTGACAGATGCTGACAGGTTGTACTATTTAATAGGTAAACTGTCACCGAAGGCCCAGTCCGTATTTGCAGGTGTCACACCCAGTGCTGAGAATTATCAGGTCATATTTCAGTCACTACTTGATAGATATCAAGATACTCGTGTTCTAGCGTCTACTTACTTTGATCAAGCTTTAAATCTTAAATTGTCCGGTGCCGCGTCTGTTTCGAATTTCCAGCTGTTTATAGACAACTTTTTTACCGCAGTTAATTCTCTTAAAAACTTAAAATTAGAAGATCTTTCCGACTTAATGTTTCTTCAACTCGCTTTAAAAAAGTTTGAGACTGAAACAATTCGCGCATTCGAGATGACAGAATGCAATAATAAAATACCTACACTAGATAGTTTTATTTCTTTCATCAAAGATCAGTGTCGAATATTTCATAATACGCAGTCTAGTTCATCTAGCTCGTCTAATAATAACAATAGCAAACAAAGGTCGAATAAAGCGCGAAATAGTAATAATAACTCGGTCCCTAATCCGCAATCTTACGTAACATGCTCGGAATCTAATGATAACAATTCACAGAAGTGTCTGTGCAGTAATATAGTTCACGACCATTTCTACAAGTGTCCCGCCTTTAATGGTTTAAATACGACTGCTCGTTTCAAGTGCGTAAAAGATAACAAAGCTTGCATTAATTGCTTAAGTATAAAGCATAAAAAGAGTGATTGTTCTAGTAAGACAAGTTGTCGTTCATATAGTCAGCAACACCACTCATTGTTGCACTTTGATAAAAGTAGTCCGTTGTCGAGCCAAGCCGGTAACCTTGACACACTTACGTCGCAAGTGCAGGCCACGATAACTGCGCCTTCCACGTCTCAGAATGAAATATCGTTGTGTACGACATCCATTTCACGGGCGACGCGCACGCGCGGACGGCCCTCGCGCATTTATAATGATCAGCGCGGGGCTAAGCCACAGTGTATGGCGTCCAAGACGGTTCTGTTAGCGACAGCGCAAGTTATCGTTTATGATATTAATGGATCGCTGCACATGGTACGTTGTCTGCTAGATAGCGCGTCTCAGAGCAATTTCATAACTTCTGATTTTTCAAACGCCTCGGATTGTGGAATAACTTTAAAAATACTAACTTAGTAGTCAAAGGGATCGGGGGTTCAGAAAACATTGCAAGGGTTCCGTAGATGTTAAAATACATTCGCGTTTTGATAGGAATATTAACTTTAACATTTCTTCGCTTATCGTGAAGCGTATAACGGACGCATTGCCGAACGCTAATGTGGACGTAGCATTACTCACCCACCTCGAGTCATTGCCGCTGGCAGACTCAGGGTTTGCGAATCCGCAGACATTGATGTTTTGATCGGAGCTGCAATATTTCCGCACTTGCTACTAAATAAAGTGGTACGTAGTGAGCAATATAACTTACCGCCCGCTATTGAGACGGTATTTGGGTATGTGATTATGGATACCGTACCTACGTTACATACTTCTCAATAAATTACGTCTTGTTGTTGTTCTGTTCTTCAAGAAAATAATATTGATTCTCTTCTCAAGCAATTTTGGGAGCTCGAAGTGATTACCGCACCGCCCTCGATGAGCCGTAAGGATCTCGAGTGTGAACAAAATTTTCGCGCTACCACTGTTCGTGACGACAGTGGCAGATACGTAGTGGCGTTGCCATTCTATGGTGACCCATTAGGCGACTCGTACGCTGCTGCGCTTAGACGTTTCTCATTGCTTAGAACGTAAACGTGTTGCATCACTTAAGTTACGCAGCGCCTATAATGACGTTATTCGTTTTTTGAGTGTAGTTGTAAACGACGAGGGCAATTCTTTTCCCTCATATTATATCCCGCATCACGGCGTAGTTCGCGAAGAAAAAACCTCTACCAAACTTCGTGTGGTTTTAGATGCTAGTTGTAAGACTACATCGGGTCAGTCGATTAATGATATTTTGCATACCGGCTCTAATCTACAGGGTGATTTATTTAACATCATAATAAAGTTTCGTCTTTTCCAAATCGCTCTGTCAGCTGATTGCCGACAAATGTTTCTCAGTATCGGCGTTCGCGAATCTGACCGTAGATTTCAACGGATTTTTTGTCGTTTTGACAATAAGGAACCTTTATCCGTGTATCAGTTCAATCGTGTTTGTTTTGGACTCAAATCTAGCCCATATCACGCGTTACGAGTTGTTCGCCAGTTGATCGCTGATGAAGGCGATCACTTTCCCGCCGCAGCAGCTGTTGCTACTTCCGCTTTGTATATGGATGACATTGCCTGTAGTATCATATCCGCTCCGCTAGCGATTTCGCTTTGTGAAGAGCTTATTCAGCTTTTCAAGCGAGGCCAGTTTGATCTTGTCAAATGGACAAGCAACTCTAAGGAGGTTCTCGCACGCATACCGCATAAAGATCTCGGTTTACGCTGGGACAAATCCTGTGATAGTTTCGGTTTGACGTCTCACCGCCAGATGACAAGTGCACCAAACGCACTATGCTCCACAGTGGCTCGACTATGGGACATAATGGGTTTTGTGGCTCCCACAAATTTGTACGCCAAGCTCTTGGTCAAGGAACTTTGACTATCAAAGTGTGAGTGGGATGAAACACCCCCTGACCATATTGTCGCCGCTTGGGACCAGTTATGTATTGAGCTTACCGCGCTCAATCAAATTACTAATCCGCGTCATCTTGGGTTGGTAGATGGATGTACCATCAACTTAATAGGTTTCGCTGACGCCAGCGAGCGTGCTTACGGTGGAGTCGTATATCTGCAAGTCCGCATTGGTTCTAACTACTCGGTGCAGTTAGTTTGTGCCAAGTCCAAGGTCTCGCCTATTAAAACCATTTCGGTTGCGAGACTGGAGTTGTGCGTGGCCCTTCTGCTGTCTCAGTTGCTCCGCAAGGTTCAAGACATAGTTTTGCCCCACTACCCTATTAATAAAATATACGCATTTTCTGACTCCAAAGTAGTGCTCGCTTGGATATATTCATCTCCTCACCGCTGGCAGACTTTTGTCGCCAACCGCGTTAGTAAATTTATTGAACTTGTTCCCGCTACTTGTTTCTATCACGTCGCGGGTATTGAGAACCCCGCTGATTGCCTGTCTCGTGGTGTTACTCCACTTAATCTTCTGCATCATCCATTGTGGCATCGTGGACCTTCTTGGATTTCCCATGATCCGTCAGAGTGGCCCATGCAACCCTTTGACCACAGTGCAGAAGACGAAGATGTACCCGAACGGAAGTCTGTTTCTTATCCCGTGATTGCTGAGGTTGAGGAGTCTCCGATCTATGCACTCGCACTATGCATGTCATCGTGGTCTAAGTTACTCCGCGCCATCGTTTATGTCTGTAGGTTTCTTAGGCACCTACCTAATGGGACTGGGACTGGGGATGGGACAAGTACTTATATCAAATTCGCAGAAAGTGAGTTACTACTTGCTGTACAGGCTTTTCATTTTAGTAACGACATTCAAATTCAATAATTTATTCAAATTAATTCAAATTTGAAAAACAATGTACCTTGTTCTCCCGCTATCCTTAGGCTCAAGCCGTTTCTCGATGAACACGGCGTCATACGCGTTGGGGGTCGTCTGTCAAATTCGGATGAACCTTATAACTACAAACATCCTTGCATTCTGCCGCGTCATGATCATGTTGTCGACCTTCTTGTTGATTTTTATCACAAAAAGCACCTCCATGCTTGTCCAGAGTTGCTTATGTCCTTACTTAGGCATAAGTATTGGATTTTAGCCGCTCGACGAATAATTCGTCACAGAATACATAAATGTAACGTCTGTTTCAAATTTCGTCCGCGTCCGAGTTTCCCTCCCATGGCAGATCTTCCTAGCCAACGCGTCAATCAAGTTGATAAAGCGTTTACACATACCGGTTGTGATTACCCAGGACCGCTGCAGTATACGCCAGTGCGTGGTCGAGGTATTAAAAGCCGTAAAGCTTGGCTATGTATTTTAATATGCTTAACGACGCGCGCTACGCATATTGAAGTTGCGACAGATTCAAGCACGGTGTCATTCCTTGCAGCCCTTAAACGATTTCTTTCACGGCGCGGCCCTATACAGTGTTTGTATACGGATAACGGCACTCATTTCGTGGGCGCAAGCTCTTATTTACGCGACCTCTATAAGCTTCTCAGGGAAGAATATCGTACTCGTCTTCAGGAAGAACTTTCCATAAATCATATTGACTGGAAGTTTATTCCGCCAGCATCACCACATTTCGGTGGATGTTGGGAAAGCATGGTCAAAGTAATTAAAACGCATCTCTTCAAAGTTATAGGTCAACAGATCCTCTCTTACGAAGAGCTTTTAACTGTCCTTGCACCAGTCGAGGCGCTGATCAACTCGCGCCCGCTCACGGCATTGAGTAGTGACCCTGCAGAACCATCCGCGTTAAGTTCTGCACATTTTCTGAACACAGTGCCATTATCGTCATTTCCGGTTCCTGGAGCAGATTCTTCAAGCTTGCTCCAGAGACATACTCTGCTGGATAAGCTCGTGCAGTCGTTCTGTTGGCGCTGGCGTGCGGAATATCTCTACCAGCTTCAGGCTAGATTCAAGTGGAATAGTCCTACATCCCCTATACAGGAGGGTACGTTGGTCGTCATAATACATGATAATGCTCCGCCGTTTTAATGGCCGTTAGCCGTCATAGAGAAACTGCGTACTTCCAAGGACGGTACAACCCGCGTTGTTACCGTGAAAACCGCGAAGGGGAGCTACTTGCGCCCTGTTGTACATCTCTGTCCGCTTCCAACTCAGTGAGATCTAGCCTGAAGTTGGATCTACCTCTTAGTTTAAGTATTTAGTTTGTAGTTTTCGCTATAATTGCGTTCGTAATTTTCGCTAAAGTTAATTTAGATTAGTTTTATTATCATATCGCTATCTTAGCCTATTGATGGGTTATGCGGTAGTACACCCAACATAGCTAAGTTTAATTCTATTTTTTTTAAAGGCAACCCTTTAGGGCCGGGGGGATATGGTAGCGCCATCTACCTTTCTATCGATAATTAATTACATCAACGTCAATCGTTCTTCGCTTGCTTGTCCAATGCGAGCGATCCTGTTTATTCCTCCCCCCCCCCAATGCACGCCTATCGCTGATTCGTCGCCAAGCTCAACGACGACGAGAACAGTCTGGTATAATCAGTGTCGCGCCGAACACGTGTACCGAACCGCCTTATTTTTACCGCTTTATACCATAAAAGCATTAAACCACCCGCAAGTGAAGTGGAGTGAAATTGTATAATTCTGGGTTGGATCTAGACGGAGTGATTAGTGAAGCTTCAGGATTCCCGAAGAGACACCAGGCGGCCGCCATTTGCAAGGAAGAAGACTGACGTACAAGGTAAGGTGTGCTCCCATACCCCCGTCTCCTATTCCTCCCATGAAACCCAATCACTCACATTTTCCTTTCCTAGGCCATAAGAACCCACATCCTTACAGTTCACAATATTGATAATTTTTCCAAATCACCTAGGAAAATTCGGTTTCGGTGTAACGCCGAACCAATCAGCTTAAGTTATTTGTAGTGCGATTTGCGACTATTGGCCTGAAACTAGGAATTACAAGAGTTTTAAAAGGAACCCAGTGAGTTTCTTGAATTTGTAGACTATTAACTTCAGAAGTAGTAATTTTAACAGAGTAGTGTATAAAGTCACTCGTATTTGCAGTTCGCCCAAAGTTACTGATGTAAGATGATCATTACGGGGTGCTTCGTAACCTTGAATAACTTAAATAGTGCTTCAGCAACGCCAAAAGACGTCCACCGCTAGATATCATAGAGCTATCTTGAGTCACCAGCGTCCAGCCGCTGCCGCGATCTCAACAAAATCGACTATAAACCGAAAGATGGCGGTCAAAGCATTCATAATTAGGCAGGAGTAAATACAAAAATGGGCAGCTGGGTGTAACATCCAAGACTTCTTAGAATCGCCAAACCGCCTGCCAAGTGTGGCGATTACGGTAGAACACCCCAAGATGGGGCTTATAAGAGTAACGCCGTATATCGGCATTATTGTTCTATCCTGCCTATTAATTTTTCTCCACATCTACATAACAGCCAACAATTACCAACCTCACCATAAATACCGTCCAATGAACCAAAAGATTAATCACAAAAATAACCGATGCCGTACTACTGCGATCCAACTTGGCATTGTCGAATGATCTTCGAGCGAGTGCCGGCCAAACGAGCACCTAGATAGTGTATTTTTATAAAAGGCCCGTTGCTATGTCATATTCGACTATTGTATTTTACGGGTAAACATTTGGGTCGTTTGGTTGGATTAAAATTTTCGGTTAGTTTATTGTGTGGTGCAAATATTTAAGGTTTTGCTGCGGACAGCTAGCGAAGATAAAGAATGAGAGAACAAAAATGCAATGGAAGAACCATTGCATTTTCTTCTCTCACTCTACAAAATTGAGAATACATATGAGTTTTGTATGACGTTACATCCTTCTTAGGTAAGTATTTTAACTCTTCGAGGCATATATTTTTAATTCCTGTGTCCTGTACTAGTATCATCATCCTCTTTCCCTGGTCTCCTAATTTTTGGGGTGACTGCAATACTATACTATATATCCAACTTTGTACAGTTCAGCCATCTTTTGCTTGGCCTCCCACTTCCTTTTAGTCTCTCGATGTTCACTTTATTACCTACATACACAACACTCCGCGTAACATGTCCAATGTGTCCATATCAATCCAAATTATTTCTAAATGGTATTTTTTACATGACGACGGCATTCGATAAGTATGTGATTGCAAAAGTGAAGAAGTTCATTTAATATTGAAGTTATTATTATTTCAGCAAGCCACAAATTAACTTACAGTAATAATACTGCTAAAATACACTGCGAATAGCGCTATACATTAAATAGAAGTCTATTTCGTTGCCAATGCACCAAATATTTCCTATTCGGAAATTATTGCTATTCACGGTATGAATGTGCACTTATTCCCAGAAATAATTTTCCTTATTTAGCCTTTATTATAACGCATATTCATCACTGTTATTATTAGCTTTTTGGATGCCACTGCTGGACACAGGCCTCTCCTATTTGCGTCCCAATAAAATTGTAAGTCACCAAACACCTACCAATAGAACCTTTCGCCATCCACTGCTGGTATGTCCTAATTTGCGACAAAATAGTATTGTGAGTCAATAGGAGGATTTTGCTTACCATACCACGCTGACCAAACGCATTGATAGAGTTTTATGTTGAATTTTCCGTCTCTTCACAAAGGTACTATTTGTTTCGAGTATTTTTCTCAGTTGCGTCTTACAACACACACAGAATGAAAAAAAGGTAGTGACACTTTGCATTCTTAATCCGTCACCAGTCTATTGCTATTTCTTAATCTAAAATATTTTGCCCTAGTTAAAATGAATTGTTCCCAATTAGAACACAAGGTGATATGCGTCTTGTACCAACTAAAACAGTATGGTGGCCTACACACTTGCACAAACAAGATAATGGGTCCGAAATTTCTACAAGCTTGTACGCTTGCGTAGGCGACTTAGTTTGTTCGTTATATGCAGGTACAAATTTATGTCTAAACCTAGGCAGCCTCATTACAAAACATGCACTATAAATAGTCCGAAGTTAAGCCCTGGCCTTATCTGCATAGAAGTTATTAGGTATATGTAAACTAATGCAAGGTTTTGGTACGTAGGTATGTGTCCTTAAAATTTGCTGGACCAAATAATGTATTGATATGAAAGACGATCTGCTATCAAAGACGGTCTGAAATTGTGTGATACAGCTAATTCATAGACCAATTTAACAGTTTGATAAAAGTAAATAGGCGATGATAAAGTAAAATAAAATTATTTTTATTAATGGTTCCTGCGAGATACTCACAAAGACCCGCTCTTTTATAGTTTATATTATTAGTATTTTTATAATATTAAATGCTTATATAAAACCATATTTAAATTAAGTCATGACGATATTGTTCCCTAAAAAACGGACAAAAGCCCAAAACACAACTAACAATACCACTTTGTACCGAAAATAATTTAACAAATTCGACACCACAAAGAAATTGATTGTTCACTGCTGTCTCTATAAATACCTTTAAATCGCATCCACAATAGGTCAGCACAGGCGATATTAGTTTATATACATACGAAGCCGAGCAACAATACTGTTTTCAAACAATAATAAATTTATGGAGGGGTTCAACAATACAATAATTTCGAATTCGCAGTAACGTTTTGACGTCGGTGGCGGGTATTTGGTGGTGTCTCGTCGGCGAACGCGTTGCGAATGTTAACTAAATGTTTATTTTGGCAATAATATGCTGTTGTATAATTTTATAATAAGTGTAATGTTACGTTTTTGAATATTTTGTATGCAGTTTACTTTGGTATTTTTGTAGGCATAATTTGAAGAGTTTTTTTTTTATTCACCGAAAGTATGTTACATTACTTTACTGTTACAACTTTTTATTCGGTTTTAGAACGAATTTCTCAATTCAAATCGATTGCTATGAATATTTTTCTACAGAACGACTGACCTGCGCGACCCGAAGGCACGATCCCATATATGGTTTAGACCAAAGTATCCAAAAGCACTGGCTACCCACAGCGACTGCCATATAACTTGATGGCAACAGATATTACTGCTATGTGCGTTCTGCGAGACATAGAATCTTTCTGCATTCATTTCTGCAAACGGTCATCCATCCACAAACCAGATAGTGACGACCGCGCTTCGCCTCGCTTATTGGTACATTGGTGTGGTCACCTCTTTGCTACGGATCACCCCAATACGGATCCAAAAGTAAGTTTTGCAAGGTATTTAGGCCAACAAAAAGAAAAGATTTTATAAAACGTGTCCGCATTATTGTTTATATGTTAAGACATAAGACATTTATTTCATAACAAACTTACATTTGTGTCGAAAAAAATACAGGCAAAACTTTAATAACTAAAAATATACATAAAACATAAAAAAGAGATTACAATATACAAAAGTTACACAGCCATTATTATTTTATATGCATAAGACTCATTATTTTTTGTTTTTTATGTACTCCTCTACGCTATAGTAAAATTTTTTTGGGAGATATGCTTTAAGCCTACTATTAAATATTTTGTGGTTGACGATAATTTTAAAATCTAAAGGTAGCTTATTAAATAAAGACACGGCTTGTACTCTGGTGCCATGTTGCACAATATTCAATTTTGGATGAACTAGGCTCGGTAGGTCCTTTCTGCGAGTATCAAGTCTTTGCAGCCTATCCGATTCTGTTTCATATTTAGATAAGTGTTTTATTAAATTAGTTAGGACTACTAAGATGTAAAGGCAAGGTACCGTTTATATTTCTAATTTAATGAAGTGGTCCTTGCAAGATTACATCTGTTTTATTCGTACCATAGTTCGTATTGCTCTTTTCTGTATTACAAATGCTGCATTGATGTTATAGTGGTAACTGTTCCCCCAAAACTGAGCACTATACCGCAGCTTGGACTCGACTAGGGCGTAGTAAACTATTCGAAGTTGAGCTATTGTAAGAATGTCTCTGAGGGTCCTGATCGCGTAACAGGCCGAACTCACTGCACTAACAATAGATGACAGTTCATTTTTCCAGTTTAATAATGCATCTATTTGTACTCCCAGAAATTTTATATTGTCAACAATTTCAATTTTATTGCAATGAGGCTAAAGTTGTATTTTAGCTGTTTTTTTTACTGTTGACTTAAATAGCATACACTTAGTTTTACTGGCGTTTAATATTCAGTTATTCACACCAAACCATTTCTCAAATAGCTCAAATGTTTTTTGGATTTTTTCTTCTAATTGTTTCAAGTTTTTTGCGGCTACAATGGCATTGGTGTCATCTGCAAAAATGACAAGTTTTGCATCCGGAGCATGATTTTTCATGAAGGCTGATATTATTACGGTCCCCAAGGAACATACATGCCAAATTTCAGTTTCCTGCGCCCAATAGTTTCGGCTGTAGCGTGTCCGTCAGTCAGTCAGTAACGCAAGGATTTTATATATTACGATAACAGAATACTTTTAACAAAATTACGAGTCTTTACAACCACTAGTGCATTATTTACATACATACATAGTGTCACGCCTATATCCCCGAAGAGGTAGGCAGAGGTATATTGCTACAGCCACTTTTCGCCAGATTTATTTAGTCCCACGTAATAGGGGGCGAGCTTATTGCCGTACCGGGCACATACCAGACTCCGTGAGGCTACTGAGAATTTCCTTACGGAAAAACCCAATCACTCTTTGTCCGACCCGGGAATCGAACCCGAGACCTCCCAATCCCACGCGCACATCTAAGCCACGAGACCAACGAGGCAGTCTATTATTTATGCAATCAGTATATTCAATTTCCTCCGAGTGCCCATAAACACGTACAAGCTCACTCCAAATGGCAATGGCTATCAAATCCATGGAACATTTAATATTACACCAGTAGGTGCGGACGCCAAGTATCACAACATTATAATATGGGTAAAAAGGGTTCGCTGTGGTAATAAAACCGCATCGTAAGTCTTGAGGTCGTGGCTAATCGTTTTGAAAATAGATTACTAAATTATAATGGGTAATATATATTTGGAAAATCGTTTTGATAAGAATAATAGGCACAGTTTCACCATTTATGGACAGACCTTATCTTTCAGATAAATTCAAAATTGGACGAACTTTAGTATGAGTTATCTGCCAAATCAGTTGAACGTGGACTTATCAGTGAGCGTTGAAACCAGCCAGGCTTTCTAGCTTTGGCAAGAACATAGCTGATTGTGAAATAAAAAAGAAAATTGTCTTATTTGACACTAATGCACGAGACAATAATTATTTTAGTCATCAGTACGTTTAGCTCTAGCAATACCATTAAATCACTTTCTAACCCCATTACAAACCCGAAGGCTCGAGGTTGTCCCTCCCAGTATAACGACCTGACAATGATCCCATCTACGTGAACCCTACTATGGCTAAGTACAGAACTGTTGTTTGTACCACAGCGTTATTACCTTTATTAAATTAGTGTGCGTAGGTGTCGGTTTGTGCGACAAAAGTTACCTATGTGTAATGTAATTATGTTGGATAAGCTATATTGTCACGTTTCTTCATAAATCGTTCTGTACAGTTTGTATGAAAAAGTAAAAAAACCTACATTCATACATTCACGGGTTCTCAAAAACTTTCAAATTTCATAATATTACTAAGGTAAGATATACTTTTATGTGTTGACCCTTTGCAGGATGGTATAAGAATCGTATTAGAACTTTTTTTGACGCCTTAAGGCGTACATTGTCCTCAAAAGTGTTAACCACATTCCTATTTCTTTTTAATATCTTAAAGGTCACTACAAAACAAGAAATAAGAAATCAAAATATGTTTACAAATTCTATTCTCAGTTTCAGCCTTCTTTGTTGTGTAGCATAAGATCAGCCAAGAAAATATCATCATCATCAGCCTGCTGTAGGCCACTGCTGGATATAGGCCTCTCTAATGTCAAGCCACTGAGCCAATTACTTGAATGTATCAAGTACAAAGTACCATTAAGCACAGTTACACATACCAGCGTTAAATTAATTAAAAACAGGCATATTACTCCAATAACATGCTTTAAGAAAGTCGTAGTCGCAGGTAGAAACCGTTCCGGACTATTTAAAGCCATTAGGGGGCGGTCCGATAGAACAGCCACAAGCACAGATGTACTCGAAGTTTCTACGAGCGTTTTAACAGTTTAACTCGTATCTATATGGAAGAAAACATGGTTGACTGTGAATGTACAAGTATATTGTGTGAATTTCTTTTCGGGAGAGAAGGTGTCTAATTCCTTAAATTAATAAAAAATCGCGAGAAAGCTCCGTTCAGTAAAATTGTATGATGTACCTATACAACCATTACTATATATTTTGTTGTTATTTCATTTAATAGCAAATTAAATTTAGAGCAAATGAAAAGTAGATAGCTGGAAGCAATTAACCTTTTAATACAAAAAAAACCACAACACAGCTAAGGAAAGGTTACGACAAATAAAGCAACACCGCCTAACGTACTCACAATTTAAGAATATTTGTTTGTGTGGGTGCTAAAGGTGGAACTATTATTTTGTAACATCTACAGCTCCCTTCTTAGTGAAACATCATCAAAGTACATTTGCCACAATTTGTAACACCCACATATTTATATTCACTCTGTGATACAGTTTATTTTTACCTCTACGTCTTTATAACTATAAATTTAACGCATATCTAGGAAAATATAAAGATACAGCGCGTCAAATCATGAATCAAACCAAAAAAGGAAATACTACCACTGAAAACCCCTTTTTTTTTCTTTCCTTTTCCATAGTTTGGCTGTTTAGAAATTGACGTTGATTGAGTTTTAATCTTTAAAATTATCTTCATGCCATATTTTTTGAAAATTGGTTCAGCAGTTTAGCCGTGAAAGCATAATAGACAGACATACGCATGTATATATGAAAGTATAGATATTTTGCAAACAGATTATTTACGGCCATTTTCAATATTCCATCTATACATGGATTTTTAGATTCGAGATTCGTCTTTGACATATTTTGTATGGAGCTTATGTCAAAAACGAATCTAAAATCTACAGATCTATCTATGGATCGAATATTGAATTCTGTATGTAATAGAAAAAATGTGTAAAGAAACTTCCAATGCATTTGAGAGACTTAACTAACATCCCCACACAATATCAGATGAATAAATTCCCCCTTCGTATTTACGTATACACGATTACCTATCAAATAATAGGATGAAGAAGTAAAAATAAGTGTCCTAAATAAATATTTTTCGAGATAAAAGTCACCATCACGTTTAGTATAAAACCAGACTCAGTATTTGTAATCTTCTATGGAAACTTTCACAATACAAGCAGACATAATTGAAGCTTTAATATTAGATTATAGGCTGGATGGAAGATGCCCGAAGCCTACGCTCGCATATACTTATATATAAATATTTTTATTTAGCATTTTCTGCCCGATCCCGTGGGTATTTCGGAAAATCCTTTGTTAGTGCCCAAGCTCCCCAAAAGGCATACACGCCATGTTTATTTATGTATGACATGTATATTATTAACTACGTGTATCTAATAGATAACCACGCTAGGCAAACGCAAGTTGGCAGACGTTTAGACGACAGGCCTTTCAAGAATATTATGGAGAGCCATTTTCAGATAGTCAGGTTTCCTCACGGTATTTTCTTCACTCAGCAGTGATACTAAACATCTGAATACGCACATCATTTTGAACTATCAGTAGTTCGTACCAATAATTTAAACTGGAGATACTCTACTAGTTATCTATTGATCAAACGATGAGGCTTACATTATTATCCAATAATGCCAAATATAAATATCCAAAAATAAATAAAATTCCCAAAGATTTAAAATTGTATTTCAAAACGGGAGAAGCCACAGTCTGGCGATAGTTCGATGGTAATAACTATAAAAGCAATAACGTTTCTGCTATCTTTCTTGGCAGTAATACTTGTGGACATGGCTTTAGTATCGTACCGTAGTAAAAATATTGAGCGCAGTGGGACCGAGGTCAACGTTATCTTAAAAATAAATATGACTGTACAATCTAGCATTAATATAATAAGAATATGGAATTTTATTTATTAGATGTTTTTATTTATCATACACACTGATTTACTTGTTGATAACTAATAGATGGAAATAATTACTCCACTCATCAGTTTCAAAATGTTCAGACACGTTGTCAGGAAACATTTTTTTTTCTTTTTCTGTAGTTTAAAATGTAATCCTATAGAGCTTCAGCTTCTTCTTCTTCTTCTTCTTTGTTTCTGGTCTCTCCATAGCCGAGATGGTTCAGAAGTCTGCAAGTAGCATAATTATGCTTAACTGGATATTATCTCTCGAATAACTAACTATTCGAGAACTCTATCAGTAAGTACTGATATTGATTAGAAGAATATCTTGGGTGAATTTTATTTTAGAAGAAAATGTATCCTAACTAAATCTAACATAGAGATGAAACTATGGTCTCATATTTTATAAATCAATGTTAGATCTCTATTTTGCATTTTTTATTAAAAAAGATATTGATAATTAGTACTCTACATGACAGCAAAAAAAATGTATCGTCACTAGTGCATATTTTATAAACAATCCGTAGAAATCGTTTTTGATTTTTCATTAAAACCATCTGATTTGACTCGTTGGAAACATCCCTATGGCGGTCATATGTAACATTTTAATGTGTAACTAATATATAAGTCATTCATCCTACAGACTTGGACATTAAAAAGTTGCTTGCAACTGCCTTCCTTGTGACTTACACGATAACTTATTTAATAACTGTTTCTGCGTAGTGTAATATAGTGTAGTATACAACAAGCGGACGGAGCTGTGGAAGCAGAACTTTCACAATAATAAACATGTGTACTGAAACGATCGAGATGATAGACAGACTTATGAACAGATTCTACGAAAACTCTTTTTAAGTTAATACTTGCCTAAACTTTAAGCTAAGTTGTGACCTAGCTGCTAAGTTAGCTGTAAGACAAGCTTATGAGTTGATTCAGCAATTATTGTGCCGATAATCGTTACAGTGAACGGTTTAGTAACCAAGAACCTCGCCCAACATCTTAGGAGGCTCGCGTTGGATCCTTGGGTCAGGGGTCTGATACAGAAGGCTAGTACTGCTGGACAAGGCACGCATAGTGAGGAGGATTCTTTCCCTCGAGCCTTAACCACCAGTGGCTTGGACCCTGTTCGCGATACTGGTGGGTTTCCGTAGCATATTTATATATTTTTAAATGTATTTTTTTATATTTAATATATTTAAAAATGTGTCAATATGGTGTGAGATGAGTATGCAATAAAGGTGATAATAATATTCTACCGCTTACACACATCACCATCCCGTCCCAAACTAAGTAGAGCTTGTACTATGGGTACTAGATAATGGATAAACATAGATATATACTTTTTTTGTAAATACATATATATTATACATAGAAACACCCAGACCGGCTGCCTGTTGGTTTTTGATAATCTCATTTTAAATACATCGCATATTATGTAGACAAACCTATTTATGTTTTCTTTAGGTCGGCGGGTGGAATGAAAGAGACGCACAGGTGCAATTAAGAATTGTACTTGTGATTATAATATCTTGTAGAACAGCACAAGTCCACGCCTGCTGCTTTTAACCGTAGCGGTTCAAGTTTATTCATTTCTGTAGCTATAATGTTCTATAAAATTTCGTCGTGTTGCGGCCATGTTCTGTTTTTGTTTTCTAAGCACATTGTTTACACTCATAATAAATTATTTAATAATTTATTAAGAGTGAAAATTTTAATTAATAATAATAAATTATTTTATGCACGGCATAGAAAAATCTGACTATTTTGAGATTGTTTCTATATTAAATATTTTGTCACTTTGATAGAGAAAGGTGAGAATAGCTTGCCTAAATATACGATCATTATGACTATTAAGTATAACTTCTGTAAGTTATACTGTACAGGTCTTATCTAGTATTTTTTTCTTTCCATGAATATTTTCAAATTAGTTCTGGATTAGCGCATACATACACTTTTTTTTTCTTCGTAATAATAGTAAATATTTTCCTCTTCAAATATTTGCTTTCCTATATCCTATAAAATGAGATTATCAAAAACCAACAGGCAGCCGGTCTGGGTGTTTCTATGTATAATATATATGTATTTACAAAAAAAGTATATATCTATGTTTATCCATTATCTAGTACCCATAGTACAAGCTCTACTTAGTTTGGGACGGGATGGTGATGTGTGTAAGCGGTAGAATATTATTATCACCTTTATTGCATACTCATCTCACACCATATTGACACATTTTTAAATATATTAAATATAAAAAATACATTGAAAAATATATAAATATGCTACGGAAACCCACCAGTATCGCGAACAGGGTCCAAGCCACTGGTGGTTAAGGCTCGAGGGAAAGAATCCTCCTCACTATGCGTGCCTTGTCCAGCAGTACTAGCCTTCTGTATCAGACCCCTGACCCAAGGATCCAACGCGAGCCTCCTAAGATGTTGGGCGAGGTTCTTGGTTACTAAACCGTTCACTGTAACGATTATCGGCACAATAATTGCTGAATCAACTCATAAGCTTGTCTTACAGCTAACTTAGCAGCTAGGTCACAACTTAGCTTAAAGTTTAGGCAAGTATTAACTTAAAAAGAGTTTTCGTAGAATCTGTTCATAAGTCTGTCTATCATCTCGATCGTTTCAGTACACATGTTTATTATTGTGAAAGTTCTGCTTCCACAGCTCCGTCCGCTTGTTGTATACTACACTATATTACACTACGCAGAAACAGTTATTAAATAAGTTATCGTGTAAGTCACAAGGAAGGCAGTTGCAAGCAACTTTTTAATGTCCAAGTCTGTAGGATGAATGACTTATATATTAGTTACACATTAAAATGTTACATATGACCGCCATAGGGATGTTTCCAACGAGTCAAATCAGATGGTTTTAATGAAAAATCAAAAACGATTTCTACGGATTGTTTATAAAATATGCACTAGTGACGATACATTTTTTTTGCTGTCATGTAGAGTACTAATTATCAATATCTTTTTTAATAAAAAATGCAAAATAGAGATCTAACATTGATTTATAAAATATGAGACCATAGTTTCATCTCTATGTTAGATTTAGTTAGGATACATTTTCTTCTAAAATAAAATTCACCCAAGATATTCTTCTAATCAATATCAGTACTTACTGATAGAGTTCTCGAATAGTTAGTTATTCGAGAGATAATATCCAGTTAAGCATAATTATGCTACTTGCAGACTTCTGAACCATCTCGGCTATGGAGAGACCAGAAACAAAGAAGAAGAAGAAGAAGAAGAAGCTGAAGCTCTATAGGATTACATTTACAAAGATAGCAGAAACGTTATTGCTTTTATAGTTATTACCATCGAACTATCGCCAGACTGTGGCTTCTCCCGTTTTGAAATACAATTTTAAATCTTTGGGAATTTTATTTATTTTTGGATATTTATATTTGGCATTATTGGATAATAATGTAAGCCTCATCGTTTGATCAATAGATAACTAGTAGAGTATCTCCAGTTTAAATTATTGGTACGAACTACTGATAGTTCAAAATGATGTGCGTATTCAGATGTTTAGTATCACTGCTGAGTGAAAAAAATACCGTGAGGAAACCTGACTATCTGAAAATGGCTCTCCATAATATTCTTGAAAGGCCTGTCGTCTAAACGTCTGCCAACTTGCGTTTGCCTAGCGTGGTTATCTATTAGATACACGTAGTTAATAATATACATGTCATACATAAATAAACATGGCGTGTATGCCTTTTGGGGAGCTTGGGCACTAACAAAGGATTTTCCGAAATACCCACGGGATCGGGCAGAAAATGCTAAATAAAAATATTTATATATAAGTATATGCGAGCGTAGGCTTCGGGCATCTTCCATCCAGCCTATAATCTAATATTAAAGCTTCAATTATGTCTGCTTGTATTGTGAAAGTTTCCATAGAAGATTACAAATACTGAGTCTGGTTTTATACTAAACGTGATGGTGACTTTTATCTCGAAAAATATTTATTTAGGACACTTATTTTTACTTCTTCATCCTATTATTTGATAGGTAATCGTGTATACGTAAATACGAAGGGGGAATTTATTCATCTGATATTGTGTGGGGATGTTAGTTAAGTCTCTCAAATGCATTGGAAGTTTCTTTACACATTTTTTCTATTACATACAGAATTCAATATTCGATCCATAGATAGATCTGTAGATTTTAGATTCGTTTTTGACATAAGCTCCATACAAAATATGTCAAAGACGAATCTCGAATCTAAAAATCCATGTATAGATGGAATATTGAAAATGGCCGTAAATAATCTGTTTGCAAAATATCTATACTTTCATATATACATGCGTATGTCTGTCTATTATGCTTTCACGGCTAAACTGCTGAACCAATTTTCAAAAAATATGGCATGAAGATAATTTTAAAGATTAAAACTCAATCAACGTCAATTTCTAAACAGCCAAACTATGGAAAAGGAAAGAAAAAAAAAGGGGTTTTCAGTGGTAGTATTTCCTTTTTTGGTTTGATTCATGATTTGACGCGCTGTATCTTTATATTTTCCTAGATATGCGTTAAATTTATAGTTATAAAGACGTAGAGGTAAAAATAAACTGTATCACAGAGTGAATATAAATATGTGGGTGTTACAAATTGTGGCAAATGTACTTTGATGATGTTTCACTAAGAAGGGAGCTGTAGATGTTACAAAATAATAGTTCCACCTTTAGCACCCACACAAACAAATATTCTTAAATTGTGAGTACGTTAGGCGGTGTTGCTTTATTTGTCGTAATCTTTCCTTAGCTGTGTTGTGGTTTTTTTTGTATTAAAAGGTTAATTGCTTCCAGCTATCTACTTTTCATTTGCTCTAAATTTAATTTGCTATTTAATGAAATAACAACAAAATATATAGTAATGGTTGTATAGGTACATCATACAATTTTACTGAACGGAGCTTTCTCGCGATTTTTTATTAATTTAAGGAATTAGACACCTTCTCTCCCGGAAAGAAATTCACACAATACACTTGTACATTCACAGTCAACCATGTTTTCTTCCATATAGATACGAGTTAAACTGTTAAAACGCTCGTAGATACTTCGAGTACATCTGTGCTTGTGGCTGTTCTATCGGACCGCCCCCTAATGGCTTTAAATGGTCCGGAACGGTTTCTACCTGCGACTACGACTTTCTTAAAGCATGTTATTGGAGTAATATGCCTGTTTTTAATTAATTTAACGCTGGTATGTGTAACTGTGCTTAATGGTACTTTGTACTTGATACATTCAAGTAATTGGCTCAGTGGCTTGACATTAGAGAGGCCTATATCCAGCAGTGGCCTACAGCAGGCTGATGATGATGATATTTTCTTGGCTGATCTTATGCTACACAACAAAGAAGGCTGAAACTGAGAATAGAATTTGTAAACATATTTTGATTTCTTATTTCTTGTTTTGTAGTGACCTTTAAGATATTAAAAAGAAATAGGAATGTGGTTAACACTTTTGAGGACAATGTACGCCTTAAGGCGTCAAAAAAAGTTCTAATACGATTCTTATACCATCCTGCAAAGGGTCAACACATAAAAGTATATCTTACCTTAGTAATATTATGAAATTTGAAAGTTTTTGAGAACCCGTGAATGTATGAATGTAGGTTTTTTTACTTTTTCATACAAACTGTACAGAACGATTTATGAAGAAACGTGACAATATAGCTTATCCAACATAATTACATTACACATAGGTAACTTTTGTCGCACAAACCGACACCTACGCACACTAATTTAATAATGGTAATAACGCTGTGGTACAAACAACAGTTCTGTACTTAGCCATAGTAGGGTTCACGTAGATGGGATCATTGTCAGGTCGTTATACTGGGAGGGACAACCTCGAGCCTTCGGGTTTGTAATGGGGTTAGAAAGTGATTTAATGGTATTGCTAGAGCTAAACGTACGATGAAGAGTCCAGCTCACATTTTTGTATAGGGTTTTGTATGTGTTTTTAGACCATATCGGAGTCTAAACTTTAAAGCTCACCAACATTAATTATTTAAGACTGGCCTTCGAGAAATGTACCACGTACCTCTGTTTCAGTCAGATATTCCATTCATGTTCTAATCGTATTTAAAGTGACAGTAAAAGCAAGGGTAGTGAGTAGTAATACGCAATTAAGGAGTACGAGCGGGTGAAGGTTTGCTTACTTGTCACAATCTATCTGCAATATTTTAGTAGATGCGTAATCATGACGGTAGCAACGGTGCCGAAATGTCTGCTTCTTACAACAAACGAAAGGGTTCACATTCGAAAAGTCGACGATTAAGAATATTAAGTGTCAGTACCCCATTTCATGTCGTTCGTAATTTATTACAAACGGAGACGAATATTTAGTATCTTGAGAAAAACACGGAAATGTTTGACTTCAAACTCTATACTAACTCGTCTGACCAGAATGGTATAGTAGACCAAATCAGCATATTGACTTACAATACTATTTTCACACAAAAAGCTTCGTACATACACACATAAAGAAGAAATAAGTATAGGATTTGTATCACAAATCGTAAAATTAAGATTCTGATTTTAAAAAAGAGTGGCATGAGTTTCCTCCAGGCTTTTCGCATCCATCACCATCCCGAACCTGGTTGTAAAAAAAGAAATGACGTCTCTTACGAGACCCATGGTACGGGGTGGTGATATTATTCAGTATTCTTAATCCTTCACCACACGGACATTTTTATATTACTGAAATTTTTCTTAAAACGATTTTATACACATTTTTCAGTAGTGAAAATATTTAAGCAAGTTATTTTGATCCGTATATTAAAATTCTAAGAATAATGGGCATATTATAATTCTAAATTTTTTTCAGTGAACGGAAAATATGTTATTTAAATGTAATTCAATAATTTACTATAATTTTTAAATCGGAAAAACGACGAAATTGACGGCATAGAGTCGTCTTGTTTTCGTCTCCTTTATAAGTATGTATGTATCATTCCATTTTAACGCGCCAATCTTCTTATATGTATATTTACTCATTTGTTTTGTCAACACTTTTAACTTTGTCTGGTAACATAGTTATTCAATCATCGCTTTTTCTCGCACCCTCATATTGAACATAATTAGTTTGAATGCTTTGTTTACAAAACTTTTCAATGTCATCCGTAACTTGACAGTGAGTGAAGTGACACTTAAAGATGCGTTCGGAAATTAGTAAATAATTTAATTTTTTTCCAATTACGTTTAGTTTTCCCCCATAAAATATTGTTCTGTTCTTTGTTTGTATGTGTCTGCTGGCAGGTGGTGCAGTGATGCTGCATTGCTTTATTAATAAGAGTGTGTGCACTTCATTGTACACTTTTAAATTTATGCTATATTATTATTACATTTATATTTAAGTTTATATATTTTTGTAATTAATTTTATATATTTTTATTATTATTTTATTTGTTTATGTTCTCGGATGTAGATGATGATTCATTTCATTCCGCTGATGATTCCGCAAATTCTTCAATCAACGACAGCTTTTGTTCTGCTACTGATTCGCTTGGTGACTTTGTCAAGCGAACATTTAATGAAACTACAAAGCACATGTTGAATGTTTGTCACATTAATGCGCAGAGTATTCCTAGCCATTACAATGACCTGTTTGATACGTTCAGTGACGTTAACGTTCATGCAATTCTGATTTCAGAGAGCTGGCTGAAACCTCATTTACCTTCTACTTACTACCCCCTCCCTGGATTCATTCTTATACGCAATGATAGGTTGTATAGGAGAGGTGGTGGTGTAGCCATATATCTTCGTTCTACACTCTCGTACAAAATCCTTTTATCTTCACCGCCTAATAATTTTGCTTCTTCTGAGTTTCTTTTCCTTGAGGTTTCAGTCAGTGGGGAGAAAACCGTTCTAGGAGTTTTATATTGTCCCCCCTATGTTAATTACTTCTCCAGTCTCGAATCGATTCTGGAATCTTTAGGGTCGGAATATGCACACCATATATTATCATGGGAGATTTCAACACTGACCTAGCCATCAATTCCTCTCGCTCGCAAAACCTCCTTAAATTAATCGAGTCTGCCGGTCTACACACTCTTTCTCTCGAACCCACTCACCACAATACTGAAGGTGTAGACACCTGGTTTGACTTGATTATCACCTCAGCACCATCCTTGGTACATTCCCATGGCCAATATCTTGCTCCCAGCTTTTCCCATCACGACCTCATCTACCTATCCTATCACCTTAAACCACCTAAACCCCATTCTAAGGTTCTGCATATGCGTTGTTTTGGGCGTATGGATAACGACAAGCTGCAAGAAGATGCTGCTTTGCTTGATTGGTCTTCTCTATTAGCAGCCAATACCGTAGACGAAAATGTCTCAATTTTGAATGATACGCTACTATGTCTTTATGATCAACATGCTCCTATCAGAAGAGTTAAACTGAAACGCCCTCCCGCACCCTGGCTTATCAGGGGCATTCAAATGGCCATAAGACGCCGTGATAGAGCTTTTCGGAAGTTCAAAAAGGAGCGGTCTGACGAGAACTGGAGTCTATACAAAACTGCAAGGAATCGGTGTAATCAGATGATACGCAACGCTACACGTCGCCATATTTTCAACAATATTGATTCTTCTTCCTCCGCTAGTATCTGGAAGTTCCTTGGGACCCTGGGTATTGGCAAACAGCAATACACAACTCCTCAAATCACGATTGGTTTGGATGACTTAAACAACTATTTCATGTCTACTTCTCAACTGGATCATCAAACCAGGCGTCTTACTGTTGACTACATTGCTGGGCTTCGCCGTCCTAATATTGATGCTACCTACCTACCCACGCACGAAGACTAACTGGACCTTGAGAGTCGAGAGATTGGAGTCTCGCCATAATACGAACTTCAAATCGTACGTGGTTCGGGTTCGACTCAACAACTTGAGACTTTCTTAAAGGAAGAGTTTTGGCCGAAGGGTGTTGTATATCGGCGTTTTCGTGGTAGGTTACGAAATAAAACGCAGCCTAACATGAAAACAGTGTAAACAACAACACGCATTTCGTTTAATAATTATATTTTTTTGTATTTATGTTAGACTTTAAGGTATGTATCTATGGGTTTTTCTACCTGAGAATAAATGGTTTTATTACTATTATTATTATTTAATTTTTTTCCAGTTGCATTGGGCGAGGTCAAGAAAATTATCCTATCCATTAAATCCAATGCTGTGGGGTTTGATTCTATCAGTCGCCGCATGATCATCCCGATTCTCGACCATCTCATCCTCCCTATATCCCATATTGTAAACTTTTCTATTGACTCGTTCCCCGCCCTGTGGCGTAAAGCCTTTGTTATCCCACTACCTAAGATAACGAACCCTTCTCTTCCTAACCATTTCCGTCCAATCTCTATTCTACCCTTCCTTTCGAAAGCGCTCGAAGCCTGTGTACATAAACAGTTGTCTCAATTTGTGTTTCAAAACAACTTGCTTAGCCCATTGCAATCCGGGTTCAGGCCTGGTCATAGCACGACTTCTGCTCTCCTTAAAGTGACTGGCGATGTTAGGGCAGGCATGGAGGACACTAAGGTCACTGTGCTGACTTTGGTCGACTTCTCGAACGCCTTCAACACCGTCAGTCACGATATCCTTCTATCGGTCCTCTCCCATCTCATGATCTCGCCTAATGCACTGGAATGGTTCTCAAGTTATCTTCAGGAACACCAACAGTCTGTTTGCTGTGATGTAACTACATCGAGGTGGCGAAACATTTGCTCTGGTGTTCCTCAGGGTGGCATTCTCTCTCCTTTACTATTCTCTATTTTTATAAACTTTTTAACTCCTAATCCGAAGATTAGGAGTTAAAAAGTTTATAAAAATCAATAAAAACATCGAAATGTTTGTATCATCTTTATGCTGACGACTTGCAGTTGTACTCCCAAGCGAGGATGGACGATGTGACAGTTGCCATTGCAGACATAAATAGGGACCTTGAGTCAATGATGGACTGGTGTAATAAATTTGGCTTAGACGTTAATCCAGCGAAGTGTCAGGCCATTATAGTAGGCAGTCGCCGCTTAATGCATAGATTAGACGTCAAAACTCTACCTCCCGTAATGTTTAATGGCCTGGTCATTCCGTACAGTGCATCCGTAAAAGACCTAGGCCTGCACATCGATTCCACTCTCGATTGGCAAGCGCAGGTGAGTAATGTTAGTCAGAGGGTCACCGGAACTCTTAGAGCACTATACCGTTTCAAGAATTTCTTGCCTTCCAGGACCAAGACAATGCTTGTGCAGGCTTTAATATTTCCCATAATCGACTATGGTGATATGTGCTTTTATGACCTGTATGCAGAACATCTCAATAAGTACGACAAACTACTCAATAACTGCATTCGATTCATTTACAATCTTCGTAAGTATGACCACGTCTCTACTTATCGTTCCAAACTTAAATGGCTACCAATTCGTCAGCGCCGGTGTTTGCGTGCTCTTACTACTCTTTTCTCTATTCTCAAGTCTCCTTCTCCTCCGACTTATCTCACCTCACACTTCCAATATCTATCTGATACTCATGAGAGAGATCTTCGATCTTCTCATAATCTTCTTCTTTCTTGCCCCAGTCACACTACGGGGTTCTTTAACTCTTCTTTTGTTGTGCAGTCTATTATCTTATGGAATACACTCCCTCCTGAAATCAGATTGTCCACAAACCGTTATACATTCAAAATGAAAGTTCGAGAGCTTCTTTTTGAGAGATTGAAGGAATCAGCACATCACTCTCATCCAATATTATAAGTATTTATGTAAGTATATTGTATTTTTAAGGTATATGTAAGTATATTTATGTATAAATATGTATAAGTACGTATTTGTAGAACTATATATCTTGTATGTATTCTATCCCTATTATGTATGTAGGTATATTATTTTACATCAGTTACATCTTAATAGTAAAATGCACCTACCACTTTCATCTCTTCACCACCTTAAGATTGTTTGTGCATAAATGATTAAATAAATAAATAAATAAACTGCTCCGACAGCAATGCCAGAAGCATCTGTCTGTAAAATAAATTCATTTTCATTTGAAAAATCAGGATATTGTAATACTGGGGGTGATATTAAAGCTATTTTCAAAGTTTGAAATAAATTTTCACATTGATCTGACCAAAGAAACGGATCATTTTTTCGGCAAAGGTTGTTTAAAGGCATGCCTATTTCTGTTGTCTCATTATTTGTAAATATAAAATCATAACGTTGCTGACTGCCTGACAGACAAGCTACAGCCGAATCTATACTAGGCGCAAGGAAGCTAAAATTAGGCTTACATGTTCCTTGGGACCGTACGGGTGCAATAAGAAGGGATTAATGTAAGAAACGGATAAATAAAAGAAGAAATGTGCGGGCATACCTGCGAGCATCCTATTGTAAGTTATAAAATGTAACCTTAGAATATAAATTGCATAGCAGGTTTTAGTATTTCGAAATTCATCATCATTATTAGCCTTTTTAGCTACTGCTGCTACTGGACATGGGTCTCTTCGAATTTGCGTAACAATTGTAAAGCAATAAGGAGGATTTGGTCCACTATACTACGTTGGTCAAGCTGGTCGGTATAGGATATCAAATGATACCGAACTTTCCGTCTCTGCTGCAAGATACTAGTGCTTCGTGTATTCTCAATTTCGTGATTAGGAAGCTTAAAATATAATTCTTATGGAATCATCTAATTTAATAGATCGGTTGAACCAATAGAAAGTATTTAAACTTTCTTGTTAAATATTTACGCGATTGAGACCATAAATATTTGTATAACACATCGGTATAACATAAATATTTGTATGTAGTATTTGTATCAGTAATCCAATAAATAGTCTAGATCAAAACCCAATCACAGTATGTTCAAATAAATCTAGAAATAATATTTCTATTTGTTACTTGAAATAATATTTATTTATTAATTTATTTATTTATTTTACACTCATATAAACTATTATTACAGGTACTTATAACCTAATTCAATAGCTTATGTATATAAATATCAACAATAATGGTAACTCGTATACTTAAATAACTAAACTAATGCAAACAAACAATAAGCGGCCCGTGTGAATTCGTTCAGTGTACACGAGAAGAGATCCACCCTATGAGCCAATGTGTTGAGCGCACGCAGCGCACGCGTGATCGGCGCGCGCTGCAACAGGCATGTACGCGCGCGCGGCACCACCAGCAGCGCCGGCCTCCGCCGCCGTCCTACGTACTCGTCCGGGACGCATAGCTGGAGTAACGCCAAGATGTTCGGATTGGATTTTGCCGCGCATCACTTTGAATAGGTAGACGGTGAGAGCGACCTCCCTTCTTACTTCAAGCCTGTAGTAGCCTACCATACCCAGAACAAATAGAGTAGGGTACAGAAGCGGATAGCCTGGGTATACCCCATATTGCATCAAGTACACGAATCTTACAAATTTGTTCTGGATACGTTCTAGCATTAGCCTGTACTTTTCCTCGTGTGGTGACTATATTACGGCATTGCATTCCAGATGACTCTTAACGAGTGCCTCGTACAGTGCTTTCAATGCGCCTATATTTGTAAAGTTATTTGCTTGGCGCAATATTAGTCCCAGATTCCGGTAAGCTTTCTTACAAACATCGGTGATATGCTGCCGAAACTGTAGATCAGCAGTGAAGCGTACACCTAAGTCCCGTACCTCAGTCACACGCTGTACCGGAACGCCGTCCATAAGGTATTGGTAATGGCTCGGGGATCGTGCGCGACTGAAAGATAAGACGGAACACTTAGACACGTTAAAATAAAGTTTATTTTTTAAACTCCAACTTACTATGTTATCTATATCGCGCTGTAGTGCGGCGTGGTCTACGGTATTCCTTATTTTATGTACCAGTTTTAAGTCGTCCGCGAATAGTAAAGGCGTTGATCTTCTGACTACCCCCGGCAAGTCGTTCACCGTTAAAATAAACAAAAGTGGCCCTAAATTACTCCCCTGACTCACCCCAGATCTTGTTGGGTAGGGATCCGAAAGATGTCCACCACAGTCCACATATTGACATCTGTCCCGAAAGTAGCCCGCGAAGAATGTTAATGTATGTGGCGTGCATCCCATACCTGCCAATTTGGCTAGTAGGATGTCATTGTCGACTGTGTCGAACGCCTTTCGGAAGTCAAAGTATGCGACGTCCACCTGTAGCCCAGCATCCACCACGGGCACCAGATGTGCCATCAGATCTAGTAAGTTCCCAGTCGTCCCCCGCCCAGGTCGGAACCCGTGTTGAGCGTCGGACAACTGAGCGCTTACTTGCGGATAAAGGCAACCGTGGATGGCTGCTTCAAATACCTTTGCCGGAGTAGATAATACATACAGTGGGCGCCGATCCTCTACTGCCCTTCGGTACAGGCACCACACGAGTAAGTTTCCAACGCTCCGGGAACTTCGCCGTCTCAATACAGACGTTAAACATATGTAGTAACGGCTCGATTAATACTGCCGCACAATCCCTAAACACAAACGCCGGTATCCCGTCAGGCCCCGCCGAGCGCTTGGGCGGACAGTGCGCGAGCGCGCCACGCACGTCGGCAGCGTCTAGACGCTCAAGCTGCACACGCGCGCCCGGCGCCTCGGCTAGGCTCTCCGTGTCGGCGCTGGTCGACGCCACGCTTAACGTTGCCGGCTCCCGGTTATACACAGACTCGAAGTACCGGGCGAACTCTTGCGCACACTCAAACTCGGACAATACTCTATCGTCTTTAATTATTTTGCGATTGGACGAGTTTCCGGTTTTAGACCTTATGAAACCCCAAAATTCTCGCGGTTCTTTTGCCAGATGACTCTGGACACGGTCTCGGTATTCGTCGTGAGCTCGAGCGACTCGAGCGGTCTCGTATGTCTGAAACACGCTGAAGGCTTATTTTCCTCAGTAAATTCTGTCTTATTTATTGCGCTGTTTCGTTTAGTTGTAGTAAATGTTTGTAATAATGTTAATAAGTAAACATAGTTTAGTCTTTTTTTAGATTTTGCTTGTTTTGTTTTTATTGTGTTTCGCACAAAAGTACTTTGTTTCGAGGAAGCAGTGCTTATATTCTTTAAAAATTACAAGTGAGTCAATGATAATTCGCTGACCTATCCTTTCGTCTTCAAATTATATTAATATTTTACGAAAATTTATACACAGTCATCTAAGCCATAATCAGAGCCTATATTTAACACTAGAGTGCACGCACCCATTAATACTCCTTGAGTGCACGCGCGGGCTACAGGTGTAGCCCATTTGTAGATCAATTAATTGTATGAAGAAGAAAACAAATTATTGAAACTCATTGTTTAATTTATAGATATCTTTATTATAATCAGAATATAACATACAATTAATCAAAACTTGTCGTCTTAATTATAATATCAAACATAAACTGAAACTACTTAAAAATCATCAATATTTGGCAGGATTGAGATGCTATAGTCTTATTTTCATTTAGGAACGTAATATTTACCTTAAAGTTTATCACTAGCACTAGCTGTTATTAAGCACATCATTCACAATAGACTGTTCTATTGGCGAGCAATCAGGAGACACACCTTCCTGATGTTCACTAAAAATGCATCTCATACATTTGCTGCATTGCTTGCGTGTGCTGCAGAATAAATACCAACCAACTCCTCCCCGAATAGGCATATTTTGTTGCTGGGATGTTCTTTCAATCCTGTAGTAGCTTGCCTTTCAGTTCCATAACTTTTGGTTCCTTTATTTTGCTGGGAAATACGACGCTCAATTGGGACTCGATCTTGCTAGATAGAATTCCACTTTTTAGAAATATTGACGTCAGATCACTTTTATACACATACACATACATATGCTCACGCCTTTTTCCCGTCGGGGTAGGCAGAGACAACAGATCGCCACTTGCTTCTATCCTTGCAAACCTCACGTGCTTCCTCCACATTCATTATTCTTTTCATACATGCTCGCCGGTTGCGGGTGCTTCGGACTTTTCCGTTTCTCAAGACGTCCCCAATTTGGTCCACGAACGTCTTACGAGGTCTGCCGCAACCGGCTTGTCCATACACCTCTGCCATATATATTTGATTCGTCAATCTTTCTTCACTCATTCTCTCCACGTGTCCAAACCATTTCAGCATTCCTTTCTCAATCCTTGTCACGACATCTTCTTTCAGGCCACATCGCTCTCGTATTACTGCATTCGGAATTCTATCAATCAGTCTCACCCCACACATACTACGCAGTGATCGCATCTCAACTGCGTTAATTCTGCTTGCATGCTTTTTCTGCCATACCCAACACTCACTTCCATACATCAAGGTGGGCACCAGCACTCCATTATGAACCGCCAGTCGCGCCTTTTTAGGCACGGTTTGGCCGTTCATAAAGGCATGCAGCGCTCCATTCACACTGTTCCCCGCTATCACTCTCCTTTCAATATCACCTTCACATCTTCCATCTCTTGTAAACATGCTTCCCAAATATACAAATCTTTCAACTTGTCCCACATTTTTTCACTTTTATTTGTAGATTATTCATTCCCTGCCATGTTACTAACCGACCGTTAATACGCCATAATAAGCCAAAATATTACAATGTTTACCACTTGTGCACTAGGCACTTATTTTCCTGGAAAGCACGCGCGGGGCACAGGTGTAGCCCACTCAATTTCTAGGACGATTTTTGCGCACGTCCTTATGCCGATGTAATAGTCATTCTACTAGTAGCAGCGGGGAGAACCAATCGAGGAATACATAAGACGATTGTGCTGTGGCATACCTAGTTCTGCCAATATATGACAATATTAAACCCTAGGTTACATATGTAGCCCACGGGTGTACTGTAGTGTTAAGTTATCAAATCACTAATAAACATACTTTTCTTCTTTCTCTTAGCGTTATCCCAGTTTCAGTCTGGGGTCCGCTTTCTAGTCTAGCCGGTTGGCTGAATATTAGCTTTTCCGCGGAGCGACTGCCTGTCTGACCTCCGCAACCCGAAGGGATAGCGATATTCCATGGTTTAGACTAGTGTCAGTTTATTTAGAAGGTACTGACGCCCTGTAACGACTGTCAAAGATCTTCATGACAACCGGGACCGACGGCTTAACGTGCTCTCCGAGGCACGGGACAAGCGATAATTAACAATTCAATACGCACATTACTCCGAAAAGTCATTGGTGCGCGCCGTGGATTCGAACCTGATACCCTCTGCATGGCAGTCTGTTGGTATATCCACTCGGCTATCGCTGCCTCCTTTTATATTAATAAATAGATATATTACATTCCAGATACATATTAATGATATACAAAAACAGAACCAGAAATAACGTTTATCACAATATTTTGTCCTGGTCGGGCAACAAACCTAGAACTTCCAATTTAACTAATCGGTAAATCTTCGCATTCAAATAATTAATCGTCTGAGTAAGCCTATCAAGTTTTAATCCGTCGGCGGCTCAAAATTGCAATAGAACTACTTACAGCCATAGCATGAAGACTATCTGTAAGAGCTGCCATCATACAGATAGGCTACATTCATGCAAGATATTCATACTTACTCGAACATGTTAATACACGTAGCACTCAAAGCGTGGCTTGACTTATCGATAGTAATATATCGGTAAAGTTAAGCACTGCTTGGGTGGGATGGCATTGACCGCACTGCACATTGTGGCACTAAGAGCACAAACACACCAAAGCGCTGTCGGTCCTGGTTCTTGTCAAGTACAAGGCATCAGGTGGTTTGAAAACTCTAACACCAGAGTTGGCATTATGAACCCATTTCATAATAGGTCGTCTTTCATGTCCTATCTGCAAGCTGATCTTCTTCTCTTCGAAAGCACTACTATCAGCCCAGCTTTCTGATACCATATTATTGTAAAGTCATCTAATTTAAAACTACCATGTTTTGACATGATACATGAGCAAGAAGCGGGTGAAATTCAGTTGCTTAAATTTTATTGCGCAGTTACTGGTCAACCTAATAACAGTGTACTGAAAAGATAAATTCCTTTCATATACAGTATAATAGGTACATTATTCCACAAAAACATCCTTTTTACCAATAAATGTTTCTCAACTTATAAATAAGATGCCAAAAGTACAGACCTAAGAATTCAAATATACATTTATCCAACCCCGATACGATCAATTTTGTGGAGACGACAATTTTTATTTCTTATTACAACATGTATTTTTTATCCCGGTCTCCATTGTAATACATCGCGGATCTGTATTGTATGAAATTAAAGATTTTTAATTAACCGACTTGGTATTATATGGATCTCACAACTTTTTACGGTTGCGAGACTTGTTATTTTTGACAAGCATTGTTTTTATGGGATTATTATATCATTAAACAGCCAGACAGCGGGAAAGTAAGAACTAATACACCTAGCTCGTATACCCTCGCTACACAATAAAAAGTTTATTAATGCGTGCATTCTGGCCTAGATAAGCCAGTCCATTTGTCAGAGCCGTATGGCATGGCGAGCCATATGGTATAGGCCCGGTGTGCCTGCAAGCATAGCGACGAGCGACACGATACGTGCCTCACAACACCACATACTACTCTGTGGTGTTTCGGTGATGTTGGAGTACGCATGTGCAACGGAAATTAACTGTGGTATTTTTCGTCATTCATAGCATGGAATGTCATCTATCGAAAGAAGAAATAATAAGGAGAGTAAGTTGCAGTTTTGCACTATTGCTTGCTTGTCTTGCATTGGTTGTTATGATGCACGTTACTAACCGCAAATCCCGTGTCTTAAAAAACTGGGACATACTGTACTAAGTAAGTGTCAAAATAAACTTTGACCAGTTTATTTCTATAACATCGCTTTGTGATTGCTTCTTAGGCTGCACGTTTTACTCCGTCCTCACCACTGCACGCTAATGCTGTAAAGTAGAAAGATGCATAAAGATCGCACCGCCTGTGGCAGATCGCGTTGCTCATCGCTAAGCCTATAGTCATTGCTAGGCGGTAATCGTTGGTTATATGTCCTGGCTGCGCCAATAAAGTGAACACTCTGGTCCACTCCTTTATGTTACCTAAGTAATACTACTGACATTTGCTATTACGAAGCCGTAGGTTTGGACTTTCAGGCTATAAAGTAATACTACTGACATTTGCTATTACGAAGCCGTAGGTTTGGACATTCAGGCTATATATTTCGGGTGTATAAATCATGAGACTGTTTTATTGTCATGTTGCTTGGATATTGGTAAGAAACAAGGCTTCGGTTTTGGGTCGCAAATATATACCGATAGTAGAGGATGCAACGCCTGCACATTTTATTTTAATTTAATCGTTTTTTCCTAATCCCGAGAGAATTTCGAGCAATCACATCTTAGTGCACCCCTACGGCTACGAGTATATTATGTCTGCCAGTTAAGCAGTATCGCAAGACTTTGATATATACCCATTTTATTAAAAAACATAGCTTTGCAATAATACTGTTATATTTTTATTGACCATTTTAATATTTATGTCAAAAATAATAATAATTTCAGAGATACTAGTAATTAAAATATTATTAATGAATTATCGAATATATAAAATTATTTGTATTCAAATTACAAATATTAAACTCTATATCGGCATATAATAGAGGACTGTCAGTATAGATTATATCGCTATGTGTTTATTAACCGACTTCATAATAATTTGTGTAATATCTAACAAACTACTTCCATTTAATTTATATTTATGTTGTGGTGAGTGTGGCTGATTGCCGTTTGTGCAGGAACAATTCAAAGTAACATTCTGCAATGGTGGCAACACATCGAAAAATGCAGAAGGTATGCCCCTCGCAATGTGGATAATAGAATTGCGAGAAGCTACCTGGGTACCTTGCGTTACCTGAGTACCTCGAGATTGGACTGTATGGAAAACCCAGGGAGCTAAGATGATCATAATGATGAAGTCTGGTATACGTACGTTGACAACAGTATACATGTGAGAGGAAGAAATCAGCATATTACGATGACACGGCGTCAGGGATTCGAGATATGAGAGATGCTTCAGAAAATGCCATAACATAAAACATACTCTATATTAAAATGGCAAAAGTAATTCAGCTGTATCAATCTGAAAAGGCTTATTTCCTTCAGTAACTTACAATTATAAAGTTAAAACGAATGACTACTTTCAAACTGCTAACATGGTTGCAAAATCTGTATCACGAAGCAATATAGCTCAAACTAGTCAGTACCAAATTAGATGCTGTCTGTAGGCCAAAATTTCAGCTATACATTTTCTGAAATAATTTGTCTCCTCTAAAATGAGTGGGTATAAATAAAGATAAGTTTACAAAGTTGTCACCATAAACTTTACCAAAATATAATAATATAATATAATATAATATTCTACCACATTCACACAACACCATCTAATCCCAAACTAAGCAGAAGCTTGTACTATGGGTACTAGATAATGGATAAACATACATAATTATATACTTTGTTTTATAAATACATACATATTATACATAGAAACACCCAGACCAAGACAAACATCCATGTTCACGCACACAAATGTTTGACTTGAGCGGTAATCGAATCCGCGACCTTCGGCGTAGTACTCGCTTACACTCCCGCGGCGCCAACCGGTCGTCAAAAATAATATCTAGTAGCATGAATCTCTTGGCCTTTGAAGTTGCCGGCTAGTTACTTTGTGGCATGTTGCTAATTGAGTTATCAAGTAAGACTGCAACTATATCATGACAGCGGTAGTACATAGCTGGCTAGAACACGGATGTATAAAGTTAGTTTTTTTAAAGATTCTTCGTCGTTGATTTATTTTCATATTTTTTTTTTTAATGCAGTTGTCATAAGAAAGTACCTGACTGAAGAGTTTTTTATTTAAAGTCATAAGGAGATTTTTTTGTATAAGGCCTTCCCTATCGCCTCCGTGTATAAAAAATACCCTACAACCTACTCTGAGACCCATCAAAATAACTATACACAAATAATTTCATAAAATTGATCAAGCCATTTCCTAGGGATTCGATAAGTTTATATGTACTAGTTAAAAAGGTTTTTCAACAACAAGGCTTTCGCACTTAAGAGCCCGGCGGGCATAAGCGATGATTTTGAGGTAAGAATAGGCGTCCATCAGGGATCAGCTCTGAGCCCTCTTCTTTTTAATCTGGTCATGGAATACCTCAATGCAAAAATACAGAAAGAACCAACTTGGGACTTACTTTATGCGGATGATATAGTTCTTATCAGAGACAGCCCCGCGGAACTCGAAGAAGCACTTGAGAGTTGGCGGTATGCTTTGGAGATCGCAGGACTAAGAATCAGCCGGGACAAAACAGAATACTTACCATGTTGCTATTCGACAATCAATCAGCAAACACCTGTGATAATTCAAGGTCACCGGCTTAAAGAAGTCGACCATTTTAAATACCTAGGCTCTGTGATCTCTAACAATGGCACGATCGACGCGGATATAACACACCGCATTAACACTGGCTGGATGAAGTGGCGCCATTTGACAGGCGTGTTGTGCGACAGTAGAGTTCCTGTTGGTGTCAAAGGTAAAGTCTACAAAACCGCGGTCCGCCCAGCTCTAATTTACGGTGCCGAATGCTGGCCCATGAAAAAAGTCTATACCACAAAAATGCACACGACTGAGATGAGGATGCTGAGATGGGCAGGAGGTGTCACCCTCAACGACAGGGTTAGGAACGAATATATCCGTGGAAGTTTCAAGATCCGCCCCATCGGAGAAAAACTTTGTGAAACGCGTCTCAGGTGGTATGGTCACGTAATGAGAAGACCTGAAGACCACATGACTCGACAAGTCCTCAGCATGAATACTGGTCCAAAAAAGCGCGGGAGACCCCTCCTAACTTGGATGTCTGTGATCAACAATGACCTCAAGAAAGACCGAGTAGACGTCTCGACGACCCAGAATAGAATGGTCTGGCGAAAATTGACGAGGAGAGCCGACCCCAAATGAAATGGGATAAGGCTAGGCAAAGAGAGAAGGCTTACGCACTTATGTGTTAAGGCGAATACAAAGAATTTTCAAGTTACACTTAGTTTTTCAATCATTTGAATATTATGCAAGATAAAAAGTAGACTAAAATGTCGACACTTCACTTCCTAAGGCAAGCCCCGTATCACAGATTTATAACCACACAGCGACATAACGTAATATTAAACTAGATAAAGATAGGTGTTGCTATTTTCTACGCTATTGCTTACGACACCCATGGGTGTCATAGGCAGTATCAAATCAAATTGTATGCCTTTGCTAATTTTAGAAGACGGAATACTTGGCCAAATCCGAGTAAATAAAAATAATGTTGACCTAGTTACTTATATAATAAATTTGTCGAAACGTATTCGCTATAGTGAATTAGAATTGGCTGGCAGTAAAAACTGTATATGACCTTAAATCAATTTGACTTAGAAATAAAAAAATTACAGTAAGTAATATTCTTTCATCCGGCTATAACTTAGATTATACGACTTTAGGTAGTTTTTGAATTTTGAATTTTTGTGCAATGTACATTGCAGGAAGTTCTGATTATACATAAACATCATTAAAATAATCCCCTTTTCCTTCCGTGCTGTCTATGGTATTTTTGTACAGATTTTACCAATTTATCGTGTGACTTCTTACGAAGGTTTAGGTGTCTAATTTATGCGGCTGGAGCAGCCGGCAAAGTCTAGGCAATAATAAACAATTAAAGATCATTTTTGCATGCAACTTGCAAATTGAATCTTACCTAATTAGAACGTATGGCCAAAGGAAAACTACTCTTGTAGTGCTCGAAGTTGGCCAAAGTCATGCCAACACAACTGCATTAAATTTCTCGGCGTCAGTGAGCACCGCTCAGCGTTCGCAAGCAGTCGTATTGAAAGCAATAGTTGTATGGCTCCGCATGTTCTCTGTTCTCAAAATTAATTGAACTAAACTTAACTGAGCGAACTCTCGAGAACATTTTAGTTACCGATCCGTGGTTTTTAAATTACTTTCTGAAGTAATTTGTGATTTTTCATGGTTTTATCCAAGATTGTTTCTTAATTAGTTGGTGAAATGATTGCGAGTCACTGCCGATCGTTTGTGCGTGTTGTTTATGTCCCAGGAGGACATAATTTTGGTTCAGGACTCTCAACTTAGGAATAATGTGATTTGAACTGAAAGAAATCAAGAAACATTACACCTATACATATTACATTACCAAAATGATTTTCCGGCTAAACTAATTTTCATCCCAATGTATATTCATTATATTCTTTAACGCACATCACATAACTGATAATACTCATTATAGTTTGATTTGAGTCGATTATTCAATATATCAGAATAAGATTTCAAAATTGCTAATACTGCAATATTAACAATAGCATTTCACATTTGCGGCTTTGCGTGAATATCTAAGTTAGTGACGTAGATTGAGGATCCAAGAGATGTTTCATACGTAATGACAGTGAAATTCGGACTGGATTTCACACACTTAATATGCATTGCATAGCTATACGATATATTCATTCTTAATATTGATCATTTAAGTCTATTTTCCTATGATTATCCTCAGAGCTATCCCAACAGTAATTGTACTAAATGTATTAATGTGTCATGTACATAGATTATTTTCCACAGAGGAAACTTTCTGATCTAATGAGGTATCAACTCACAGTGCAAGCTATCGGACACATAAGTTTGAAATTTCACTTCTAAATACTATTGAGGGCCCAGAAATCAACGCATTTCAAACAAAGGGTGTCCATATGGGTTCAAAAATTGTTTGAAGTAAAAAACATTTACAGTGTATCTATACTAATATAATAAAGCGGAAGAGTTTGTTTGTTTGTTTGTTTGAACGCGCTAATCTCAGGAAGTACCGGTCGGATCTGAAAAATTATTTTTGCATACGATAGCCCAGTTGTTCCGGAAGGCTATAGGCTATATAACATAACGCTTCGACCCTTTGGGGCTGGGCAAAAGGCTAAAAAGGCTAAAACATTATGTTGGCTAATCTCAGTCACTAGCAGTCGGATTTAAAAAATTGTTATTGCCTATGATAGCCCAATTATTCCGAAAGGCTATAGGCTGTATAAAATTACGCCACAACTTTTAGGGGCCAGACAAAAATAATAAAATGGTCAAACGAGAGGGGGGAGGGTTGGGTTAAAGGCAAAAAAAGGCTAAACGAATAGGATATATACAAACGAATATAACATATATATAAACGAATATAATCTATATGGGTATCGTTTTCGAGATTTTCGGGACGCTGATTAATAATATGAAATTTATTTAGTGATCCAAAATGGCGGACGGGATATCAAAGATGGCGGATGAGAAAATTTTAAATATCAATATGGGTATCGCCTTCGATATTTTAAGGGGTGGAGAATCGAAATACAACATCTATTTCGTGATCAAAGATGGCGGATGGGCAATCAAAGATGGCGGATGGGAAAATTTAAAAAAATCAATATTGGTATCGTCTCCGATGTTTAAAGGGACGGGGAATCCAAATACTACATCTTTTTTGTGATTCAAGATGGCGGATGGGAAATCAAAAATGGCGGATGGGAAAAATTTAAAAAATCAATAAGGGTATCATCTCCGATATTTAAAGGAATGGGGAATTCAAAACCACCATCTATTTCGTGATCAAAGATGGCGGATGGGAATTTAAAAAAAATCAATATGGGTGTCATCTCCAATATTTAAAGGGATGGGGAATCCAAATCCGACATCTATTTCGTGATAAAAGATGGCGGATGAGAAATCAAAGATGGCGGATGGGAAAGTTTAAAAAAATCAATATGGTTATCGTCTCCGATGTTTTAAGGGATGGCGAATCTAAATACAACATCTGTTTCGTGATCAAAGATGGCGGATAGGAAATCAAAGATGGTGGACGGGATTTTTTAAAGTCGATATGGGTATCGTCTCCGATATTTTAAGAAATGGGGAATTCAAAAACACCATCTATTTCGTGATCAAAGATGGTAGATGGGACTTTTTTTTAAAATCAATATTGGTATCGTCTCCGATGTTTGAAGGGATGGGGAATCTAAATACAACATCTATTTCGTGATTCAAGATGGCGGATGGGAAATCAAAGATGGCGGATGGGAAAGTAAAAAAAATCAATATGGTTATCGTCTCCGATGTTTTAAGGGATGGTGAATCTAAATACAACATCTATTTCGTGATCAAAGATGGTGGATAGGAAATCAAAGATGGCGGACGGGATTTTTTTTAAAGTCGATATGTGTATCGTCTCCGATATTTTAAGGAATGGGAAATTAAAAAACGTCATCTATTTCGTGATCAAAGATGGCGGATGGGATTTTTTTTTTAAATCAATATGGGTATCGTTTCCGATGTTTAAAGGGATGGAGAATCCAAATACAACATCTATTTCGTGATTCAAGATGGCGGATGGGAAATCAAAGATGGCGTATGGGAAAAATTTAAAAAATCAATATGGGTATCGTCTCTGATGATTTAAGGGATGGTGAATCCAAATACAACATCTATTTCGTGATCAAAGATGGCGGATAGGAATTCAAAGATGGCGGACGCGATGTTTTTTAAATTCGATATGGGTATCGTCTCCGATATTTGAAGGAATGGGGAATTCAATATTATATAAAAATCTATGTTTGTTTGTTCATCATTTGAAGACTCTGAAATGATAAGAGATTAAACGCTAAGTCAATGGTAACTTTGGAAAAGGGGCTTGGAAAAAAGGGAATTAAATAAAAACTTAAAAAAGCGATACGGAGTTCGCTGGGTCAGCTAGTTAAGAACATAAAAAGGTAAGTTTTCACCAAATTTTGTGAAAAAGAAAAAACTATCATTAAACATAAAAATAAAAAACCAAAAACGTGGTTATTTGAATTTTCACATTAACGCTATGTGAATAACGTGTAAATACAGCAGTTGTAGGTCTTTTTATTACCATACTTTGCCGTTTACGTTGTTTCCGTAGGACTTGTAGATTTACCGGCAAACGAGAAAAACTCATTTTATCCTAAAAATCGCAAGCCCATCCACTTCCCGACCTCAGATCGCCCGTAATTTATGTAATTTATTTTTCCTTTAATTTTTGTTATATTCTCTTCCTTCTCCAATGGGTTTCATCCTACTATAATTTCATTTAAATTTTTAACATTTTCTAACGTATCTGTATATACATATTGATCTGTAACCCAATTACTATTTGATTACTTCAACATAACGCAAAAAATCAGACTTGTCGATTAACAAATACGTAAACGCAACGCCTCACTTAGACATAAATAAATCTAATTGATTGATAGAGCAGATCTTAAACCAAACAGCTCTTCAAATTAGTGCTCAATTAAATTAAGGCCGTCTGCAGAGCTCCAATGCAATGCACTAAATATATGGTTAATAGAGTACTGGGAAATGCAAGAACTGGTGCCAAAGTAAATAATTTGCTAGCGCCAGTGTGACGATGAGCATTTTTTTTGTCCAGATATTTTTTTGTAGCAATAATGCCATGAAATTATTACGCAAGTGATTTGAACAAAGTTTGAAAAAAAATTACATTGTAAAAGTCATTTATATAATTCATATGTTCCGACTGCATGTATTTCGTGGTGGTCTAAGTGGTCGCCTTGCCGTTTAGAGAAACAGTGTTGTAGATTCGATCACCACATGAGACAGCTCTTTGTGTGATCCACAAATTGTTGTACATATTATTGTGTAAAAGTCTAGGTGTACTTTGTAAAGTCCGTTGAATGTAAGATCTAGTGAATTATTTAATTTAGACAATACAGTTCTATTATACCTACTAAAACATTAGAGTTTTAGTAGGTTTAATCGTACCGGCGAGAAAGCGTTATAAACACATAAATATTTTTTAATTTTCAACAACTATGGTTTTATATACATGCTGTAAATAACAAGTGTGACACTATCCATCACGCCACATAGCATATGGCCACATAACATTCACCCGACAAGGTTTAAAATTACATATTTTGCACTGAGCATAAATATCTGTCACATTGCGTTTTCAAACGTTTCGAGGTAAGCGTTTAACGCACACATTAACACTCATTACAGTGACGTCAGTGCAGCGCAGTTTTGCTCTCAACAGCTAAATAGTGTCGCGATAGCAGCCGCCGTAGGCTTTTACCTTAATGATGCGACCACGTTACAAAGCTAAATTGAGCTAGACACCCACTCAACTTTGAGAAACATTGAGTAAAGTCGAGCGAAGTTACTAAAATTGCCCCGCACTAATTACGTTTAAAAATTTCATGAGATGATTGGATGAATGTATGGCCGAAGTTGTTTCATACCGGAGTCTGTTTATGGCCGTTCTATGGATATTAAGCCGGGTTCATTATAAAATTATTAATGTACCTATAGGGACCTCCCTGTTATTACAACGGCGTTGAAATGTCGTGAATAAATATGTTATAAGCGAGAATGTTTTCATGTTTTGTTGAAATGGAAAAGCAATATTGTTAAGTGAAAAGTTTTTACTCGAGTTTATGCTAACGTGTCGCGCGATTCGCTTTAAAATGTCATTAGAAAGTTTTTACGTAACACCATCGTGCTTTATAATTCAGGGCACGAACTACCTACATATTTTGTTGCTGGGATACAAACAAAAACTTCGTGATTATAAATTCTTCTTCTTTGTCCATCACACACTTACAATCTAGTTCATTCTTCCTTTCATATCCAATCTATCCTTCTTTGGAATGCTCTCCCTCCTGAAATTAGGATGGCCACTTCTCGAGAAACGTTCAAGTTCAAGGTTCGTCAGCTGTATCGTGGATTGTCGGAAGCTTGTCAGTAGCAGTACTCACTTATAACCTATTAGCAGTTTTCATTTATGGAATATTTATGTTTACGTAGAAAGTATATATACATATATATTTATATATATATTTATATATTTATTTATATATAATTAATATATGTAAACGTGTATATTTATTCATATATATGTATGTATGTTGTATGTATGTATAGGGCGTTTATATTCCCAAATATGTATTACCTTGAATCATATTCTATTTTTATATTTAGTTTTCTTGTTTTAGTCACCAAAACAAACCTGCCACAATCATCTCTGTATCACCCTAAGGTTGACTGGTAGAAAATGCCATTGGCATTATGTCCGCCTTTTGCAAATTGTATTGCAGGAAGTTTAATAAATAAATAAATATAAAATATGCCTGACAATTAACGGCTGCACGCCTGATGGTAAGCGATTATCGCCGCCTATGAATACTAGCACAGTCACAAGTGGGTTGTCGTCCTTTGGATTGGGAAAAGAAATGAGAGAAGAAGTGGAATGAGGGAGAAGGAATAGAGAATGGGGCCTCCGACCGTAAAGGCCATGTAATGGCGATGTGTAAATGGTGACTTCGTTTGAAATAATCATCATTATTGTCTTTACGTTATCCCCGTTGCATTCAAGACTTTCATTCTTGAAGAAAGATCTCTCATCAGATTTGAAAAAAAAAAAATTAACAGTTCCGTACAGCGACTCGCATCCAACCGTCGCAATATCTAAATATACGATAAGTGGTATTCCATAGTTTAAACCACAAACCAAAAGCAGACCCTATACAAATCAGAAAACTGATAAAATGCTTTGATATTTTCAAATACATACATAATATTAATGATATTAGCTGTAACATCCCTTCTTAAATCACAGATCCTTCAACGTTCATACCACTTCATCCAGAACCTCCATATAAAATTACATACCTAATTGCGTAAATGATGCTAAAGTAAAATTATGGTGAATTGAACCGTTCGTCAAGTATGGCACGCTATAAAACGCTTCAGCAAGTCTCACATCAAAAGAACAATTTTACTCAACATTTCACATTCGGGCGACTAAAGCTGACGGTTATGACAGATTAATCTTTGTAGATTAAGATGGAGGTCGTAGAATTGCTCATTTTAAGATTCTTCTTATATGATATTGATTTGTAGATTTGTTCTACATACTGAAGTAACGGGATAGACTTAGATATGTCAAAACTTGTAAGAACTATTTAATATATAACACGATCTAAACTAACCTTATAAAGCTGAAGAGTTTGCTACTTTGGTTGAACGAGTTATTCTCGGGTAAAATTGGTTCGATTTGTATGATTATATTTTCTTGGATAACATCACGGGTATAGACCATGAATGCGGGGTAGTAGCCTTAATAACGCGGGTGTAACCGTAACCTTAGCTAGCACAATAAACATATGACGTGTGTGCTATCATAACACTATCCAGGCGAGGTTAGAGTAAGTGATATAAAGTTTCATTCGTTTTAATAACAAGACGGATTTAGCATAGCTGAAAACCTTGCCTTACCTTGTTTGGAATCTAATTGTGATAGCTACAATTTTATATATATATATTTTTAAGACAACTCCCGCACTAGTAGGAAATTCCTGTGTCGCGGGGGTCTTTACAAACATACAACTAACGGACACAAAGAACACCCAGACTCGAAACAACAATTTATTAATCACACAAAGTGTTGTCTCGTGTGAGAATCGAACCCACAACACTCGGCGCAGTGTCAAGTGGCGAGACCACCGCTTAAATCACTACGCCAACCGTGCAGTCAAAATAATATTTTTATAAATCATACAGTGCTATTCCTGAAAAAAGGATTGCAACTTCTATGTTTTATTTAGCGCAAGTTAAAAGAATATCAACAACAACTACATAACACAATGTTAATTCTTTATTTTAACGCCTAATCAAGTGTCTCACTCCATTACAAGCCCAAATTGCCAAGAAATTTCCGACATACATACATACATATATACATAACGTCACGCCTTTTATCCCCGAAGGGGTAGGCAGAGGTGTATTATTACTACACCCACTTTTCACCAGATATACTTTAGTCCCACGTAATAAGGGGCGAGCCTATTGCCGTACCGGGCACATTTCCAGACTTCGTGCTGCTACTGAGAATTTCGTGACAGAAAAACCCAATAACACTGCCCGACCCAGGAATCGAACCCGGGACCTCCCGATCCCACGCGCACATTTATGCCGCGAGACCAACGAGGCAGTCGCAATTTCCGACATCTTCATACAAAATCTGAATTTTAAAGTGTAGTTTTAATAACATGAAATTTTTTGTGCTCTGAATATACATGGTAAGTTACTTAAACATAACATGATACAGCGACTTTAAGGCACAGGAGACTCCCAACACGGCTTGTGCATTTACTCCGTGGTTTATAGTCGCAGTAAAGTTAATAATATGGTATCTAATGAGTTATGCGCAATGGGAGCTTATTTTAGCTTACATAGTTGTTTCTGGTGAAAATTTTGAATAATTTCGAGTTGTTTAGAGTTCTAGATGTAGTGAGTGGTTTATATTAGTTTAATTAATACGTTTTGTCATTTGTTATGATAGTTTGAAATATTCATGTAAAGTTTTAGACATGTATCCGAGACGGTGGAAAGAAATTGAATAACGAAATATTACGCTTAAAATAACTTGAAAATGGAGAAATAAACCGAGCCAGAGACTAAAGAAAAATATGTATATAACCTCGCAAATAGATCAAATATTGCGGATACCATTTCGCTACTTCATCTGAATGAAGAAACTTAACAAAATACGATATTTGCTACACTTTCCTTGAAGTGTTTTTTATCATTATCCACCTTATGAACTCGGAAAGTAAAACAGCCAGGCCGAGTCTTATAGTTATAACATACTAGGTGCGCCTGTTGTTATACCGTCGTTATTTAGGGCTCCTGCTCTATACCCGTGGCTCATAGCGTAATCCTATGGGGTATACTTTCCCGATAAATGAGCTATCTAACACATAAATAACTGAAATCGGTCCAGTAGTTCCTGAGATTAGCGCGTTCAATCATGCAAACAAATTCTTCAGCGTTATTATAATATCCATCAGCATCAGCCTTTAACAGTCCACTGCTGGACTAGGCCTCTCCTTTGAAAAGAGGAATTGGCCTAGCACGCTGGCCAAACGGGTTGGTACCTCTAGGGTTTGTATCAAGTTTTCTTTCTCTTACAGTGCTGTTCTATGCATAATATGCTCCCTCTATCGGCTCTTACGATACCCATGGGATGATACGGGGTGGTGACAATCCGTATTCTTAATCCGTCACCACACGGACAATTTATTTGTTGTCAATACTATGATTTTAAAAACAATAACTCGACTAGATTTTTAGACATTATATATTAAATAATGTCTAAAACTCTAACTTAAGACTAAATAAGACACAATAATAACTGACTTTTCGATGAAATGTGAGTCACTATAAGCATTAAACTTTTTGTCAAACGGTAACTGAAAGCATCGACTGAGATTTCTCCATAATATACAAGGTTATATAGCGGGTCTTACTCGCGATAAATAATATATTTACTTGCTTCAGCCGAAACGTTGGTAAAAACTGAGGTAATTATGCCTTAAATATATTATTGATCGCGAGTAAGACCGGCTATATAACCTTTTATAATGTATACTAATCGCGAAAGTTTAAAATCGTTTATTTTCTCCATACTACTCTCGAAAATCATGAGAATTCTGTCAACGCGCACTAGGTCAAAGTGGGATATGGCTAACCTTTCTCTTAAAACACTCGCCATTATCATAAAACATTTTACAGACAAGACTCATGATCAATAATGATGATGTAAATGACTACAAAAATTTACATACCCAATATCGAACAAATACCAAGCTGGTTCACACGTATCAAGCCCCAGAAAAGAATGAAAATGGAACTAAAACAGCGATAATACGATTACTGAACCAAACAAAATACAGAAAATAAAATAGGAGACAAACTATATAATACCATTGGCATTCTTTTCCAACTAGAATTGTACTAAAGGTCTAACAAATTCTAATCTCAAAAGAATTTATTTGTATCATGTTGTAACAGAAATAACCATTTACCCTACTATCGGATAAAAGCATTCCTAGGAATCGGTGAAACACTATACCCAATTTAGGGTTACGACCGTACAGCCGGGGATATTGTTAAATCACCCTTATGACAAGAGTCTCAACAGGAACATGCTTATCAAATATTAAACGGTTGTTCTGGGAGCGTTTAATGCTTGTATGACAAGCGTCTTAATTGAATGGAAAGGGAAGGAGTACATTTATGAGACATATGGGACAAAGTACTTCTGTTAAGGTTGCTACATCGATACTATATTCATTGATGACTAATTAGTTTTTCTTGTCCTCCCGTGATCACAGTTGTTAAACTCATGTCAAATCCTTGGAGCAAATAAAACGATTTTCACCAACATTATTTTCACGTCCGTTGTAGCCAGTAAAAATTACAGTGTGTGTGATTAAAAAGGGTAGAGGCCTGTTCTAACTTCGATAAACTTCTGAGTATAAAGAACAGTCACTCGGTAATTTTTCCTTAGACAACTAATATTACGACTCATTTTATACATTGCGTGCTATTTAGTAAGAAAATCAGCCTCGTAATCCGAAATATACTATACATTACCGTATGACAAGACCATTACCCGATAGTTGGTTACCCAGTTCTTCCGCATTATTCACAGCAGGGTAAACGCCGAATGCGTCGATATAGCCGCAAACATTGGCACTAAATCAAACGGGTTACCACTGTGATACATGATGCGGTACAGTTTAGTGCGGTGCGGGTATTGCATTAGACTTAATCCGAGATCAAACAGCGGGTTATAATGGGTTCTGAACTGAGTAATCTTTTTGTGAATTGTATTTACTCGAATGGGTAGAATATTGAAAGTGATTTACCCTAGAATTTATTATACTGGATGAACAACAGACAGGCGTATAACAGATCTGATGTCTTCCATAGATCATTGTTTCAGTTTTCCAGAAGAGGTCATGAGAAAGACGAACGACGAAAGGTCCGACGACGCGGCGCTTGGATTCACTAGGATGATGATGATGACATAACTCAAGAGAAAAGGTGAAAACTAAAACAAATAATATACAGGGTGCCACAAGACCCATCACCAAGCTGAAGTCTACTCGTTGTGGACATCATGCCAAATCATACTAACCAAAAATATTACCTGGGAAACGATTTTTTTATTGAGTTTTCACATTTTTTAAACCGCAATTAAAAGCGCGCGCGTGCAATGCTCGAAATACCTACTTATCTATGGGGTTATTGGGCATCTACAGAACATATCAATATTTTCTGAACCAGTAATTTCCCAGGTATGGTGCCGAAGTAAAACATGTTCATAGTGATTGGTACAACATGGGATTTCTGTTTTCGTTATCGGTCTTTTTACACCCTGTATATGTCAACGCATAAAAATAACTATTTAATTGAAAACTGTAATGGTATAAAAGTGAGTTGACATTAATAAAGATATTTTACTAACTTATGTTCTACTTTCATAAAAGATTGTATTTATTACATCTTCGAATATTGAATATTTGTGTGAGTGTTACTTTTAATGTTGCGCATTGCGAAACGATATAAACCACTGCAGATGGAACTTTGCTATGTCCACGATGTATGTAATGGGTACTATAAAATCGCGCTTGTGACATTTTTGGATGGATGACGGACAGGCTTGCACTTTAAAACCGCAAAATAACTGTCATCCAAATATTTAAAAGTGTTTCAAGTTCAAAATGCCTCTCGCCCCGGTGACGTTATTGAACTATCTTCTGATAGAAAATTGATTTTATGTAGATAGAGTAGATATTAAATATGGAATAATCAATAATAATATAGATAATTAAGGTCATCCTTATTTCTCAGCATTCCTTTAACAACACTATTACGTTTTCATCTAGACGCATCTTGTTAGACAAAATCTTTTACGTCTGTAAAATTTCTCGGCAATTTTCTAATATAATGGTAAGATAGACACACTCTTGATGGCAATAATAGTCCTACCAGTTTTACTTTTAACCCAATCAAACTGTTTAACTCCCTAAAAAGCTCTCTTGCTTAGTTGCTACGGGGCAGTAGACATCAAGCAGCGATAGTGTTTTACTAATAATTTTTATCATGAATATTCGTCAATACTTCTTAACTTCGTAAAATAAATCTCAAAATAAATCTTCTGGTATCGCAAAATAAATCTTAGAATACAAAGCCTTAGTAAAGGCTGCATAGCCGCCAATAATGTGCGGAGCAGCTTAGCGATGTAGTAAAGGCTGCATACCCGCCAATAATGTGCGGAGCAGCTTAGCGATGTTCGAGCAAATCTTTTTTTTACAGCATCAGCTAATTAAAAAAGTATATAGCCGTTCACAGTCAGCATCGGATTGCCCAAAATAAAAAGAAATACATAATTGTGAATCCCTATTGTAAATCAAAATAAAGATTTTGCCTACTATATAAATGGCCAAACGTGTTGGTACAGAGGTAGATATCAAATTTTCTTCCAAAAATCCTATTTACTTTGTATTTTTTTACGATATGCACGGAATGATATAGGATTGTGCCACTTTACACATTCCGTAACCATACGGAGGATATGTAGCATCACTAACGCCAAGGCAAGCTTGAGATGATATTCTTAATCCGTTACCATAAGGAACATAGCATTACTTACACTAAGGCAAACTGAAAATGCAGATGGACGAATCCCAGCACATAGCTGCCTCGTTCGTCTTTGCTTCGTACATCTCTTTTGTACAAACAGTCTAAAGCTACCCTTATCCGTACGATTGACTGCTCCGATTAACATTACATATTGTTTAGATCACTTGTTTAGCCGCCATCAATCTGCCTCATTATTTACACCAGCTTTACTATTGATCGCGCCACGCATTTCGTTGGGAACTTCATTAATTCGTTGTTAAATTGTTCTGAACAATGCCGCTGTATAGCGAATTGTTATTTGTTACATTAAACAACTCAAAGAAGTAATGTACATTGGAGTGTATCAATCAAATACGCTTGTATATCCTTTAATGGTCCGTGTGGTGACGGATTAAGAATACGGATTGTCACCACCCCATATCATCCCATGGGTGTCGTAAGAGCCGACAGAGGGAGCATATTATGCAGAGAACATCACTGTAAGAGAAGGAAAACTTGACACAAACCCTATATCAACCCGTTTGGCCAGCGTGGTATAGTAGGCCAATTCCTCCTTTCAAAGGAGAGGCCTAGTCCAGCAGTGGACTGTTAAAGGCTGATGATGATCCTTTAATGGTGTAGGCAGAGATGGTTCTGATCTCCACATTTCTCTAGCTGAGTTTATTACAAGCTTTTGTTTAACATATTTGTTTGTACGCCTGGTATACATATCTTACGAGCTAGATGGACTGAAACCTCTTTCATCCTCAGCATTCCTTAACGTAGGTCTCTCAATAGTACGGTAGAAGACATACTATTTTGTTTTCATCATCCAGTTACTACCAGTCACCCTCCTCATGTCATTGATCCCGGAGGCTTTTTAACATTTCGCTTTCCAAGACGTAGCCGTTATCCTACGTAGTCGAATTTTTTTTCAACCTGCCTTTCTACAGTGAAAGAGAGGAGAGGGTGAGAAAGCAATTGATTTTCGGTTTTTCTTCTCCAAACGAACGTACGAAAGATACGACAGATAAATTGACGACACTGGCACCTAAGGATTACGATGCGTCGCAGAAGTTTGTTCACCGCATTTTCCATTTTCATTTTGGGTTACTCTAATGTAATAATAATTATTTTCTCAATACTATTATATTATACTAGATAATTTTTGTTCTTTCTCAATTTTTCCGGTCACGCAGGTATTTCGTAAAATTCCTTCTTAGTGAACCCTTACGGTCCCCAAAGAACAATATGTACATGGCAAAGTTAAGCGTCTTGCACACAATAGGTTTGACTGTACGTTGTCTTTCAGTCAGCAATGAAAGAATTGCATATACACAGATTTTGTGTCCTTCAACTGACTGCAGGTGCCACATTGCTACAATGTGACTTTTGCCAATGCATCAGACGCGCTGCCCCATTGTTGCCAATATCATTATACAATCTTATAGTGTTTGATAATTTTAAATACTATTTTGGTTGCATACTGTCTCATATTGTAAATTCTCCATTCAATATAACCACTGGTTTGGCAAAACTTCAACAATTAAATGAAAACACCATTCAGAATTGGGCATACAACCAAAACACATACATATACGCCCCCCATTTTTCCGTCGGGGGTAGGTAAATACAATAGAACGCTTGTTTATATCCTTAGAAACCTCACACGCTTCCTCTAAATTCATTACTCTTTTCGTAAATGGTCGCCGGTTTCGCACTTTCGCTACAACCGAAATAGAACACAGCTATTTCCTATACCCATTCATATCACTCTGTTCCCGATACAGTACTTCTTAACGAATATTGATAGCGAACATTATGCTCCTTACCTGATTAACATGATTATCTATTAGACAACTTTGTTCGCAGAATTTTCCACTTACTGTAATGCCAATACATGCGTCAATCTCGGGAATGGGACTATCGGAACTGTGTTTCCATATTAAATGGCTTGTTTCTGCTGGTATGTCGAATTATGGATAAACTTGGATTGGATTTAGGTTGAATTGATTCTTGGAATTTTACGGGTTTTATGAAATGAGTGTGAGAATACTAGTGTGTGTATGTGTGCGTTTCATATTTAGCATGACTTTCTATAGAAAGTAATTAGTACACTTCAAAATATATAAAATGTACTATAGTAAATTTTATATATTTTGATGTGTACTAATTACTTGTATTATCAAAGTGAGTGACCAGTTGAGATTCTACTAGTAGTAGAACAAAAAACTGCTCTATCTTATGCAAACCAAACTTCTAAAACTTAGACAAAGATTAATGTACAACCCGCCTGATTTTTTAATAAATGAGCGTGTTAATAAATCAGTTTGTTAATCAAAACAGCACATATGATCTGACATTTCAACCATGATTTAATGAAAAGTTAGTAGCATGATGTCATACGCAGTGTCAAGCATTCGCAATCAGGTTTCAATAATATTGAAATATCTCTTGAAACTGAGATTTTCGCCGTATTGTATCATTCGTAAGAATCTTACTGGCATGGAAATGTTCAAGTGTACTCTTCACTCAAAATTGACAGAATTCTCATTAACTACTCAAAACAATAAGGTTCGTTTAACAATAATTATTCTCAGATTGGATTAAATTTTCATCAGTAGTATATATTCATTATTATATACTAGACTTCTGCATAGCAGATTTACGGTCATACTATATAATCAGATCTGAATGCAAGCAATTACATCATGTGATCAGTGACTCGTTTACAAATTAACTATGTAAATATTATAATTGTTATTTAAAATGTCCTTGACACAATTGATGAACACCGAACTATACTTTCATTTAAAATGAATACAAAAAATGCTGTAAGTATAATGTTACCTTATAATAATAATTTTCTATTGAGTGAGACGTGGTTGTGTTATTTTATAAATAAACAATAAAATACCTGGTTTGCGCATACATTCAGCATTCTAATTTCCCCAAAAAATTCTGAATCTCGACTACTCGAGCCTTATAGAAATAATCATACATACCTACATACATATGCAATAACATTATCATCATCACATTACTAGTACTTCACCTAAACTACATTACATGCACACATATACCTTACCGAAACATTTATAAATAGATGTATCTTGGCATTTTTATAAATGACTCTTCATGGATAATTAGTTAGAGTTTATATGTGCTTATGCGTAATTACATACGCTTAGACGTTGATTATTGTTCCGAGCTTGTAGCAGTGCGCGCCCCCGCCGCTTAGTATTGGTATTATTTGTATCTCTTATATTACACGTATTACAGAGACTTAAGTATAATCCAAATAAATTTTGTATTAGTCGTTTTTGCACCTACTATTTCTGTTATTTTTTTAATTCAGAGAAGAGTGATTTTTGGAATATTTATTTATGGATTTCTTAGGTATCGAAGATTCTCACCAAAAACATGACTTCTTCTTTAACTTAATGTTTTACTCGGGAATCCAATGAGTACGACATCAAAATATTTCATAATATTTGCAGAATTTATGTCATAATATTTGCAGAAGTTGCACTGAGGAACATTTATTTCCAAAGTTAGCGATACGTCTTATACTGCTGCCGTTTCCAGCTTCCAGGCAATTTCATTTCATTTGTAATAACCGCTTACTATTATGGTCCCAGAAACTACCTGTAGGTACTTCATTTTTTTAGATGACTACTTGAAAAATATTAAAGTGGATTAAGATAAGCTCTTGTCATTATCATCATCATCGCCACTGTATATAAACTGTCCCACTGCTGGGCACGGCTCTCTTGTCGCTTTGAGAACGGTGAGACCATAGTCCACCACGCTAGCCAAATGCAACCGGCAGACTTCAAATGTCTTTCGATTACATCATGAAGAACTCTCCGTAACATACAAGGTTTACGCACATAACACACAACGCACTTTGAAAAGTCGTGTGTGTGCACCGTGTACTAGTTCGAATTTCGAATCCAAGGTCCCTTTGCGTAGCAGTCTGTAAGTCTCTCCATTAGGCTTGTGACTCCAACAACCTAAAACATGAGAAGGAATTCTAGGAATTTTTGTATTCTTGGAATCTATTATTTTAATATACATAAAATTTTCATTCCTCTACGGAGAAGAGATTTTCCTAGAACAGTGTGTTCTAATGCAAAATCTAAAGCATGAACAATTTCGTTACTCCACCATTTATTCTTAACTATGTTCGGTATAAAAACACGGTTGAACGATTTTTGTCAACCACATCACGCTAATGTTTCCAATGAGCCGGAGATGATTGAGCCTCCGTGTAACAGGCGTCTTATAATTTACTTACATGGGCGGAATCAGTCTTAATATTATGGATTTCTTGAGCAAGGCTCTGCTTTTAGCTTCACCTACGTGAATCTTGATGAAGTGAGTCCCCAGTGTCTTTCGTTGAAGCGATTATGGTACTTAAGGATGTTAGGTTTGAAAGAGCTATGAGTAATGACTCAATATTTGATCTATCCATGGATTTTGCTACTAGAGATTCATTATAATTCCGTAAAAAATATGTCGAATAAGTATTCCAAGTTGCCAAATACATGGATAGATCAAATATTGGAACCGGCTCTAAGTTGTCGCCATTTCTGAGGTTCATGAGTTCAATGTAACCTTTACTGTAGTGTAGTGCACCTCCACCTCCTTATTATTAAAATTTTTGATAGACTCACGCCTGTATCTCCTAAGGGTTAGGCAGAGGTGTAATATAACACCCACATTTTGCCATGAATTTTTAGGTCCCACGTAATAAGGGGCGAGCCTATTGCCGTACCGGGCACATTACCAGACTCCGTGCTGCTACTGAGAATTTCCTAACGGAAAACCCAATAACACTTTGCCCGACCCGGGAATCGAACCCGAGACCTCCCAATCCCACGCGCACATTTATGCCGCGAGACCAACGAGGCAGTCTTTTCTATTATTATATTATAGTTAAACCTAATATATTATTGTGTAGCACACAATAAACGACCGTCAAAGAACACAGTTGTTTCGTTGCGCTCCCGATCGCCAATCCAACCTTTGCCTTACTCAGTAATTAATATGTTGTAGCATCCATTTTCAGCACAATTTCAACTGACAAACTGAATAAGTGCATTGAATTTGCTGAAATTTATTAAAATAAAAAGTCTTTTAATATTTTATTCTCAACATTACTAGATATTATTTAGAAGAGACATTGCATCACACTTGATATTTGTATGAAGAGTTGACGACTATCATAAAATAAGTAACAATTATTACCATTGTTCAACAAGTTACAAACAGCCTAACAAATTCATAGTAAAATGGTCTGCAAGGATTGAACTCACTACTCATCCTCTAGGGACCTGTACCTACACCAGGATAACAGTACCTCTAATATACATATAGAACAGAGAATCTCCCAAGAGACTCATTAGGGTCACACCAATAACTAGCTTGAAACTTGTTCCATTTCATCATTTGAAGACAGAAATTCTGGTTAACAGTTTTTAAATAACATATTTTTCTTAATTTCGCTTTATTGTAAACAGTTATGAATTTTAAAAATAAAAGTCATACTCCATCTGTATATCTATGTGCTAGACTCTAAAAAGTAAACTGTAACTGGTCTATTGACATTGTGATTTGTGACATTGTTTGCACCTTTATTATCCACATTTGCTGAACTAAATAGAAACAAATGTATCATACAATTTCCGGATTTTAATTTATTAATTAGGAATAAAAAGCAGCGGTAGCCCAGTTGAGAGTCCGGCAGACTGCTACGCAGAGAGTCTTGGGTTTGAATCCATGGCACGCACCAATGACTTGTCGAAGCTAAGCTAAATAAATAATGATAATTTAAAATTTGGCATCCATATATTCGCTTACTGTATAAAAAGCTTTTTCCAACAACCAGTTTTTTAACCTAACTGTAAATATCTTTTTGGGTAAAATTTTATAGCTTTCAGGTAACTTGTTGTAAATCCTAATTACCATGGGATAGCAGTTCCGTCGATATAATTCTGTTCTTATATTAGGTAATACTAAGCGGTCAGGATATCTAGTATTAAAATTACATTGATCGCTCCACTTATCGAATAAATCTGGATATGCCTTCACAAAACTACAACATTTCAGTATATAAATAGAGGCAACAGTGAGTAGTTTCAATTTTGGAAACAAATCTCTACAGGTGGTAAGAGGTGATACTCCAGTCAAAGCTCGGATACATTGCTTCTGGGAAATAAATAATCTGGCCACTTCAACCGAGTTTCCACATAGTAAGATACCATACCTAATGTTGGATGCAACGTAGCCATGATATGCTTGAACAGCGACCTTTTGGTTAGCAATTTTGGTTAAACGCCAGAGAGCATATATAAATCTATCAATTTTGCTACACACCTTCTTAATATGAGGGCCCCATCGACATTGTTCATCTAAGACAAGACCTAGGAATGTAGCTTCGTTCGTCATATTTATTGGCTGACCTTTACAAATAAAACGTGTAGTTTATTGGAGTCTTGCTTTCTGTTATAAAACTGCATGTATTTAGTCTTTTCTGGGTTAACTTGTAAATTATTTTCATCTAGCCATTTGATAATATCATCGATGCATTTATTTGTCTCCTCATTGTGTATAGTGTCGTTAGATTCTGTTATGATGACATATCGCCAGCAAAAAGCGTGTATTTATGTGACGTCGCGTCTGGAAGATCATTAATATAGATCAAAAACAACAAGGGACCCAAAATGCTGCCCTGAGGTACACCTATATGATTTGGTAGATACTTAGATACAAAGTGACACTCTTTTTTTCTTTCGTTTATGTTTAATAGGTCGACATACTGTCTTCTGTTTTTGAGATAGCTATCAAGCCATTTGTTTGCAGCACCTCTAATACCATATTTTTCACATTTTATAAGCAATCTATCATGAGGGACGTAGTCAAACGCTTTACTCATATCGAAAAATACGGTGACCGCGCGCATTTTTCGGTCAATACATTCTGTTATTCTTTTTATTAATTTAAATGCAGCTAAGCTGGTGGATTTGCCCTTTTGGAAACCATGTTGTTTATTTTTAAGAATACTAAATTTATTAAAAAAAGAGATGATATTATTTCACGTCTTAATTTTAAATACGCGAACGTTTTACTCTAAATGTAATATCTTTAAAAGCCGAAATTAATTACATATGTAATCTGTGATCTTTAGATTGAAGATGTTTCGTTATATAGCTGTCTCAAAAATATGTGAGCATAAACATTTTATTATATTATTTCTCGTATGTTATCTTTTGAAAATACTTTTTACCAATCTAATAACTAGACTAGAAATTGCCCCGAGATCGGACAAAAACGGTTCAATTAAAAAACAAAATCTACGCACTTAGCTACGGGCATCCTCTAGTTAGGTATGTTAGAAATTGAAGTAAAGAATAGGCAGTCGGAATAAACGTTTAAAAGCTTCATTCTATATACCTATAGATATCCCGTTCATCGCTCAAACATCTCACTAGGAAACCAAGTACTAAATCCTCAGAGATACAGCTAGTGACTACACTAGCTGTATCTCTGATATACCTACTAAGGTATCAGGATAATCTTGAAAGCAAATATAACCTAGTAAGTAAAATAGATTGAAATATTTGTCTGTAGATGTATAATCTGAAAGTGATTGATTCTTAAGAAACGGGATCCTAAAATAGGCTGCGAGTGGGTAGTGGAAATAATGAATGGCTTTGAGTAAACGATTAGAGCGCCAGTTCATTTTGACTAACACGGAGAGTCAAAAAACAGCCTATATATTTTAAGCGCACGTACGTAAAACCCTTGTAAGCCGTCTCACCTTTTAAAACTGCGGCAGGTTTAGTGGCTTCGATCCCCACACAACAACTAATTATGGTTCACTTTATGTGATCCACAATTTGTTACATTTTTCTAATGTCTCCCGCGACACAGGCTTAAACCGAGCAACAAAATACTGACACTCTGATCTGAAGCCTGTTTTATGATCTCGAGAGGTATTTTTGATATTGGTCATTTTTTTTCAGACAACTAGACTAGTAACCCTCTACTGCTACTAGTAACCATCTGGTCATGTTACTGTTATTAAGTACTTTACTATGTAATGTGCACGTTTTATTTGACACGGAAACATTCAACCTTAATGCACGACGCTAGTTTAAAATAGTTATCGGCAATTGTATAGATGTAAAAATATAAACCGTGCTCATAGCATATTCCACAAGACAGTCACACTTCCGAGTCATTATTACTACTATTGTATATTATGCAATATTCTTAGTTAGTACTGAATACAATGTTGCTATGCTAGAATAAACAGAAAATTCACTGCTATTATCGTTCACAATACCAAAAGGCAACGAATAAACACAGACTAAAATGGAACAAGCATAACACAAAACGAGATAGCTCAAACACAAGAAATATACTTGTGAAGGAGTCCACAAAACATTAACATAACAGTTAATTAAACAGTGCATTATACCAACTTAATTATCAAGTGCTACTTGGTGTCCTGCCAAGACCATATTTCCGCTACTCGTTCGTTATTTTGTCTCACAAAGTCACAAGCACTCTACTTTCAAACGATCGAGTTGTGTTTAAACTTCGAACGAAGCAACCATTTTGTTCAAATGACAATTCTCGTCAGTAATTATGCCATTGAATACCGTTAATTATTCAAAGGCCATTGCTTTTATCAATTAATGAATACATCAATGTTCCGTAATAACGGTTTCTGGTTAAGATGCCACTTTTACGTCTATAGCTAATTGAAATATCTTTGCATAAACTTTGATTATTTTGCCGGGATTACTAAACAGTAATTGACCTTGTGAGTAAGTTGCTTAGATCTTCGAAAATAATTTGACCCGAGGAAACAACTTGAACTCTTTGGTCCTGTGATGAAATTATACACTGAGTTTATTTTAAAATCATGGCTTTAATAAACTGTTTCGTGTATCACTAAATTCTATGAAATAATTATCTTCAGGAAGATTACTATCTAATTTTCGACATAGCTCTCTTATGCACCATAAGACAGCTTTAAAGTAAAATTGTAATTTTAGTAAGAAAGTACATCTATTTAATTTTCAAGACAATTTACACTGTTTTAATAAATTTTTAGCAATAATTTAATAAAGGACTTGTAAGGTTGATGTAATACTAAACTCCTATAATATGAGTAACTGTAAGTCGTAAATGCTCTCCAAAACACTCGATCGAAGTACCCGACTCAAATACCATAGCAGTTCCCACTAAGTACAAACCATTAACAGATATTGTTATATATGTATTACGTGTACCATAAAGGTGAGGCTATTTAAGAGTCATCGTTGTTTCTGATAAGTATTCCCTTCACGTCCAGATCAAAAACAACAAGGGACCCAAAATGCTGCCCTGAGGTACACCTATATGATTTGGTAGATACTTAGATACAAAGTGACACTCTTCTTTTCTTTCGTTTTTGTTTAATAGGTCGACATACTGTCTTCTGTTTTTGAGATAGCTATCAAGCCATTTGTTTGCAGCACCTCTAATACCATATTTTTCACATTTTATAAGCAATCTATCATGAGGGACGTAGTCAAACGCTTTACTCATATCGAAAAATACGGTGACCGCGCGCATTTTTCGGTCAATACATTCTGTTATTCTTTTTATTAATTTAAATGCAGCTAAGCTGGTGGATTTGCCCTTTTGGAAACCATGTTGTTTATTTTTAAGAATACTAAATTTATTAAAAAAAGAGATGATATTATTTCACGTCTTAATTTTAAATACGCGAACGTTTTACTCTAAATGTAATATCTTTAAAAGCCGAAATTAATTACATATGTAATCTGTGATCTTTAGATTGAAGATGTTTCGTTATATAGCTGTCTCAAAAATATGTGAGCATAAACATTTTATTATATTATTTCTCGTATGTTATCTTTTGAAAATACTTTTTACCAATCTAATAACTAGACTAGAAATTGCCCCGAGATCGGACAAAAACGGTTCAATTAAAAAACAAAATCTACGCACTTAGCTACGGGCATCCTCTAGTTAGGTATGTTAGAAATTGAAGTAAAGAATAGGCAGTCGGAATAAACGTTTAAAAGCTTCATTCTATATACCTATAGATATCCCGTTCATCGCTCAAACATCTCACTAGGAAACCAAGTACTAAATCCTCAGAGATACAGCTAGTGACTACACTAGCTGTATCTCTGATATACCTACTAAGGTATCAGGATAATCTTGAAAGCAAATATAACCTAGTAAGTAAAATAGATTGAAATATTTGTCTGTAGATGTATAATCTGAAAGTGATTGATTCTTAAGAAACGGGATCCTAAAATAGGCTGCGAGTGGGTAGTGGAAATAATGAATGGCTTTGAGTAAACGATTAGAGCGCCAGTTCATTTTGACTAACACGGAGAGTCAAAAAACAGCCTATATATTTTAAGCGCACGTACGTAAAACCCTTGTAAGCCGTCTCACCTTTTAAAACTGCGGCAGGTTTAGTGGCTTCGATCCCCACACAACAACTAATTATGGTTCACTTTATGTGATCCACAATTTGTTACATTTTTCTAATGTCTCCCGCGACACAGGCTTAAACCGAGCAACAAAATACTGACACTCTGATCTGAAGCCTGTTTTATGATCTCGAGAGGTATTTTTGATATTGGTCATTTTTTTTCAGACAACTAGACTAGTAACCCTCTACTGCTACTAGTAACCATCTGGTCATGTTACTGTTATTAAGTACTTTACTATGTAATGTGCACGTTTTATTTGACACGGAAACATTCAACCTTAATGCACGACGCTAGTTTAAAATAGTTATCGGCAATTGTATAGATGTAAAAATATAAACCGTGCTCATAGCATATTCCACAAGACAGTCACACTTCCGAGTCATTATTACTACTATTGTATATTATGCAATATTCTTAGTTAGTACTGAATACAATGTTGCTATGCTAGAATAAACAGAAAATTCACTGCTATTATCGTTCACAATACCAAAAGGCAACGAATAAACACAGACTAAAATGGAACAAGCATAACACAAAACGAGATAGCTCAAACACAAGAAATATACTTGTGAAGGAGTCCACAAAACATTAACATAACAGTTAATTAAACAGTGCATTATACCAACTTAATTATCAAGTGCTACTTGGTGTCCTGCCAAGACCATATTTCCGCTACTCGTGCGTTATTTTGTCTCACAAAGTCACAAGCACTCTACTTTCAAACGATCGAGTTGTGTTTAAACTTCGAACGAAGCAACCATTTTGTTCAAATGACAATTCTCGTCAGTAATTATGCCATTGAATACCGTTAATTATTCAAAGGCCATTGCTTTTATCAATTAATGAATACATCAATGTTCCGTAATAACGGTTTCTGGTTAAGATGCCACTTTTACGTCTATAGCTAATTGAAATATCTTTGCATAAACTTTGATTATTTTGCCGGGATTACTAAACAGTAATTGACCTTGTGAGTAAGTTGCTTAGATCTTCGAAAATAATTTGACCCGAGGAAACAACTTGAACTCTTTGGTCCTGTGATGAAATTATACACTGAGTTTATTTTAAAATCATGGCTTTAATAAACTGTTTCGTGTATCACTAAATTCTATGAAATAATTATCTTCAGGAAGATTACTATCTAATTTTCGACATAGCTCTCTTATGCACCATAAGACAGCTTTAAAGTAAAATTGTAATTTTAGTAAGAAAGTACATCTATTTAATTTTCAAGACAATTTACACTGTTTTAATAAATTTTTAGCAATAATTTAATAAAGGACTTGTAAGGTTGATGTAATACTAAACTCCTATAATATGAGTAACTGTAAGTCGTAAATGCTCTCCAAAACACTCGATCGAAGTACCCGACTCAAATACCATAGCAGTTCCCACTAAGTACAAACCATTAACAGATATTGTTATATATGTATTACGTGTACCATAAAGGTGAGGCTATTTAAGAGTCATCGTTGTTTCTGATAAGTATTCCCTTCACGTCCAAAAAGCTTTTGTCTTTTTATTGTTAAGTACCTACCTATTTGCTTTAATTTGTTTCTCTCTGCACATAAAACAACACCCTTATAGATAACCTATTTTTCTACCATTGCCTCTAGAGGGACACAATTTTGATGATTTATCTGTTTTTTTTTGTTATCGCTCCCAGAATATCCAGAAGTTCACCTGGTAGTAAGCATTAGCTCTGTTAACTCAGCATTATTTGTACACAACCATTTATCAAGTTCTATTTTAACTTAATTGTGTAGTCATCGTATTATAAAAAGCTTATCCTTTCCGAGCTATAAGGCAGTCATTATTTTTAGTTACGAACGCCTTTTACAAAGATCGGTTTATTCCTAGCCATGACCACATGGTGAAAACTTTCAGCTGTACCTACAACTTGAATATGCTCGATGTTAGCAAATTAATTAGTCTCAAAGTTCTACGTGGGCCTTTTGTTAAGCCAAATTACTATTCTATTACACAAGTCAAACTTTCAGAAGCACCGGCTATTCGGATATTTAATAATTTTGAAACTCTTTAAAATGTTACATCCGACCTAAATGGTAAAACTTTTGAAACATCTTAGTGAAAAAATAAGACCAGATTACAAGAGATAACTATATCTTTTGACGATGGTAGTATTTCGTGAATATGTGCCCATTGTGTCGCAAGTAGCGCTATTTACGTCCAACATTCATCTCAGTTGAAATTCCCACATGGTTTACTCTGAAATGTTGTTTTCTTTGCCATTAAGAAATAAATAAGACGGCATTATGTCGACGATTGCTGCCTAGTTATGGGCATTTTCTCCTTTGGCACGTTTTCGCAGCCTACACATAACTATCTAACATTTCTCCTACTTCGGGAACCATTCCCAGTTCTATCCGTACGCAATGACATTGCTTAGGGACAAACAAGCAATGTAACTTGAAAGTTACTATGTAGTTTCATTTAACATATTGGATTGGAGTATCGGGGTTGTATTTGTGGTCAAGATAAGACCCAATGAGTTGTGACAAAATTGGCTGTCGTGTTTATTGTGGCCGTTGCCAGATATAAAATGCTTTTGGCCGAGTATTCAGACGTTTGGCTCATTGAGCGTGGGTCGATGCCTATTGTGCCCCTGGGGATGCATTGTGTTAGACTAGGGAAGGGACGGACAGGCCACAACTTACGTGACTGTGGTAGAAAGTGCATATTTAGAGATGTTTCAACAAGTAAGTTATATTGTATCTGGTGATACGTTTTATGGATTTTGTTTGGGAGTCTCTGTATAGAAGTAACGTATGCGAATATACGTCATTCTTGATCACTTCCGTTCGTAGAATACAGGGTTCTAAATCTTAATAGTTGGACCGTGCAGGTACATTTGGTGGTAGTATTTATATAACGGTCTTGTATCGATTGCAAATCGCACGATTGGTCTGTTTATTCTTCGATGGGCGAGATTTACGTTTTACTAGTGACCACTGATAGTTGCAGCATAGTTGAATAATAAGCAATGATAACGAAGTATTGATTTATCGTTGTGTATCGAGGACAGATCTTTTTTATAATTATCTCAGAACTTAAATTATTTATTATAAATAAGTAATTAAACAAAAAAGTTTTACCCCTAAAGCCGTAAAAAGATCGTTTTAAACTTTATAAAAGCAATCAATTATGTTCTCTTATTTATTTGTTTAGGTTTGAACGCCTTCACAGCTCAGATTGCTTTTATAGTTTGTGGATTGTATTGCATCCACGCTTTATTGATTTTTGAGAGTTTTAATTGCTAAGTAAACTTTCTCTTATAGTTCCTGTTTGAGACGGTAAATTTGTGTTAAACGAATCAATTTTAATTTGATAGTTCGTCGCATAAGTTTGTATTATGAAAAATGCATGATAGCGAAACATTTGGTCTAATAAGCGGTTTGAGCTTAGCGTGAAAATGCTATTGGTCTAAATGCTAGTTCATACTGTGATTGGTTAACTAGTGTGTTATTTTCCCTCGCTGCAATTAAATACAATACAGCTATTCGTGTGCATATTGACGAACAATTGGCCATTACTATATAAATAGGTAGTAAAATAATTTCGCATTAAATACACAATCTTTGTAATAGAAAGATAATATTAATAGGCAATATACGCACATTTTGGCGACTCTGGAATCAAACTCGAATCATTACGATCATAAGCACAAATCTGTACTAGGTGGCAAAAATTGTGTCATAAACTACTTATGCGGCCACCGCTTGCAACTGCGCCGATTGCTCTAGACTCGCAAACTTTGATCCCGATGGTGGGCTGTTTTTCACGTCTAACATTTCATTAATATGCAAAGATCCTTCAAAAGGTTGTTTCGGGTTGATTATAGCAATAAAATCCTTATTCAAAGCCTCCATTAAGAATCACAGTGATACGTAGAATAAATGTTTCAAATCCTTTTACGTGAGACGGCGCCGTTCTACGCCACAAAACTCTATAGGTAATTATCACATTCAACGGTCTTTACTGTCTGGTAAAGACCGTTCGTTTCAATATTTATGATTATTGTATTAATAAAATCAACGCACATTCAAAATTGTTTGATTCTGGTCTAGGCAACTTACTGTCGCGAATTATTTACTATACATAATTTGCCGAGGCTCAGCCAATTACGTACAAAGGCGATAACTTCTGACAGCGTCTTAAAACTTAAAAATTTTGAAAAGGGTTGTTAACTTGGTACCTGGAATTGGCTACAAATATATTCTAATTGTGATTACTTGTCATTTAGGTTATGTTGTACCCTAAGTAAAAATAGTATAATGGTCAGATTCCAAAAATACGTGCAATTTAATGTTGATCATATATTATAAGTTGTGTTATAAGTACTTAAGTTAGCAAACATTGAGCCACAAACTTTTTGCACTATAATAGCAATGCCTGTTTGTGCGAATTATTTAAAGATTTATCTCTACGAATCGGATTGTGGTATAATAGCAGAACAATATTGTAAATACTATTACATATTTTGTGTAGAGTATTATGGGCTTTTTTGCATGAAAAATAGGAATTAAATTAAATAGGAAAAAAGGGTAATTGTGACCTAGATATCGAGTCAGGTTATTGTGTAAATTGGCTGTCTTATTATTTCACAGTAAAAATACAAACATGGCAAATTTCACTGAAAATGATTCTGATTGGTTTATTTTAGCATACGTTTTAAAATTTACAACATTTTGATAATCATTGTTATGAAATAGAGTAACAGCACTTTTTATTTTGCCTGTTTTATTTTTGTCTAATAAAAAGATAAGCAGAGTTGTGTGATGTTTGGTATTTAGGAGCTATGAATATTTTTAGCTTTTGATAATACATATCAACATAATAAAATTAATATCTTTTATTATTATCTTGCCAAGGCATCTTCGTGTAGGAATGAATGAAATTACTCCGTAGTCTAATGGATAGCGTATATATTATGACCGCTGTTTAGGAGGGCTTTTGTCAATATAGAAGAGACAACGGCGATAAACCGTAGAGGTAGTGCTATATAGATTTCCCAAACAGAGAAACAATGAACCTAAACGGCACTCAAACTTGAAATAATATTAGAACATCGCATAAGTTATTCTCCGATTTAGAAATCAATGACATACTTACCCATCAGTCTATAATAGTACAGAATTCCGTAATTTACCTAAATGTCAAGTGGTTTCCATTTCAAATAAATCCGTTCTTCTACTTCTTGTTTTTTAACTACATATTTGCTTGAGTTTCATTTAGTTTTAATTAACTTACTGTTTACGGGTTTTATCGCAATATACTGATTTTAAAGAGAAGTTCAAAACTACCTTCTGTAAAATTACTTTTATTATAGGTTATTTAAAAGCTTTATTTCTCTGTTTTATTACACCTACATATTTCCCCCACATGCCTTGCTCGTATAAAAATGGTTATAAATAAATTTTCTGTACGATTCATTTAACACGTGCTCATTATATCTTGTACCGGACGGCACGACACGCTAGAAATAAATGTACCTTCTTTCTTCCAATAGAAACTAGGTGGCTAAGCGAAGGCTAGACTTTCTGTAAATACTCTGCTTCTAAAGAATGATTAATAATGTTAGAACACATTCCATTTACGAGATAAACTAGGTGGACATGAAATTATATTTGTCACATGAGTTTTGTAACGTTTTTCATATAGTTTAGACAATACATTACTAGGCCGAAACTAATCATTTACCACCACTTAACCTTGACATTTTACTGGTCGGACTTTATCAGAATGCCAATTCCCGTATTTTCATGACGTTGAAACTGTATTTTGAACGAAATGAGATGAGATTTTGAATTGACTCAGAATCGGTATTCTGCTAATTCAATCATATAATCTTTATCAAATTAACAAAATATATGCGGCCGTAGCTGTGGGCAATCCCTTGTTTTCTATAAGGTAAGAGAAAGGGAATCAGACTAGAAAGAGTTAAGATTTTCTTCCACATTTCCCTTCATTTAGAAATAGAAAAGCACTAGAAGTCCTTGTTTGTATGACATACACACGGACACACGCACGCATACACACTCGCGAGCAAATTAACTTTTCTCATCAGGGAAGGCGCAGCTTGGTAGGTGCTTTTAATTAAAAAAATTGGTTTAAATAATATGGCCAATAATATTGATGGTTCAAGGTATTTATATAACGTCTAGTTTCCTTCTTCCACTAGCAACAGGGTGTATAACTTCCGTTATTTTCAATCGAAGCATTCCGCTGATAAATGATCAGCTAAGTTGGTTAGATGGGAGATTTCACTTGTTTCAAACTTAATAAAATTCCTCGCTGTGATGAACGTCGAGATTTATTTGCGATATTCTTCTGTTTAATTGGCTTGAAATTGAAGATGCTCAGAAACTCTGTAAAGGAAGTCGAGTTGTGTAAATAATAAGACAGGTATTGGTAAATTATGTAGCATATGTTTTTAACGACACTGTAAAAAGTTGTAGCGTTCATAGCGTGCCTTGGCTTGTGTTCATAACGGGTTAAATTCTAATTATGTGTCTGGCTGTTCTTTGTGTCCGTTGGCTGAAAGTAAGTAAGGTGGACCAAGATACTGCAATGTTTCAAAATGCAGTTTTTTTATAACTTCATTTGTTACGACACTTTGAAATCAGCGAACGTGAATACAAATTAATATAAGAATACTCTAAACAAAGATTAATGTTAATCACCAATTCAAATTACTTCACCCCATTACACAAACAGCATAATGAATCTGCCAATATTTTACTTCAGCAATCATGGCAATAATAATAAGCAAGCATTAACATTACATCTAGAAACATTCAGCTTCACCTGTAATTGAATTAATGATAAAACGGCTGCACAAATACTAGCACCGTTTATTAAGAAATATCTGAATGAAAATCATATCGATATCTTTACGCGTCTCTGAGAAAATTAATGTTGAAATATCAACAGACAGATAATAATGTAATTTTATGAGGTTCTTCGTTAGACAATTTATAGCACGGGCGCTCTTAAAACAGTTTCATCTCTGTCTAGAAACGTCCAATGCTGGACATAGGCCTCCCGCATGGCTCCCCACAATCTGATCCTAAGCCACCCGTATGTATCTACACGCTCCCCGCAATCTTAACCAGAGCGTGAGTCCAGCTTGCGGTAACCATAATCCTGCTTGTTATCATTCTATAGTGTCCGTACGTGATAATAAAAGCTTACTAAAATAAGTAAAAAAAATCTAAGGTCACTTAAATCAAATTCACGAACATGTTATCACTTCAATCAATGGATTGATTGCAGTAATAACAACGTCTCAGCATTTACATTACATCCACATACATTTCGCCTGTAATTGACCTTATAACAAAACGGCTACACTAGCGCCCCGTGGCTTCGGTTGAATATTACAAACAGAACGGAATGCGGCAGCTGTTCTGTGTATCTCCAATATTATTTTTAAAGCCCGCATCGCTGATACGAAGTGCATAAAATATTTATGAACAACTTCGATTATCAAATATTAATAAAATAAATATTGGGATCATTTCTGCGTGGGGTTGATGGTCTGGATAAATACACTGAAAGACAATTAAATTATTTAAATTTTTTGCATTCCGTGTCATACCAATTTTAAATAAGGAAATAAAATGAACGAGAGAGATATATGCAGGAATTTAAAATTAAAGCAAATACTTATGTTACATACCTGCTATATCAATTTTAAACAACCAAATTAGAAATTGCACATAATTATTGTAGGCTACTATCCAAATGATGAGTTATTAATAAACTAAAGTTTAAAAGACTAATTAAGAATGAACTCCGAAGTAACTTGTCAAAAGTAAATACGATTGAAATATGAAATGTATTTTTTTCTTGAAAAATGATCCTTAATATTGGGGGCAGATTGATGTAGAGCTATGATGCATAGGTATATAATTATTATGACTAGAGGACGCCCGCGGTTACACCCGCGTTATTTAAGGCTACTGCTCCACTCCCGTCACTCATAGCGCGATGTTATATAGCCTATAGCCTTCTTCGATAAATGGGCTATCTAACACTGAAAGAATTTTTCAAATTGGACCAGTAGTTCCTGAGATTAGCGCGTTCAACCAAACAAACAAACAAACAAATAAACAAACTCTTCAGCTTTATATATTAGTATAAGATAACCTGATTTGTTTATACATACATACATTATACAACATTATTTAACTAATTTAAGGTAAATGGTGCTAGTTAACTAATTTAAGGTAAATTGCAAGGCCATTGCAATCTTCTATCTTTGTCTAATTAGCAAACTAATAAAAGTCATGTAGTATTTTGTGTTCGACCTTGGTATTACCTACTATACTTTATATGGTTGACGTTAAATAATCATTCTGCACAGTATTTGGCAAGATGGTTTCCGCAATAATATCTGTCTAGAATTACCGTAGCCAGGCAGGAAGGTGTATCAGAAGTGCGCAGTGGAAGGAGTAATACATCTACTTGACCACGATAGACAATATATCCAGACACAATGCACTGCGTTGCACAGTGAGTAAAGTATTGAGTAGGTACATGAAAATTTTACCTTATATCCTGATGATGTTCTTGAGTGGAGTCCTGGAGGCAAGCTAGACATACACGAGACTAAATTGGCCAATATTAGCAAGTGAATTATCTTTACTTTACCAGACTCCAACGCAGCGTCTTCAATGCACGATGCAAGTTCACAAGATTTTTCACAAATGTTCAATATGTCACAAACCGTGCCGGAAGTCAAAAAGCGGCAATCTATAAGATTTCACAACTATTCGCGTAGCTACAAGGATGTGCTTTTCAAAAGGCGATCAATTATTTTACGTACGAGACGACAACTCACAACGTGGTAGGTACCTAATTTCTCAAAGCAAGGACGGAAGTGACAGTTCAGTGTGACCATTGTCAGAAATTTTCAATAGACTAAACAAAATGTTACTAAATCGATCTAATCGATTTGACTTATAATAAAACTAATTCTATTTCAAACATCCACCCGCCCCGGACCGGCCTACCGGTCCGCTAATCGGTTGGTAGACGTGACAATGTTGCAACCGCTCTCCTCAGAATCGAACCGTCCACCAAGACCTCAGCAAATCGGTTTCCAAAAGCTCTGAGTAATCTGGCGTACCAATTCAAAACGCGAGAGACGACCAGGTCTCGTATCAATGTAGGGGTACTCAGGCAAGGCGACAAGTGGGCGACCAATCAAAAAATGGCCCGGCGTAAGGGCCTTCAAATCATTCGGATCTGAGGAGATCGGGCACAATGGCCGAGAGTTCAAAACGGCCTCAATCTTACAAAACACAGTTGCGAGTTCCTCAAATGTAAGGACAGATTCACCGATTGTCCTGCGCAAGTGTGTTTTGGCCGATTTCACGGCGGCCTCAAATATACCACCCCAGTGTGGACAATTTGGTGGGGAAAACAACCAATTTATCCCACGTCGGGCAAGCCTATCACCTATATCAGCTTTGTTGGTTTCAAGGAAATTAACAACATCATTCAAATAATTATAGGTGCCCTTGAAGTTAGTGCCGCAGTCAGAACGGATCAAGGAAGGCATCCCTCTGCGGGATACAAATCTGTCAAATGTGGCTACAAAGGCCTCGGTCGTAAGCGAGGAGACCAGTTCTAAGTGTACGGCCTTTGTGGAGAGACAAACAAAAACACACAAGTAGGCCTTAACAGTCTTGCTGTTTCGAAGTGTCGACGTTTTCACCAAAAAGGGACCAGCGAACTCCGTGCCAACACCGTCAAACGTCCTGCTTTCAGTTACGCGATCTGCCGGTTAGTCCCCCATCAAGGGCTGCATGGTAGAAGCCTTGAGCTTATAGCAAGGGATGCAGCGAAAGACTACACTCCGAATAATTCTTCGGGCAGACAAAATCCAAAATTCGCGTTGCAAAATGGCCAAGAGCGCATTACAACCAGCATGCGAATTTTTAAGGTGACGGTCAGTTACCAACAAGCGTACCAAATGACCGTCCTTAGGTAACAAAAGGGGGTGACGTGCTCCGTAAGGGAGGGTGGCGTTCTTGAGACGCCCTCCAACGCGCAAGAGACCCGTATCGTCCAAAAAGAGGTTCAATTTAGACACAGCGCCCGATAATTTCAATTTCCCCGACTTGAGGATAGCAATCTCCTTCTCAAAATGCGCCAATTGCACAGAACGAACCCAAAAGGTGAGGGATTCCTGTCGTTCCTGTGGTGAGAGAAACGGTGTCAGTCGTTTCTGTTGTGGGTGCCTAAAATTAAAAACAAAACGCTTTATCCAAGCAGTGACACCTAACAACTTGTCGAGGGAGCTGTAACGATTCAACAGGAAATCGGGGTCGAAGGCGCATTCCACCTTCTCAACAGCGAGTGTTCGTAGACCCGGCAAATTAGAAGTATTTAAAACTGGCGTTCGAGGCCAATCGGTTTCTGGTCGACTCAACCATTCCGGACCCCACCATAGCGAATGACCTATCAAACTAGGCGTCAAGCATCCGCGCGAGGCACAATCAGCGGGGTTGAGCTCACCTGGCACGTGTCTCCAAACAAGTTTGACTTCGGATTTCTGGATTTGGGAAACGCGATTAGCGACAAATACCTCCAAGGTGTGGACAGAAGCCTTCAACCAACAAACAACAATTTGACTGTCTGTCCAGGCGTAGGTCCCATCAATACAAATGCTTTTACCCAAAGTATTAGACACGTGGTTCAATAAGCGTACAAGTAGTGCTGCTCCCGAGAGCTCCAATTTCGGAATGGTCAAAGATGTCCGAAGGGGTGCAACCTTGCTCTTTGCCATGATCAGGGAAACTCTCACTTGACCTGAGGCACTGACTGTGCGCAAGTACACCACGGCCGCGTGACCACGTTCCGAGGCATCACAAAACCCGTGAAGGGTGGCCTTGTACTTCCCGGGAGGAAGGATGGGACGAGGCAAGGAGATCTCGTTGACGGCAGGAAGTGAGGAAACAAAAGAGGTCCATTCCTCAACAAGAGTGCCGTGCAGAGGTTCGTCCCAGGTCAATCCAGCTGTCCAAAGCTTCTGCAAGAAGCATTTTGCCCAAAATATAATTGGACAGATCCAACCGTTCGGATCAAAGGTTCTGGCGACAGTAGACAACACGAGACGTTTAGTCCAAGAACAAGGCAATTTCAAGTCTACGATATACGTAAAGATGTCTTGGACTGGTCTGTACTGAACGCCGAGAACAGCCATCATGGCGGGGTTGTCAACAATCTCAAACAAATGTGGATCTTGTTGATGATCCTCGGGTAAGCCCTCCAAAAGCGCTGGTGAGTTGGAAATCCATTTGCGCAACTCATAACCAGCGGAGGCCAAAATACCTATCAAGTCGTCCGGCAGGAGGATCGCCTCGTCCGCTGTGGAGGCGCCCGAGCAAATGTCATCGACGTAAATATCGTCCTTCAAGATGGCGGAGGCTCTTGAGAAACGTAAGCCTTCGCGGTCTGCGAGCTCCCAAAGAGAACGTATTGCCAAGTAGGGGCTTGACGTTAACCCGTACGTATTAGTATTGAGCTCGTAGACGACCATGGGATCGCGAGGAGACTCTCTCCAAAGGATCAGCTGGAAGCGACGGTCATCAGGGTGGATAATAGTCTGCCTGAACATCATTTTTATGTCGGCCACAAAGACAACCTGATGTCGTCGGAAGCTGGTGATGACGTCACAAAGGTCCTTGATCAACTTGGGACCAGAATGCAAGCACTGGTTCAAGGATACGCCTGTTGAAGTCTGCGCAGAACCATCAAATACTGTGCGCAGCTTCCCAGTCAATGGCTTCAATACCGCATGATGCGGGAGAAAGTAGTGCTCCACCGAACGCCAATCCAAATTTGACACTGACATGTGTCCCAACTGTTCATATTCCCTCATGAACTCAATGTACTTCTGTCTGAGCTCCGGATCACGACCCATGCGGCGCTCCATGGCCAACAACCTCTTTTCGGCTAAAGGTCGTGACTCACCAAGCGGAGGCCGAACAGATAGGAAGGGTAGCCTCGTAATGAGCCGACCAGAACGGAGTCGACCAGTGTTGTTCTGGAAGAACAGCTCGCACTCCTCATGTTCTGGATTCAAACGGGCAGCTTGAGGGGGCTCCTCTACCTCCCAAAACCTCTGAACCCCATCAGAGAGAGCAGAGCCTACAGCCAACAAATTATCAAGTTCAGGTGGAGGGGGGTCCCTAGGTACAGGTCCCATCAAAGCAAATCCAAATATGGTCGGGATGGCAGTCAAACCATTTGGCACCAAGACCCGTTTCCCACCAATCAAAATTCCACCGAGGACATCAGAGCCAATCAACAAGTCGATTTGTCCCGGTGTGTCAAATTTGGGGTCTGCCAGTTCCAATCCCGATGTCAAATTCACCACAGCAGCAGGTAGCTGCTTCTGTGGGTGCATACCCAAAATATTCTTCAGCACAATAGCCGAGATTTTAATCCTCGGGTGTGAAGATTCAACAGGGCCAAACAAAACCTTAACTTGCCCTTCAACATTAGAGGCTACGTCACCTATGCCCCGTATACAATAGGGAAAAGAGCCCATATTTAATTTAACCTGCCCTACCAAATAAGTGGAAACAATACAACCTTGTGAACCTGTGTCCAATATAGTACGGACAACAACATAGGTCCCCGTGGGTCCCCAGACCCTAACAGCAACCGTTGGTAGGATAACGGTCTCAATGGGGGTGGTTGGCGTTATAGGGCAGGAATTAATTACCTATTGTTGCCTGGGCGGCGACCGTTGGCCAGGACCAGGCAAATCATAATGGGGTGCGGCTTGAAGTCCTCAAAGGCGCGATGACTCGATCCGCGCGCCATCTGTGGGGGGTCATAATGACGCACCCGCCCAAAACGAGGTGGGCGCGAGTCAAGGCGGGGACGCTCCACCAAAGGAGGGGAATACCTGGGGCAGCAGTCATGGTGCTGGTGACGTTGCGCGGTCGCACATTCAGGTGCGCGAGAGAGAAGAGGCGTGCGCACGCTACGGTTCTCCAAGCGGGGTGAGCGGCGATCAATTAAGCGAGGCGACTCTCGGCTGCGTGCCGGTGAGCCTCGGCTACCACCTTCAAAACACCCGCCCGTGCGCGGCGTCGGCTGGTTGGACAAGCGGCCAACGTCTCTGGCATTCATGCAGAGAATGTCCAAATGCTGTCCTCCACAGTGAGGACAGGGGCGAGAGTTTGGGCAGTCTCGCTGGTAGTGGGACCCCAAGCAAGAGAAGCAAAGGCGGCGGGCATTCGCGATGCGCCTACGAGAGGCGACATGTAGGTCCAAGAATGCCCTACAACTGGCCGTTCTGTGCCCCGTGACCTTGCAGTAGGAGCACTCCGCTGGGCTCTGCGTGACCGCAAAGCGAGGAGGGCGCCGGTCAACATTGGCTCGGGTGTGAACGCGAGCCTGCTCCTTGACCTTGGGCGGCTGCGACTTAGCCGGCGTGTCACCACCGGAGTTGTCCAAGACCCGGCACTCATCCTCCAGGAACTTCTCCAGGTCAGCAAAGGGGGGCAGATGGGTCGCGCTATCCCCACCAAAGCGCTGTTCAAAACGCGACCTCAGGTCGGCAGACAGCTTCTTCAGCACAATGTGCACCAATAGATAGGACCATTGGTCCACGGGCAGGTCAAGGCACTTAAGTGCGTTGATGGCCACCAAAAGCGGGTTCAACAGTTGGGTGCGCAACCCAGAGACCCGGGTGAGCGTCGGCAAACCCAAAATCTGCTCGATGTGCGTGTCGGCGAGGCCACGCTTATTATGGTACCTACGGGTAATTAGGTCCCGAGCCGTCTGGTACGCCTCGTCAGACACGGGCAGATGCTGGATGAGGCCCTTAGCCTCCCCATCCAGAACCGACATTAGATAGGCCAACTTTTGTGCCGGCCGAAGGTCAGCCCTATCATTGACTAGGCTGTCGAACAAATTAACGAAGCCCAGGTAGCTTCCTAGGCAGCCATCAAAATGGGGGAGGTCCAAAGTAGGGAGCCTACTCACCAGCCCCGGTGCTGACCTAGGAAGCTCCTGCTTCAGGCCGGGTTGCCCTTCCCTATCGGCAACTAGTTGTCTCGCAGTATTGGAGACAGCATCATACAGGTCTAAGACCTGGGCATAGTCTTCACTGACCTTATTTCGCTGGTCAGCAGTGAAATCATTGATTGACACTTCAAGACAGCAAGTGCTGAAAGTGCGGAATTGCTGTTCCACACTTGCCAGGCGATCGTCAATCCGCTCGTACCTTTGAAGTAGGGCCTGCTGGCGATCAGGCCGGTTCACTAAAGCACTGGCTGAGGCAAACCAGCGCAAATCTGATGCAATAGCACCAGCAGCCGCACGCAAGTCCTTGATAGCTGACATAATCAAAATTTCAAAGAACCCGGACAAGCGTTAAACAATATTAACAATCAAAACTTAATTTTTCTCAATTCTTTGAAACCAACAAAGTATTAGCCTGTTTACTGCAAGTGCAGGCAAGTGACAGGTATCTACTGTCCAACAAAATTAATAGTTTCAATATATTTTGACACAAAACAAAGTCAAAGTTATCAAAGTTATAACTTATAACAAATTAAAAGTTGAAACTTCAAACTTAATTAATGAATTATTTGCAACAGACAGACTAACTGTGTTATTTATGATATACAATAGGAAGTAAGCACAGAATATGTGTTACCTAACAATATTATCTTTATATTATAACAAAACAAAGTTTATTAATGTGACCCGCCCAAGTGGCAAGGTCAAGTTGTTTGTTATGTTTATGAATATATGCAATAAACTAAATTTACTAAATTTATTGATACATACAGCTGTTATGTATCCAAACAAACTGACTTATTAATGCAACAACAAATTTAAGTTAGATTTTTCAACAATACAAATCAACAATTACTGATTGAGGTTATGTGACAATGTGTTTCAAATTATCTAGGTCAACTTATACAATTAAATATTATGTATTTTAGTCAATAACTGACCTGACAAACACTACAATACTGTCTACAAGGTGATAAGATACAAGCTCATACCAATCTGAGTTTATACTCAGTAATGCAACAGCGGCTAAATTTCAACTACAGCTCTGCACCAAAGTTATGTCTAGAATTACCGTAGCCAGGCAGGAAGGTGTATCAGAAGTGCGCAGTGGAAGGTGTAATACATCTACTTGACCACGATAGACAATATATCCAGACACAATGCACTGCGTTGCACAGTGAGTAAAGTATTGAGTAGGTACATGAAAATTTTACCTTATATCCTGATGATGTTCTTGAGTGGAGTCCTGGAGGCAAGCTAGACATACACGAGACTAAATTGGCCAATATTAGCAAGTGAATTATCTTTACTTTACCAGACTCCAACGCAGCGTCTTCAATGCACGATGCAAGTTCACAAGATTTTTCACAAATGTTCAATATGTCACAAACCGTGCCGGAAGTCAAAAAGCGGCAATCTATAAGATTTCACAACTATTCGCGTAGCTACAAGGATGTGCTTTTCAAAAGGCGATCAATTATTTTACGTACGAGACGACAACTCACAACGTGGTAGGTACCTAATTTCTCAAAGCAAGGACGGAAGTGACAGTTCAGTGTGACCATTGTCAGAAATTTTCAATAGACTAAACAAAATGTTACTCAATCGATCTAATCGATTTGACATATAATAAAACTAATTCTATTTCAAACAATATCTATACTTTCATTTCCAACTTTAGTTGTACTGGATATAATAATATGGCAAACAGCCGGTGTCTTTAGTACAAATTGTTCGTACAATAGCGCAATAATAGCTAGTCCCTCGAAGCTGTGTTTAGAAAGCTTTTCACAACGACTGGGATCGTTTACTAACTGCATCCTGCGGCACTGGACTCAAATAAGTGTGATAATGTTGCTAAAATTGTATGATTTTCCATAAAATTGTTAAAAGTAACTAGAATTGGTTTATGAAGTATCACTTATGACTACTAATATTAATCTAAGAAAGGGAATACAATTATCTTGCCTGTAAATAAAAATTATGAAGAGAATGAGGACACGTCATTTTCAGTGTCCTACTGGCAACGTTCAGAAAATGAATCATGGAATATTAACCAAAATGAAATATAAACAAAAGCCAAAAATGTGCAATGATATTTTTCATAGGGTTGGCAGAATTTTACAGATACGACACATTATAATTGAAAGTAATCGAGAAGCACATTACACAAGCGATCAGATGCCTTAAATGACAGAGAGCAATATTACACCGATTCAGTTTAATTAAATGTGTTACTTCATTGCATACTAGTGAGTTTTGTATTCAGAATTCTGTCCTTTTATGCTATTTTTCCATTTTTATTTAAAAAAGACGACTCTCGCACTAGTTAATATGTATTATATAAAACAGGATGGAGTACTTTACAAACATTCAAACAACGTACACCCAAGCTCGGGACAACAAATTAGGGATGTGTTGTACCACGTGGGAAACAAATCTACAACACACGTAGTGGCAGCGGAAGGGTTACTTCTTAAACCAAGTAATTTAAGTACGTGATACGTGCAGTCTTAGTGAAATATTTTATCGGAGAGCTACAGAAACATGACAAACCTTCTAAGTTTATGTTGGTCACGCATAATGTCGGGTTCGGTTGATGCACAATAAAAAATGAATCAAGCACAGAAAGAATTAGTTTTAGCTTCTACAAAAATGAGTTTGATCTACCTTTTGTTAGTTGACTTTTGTAACAAATAACTAAGTAGAATCTTACACTTGTGAATATTTTTTTATTTCGATTATTTATGCTTTCTGTGAAAAAATGATTCACCCAGCCACGGCTGTAGAATGTATAATTCTGATCCCATTGGTATTCACATGACATGTGAAAAAACACATTCGCTATTAGGTACGAGTACAAGAGCTACCCATAATACCGGGTTATTCTCTTAGGCCCTGATCACCGAGGCACCCGTACCCGAGGGCCCTGATTTATTTATGTCTTGGTAAACTCAATTAAAAGTCGATTTAGCTACAAATAGCGTCAAAAGCAACAGATCGTTTATAAAATATTATTACTTACTAAAATTAAAAACTTAACTTAAAGGATCAATAAAAATATTGAGGTTTGCTTGGTTGTAGTAAATATTATAATAAATAATGAAAGAATGCAAAGTAGAGTTTCATAGAGCGATCTCAGGTTTAATTATTGTCACAAACGCTTCTTTTTAAATACACAATGATCAAAATATTGAGACTAAATGGAAAATTAACATAATTTAGGAGCAGGCAAAATTGGACTTCGACAATCAATTATAAAAAAAACATTAGTAGCAACTTACAATAATATAGTATAGGTAAAATGTCCCAATAAGCGGCAATAGGCTCGCCACCTATTACGTGGGATCAAAACACTGGCGAAAAGTGGGCGTTTAATATGCCTCTGCCTACCCCTTCGGGGAAACAGGCGTGAGTCTATGTATGTATGTATGTATGTAAAGAAAATATTTGAAAAATATTGTTGTCATAAATTGTAGAATATATTTGATAATATTGTAATAATTTTATGCACATATGTATAATTATTTCCGTTCTCCTTATATCCAATTCTATTTGAAACATTTTATTCAAACTGTTTTAACCTTTTATAAATCTATGAGTAAGTGATGTACGAAATTTCAAATAAAATACTTTCGTCACATATATTTCGAACTCATGCATTTTTGCACTGTTTGTGCCGACGGTACAACTCAAAAATAATAATTAAAAAAAAAATTGTCGTTTTTGGGGCTCTCTGAAACGTGTGCCTTGGGGATCGGGGCTCTAAGAGAATAACCCATAATACCAATATAGCATTAATGATGAATCCACGCAATAATAATAATAAATAATAGATTATTTAATGTATAAAACTAAAAAGCTATAAAACGCTGTTTCCTAGTTCCTCCTGACCTGCACATTCCTGCATGTGAAAAGCACTTCAACTTCCAATGAAGTGAAAAGTAGCACTTCAAATCAGTAGTCGGAAAATTGGTTGGAAACAACTATGCAAATTCAATGTGTATTACCTTCATTGAATATGTTAGCGCGGTAGTTCTTTCGATTTGATTTTTGCGGCAGTATGTTAGTGCTACTTGTAGAAAATGAGAAATAGAAAGTGTTGAGCAAAATTCAATTGCGGTACGATCGTTAAATGAAAAAGAAAGCGAGTAGAATTGGCAGATCAAATCACGGCAATAGTTAAAGTATCTCAACAAATATATGGTATCTTAATAAAATATTTTTCTTGAACGCATTTGTCACCTAATTCATCCTACGGCTGCAAATTTTTATGAAATTTTGCGTGTAAGTTTATTTCAATCGGTTTCCGGATGGTATGCAAACACAGTCTTGGTAAGTGGTGCTGCAGTGATGATCTCACTCGTGTCCTTCACCTTTGTTTTGCATGAGAAGAAGACATGAGGAGGAGTTATCAAAAATGTCTTATACAAATAACTCTTACCTTACAATAGGAAATTAAAAAAAACAGTTAGTTTAGGTATTGAGATCATTTGAAGGTTTTTGCGTTGATATATTCTGATATGGTCACTTTTCCAAAGCAAATAGCTATACAAGAGCCAGTCGGACAACAAGTCCAGCAAAGCCTATAATTTTCACAAACGATGAATAATTAGCAACACACTAAACTCCCAATGCAGATGCATCAATCGACAGCAAAGAGCTTCAAAATTGCATCGCAAACACTGATCACCGAAGCAGAAGTGCGTGTAAGTACTTTGGTAATACAAAACAGCAATACTATCCGACTCATTTCAGCATTTGATTGCAACTTTTTTTTACTAAATTAATATATGCCGCCAATTAGTTCAAAGTTGTCTTTCGGAAAATACGCGTACATTTTGAACTTTGAGTAAGGTTCAAAATGTTCTCAAAGTGTATGTGGTCTGCTTCAGCGTTCAAGTCCAATGAACGGAGAACTACTTAATCGTATTATACGAATATTTCCGTGTTAATTGAACAGTAGCAAAATTGAATCAGCTTTCGGGCTTAAATATTCATAGGTATAAAATACCAGAAAAATATTTTTTAATAATGGACAAAAGAATCAATATTTTAAGTAGCCATTTGCGAATCATATAAGGTTTTGTGCCGTCTTGACATCGAACCTGCATTCGGCGCAAGTTCTCACGTAGACTACCGTGGCTTTAGAATAGTAAAATCATTTTATTTCAGGTGCAGATATCAGATTGCATTATTCAGCAACTAATACTGCCTCTTTTATTGGACACACAAGCTTCGAGTAACGTAAATGCCGAGATAGAGACTATAAACGTTTATCGCTTATATTAAACAACTTATTATAGAAGTTTTAAATGAGAAATTATTATATTGTCTAAGTATACGTGATAATTTATTTTATTAGTTTAAATATAAACGAAATATTTTTATATTTATTTATTTATAGACTCACGCCTGTATCCCCGAAGGGGTAGGCAGAGGTGACCTAAAAATTCATGGTGAAATGTATATACCTACATTTCGCCATGAATTTTTAGGTCCCACGTAATAGGGGGCGAGCTTTTTGCCATACCGGGCACATTACCAGACTCCAAAAATATTTAAATAATATTTGGTGTATTGTATAGTATTATAATCAGTACTTTATCTTACACACAGTTTTAGCACACACCTTGATTTGTCTCTGCACCACCCAAAGGTTGACTAGTAGAGAATGCCTTGGGCAATAAGTCCGCCTTTGTACAAATTATTTGTTTTGTGCAAGAAGACTTAAATAAATAAATAATTTCTTTTTTACGATAGAAGGCTAAATTACGGGGTCATCTTTGGGGCAGGCAGACGGAGTGAACTTTTCCTTACAGGCGTTCGTGGTCTATCCATGAAAACAGTGTCTCTCGACTGAATACTAATTATTTATTGCAATTTAATACATCGCATGACAACAAAAAAGAAGTACCAAAACGATTATATCTAGCTTTTCTCGCTTTTAAATAATTTTTGTCGTGCTTGGCTAAAAGAAGTTACATTTAACCGCAAAATATATAAGCCCTCCTTATTTGTTACTCGCAAAGACCTTCACATAAAATGTAAAGCAATGTAATTACATTGCTTATAAGATCTGTCGCCGATATCTCCACACAGAAAAAGGCACGAGCAATCTTATATGTAAATAATAAAATGTGATCCTCATGTTCAAAGTACAGAGATTTTGTAATTTTCTCATGTTGACATTACATATGCATATACAATCGCGATATGGGAACATGTATGTATGTATTGTACGTATCGCGTGTGTGAGCATAGTGTCCAACATTCCTTAATACGTCCGGACCCGACTGTGCCAATAAACATGACCTTTTCTTATGTTCGCTGTTGCAACTATGTATTCATATGTGTCGCGTATTTTCCTTAACCCTTATGTGGGTGCCAAAGATTTCCTCTAAGCATCGTACAAAAGGTTTTTCGTTATAATTCTTGTAGCTTACATTTCTGACTTTTGCAGTTGGATAGTAAAAAGAAAAATGTACAGTATTTTTACATATAGGAGTTGTGTAATAGGTATTTCAAAAAAGTTTACATAGGAGGCGACTATTGTCGAATTATTCTCTATACACCAAGCTAAATCTTTCTCTCTTCCTTTGGAACCGTAAATTTATAGTAAATTCATCAGTTTCGGCTGTCATGAAGACAACGACAGGTGTAATTACGAAGAATCAAAACACGCGTTCAATATTCTGAGAAAGCTACTGATCAATTTTTGGTTTGTCTAGTAAGCTGAATAGGTTTCAAGTCAAATTTAATCAGGATATAATATCTAGGATAATGATGACATTCATATAACATAGAAATTAGTTCAAATATCAATTTCATTATAAATAACTTCAAAGCGTCTCCTGACCGATTTTTATAAGAAATCTATACCAGTTTTAGGAAACTTGATCGTACTCGAAGCTCATAAAATGTTGATACAATCTTTATTCACTTTATCCTTGAAACTAGAAAGATGAGCCACATTGAAGTTACTAAAAGTTTTAATAAAATATGTTCCGAGAGCTTTTTTTTTTTTTTTTGTTTTACGAGGTGGAAAATCCCTTCGGATCTCCGACTCTTGGGGGAAATAAGAGCCGGAGTATGTGGTGTTTCCACTAAAAACCACCTCGACTTCCGCCATGTACCCGTGTGTCGGAGGGTGGGGCTTCACCAAAGCACTCGTCGCCACCCTCCGACGGGTATTGGCCCGCCTGATGGTCAGGCGGGCCCCAAACAAAACCCCCTTGGCGACGGATTAAGGTGTTGGCCTCCGCCGCCAAAACGCCCAGCGGCCGCAGAGGATAGGCAGGACGGCAACGCAACACCGCATCTCCTCTTCCTCTGCGGCCCCACCGCGACGCATCGCATGGTGCGCCCCCATTTGGTCGCGGGAGATAGGGCGCGTGGCAACGCAACACCGACACGCCTCTCCTCCCGCGACCGCACCCGACTGCGAGGGACAGACAGAACTGTCCCCCGCACCCGCACCGTTGGACGCATCCTGCGCAGGCCCCTCCAAGCCCACGCGGAGCGTCCCCTCCTGGATCCCTCTTAGCTTCACCGCGGGTGACCAATCCACGGTTACTGAGCCCCCCCACCACGACAAGGTGGAGATCCCACGGGGGGGTGTTCCGAGAGCTACCGAATACTTATTCAGCGATGAGGGGACGCGTTATACCAGTGTCAGGCGTACCCAACGTATAGCTGCCGATTCTTGATTTTCGCGAAAATATGCTCATATTTTCGGTGCTAAATCTGGTATTGCTGAATTTTTTTTTGCGGATGTCGTTTCGCGGAGGTAATATTTGTCGTATTTTTTGTTGTTCTGTTGTCTATCATATTATTATGTTAAAGTTTGATATATACAACAATGGAGTCAGCTAAAAATATGTGTTTTGAGGTAAATTGTTACTTGGGTTTTGTGTGCAAGGTCATAATAATATATTTACATCATCGCATAGACTTTGGGTGTCTAATGTTGTACTCATTTTTGTCACTGTGTTTTTAATTTTCTAGAGGCATGAAAGCTAGTTACTTGAACTCTAGTTCTGTGTTGTGATTAATGGATTACTGGGCAAAATGTAGCTTCAAATTTAACGATATGTTTTTGCATATATTGTACGGGAGCAGCGTATCCTTTTTCTTTGAAATTGCATGGAAAACTAAAACTATAGATAAAAATGTATCACGTCTCATTAACAAAAGTAACGACCTGAAGATTACCTGAGCTATTGCCTCACTTCCAGATCTAGTTCTTATTTGCCGACTCTTTCAAATGATAATATCAAATTAAGGAAGAAGTTATTCAACTTCTTCCAAATTTGATATTGGCATGCTTGTATCAAATTACAAATTGTTTTAATTATTTATAATAATACCTGTTATGGCTGAATCCACACTGCTACGCTGCCGGTCCTTCGCGTGAGGGGATGGGCGCGGCTATTTATTTTGTGTTTGGGTGTTAAATATCTATAAAAGGTATTTCAAAACACGTGACAATGATTATTATTTGGGGTTCGTAGGATTTGCCTCAATATATTACTATATTATTTTATTACCATAACAATACCACCACTGAGACTGTTAATAGAATTCTTAATACAACGTGAACAGAAGAGCATGCATGAGGAATCTGATGGGAGTGAATGAAGCAAGAGAGATATGACAGGATCGTTGCAAATGGCGTTCCGTAGTCTCCGCCTACCCCTCCGAGAAAGAGGCGTGAGTCTATGTATGTATGTATGTTAATACAACGTAATAAAGTATAATAAGTGTCTTGAGCAAAAGTAACCATATTAAGTACACAATCAACGAAATCTTACGCCCAATTTAAGCAGAAAATTTATCAGCATCATTAACCTTTTAACACAATAGACCTCCTAACAAACGATTACTAGGTGAAAATAGGGCTGCAAAACAAATGAGAAATAAATCGTGGTTTGCTAAATACATAACACACTTGCCGGGCGTGGTTGAAATGAAAATTAAGGGGTTACCCTGCATGTGACACACTAACTACCAACTTAAGATGAAAACAAAATAATCCAACATACTTCTAATATATTTACTATCAAGTAAAATGCAAAAATAAATTGGCTAAAAGGCCAAGTAGCGGTAGCAAACTAATAATTCATAGAGAAACGAGCAACGAATTTAAAGTTGGACTTAAAATAAAATTCGTTTCGTTGAGTTATTTATGTGATGGCAAGCGAATGGAAAGCGCTAATTCTAAAAAAAATATCTTTGTTTGTTAACGCTGTTATTAATAGTTTTGTTCCGACAGCTACATGACTGTGAGATGGATAAATGTGCATGAAAAATGGAAATTACATTGGATGCTAGCTGTACAAAAAGTAATGAAATAAATGCTAATTTAATTGCGATGGTCGATACTCAGTTGCTTTTGATGAGTGGTATTTATGATGCTTTGAGTACTTATTTAGTCACCATATTATAAATTTTATCATGGTAGTATTCAATATTCTCGCCTTGGAGCAGGGGATCTGCTATCTCATCTTATAATATGGTTGAGCTGCTCGATGTGTGCCATGTCTATCATTCATATTTGCACGACAGTAATGTTCGAAAGTTTGACGAGCATTCAATGCACAAGACTGTGACGTTTTGCAAGCGGCCCCCGATATACAAACTAGACAGCGACGCGATAAACTCAAAAAATAACGAACGAATTTTTGGGAAGGTTGCATCAATAGAAAGAGTTTGTTACCTGAGTAAGGTATATACGTATAATATATGATGGGGGCGGTGCCGCGGGTGCATTGGAGTTTGTAAATATGTCACGTTTAATATCATAGAAGTATCCACTAAAAAAAAACAGTTGGAAACAGCATCATGGACGCATCAGAGAATCCAGAAAACTACCCAATTAATCTCAAAACCATTACTTCAAATACCCTTATTGACGATACAAACTAAATTAGTTTGCGGTAAGTACTCTAAATATTTAAACTTTAACCAATAACAATTAATAATTCAAAAGATAATTAATAATACCAGCAAATAGTTTGTGAGTTTCGTGAAATTACTGGAGCTATTAATGATGATTAATTTTATTGACAATTTTCAATGGGAATTTCGTTCATTAAATCTGTTTATTTATGTTAAACCAACAAAGTATCTCAAAGTCAAACTCAAAATCATTTATTCATTTAGGTCACAAAGTGACGCTTATGAACGTCAAAGATTAAAGTTAATTACTAGATGATTCTACATTTACATTTACTGCCACGTTCGCAATGCAATAGGTAGAACCACGAGAAAGAACGGGCAATAAAACTCGTGAGAACGGGCAATAAAACTCGTCGTATCCATTCAATTTCATGCAAAAGTTAGAGGGTATTTTTTTTATTATACTCGTTGTAACGTTTTCCCTACTTAGGGTGTGTTTAAATGAGAAACGTGGTCAAAAGTTACAATAAAAATTTATTTATTTCTCAAATAAATTTAAACATCATTTAGCAAGCGTTTCACTAGCGAAAAAATTACTATTTAAATTTTATTAAAAAAAGATATAAACAGGGTCGCGTGATTCGGCGATGGTAAAGGTTTTGTTGAGGGTCCGCCTGCCGGTTCGTCCAGGAGAGGTGGTCACTTAGCTCGTCTCGCAGCCGCCAGAAAAGGAAACGGGTACAGCCAGCGCCTCAGCATTTATAGCAACTCGAGGTGCGGTGTCTGAGGTGAGGGGCGAAGAATGCAGGCGGCCGGGCGGCGGTGTCATCACGACGTCACAGCGACGTCACATCGTATCTATGAGAGTCGACGAAATGAAATGTTATAGTATTATTAAAAATTAGAGACAAGGCTAAGTATGGAGATGGAAGCAGTTTATCTCGCTCATTTTGTAGTCCAGTGCGTGCACCATTTTCATTGTGTGAAGTGCCTGATTCGTTTGTAAGAGGGGCTGAATATCTTTTTGTATACTAATAATTCTCAAAAGTAGTAAAAACTCTAGCGGCTCTAGTAAAAATTATGTCAAGACTATTTCAGCATTAAAATTTTATTTTCTGTGAGTGTGTATGTGTAATCCATCGATTATTTATTAACATGCACCGTGAAAATAACTCCTCCAATATTATACTTCTCATTAAGTTCGTTGCGGGTTTCAAGACAGTTTAATTTTCGCCGGAACTTTACGAGTGTCATCAATTGTCACCGCCTCTAAACCTAGCTGCAAAATTAAAAAATATTTGCACATGGCTTGAACGGCTAAGTACGTCGACAAAAATATTACAATTTGCGAAATCGGTCAGCAAATGGGTGTGTTCTAAACAGACAAAAAATATGCTATGCTTACTCATCTCTATATACTCGAATTGGCTACATTTCTCAAAGGTGGTATAGCAGTTCAGATTTGGAAGCGAAATAAATTAAGGCATTTAGATTTTATCGTTATTAGTATGAATTTAACGCAAATTTACGTAGCGAAAAATGTCTATGTCTAATTAAGTAATCATACATAATTATTACGAGGTCATACATTATATTACATAACGTGTTACCATAATTGTACTGTACTGTAATACGCCTTACATAAAAATACCAAAGTGCGAATATTTTATATGATAGTTATAAATTAATTTAGCCCCGCATATCATGGAGGTCAGGTATAATTTATTTCAGTTGTAAAACGCGATCCATGGCCATGTATTACAAACGGTTATCAATGTTGAGTTGACTTGCAACACTTAGTAATGTTTGTCTAAATGTCTAAAATGTTTGTTTCAAGGTTTTGTTCCACTTGCCCTCTTAGTATATGTGACCCAAATCTTGCAAGCTACATTACAAGGCCTGTCAACCACGACATTTTAGTTTCGATGTTAATGCATTTTTGTGCTAAACTTGATACGATAGACTTTGGAGTTAATCTCAATCAGCCTATCGTAGTCTACTGCTGGACATAGGGCCCTCCCATTACGTGCCAGACCTTCCGCATCTAGCTGGGGGCCGCACTACATTACGCTTACCGAGTCGTGGTTTCCACTCTAGGCTACTCTTGCTTCATCGGCCATCAGTCTTTCTTGAGTTAATATTACTTATTAATTTGTATTAGGTAGATTGTCCTCGTTATACATACATTAAAACTAAAATTCAACGCGTTACGTGTTAAATTACAAATAATATAAACTTTTTTAGGATTATTATAATGAAAGCAAATTAATTGGCTTACACTTCGACGTTGTCACAGAAAGTTGGTAGCCGGTCAGCTGTCAGAATTTAACGTGACCGTTGGTTATTGCAACCTTTTAAGTGACCTTTACTAACACGTAAGGTTGCTTAGGTCAGACGTTTTAGAATAAAATAGAATTAGCACTAGACTGTAGATAGCGTTCGTTTTCCCTTGAATAATAGTGAAAATAGTCCGTTTTTATTTCATTATCTGCTACAAAGCATCTTGTTGATTCCATTAGTTCCTAAATAAAATATTTGAAATATTTGGGCTTTAACAGAATCAAGAATTTGATTATTCGTTTAGGCGACAAATCACGATCTTACGCTGAAAAATGTAACAGTCGCAGATTATTTAAAGTCAAATAACATGTTATTTTATTTGTTGTAAACTATTTCAAGTGCATGCGCATACATTTTATATATAAAAATAAAGGGTGACGGGCAAAAATGTATGGGATGCGTACCCACCGACCAATAACGACCAGACGTATATCGTTAAAAAGCTCTTTTCATGCTCGTATTAAGGGAGCTAGTCTCAACTCGTTGTGGGGAAAATGTTAAAGTTACTTAAATTATATCTATTAAAATAAAAGTTATTAGTTTCAGATATTTTATCATTGTTATAATGGGAGCTAGTCTCAATTTGTGGGGAAAATGTTATAGTTACTTAAATGATATCTATTAAAATGAAAGTTGTTATTTCCAGATATTAAAAAAAAGCCGTGTGGTTGATGGCATAGAATACAAGTGTCACCACCCCCTATCTTTCCGTGGGTGTCGTAAGAGGCGACTAAGGGATAAGACGATGCAAATACCATCTTTGAGTAGAGACGGAAAACTCGACATCAAACCCTAAACGACTGCCTCGTTGGTCTCGCTGTATAAATGTGCACGTGGGATCGGGAGATCCCGGGTTCGATTCCTGGGTCGGGCAGTGTTATTGGGTTTTTCAGTCACGAAATTCTCAGTAGCAGCACGGAGTCTGGTACGGCACTATTGCCGTACCAGACTCCGTGCTGCTACTGAGAATTTAGGCGTGAGACTATGTATGTATGTATTAAAAAAAAGGTGTTTAAAAGTTAAAAATCCCTACGTAAACTATTAATGCAAGGTGTAACTGCCGAAATGCTTATTGCGTACGCGTCGCCCGCCGGCCGCCCGTCACACCCGCGATCGCCGCCTTTGTTTGTACCGAACGGCCTATTTCACCCACCCGATGCCAACAGATGGCTGCCGAACGTACACGAACGTAGTGAGATGCAGTGTGGTTCTTTTGTTCGCACACCCACACGCCAGTCGTCAGCTTACGTTCGTTTAGCGAGGACTACGTCATTGTGTTTTTACTGAATCCCTACAAAAACTTGACCTATGCATTCCTACCGGACTTGTTATGTGCTAACTGTGTGACCTGTGCTTGTTTATTGGACTTTCCGCGAGTCACAGAACATGCCATTCAAATGTTTGCATTGGGCTCCTACCAAGTGAAACTTGCAAAATCTTATTGCGCTGAACATTTACAAAACGGCCAGTATATGATAGAAGTATTTTGGGAGGATGCACGCGGTGACATGCAGTTATGCAATATGCCTCAAAATAGTTAGCTATTAAGGGGACGCATTCAGTCCAGACATGTTAGATCGAGAACATATTACTGTTATATTTTAATACACAGGGATCAAATCGGCATTAATGGAATATGTCAGTATTACTGCACTTGTTTGACTAGGCGAAGAACGGTAGGCAACTGTGCACACATAACGTCAATAATATGGTACATTGGTTACGCAAGGCATGAAGTGTTCAATCCTCCAGCAGCATTTTTAAATTGTGTAATCGTAGACAACATAGATCACTAGTTTTTAAATAATAAGAATTCTGTTTGTAAATCAGTAATAAACGATTTTTACTCTAGGTTTTTCTATTTTAAGTTTCTTTTTCACGATTTGACTGACCTCATACTTAACATTATAACGCTTAAGGTATATGGAATCCACACAAAACAGTTTTTTTAGATAGGTATCTAGAATTAACAACTTTTATTTTAATAGATATCATTTAAGTAACTATAACATTTTTCCCACAACGAATTGAGACTAGCCCCCATAATAACAAATGATAGACATAAAAAGAGCTTTCTAACGACATACGTCTGGTCGTTATTGGTCGGTGGGTACATTCCGCCCGTCATCCTTTATCCTAATTCCCGTTGAGAATATAACTACTAAAGAAAATAACTGGCAATAAACTTAATAGGAATTATTTCTTGGAGTTTATGGGCACTACTATTTATTAATCGTCATAGATTGCTGTGTGATTATAGAGAGCTGCAACCACTTTTGTAAATACAATCAATATTTTATAGATAAATAATATCCTTTACTCACCGTTTAGTTTAAAAGGTAATTTAAACTTATTAATTGACGAAGCTTTTTGTAAAGGCATGGCACACTGGCTCATAAAACATCCATTTATTTTGTGAAGACGGGTGCTAGAAAATATGGTTTTTAGGTGTAGTAATAAACATTGTGTGTTTATTTTGTACAAATAATCTCAATGTTCTAGGATGGATGAGATACAAAATAAGAATCACGTTCTATTGCAATTAATGCCAACTGCGCCTACAAGCCATGAAGTGATTTAAGACCCATACTAACCATTGTACCAGACACGGGCTGCTTAGAAGAATGTATTATTAGAGTCAATATTGAACCATCCATCATTAATAATTCTACTTTTAGACAACTGGAAAACTCAAGAAAGGACAAAACACAGAAAAGCAAATAATTCCTTTCAAAGACACTGAAACAACTTTTGCCAAAACATTTCACTCAGTAACAGAATACAGTTTTCGGTTTCACTCAATCGAAACAAACTTATGTTTCAAGTACGTGACTTCATTGCGAGAAATATATTTAAAAAGAAGGGAAATGTAGAAAATTCTATATTGCCAGTTTAGAAACTCGATCATTCGATACTGTGAGAGCCTTCTGAGTTTACACGCTATGCCAAGGAAATATTTTAATATGTAAGTTGGTGCCACGTTCTTTGCGTGTTGTAGTTGGTGTGTTGTTATGGATATGTAAATGAAGATACAGTATTCCTTTTTTGTCATAAATGATGATTAGGTATGACAAAATTACCCAAGATAGAAATGAGTATGTCGGTGGATCAAACATAGCACTCGCTCTCTTAGACATGCCTCTGGCATTGCTAACCTTAGGATCATATATATTTCTCCCTACAGCATTATAGCTGGGTAGACGCCTCTCGTTAAAACCACCATACTTGCCGCCCCTAGCATATCCAGAACTTTCTAATACATCTAGATCATCTTACCATCTCCGTTTGAGTCTGCCTCAGAATCTTACAAAAAGATAAAGCAAGACGGTCTGTGACTTCCACCCCTAATCAAATCATGGACTCCGTTAGTTCTATTCACGTTTTTCATAACACACTTTAATTATTAATTAAACGGCTGGTCAACATGTTTTTATAGATTTATGGTCGAAAAGACTAGACCGAAAATAAAGTACATCAGGCAAGTACCATTGGCAAAGTCCAAAGCTTCCAAACGAATTTGAAGGCAAAGAACTTCAAAGGATTAAATGATTCAAGTAGTCTCAGGAAAAGCTTGTGCGTCTTACACCCGCAGTCAATTTAATTAAAAGTTTCGACTCAAATTTAAAGCAAAAAACCTGCTAACTTTTATAATTAAACATAGTTGCAGACAATGAATCCTCTGTTTTAGCGTTGTAAGAATGAATACGATACGTGCACAGTGGTTAGTAAATTTAAGTGAATGATGTGATTCGATTCCCAGATTGATATTTAAAATATCTTTGGTTACTTGTACAGTAAAGTCCTCTACAACTGTGTGTTTGACTAGGTTTCTGGTAATTCTAATTTATAGTTAGACAAACTAAAAGCGCTGTTGTGAAAATAGCATAGCTAACTTCACGGGAACTCGCTAGTAATCTATATCAACATTACATTTCGTTCTCAGAAAATTCATAGCAATGTGCCCAGTTTGTAGTCTACCGGGCACAATATTGTGAATTTTCTCCCAAGTTTTATTTATGAAGAATGTTTTATTGACTTTCTAATGTCAATATTTTAAACAATCTTATTTTCGACTTTTAATGAGATTTGAACAACCTCGTTGCGCGCGCGCCCCGTGAGCTAGAAGTCGATACCCCCAGCATGGCAGTCGGTTGGTATTTCCATTAGGCTATCATTGTCACCCCCGTTTGATCTCCACCTTGTCGTGGTGGGGGGGCCCACTACTACGGGGACACTGTGGATTGGACACCCGCGGTGAAGCTAGGAGAGATCCAGGAGGGGACGCTCCGCGTGGGCTTGGAGGGGCCTGCGCAGGATGCGTCCAACGGTGCGGGTGCGGGGGACAGTTCTGTCTGTCCCTCGCGGTCGGGCGCGGTCGTGGGAGGAGAGGCGTGTCGGTGTTGCGTTGCTGCGCGCCCTATCTCCCGCGACCAAATGGGGCGCACCATTCGATGCGTCACGGTGGGGCCGCAGAGGAAGAGGAGATGCGGTGTTACGTTGCCGTCCTCCCTATCCTCTGCGGCCGCTGAGTGTTTTGGCGGCGGAGCCCAACACCTTAATCCGCAGCCAAGGGGGTTTTGTTCGGGGCCCGCCTGACCATCTGGCGGGCCAATACCCGTCGGGGGGTAGTGACGAATGCTTCGGCGATACCTTACCCTCCGACACACGGGTACATGAGAAAGTCGAGGTGGTTTTTAGTGGTTACACCACATACTCCGGCTCTCATTTCAAAAAAGTGGGTATATCGTCCCTTTATTGGTAAAACCGATTATCTACACTTTTTTTACAAAAATGAGTTATTTACACCAATCTACTCAACTTTTTGAGCTTTATCTACAGGTAAAACCGATTTTTCGATACGATGCATAGTTTCCGAGATAGATACGCAAAAAACCAATTATAATACAAGCTTTTAGGTAACGTCTGCATTCAATAACAGCTAAAGTCTTATACCTGTACGATTTTTTTGAAGCCTTGCAATCAAAAACACATTCAGTTTCATATCTTATTTTAGTTGCAATTTGCTTACACTCTGAACATACTGAAGCATTGTACTAATACAAACTAAAATTCTTTAAATGGTTCTGGTTTTGCTGGATTATTGGTAAGTAATCTTACACATTAAAAAGAAAGTAAGTAGTTCTACTTGTTTTTAACAGAACATAATCCTTCGCACTTGTGCAGATTTTAATTCATTTAAAAGAGATTAAGCAGCTTTAATTGTTTTTCCACAACATCAGAGATTGTATCGTTTAGATTTAAATACAAGTAAAAGCAACTATGCTTAAATAGTTGTTTTTGACCGAAGTGTATGGTGATGTTTTTACATAAGTATTTTCAGCTAAAACCAAGACTAATGTTGAGATTATGCTGCAATGTATGAATATGAAAATAAATAAGGGGTATGCGGCTCCGGGAAGCAGCAGTACACAGTTTTAGTGCAGTGAGAGTTGGTAGAAAACAACGCACTGTCATAGGATGGCCGCTCATAATAATGCTAGAAGGGCTTTTCTGAACTGGCTGCGGAATGGTAAACCTCGCACTGGGTTGATATTTGAAGAAATGAAAGACACGCGAATGATTTTTAAGCAGAGATTAAAAATTAAAATTAATATTTTGGCATCTGAGCACAAATAATAAGAATTTTTAAAATTTCTGGAAAGCCACTCACAGATTAAACCTAAGACCTGCAGTTCCTATGAATGTCGACGGCGTGACTGAACCTGGAGAAATTGCAGATATGTTCAGAAGTCATTTTACGGTAACGCCGCGTCAAGTTGTCATCAGTCAGGAACGTGTCACGCATGATATCATGTCTGTAATTCCATTGAATATTTCAGCAAAAGAAATAGAAAAACATTCTTAAATCTATGACCAGGAATCAAGGACATGATGGCCTCAGCATAGAATATTTACAACGTGCTGGTCCGCATCTGCCGAGGGTTTTATCTATGCTATTTAACTTTAGTGTGCGGCATTCCTATTTATCAACAGAACTGATGAGAACAGTAGTTGTACCAATAGTCAAGAGTAAAAGCAAGGATGTGGCAGACAAGGATAACTATAGGCCTATATCCATAGCGACCGTAATAGCCAAGGTACTTGATTGTGTGATTGAGCGTAGAATGACTGAGCAGCTTAAACCACATGATTCTAAGTTCGGCTTTAGAGCAGGTGTATCGACCGAAACTGCTATTCTGGCACTCAAAAACAGATAGGAACACCCCTGTGTATGCTGCTTTTTTGGACCTCTATGGTCGGAATTGCGGGAGAAATCCACACCTCATGAGCTAATCAGCCTTCTCCAGTACTGGTATGGCCACCAAATAAATCAGGTTAGATGGTCGCGTGCATTTTCTGGCTAGTACCTATGGGCTGAGGTGTGGTGTGAGGTAAAAGGTGACGTCCCCAGCGCTTTTCAGTCTATACATCGATCAACTGATCGAGGAGCTCAGTAGCACTGGTGTCGGATACTCTGTTGATGGTAAGACTATCAACAGTATCAGCTACTCGGACGACATGGCATTGCTGAGCCCCTCTGTTGATACACTCAGACGTTTGCTTACAGTGTGTGAACAATATGCCACTGCTCATGGCCTACTTTACAAAAAAGCGATTCGGGAAAAGCGAGGTTATGATTTTTCGAATAAGTTGCAGAACACCTGAGGCTGGCCCGCCAGTTTACATTTACAGGGTGACACTGAAAAGGGTGTCACAGTTTAAATACCTAGGACACCTTTTGAATGAGGACTTAGGTGATGATATTGATGTAGAGAGGGAACGAAGGGCGTTGTCAGTTCGATGCAATATGCTGGTCCGCAGGTTTCCTAGGTATACTAAGGAAGTTAAAATTACTTTGTTCAAGGCATACTGAGACTAGTTACACCTACAGCCTCTGGCTCAGATATACGCAGAGAACCTACAAAGCTCTTCGCGTGCAATACAATAACGCATTCCGGGTACTATTGGGGCTTCCGCGGTTTTGTAGCGCGTCAAGCATGTTTGCTGAGGCAAACATAGACAGCTTTAAAGCGATCATACGCAAGAGAACTGCATCTTTGATGAGCAGGTGCAAGACTATTGCTACTTGTATGGATCCTTATTAAGCTGGGCTATTGGGATGGATGTTTAATGGATTGGTCTAGGTGAACACTATGGATGGTAAACGGCACCCGCTCTAAATACTCTTATAGTATGTCGAAAAGGGGCAGGCGGTGACTCGCCAACTCACTGGATGGGCCCTCTCTAGATAACCGCCAAGGCAAACAAACTCTGCCATAAACAACAAGAGGGCAACACCGGTGTGAGCGGCTAGGGGTGTAGAGCGGTGCGGCACCGGTTTCGCCATCGCAGGCCTCGTGACCACGGAGGCCCGGAGCAGGTTTCCCCGTAATTACGCCCTTGACAATGACACTTCCACCCCCGAGCAATTAGCTCTTGTGGCTTCCCTCTGGCCGGGCGACCAAGGCAAGCCAGAGTCGAGGGTCCTGCGGGCACTCTTGGTAATCCACTCCAACAAGCCAATAAAGGCAAGCCGGAGATGAGGCCCTGACCGAACCCTCTGAAGCAATCGGGACGGCAGTGTCGCCACACACATTCAGCTCGCCACAAAGCTGCCCTGCGGTTTGTAAGCTGTCTTTCTATCCTGTAATATAATATATATCACAAAATAAAGGTGATGTTTGAAAGCTGTTACTATACCCTCTGAGATTGCGTTAGTGTCATGATGAGGTTAACGATAATGACTGCCCCAGAGGGGTTTTATTATTATCTACACTAATATTATAAAGAGGAAAGATTTGTATTTTTGTTTGTTTGTTTGTAATGGATAAACTCAAAAATTACTGGACCGATTTTAAAAATTCCTTCACCATTAGAAAGCTACATTATCTGCAAGTAACATAGGCTATATATTATTTTTGAAAAAGAAGGGTTATGTAAAATATTTGGCTTTTTCGGGTACGTGAAGTAGTTCCCTCAGGACGCGGGTGAAACCGCGGGAAACAGCTAGTTATTAATAATATATCATTCTTATAATTTTCCTCCTTTATTCAGTTTTTACTGTCATGTAGATAAGTAATGATTATTTGGTATTTTTGTTATTATAAAAATAGACCAGGCTTGCTGTAGTTCGTTGTATGAACATTTTGCAGATAGTCTACCACAATTCTTAATTTTACTCAAGCAAAACAACATTTTAATTTTTTGAATTTTCCCTTGTATATATTAATTCGTTTTTTTTTTATTAATATAAGACTTAATTTAATTATATTGTTAATCATTTAAATAAATACCCTGTCTAATCAACTTTATGATTCAATAAAAAAATATTAAGCAAAACCAAATATCATTTTTAAAATTTCAATTTGTAGAATGTTTCAGAGTGTTATTTTTACAGTTGTTTTTGGTATCTTATAACTTTCTTCGAAAGGTTACAGTGAAGCTTTAAGATAAGCTCCAAGTGATTTAATTAATGATATATGTCCGTATTTATGCAAAAAGGAACCACACAACAAATTTCGATTTTTGCTTTTTTTGAAGAATACTAATTTAAAAGTGGTTTATTTTCTTGTTCAAAAAAGATCCACATGATTTTTCCCTTGGAAACAAGTTATACAAAAAGCAGAAAGGAACCAACAGCAAAAACACACATTATACATATTGCAAAACCGAACCATAGCACCATGGGACTCGTTTCATCAAACAAATAAACCATATAAATTCCCTGTCATTTTATACAAAACAGATCCACAGATACTTGGTACCATTATACATTAAAATATTTCTATTTTTTAACAATTATTATAAAACACAAAATGGAACCAAATTTCCGTGGTACCGTTATGCCTAAAATAAATTCATATTTTAATGACTAATATTTTTTTTGCTAAATGGTACCACAAGCATTCGGTTCTACCATGTATAAATAAATATTGTTAACAGCAGAACCACAAGTACGTGATTTTATTGTACTGCGGAAGGCGTTAACTTAAAGTTCGAAATTCTCGCTGAAAGTGAGAGTTTCTACAAAAACCTGTACGCATCATGGAAGTCTAAAGTCTTGAAACCAGGCAATGATGACTATAGAGCCCAGCTCCCGCGCCAATATACGGAAAACATCCCTGATGTCAACCAAGGCGAGGTAAGAGAAGGTCTCGGGCAACTTAAGAACAACAAGTCTCCATAAGATGACGAAATCACCACAGACCTCTTAAAAGCAGGAGGGACTGTAGTCCTGAATAATAATCCATAAGCATAATTACTTATATTATAAGTTATTATGCTTATGTCGTTATTCAGGAAAAAACAAGTAAATGACCTCCCTGAAGATAGTGTTTGGCATTTTTTCAAGCATTATCAATAAAGTACTTCTATTTTTATGATTTACAAACATATTTTATTAATTGTTCCATTATAATTACATGATTGCAGGTAAGATATATGTAATTTAGTTACATAATTATTATGTCAAACTTTTAAATAATTATTGCCACAAGTTTAGTTTTCGGTAGATAATCGGTTTTACCAATAAAGGGGCGATATATGGAACATGATAATCACATATGACATTTAACTTTGTGTCTATAGATTGAATATTTGTAAAGTCCCATGTGATACTAAATTTACTCTTATTGGTAACCTTTTTTAGACAGAAAATGCTTTGTAGTTATTGTACCTCCCTATATCACGAGTACGCAATAAACTTACTTTTATTTCGGTACCAATAAAGTCTAAAACTATATCTTTTGCTCCACAATTCTTCAGTCTTATATGTGGGGTAACCCTTTGTAGTGTGTGCCAATATCGATAAAAATAAAAGCAATCCCAAAGAGCTCGGCCTGATGTTAACAGCCCGAATACATATATCATGGTTATAGGAATATATAGGGCTTGTGTGTTAGAGAGAAGAAAGATTTGGCGCGTATTTAATATTTAATCATATTTGTGTAATTTAATTTTCGCAAACATAGTATTGCTTTATTGACTTATTAAAATAATGCGTGCTGCTTTTCGTGTAATGCAACAGGAGAATTATTTATTCTTTAAAACTACACTATTACAAGAAGAAAGAAGTAGAAGTTTTATATAAGGTTTTGATGATTATTAAATTAACTTTTTCTCCTGTGTTTTTATATGGAATCTAATAATCACGTTAATCAACTAACCCTTCGTAATCAAGAAACTTGTAAGACGGTAAAAACGTTAGCAAAACCATACATAATATGTTAACATGAATAGCATCCGTTAATGAAACTTGCTTATTGCATACAAATCGTGAAAGCTTTAAATCGACCAGCAGTTTGGACCGCGTGACAACCTTTGCGATCCCACGGACATGGCTTAAACTTTAATTAATCCCCTTAACATTTAAAATAAACTTCTGTTATTTGATAAATAATGAAAGACAAGTCCAAAAACAATATATTTTAATGGCGTATCTGGACCGCAATCTTATGGTAATTACTACACAGCTAGGGCAGAAAATAATAATTATAAAACAAATACATAGCCCTTATCCAATACATCTCAGAGTTGCTAAACAAATAAAAACGGCATATACACTTTTGTACGCTTATCCGCTACAAACCCAATGTATTCTTATTCAACTTACATGAAAATAAATGAAACCGTATATAAGATGATATGAATAAGGTCAGGTATCATCTACTCCACCTACTTACATATTATATAATAACACAAAATTGAAAACATTTCCGTGACATACCTACACAATAAGTAGGGTTATATTTTAATATAGAACGGGACTTAGTTGGTTACGCAGCCTTCGGCGGAAACACGCTATTAGGCAATTGTGTTACGGTTATAGAAAAAGCCAACCTCACCTGCAAGTGGTGCACCTGCCGATCAACGGACGAGGCTCTGGCAAACAAAATATCCCGATAAGCGGCAATAGGCTCGCCACCTATTACGTGGGATCAAAACACTGGCGAATAGTGGGCGTTTAATATGCCTCTGCCTACCCCTTCGGGAAAACAGGCGTGAGTCTATGTATGTATAGAAAAAGGTGAATTTTGTTTCATTTATTATTTAAGGGTATTCATTTGATGTACTACAGAGTGAATCAAAATTGATATCGGTTTGGCTAAATTTGATATGAAAATAAGTACTTAATGTTTTAAAACTTGCAAGCTAATCTAAAAATAAGGAAAACTTCAAGTAAAGGCTTGAGCGTAGGGCACAAGAAATTCAAATAAAATAAGGTGGATGATTCACTGTCAATGAAAATTTAAGGCACCTTTTATATACATATTTGTAAGTGAATGAAGTTTTGGTGTGCCATGCTGTTTTTACACTCCCAATTAACGGAATACTTTTGATCTGAGAACACCATCATGATCGGTTGCTATTCACCTTGGCACCCGGGGAGCGCTTTCCAGTACCACCAAATTTGACAGAATATTGGTTTGTCCACAAACAGACTGCTGTCTGACCTCCACAACTTAAACCTATGTCATTGAATTCAATGCTTATGTCTCCTCACAACAACTGTAAAACCTTTCACAGGTCAAGTCATAATTTACTATTTGAAACGCACATAATTTTGAAAAGTCATAATAAGTACGCCGTGGGCTGGCACTCGATACTCTCTGCATGGCAGTGTCGCTCCACTTGGCTATCGTTGCCAATATTTTGTTATTTAATCTTCGATGTAATATTATTATTATTTTGATTTTGAATATACGAGTATATGCATGAATGAAACTCACAGTCATTATACTGTAAATGTTAACACAGAATTGAGTATCCATCATGTAAATGCATGCACCACGCACTGTTTGGTTAGAATTATTAAATTCCTAGTATAAGATAATATTATTTTGACTTACTAATTCCATGTAAGTTCATTAGCTTTGAGAGGCGAGGGTAAACCTCAGAATTCTTAGAAAACTACTGCGTTGGTCGCAGTCGCTTCGTTCAAGTTTAACCCTCCAGTTGCAGTGCGGTCTTTAAGTCTACTGCGAACTAATATAATTTATTTTACTTCAAAAATAAACAACCATCTAGATAGTGCTTCCATAGTATTTTAGAAAAGGCGAAATGCTAGACCTCAATATTCCTGTGAGTTTCATAGTAAGTGCAGTTGTTGTGCAATATCTGTATTCGCTCTGGCTCATACACATAGCTGTATGTTAAAACGCTACGAAGCCAATGCATACATATATATAAAGCGAAGACGGTTAAAACAATAGGAAAAGTTATGGCATGTAGGTAAACACAAAGGTCCTCTACCTGAACCTACGCAATACAACAGTATAGATACTGTTATATCCAGATATTCTGTGACAAGACAGGAAAAAATATTTAGAACTATGTCATGTCCCTACAGGGCAAAAAACTTTACTTCAATATTAACTCCAAGCCAAAATAAACTGTTCCCAAGAAAATGCGGCCAGGGATATTCTGTGTCAATAACCTGGTTACATGGAAATACATAACTTATAAATCGACCTGTATTACTGGTAGAATAATCTGTACCACAAATAAATGGAGCAAAAAATAACCTACATCTCGCTACAAGCTACATAAATCAATATACGCAAAAAGTAAACCATATCCCGAAATAGTGAATAGGTAATTTTATTACCAAGGTAACGTTAGCCATGAGAGGCTAATAATTGTATCGAGATAATTGGTCGAATAACTAGTCATAGTAATAGTGGTGTCATGTTTTGGCAATGTTATTATAATGTAGGTTTATTTGGAACACTAGATAATTATTTGGTTTCATTTCATAAACACATTATTGTATGATAATAATTATTGATATTACATTTACTCGTGTTTATTTTACGTTATAATAAATATATTTCCTTTATGTTACTGCAATTCATTTGGGAAATATTCGTCTATCGTTTACGGGAGCAGGACAACGAGTTTACAATTAATAATTTGAGCCCCAAAGCTCATTCTACGCCTTTGCCCAAGGCAGAGAGGTGGGTATGATTGCATGAATTGGGGTAGATTTCCAACATACAACGGACGGGTACAAAGAGTGACCAGACTCAAAACGAGTGTAATCCCGTGTAGAAATTGAACGTTTGGGGCGGAACATATCTGACGGAAGATGCGTCGAACGTATCTTCGGTCGCGTCTATTCCGTCAAATGAATCGGTACACATCTGACGGAAAATGCGTCGAGCGTATCTGCACACATTCGCTGAAAGCGTGGAATGCACACATATCAGGGGCCCAATTCCGCTAAATAAATATAGTCGCGATATCATGTCAGTGTCATACTTACGTCACAAAAAGCTTATTCTTCTAAATTATATGATATTTGAATGAAATTGTAACGAGATCGTATATGTGTCAACGACAAACTGTTTAGTTTAAATTATACGATAATGACATAAGCTTTTCAGAATACCGCTTTTAAATCCATTCAAAATATGATATCAATGTCATATAAAAATAGCAGAATTGGCCCCCAGTTTGTTCGTGCAGGGCCGTACTCAGGGCAGCTCAATATTTTGCTGTCATATTCTTTTAAGTACCTTATCATTTTTCGTGTTCGCTGATGTTATGTAGTCACTGAAGTCCTGTAGTTATTTATTGCAATTCGAGTTTGACTATTAAAAATATGTCGGACTTCGGAGATTTCTTATAGTAGCCAACAAGCGTTATTTGAATATATTTCCTATATAGTTATGGAGGTTCAAAAATAAAAGACGATGATACGATTTGGTTACGGTTTTTAACAAAATTTATGCAAATGATATAGAAGGGGTTACAATTGCAGAGCATGACACAAAATGTTTTCTATATAGGTATGTATGGAAATTGTTTCCGTGGACCTGTAGCTCCTCATACCCAAAAATTGGCCCTCGATTCAAGCTAGCAAGTATGCGTACACTCATAGCACATACTAACACTACATTATTCTACACATTTTGTTTCCGAAAAAATAAGAAAGGTCTGGCGGCCCTGGAATCTTACGATCTTAAAAATCATCGATCTGGGAAAGACATGGATATGGTATGTCCAATACCTACAAATTTAGCGTGCATACCTACGAAATTGGCGTGCATACCTACGAAACGTTGGGCAAATAAAATGGCTGCCATTTGGGTTGTACTCCAGAATGTAATCGATATCGATATGGAGCCGGTTAGAGGAAAATAATACATGTTTGTAGTAAGTTACTTTAGTTAGTTTAAATCTTTTGCCAGATTAGTTTATTCCATAATGTAAATGTGGGCGAACATGGCAAAGCGAAAGACGACCCTTGTATCAAACGTGTAACAAAATATTCTCTGAGAGCCAATACCGATACTGTGTCGCTGAGAAAGTACCGGACATGAATGGCACCATACATACGGTAATGAAACACACAGCCTGAAGCACTGATTCATCTTGGTTTTAGACATCTTTATGCACAAAAACAAAATTATTATGTTCGACATACAAGGATTTCACAGCAGATGTACCACAAACTTTGGCGAAAAATATGGCGACAGTGGCACGAATGACATTTCTAATAAAATATCGTCATGCTTAATTTATTCAGTAAACTATGGCTATCTCTTTTTTCAGTCAGAGATATCCCTAAGACAAAACGAGACAACACTATGTTTGGTGGCTTTATCTCGATTTCGTATATATGTGTATAGTGTAATTTTTCTATATGTACTATTTGCCCTCTCCATGTATATTCCTTACTCCTAGGGGAGTAAGGGAAGAACGGAAATCACATCTCATCCGATCCAATTGTCAACCTCACCTGCACGCGCTAGTGGTTCGTATGAATAGCTGGCGGCGGCGACACCTTAGTCGCCGTGGTGCTCCCTGCTAGATAACGAACGAGGCTCCGGCGACCGAGCAATGGCGGTATACCCATACACCTGGCTGGGCGACCGGCTGGGAGAGGCTACAGCGGCCTCGAGGACTAAATAACCCCCAAAATGTCTGGTGCAGAAGGCAACGGGAAACCACTGCACTAAATTCCCAAGACAGTCATTATGAAAGTTAAAGATAAAGAGCTGCGATCGCCATGCAATCCGCTTAGCAACCGGCGCCGTGTTGCGTCCGGAGCATGCGGTGTAGTAAGTTGGATACCGGCCATGGAGGAGTAGGAAACCAGGCTCCTGATGGAAACGGTGTTACTGGAATGTCTGTGAAATTACGTCAAGTTAAAGGATAGGAACTTGGAACGTCAGAGGCTTGCTTTATCCTGGAAAACTTGAAATCTTAGAGAAAGAGGTCACCAGATGTGGTTTAAGTATATGTGGAGTAAGCGAAACCCACTGGAAAAATAGCGGCCATATACGTACCGATACGCACATTATCTACTTCTCTGGTAATAACAACTATAGCCGGAATGGAGTTGCATTCCTCGTTCCTTTACAACTCAGGAACTGCGTGTTGGGTTATGAACCAGTAAACGACCGAATACTTACCATGAAAATAAAAGCTTCACCTGTGAACATAAACCTTGTGCAAGTCTACGCTCCTACCGGTGCTGCAAGTGATGACGTCATTGAGAACTTCTATACCGAACTCGAAGCGACCTTATCTAAACTCCCAAACAGAGAGATACTTATTATTTTGGGAGACTTCAACGCCAAAATTGGTGCACATTCTCACCAGGTAAACGAATGCGTGGGGAAATTTGGCCTTGGTATACGCAATGACAGAGGGGATCGCCTTATACAGTTCGCAACCGAACACAACCTTGTAATTGCAAACAGCCGATTTCAACATCATCCAAGAAGGCTATACACATGGACATCCCCGGACGGCAAGTACCGCAATCAGATAGATTATATCATGGTGCCATCACGGTGGATAGCTTCAATTCAAAATGCTCATACGCTTCCTGGAGCTGATTGTGGATCAGATCACCAACTCTTGATTGCAAACTTGAAATTAAAACTCACTGCAGCAAGAACCTCCGACAAACAAAAAGGCATCAGAGTTCGGGATCACATCATGTTTAGGGAAGCCGTAGAACAAAACTGGCACACATGGTCTGAGGCTGACACCGAAGAAGAGACATCTGATGAATTGTGGAACAGGGCAGTGAAACTCATTAAACTCGCGGCAGTGCAGTCACAATCGCCACCTGCTGGAATACGCAAGCGTCAACATTGGATGACCAAAGATACTATGGAACTGGTCACAGAGAGGAGAGAGATAAAAGCACGAGGCTCAACTGTTGAAAACTTAAATAGGCTGTCAGCCCAGATTCAGAGACAGTGCAGACGAGATCACAACGCCTATTTGCGACAAATATGCAAAGATATAGACCAACACGCCCACAAATTTGAATCCCGAGACCTCTTTAAAAAAATTCGCTTCATTACAAAGACTCTGTCATCTAAAACATGGGCCATTGAAGATCCCAATGGCAAACTAATAACAGAATTAGATGACATCTCTGAGACTTGGAGGAGATACTGTCAGTCGTTATTTCGTTAGTCGTTAACAGACGATACCCTTTCAGCTACATTCCATCCTCGTGCTGGTGTTCGCCAGGGATGCATAATATCGCCGCTTCTGTTCAATATATACACTGAACTCATAATGCGAATTACTTTGGAAGATTGGACAGACGGCGTATCAGTTGGTGGATACAAGATTGCCAACTTGCGTTATGCTGACGACACAACTCTGTTTGCAACTAATGAACGTAACATGCAGGAGCTACTTCTAAAAATGGAACGAGTAAGTCAAGAGTTTGGTCTTAAAATCAATCGCAGTAAAACGAAAATGATGATTGTGGACCGAGCAAACTCTAGCTTGTCAGAAGTGACTACAATGGCAGGATGTGAAGTCGTCCAGTCCTATGTATACCTTGGCTCTCTTGTATCTAACAACGGTGGTTGCGTGGACGAAATAAAAAGGCGTATGGCAATCTCGAGAAGCGCAATGGATAGACTGAAGAAAATATGGAAGAATAGAAACATAACTAGAGTCACTAAAACCCGACTAGTAAAATCCCTTGTATTCTCCATATTTTTATACGCCGCAGAGACCTGGACGTTGCGAGAAATTGAAAAGCAAAAGATAGATGCTTTGGAGATGTGGTGCTGGCGGCGAATGTTAGGGGTATCTTGGACCGAACATCGTACAAATGCCTCCATTCTTCAAGAACTTGGCATCAATCAGCGTCTGTCTGCTCTGGTACAATCTCGCATACTGAAATATTTCGGACACGTCTCAAGACGACATAGCGGCTCTATTGAGTGCTTGGTAGTTCAAGGTAAAGTGGAAGGTACAAGACCACGTGGCAGATCACCAATGCGATGGACTGATCAAATAAAGTCCGCGGTGGGTCAATCGCTTCAACAATGCACTAGAAGTGCCGGAAACCGGACGAGATGGCGAGATGTCGTCAAACGGGCTACATCAACCCCTCACACTCCCTCATGATGACCACGACCGCTCTGCCAAGAGCGAAACGAAGAAGAAGAATGTATATTCCTTACTCAAAGGTCAAAAATCACGTGGTGCGTGGTGCGCGCGACGTCGACGGATAATCCGTTAGTGCGCTCGACGTACTAAAGGATCTTCGGTCAGGTGTGAAAGGTTGAACGTTTTTCTATACATATTTTGTATGTATTAGCGTTACGCGACGTATAAAACGGGACGGATCTTCCGTCAGATATGTTCCGCCCCTTACAGTCAGGACAACGCTGGGCTAGGTAAGGAGAATGAGTAATATAATTGAATTTACTTATAAATAAGGACCATAAATAACTTACACAAATATCAATCACAATCACCGGATAATAAATTCTTCTGAAACTTATATAAATATCTTAATTTCCATTTCAAAATTGAATCCCTAGAACTTGTACACAATTGAATAGAGGAATATTGACGACTTCCGAATAACTCTCCCAATTCAATTCTATTGCTTACCCATGTTATTTACAATCATGGACCACTCCACTATATCAGGGCTATGCAAATTTATGTAAATCTACGTCCAGAATCCAGAGATGGTGTTTGAAAATTTCAGTTATCCGTACTGAATATTAATTGGTTGAACAACTTGAAATGTGTGGCTGTTGACCGGAGTGTGTGGACCGGAGTTTCTTGATTAGTATTGTCATTTCTGTGCTGAACGTAAGGAATATTCTATCCGTATATATAAAATGCTTGCGTCACTAACCGACTAATAGACAACGCACAGCCAAAACTATTGAGGGCAGGAAGCTGAAATTTGGCATGTTCTTTGGAGAGCGTAGGAGTGCACTAAGAAGGGATGTCTCGAAATTCTCACGGGATTGGGCAGAAACGGTTAAATTGAAATAAAAAGTGAGTACGTAGATGCGGGCATTTTCTAGTACTTTTATAAAGAATAGAGGGCGAATATGAATATTTCTTGATACGGTGGAGTTAAGGTGATATTATCTCATATTGGACTTTGACAGAATTGTAAAATGTGCTTAGAATAGAAAAATGACCCCAGGTTCCAAGACGGGGATACAACCAGAATACAGCTAGGACGATGTTATAATGAAATTAGAAGAAGTCATCATTATTTATTTTTTGCTAAGTTATGTCACAAAATTATGATCTTTCATGTTTTATTTTGTCATTGGCTGTTTCGTTTATCTTACACACACTTTTGATATTCGTAATTCAATAAAAGTGGAAAGACATCAACAGTATATCCAATAAGCGAGGGCGGTGGGGGCTCTAATAAGCGAGTGACCTATGGTTTCCTACAGCCACTACATGTTCTTGTAGAAAGCCAAATCAAGTTTAACAAGGTATATGACACAAACCAAATAATTACAAAACTATAATCTTCTAAGAATATAATGAATATAAACTTGAAGATAGCATTGTGGGATGTGACAGTGGATCTAGCGCAGACCATTACTTTGTAAAGATGCGGCTGTGACCCTAATGAGAGTTAGGGGGTGTTTGCCTTTGATACTAAAAATATTGCTTTATTTACGTAAGTTTCTTTTTGTATACAGAACTCACAATAGCTGGTGTAACTTCTTACGATGCTGACTGTTATCTAGTTCAAAAGTACAACGAGGTTAGAGCTCTTAGTTTGAATTCTTTTGAGACCCATCATTATAATTACTGATACTGAGATACAATTGTAACTACTGGTACAACTACATATTCGTTTTTAAATCTACAGAGGCTAGTCGTATCCTTCCAAAAAAATCTACTAAATGAATAATATCCATGTAGGTACTCCTGTGGGAAAAATTTAATTTATAAACTTTCTGACAATGGTAGTGCGGTGGCTGACCCGAAGTGGGTTTAATAGAAAGAAAACTAACTTATACGACGTATTCATGGATATAACGTAACTTATAGTGAAGTGTGGTTTTAGATTAATGGACTCTTTACAAATATTACTTGTTATGGATCTTAGTTAGTGGTAGCGAAAGCCTAGTGGGGAGGCCGACAGATTGCCTCGTAGAGGGTCTCGGGTTCGAATTGACGGCACGCACCAATGACTTTTCAAATTTAAGTGCGTATTAAATTGCTTATTATCGCTTGCTAAATGATGAAAGAAAACATCTTGAGGAAAGCTGCATGACTCGAATTCTACATAATGTTCTCAAAAGACATGTAAAGTCTGCTAACCCGCACTTGGCCAGCTTGGTGGATTATGACTTTACCCCGTCTTACAGAGAGAAGATGCCCATGCCCAGCAGTGGGACAGTATATATACAGGGCTTATCATATAGTACTTAGGCGGTTGACGCACTGCTGGCCAAGAAGCGATCATATTATCTCGGTCGAACACGAATAATAGATGTATATTCTGTCTGGACAATAAAGATACATAGATACATCCGAAGACTCAATCCTTCTTATCTCGCTGAGATATAAGAGCTATTAAAGATAACACTCACTCGGCGATACTTGCTTAGCGACGCTCGCGAGGAACTCGCCCGTAGCGCGTGCAGCATTGTGTATAACTAACTGAAGACCAAGTGGAGCGATTAATCACCTGTCGTACAGCCCAGCGACAAAACTGTAGTAACCACACAACCGCTGCTTGGCGTTCGCCTTCTCGTTTCCAGGAGCCAGCTTTACTCCTCCATACACCAAAATACGTCTTATTGTTAACCTTCATTTTATTAATCGTATGAAAGTCTTATTGTTAAATAGAGTTTTCTTAAAGTCAATCTGTAAGGCATTATTCTCGACTATAATCCAAATATAGCGCTTAAGAGAATTTTTGATCAAGCTTTAGTACTAAATATTATACTATGACTTCTACTCAGGCTCTTCTTAGTTTACTAAATGTAATGGTGTTGCTGGCTACACCAAATTAAATAATAATATATGGTCCTTAGGTCGCATACTTGTTTCCATTGTGATGTAGGCAGCAGACAGCAAAGGAAATACCTACGTTAGAAATACGCAAGTAGGTACTAAAGTTTTCCATTGTTAAAATCTTTGTCTAGTTATTCAAAAGATAATGTAGTGAGTGATAACCTATGACAAACAACGTAACAAATAATTCTTAGTTTATCGTGTTTCTTCTAAAAGTTCATTATGATTTCGTGAACGACGTGAACCCACAGCTTATTTCAACGATTATTGATTCTTTAGTCCGAGTAATGTACGAACTACGAAGGAATTATTGAATAGGTAAAGCTATTTAGTTACATACGTTTATTGTTCTAATTATTTATTACTGCACTTCATGGTTGGCGTACCTAGTGGTTTAAGCGTTGTTTGATACAACACTTTGTGTGATTCATAAATTCTTGTTTCGGCTCCTGTGTCCGTTAGTGGTAGGTTTGTAATGTCCGTAGTAACACAGGACTTAGCATTAGGGTGCGGGAGTGGTTCTTAAAAAGAGAACAAAAGAAGAAAAATAACATACGAACATACCTAACTCGAGCGAATTGTGCGTACTACGTATTTCCAACAGTTACTGAGTTTCATAACTTTTTTGTTTTAGGTGCGACATTAATTTTGATTTTGAATATGAATAGAGGATTTTATTTCGGACATGAGGTTTCTTATTCCTAAACCAATAAAAAATCAGCGTGTATACCTGGTTCATGTTCTTCGTCTCCCTGGAGCTGCCGTCTCTGAGATACGCTGCCTTGTACTCAAGTACCAATATGTGAAGCATGAATATAATATATGGAGAGTGATTTTGTGATGACAAACCAATATTAATGTATCGCTGTCTTTAGTATTTTGATGTCCACCTTTCATTCAATTATAAGCGTTTACGTTTGGTAAATGCTTTCAGTAGAGAAATATAGAGGAAGGGACAAATTCCATAGTTCCTGCGCGGGCGAGGGGCGCGGGAACCCTGGCCACAAATTACTTGGCAGGCTGAATTTGATATTTTAAACCCAGTTAGTAAGAAAACTAAAATTTTAATCAACCTGGGGTCCATAGGATTCCGTTACATTTAGTGCCGTGACCAGGATCCTTGTCAAAAAATGTTCTGGTTCACTTCAGAACAACGAGGAAGAACTAAAGGGTTACTACACAAACACAACGTAGAAAAATACGAACACAACGTAGAGAAATAACAATACATAACGTAGGAAAATATCGATCTAATTAGGCACAACTTGTTATTCATTAATCAATAGACGACCATGTTCATTTCAGAAAGACGAAATATTATATAAGTAATATAAGAAATAATATATAGATAATTGCCGTGCAATTATCTCAATATTTAATAGTCCGAGGGGGGCGATATTGCGCCTAAATGCCACGCTCTTGCACGTGTTATTTGTTTTAATGGAAATGCGGTACCTCTCATAACATTGCGGTATCTCGAAAGTAAACATATTATTGACCACATAGGTTCAAGCGCTTTACCTATAGCTCATGCGCATAATTTATACTGTATGTCGAGTTCGAGTCTCGACAGTGGTTATATTATTGGCTACAGAAAATGCTTTACGTTTTAATATCTCGAGTTCGACTCTCGATAATAAGCATATTATTGGTTACAAGCACTTGCGTATCAGGTTCGCTGTTTGAGTCCGATACGCGATGCGGACTAGCGATGGTTAGAACTAATTTTAGATAAGGAAAGAGAAGGATTTTATATTATATAGATTATTTTTATATGAAATCTGGTGTAGGATATTAACATGGCTTGAGATTAATGTATAATGCACACCAGAATATTTCGTGGAACACCTAGGTGTAGTTAAATCAGGTTAGACTCCTGAGCAATGTCTGTGACAATAACTATATTGTTGTGCAACTTCAACAAACTAGTCGCTGTATTATTAATAGCGTGTTCGATACCTGTATATAACAAGGGGGAATTATTTAAATATAAATAGTGTTTAATATTTTGTTGGAATTTATTACACTAACGTAGCAGGTTCGACTGCTGTTGCTATGGTATTTTGAAATGTTTTCAACAAACTTACTGAAATAGCGGGTTCGATTCCTGTTGCTACGATATTTCAAATTGGTGGCAACAAACGTATTAAATTACGAAATCTAGTTATAATATCTATCTTATGCATGCGCGTTCCTTGGATAAGCATCTATTAGTTTATTATATTGGTTTAGTTGAGATTCTTACAGAATGCATATGGTTTTTTATTGATGAAGTGTACACGAGCTATAATTGAGAAAAGGATTATTCTTAGGTCATATATCAGTAAACTTAGTTTTCTAACATGTTAGTAAGTAGATAAGGGTAAAATTTGTCTATTGCAGTATTTTGGTATTCTTTATAAACGCTCTAGGTTCAATTCCTAAGCATTGGTGAAAGTCGGCGGATATTATACTCATGTACTTAATGATCGGCGTCGGCTTTATAGAATTCGTACAATGTGATTTTAAATATTTTGGGTTCGATTCCCAAACATAAAAATAATACAAACTATTTTTGAACACAAAACTATTTTGTTAATTGTTGTTATTGTAGCAGGAATTAGTACTTCGCCGATAATGTGCGTCTAGAGATGGGTTTAGTGACCATTGTTTTAAAATGTTTTGTTTTCAAAATTGTTGCCCAAACTACAAAGGCAATGCAATAGGCCGAGATGTGGCACATGTTGTTTCAAAATACCAGCGTGTGAAAAAAAAGGGATAAAACAAAAAGGGAAATAAATTTTAGATGTTTATTAGTTAAAAGTAAGAAAGCTAGAAAGGAACTATTGTTCTTTTTGTATTATTGATGTCCTTTGTCCAAACGCGCAAACGCGCACGTGAAAAAGGCTCGGCTCGGCTACTTTGTTAAGACATGATTGCGCATGTGGCGCATTGTTTTAAGGAACTAAATGGCTTTAGTACGTAATTTACGCCGTTTTTAGGATGGGTTCGATTCCCACTGCGAAAGGAGCCATAGTTCTTTTGTATTATTGATGTGCTTTGTCCAAGGGCCAAGATCGGCTACTTTGTTAAGATATGACTGCACATGTGGCGCATTGTTTTGAGAAACGTAATGGCTTTTGTAAGTAATTTAAATTTTGGGGTGGGTTCGATTGCCGCCGTGCGTCATATGAAATAGATATTCTACACGTGTTAATTCTAAACATCAGTATTAAACCTAACTCTTCCAGTTTAAGCCAACTCATAATTGGGTTTAGCTGAGTATTTACAATACTTATTCATCTGTATTACAATGTGATTGCCAGTGGCAATGATGTATGTATTTGTTATGCCTGGTATATTGTACACATACCTTTTAAGAGCGCTCAATGTACCAGGGTTCGAGCCCCGGGTTTGCTTAGAGCTTGACATTGAGTTCATATTTCTCATGAGATTCAAGAGGTGTGTAAGCTGTATGCTAACAACGTCTTTATACATCCTAGACTCACATAGACATAATTTAGCCCTATCGTGTAATATTCGTAAACAGCTAACTTGATTCTGGAGTTCAAATAAAAATAATATTTTGTTGCTAGACTCATGCAATATACTTACTACGCATACTGAAAAATATTCATTGGTGATCCGCATCACATCTTCTAATAATCTGTTAGGTTGTATCCGGGTTTAGTACTCAAACAGAAGTCGTATATTATATGACTAATCGTGGAAGTTTGATACTCGTGTCATTTCATTTAAAATTCCAGGACCCTACGTCATCTACCACACGTGGTGTTGTAACCGTGGAGCTGTGATTACAAAGCAACGGCTTTCCAGTAAAGTGCAAGACAGCTGCAGTATGCGTCGAAGGACATATCTCGCATCGGATCATCTTACACAGAGCTAAGTTCCATTATCTTTACAACCTGTAAACGCGAACATCGAGTACCCCCAAGCAAATGGACTCCCTCTGATCCGAACACGCTGATATACAATATTAAACGAAGGTTTAAGTTACAAAAGCCCTTATGTGTATCGTTCGTTATATAGAACTTTTCTTTATGACAATATATTTGGCAACTGCATCCAACTGCACAAGTAATAATCGTAATTGTTATTTACGTTAACTAAAATCAGAGACTTAATAGAGAGGCAGATATCATGTCGATATGCTTAATGATCCGAATGAAGAACTGATTGGAGCGGCCATCTCGCCGGACGTTGTAGGTTCGATTCCCGCGCGTAAAATTCAGGCTAAATGGGAATAATTCCTAGTGTAGGATCGAGTTGAGAATTGATTAGTTGTAGGGACTGTCGAGTTATCGTCTGGGGAAACCGACTGCTGCACTATACTGTTGTTTACGACTATTTAGTTCATTATATAAAACTATTGCAACCACTTGTCTGTCAATTTTGATAAAACTAGTCTCTTATACGAGTGTGTGCGAACTATTTCAGCCACTGCTACCTGATGCAATGTACACCCGCTACTGAACCCGATTTCGACGAGTGAGAATGGCGAATCAGGTACCTTGATCATACCACGCTGCCCGTTTATCAAGAAGACATCTGGTATGTACACTCCCATTCTAAACATGGATAGGATGTCTTATAGAGATTATACTACTATTTTGAGAATTTATTGCTAAAACGCCATTTGGCTTATTGGAATACATAGGTTACGGGCAACTGGTGATTTCAGTTATGTGCGCTAGTTCTACTAAGAACTTTAGGTCTAAGGAGAAGTAGTATACAGATGGATAAGAATTTTAATAATATCTCATAGACAAAGCAAAACATTCGTATTTAATTAGACACAGTTGAGGCAACAATTGCTACAGGATTCTTATAAGCATCAATGTTGTCATAATATGGAGATGGACGGAGTATAGTTAGTTAGTGTATCGTACGGTGCGGCCTTAGCAAGGGTATAGTAGGGTTATTATTATCAATCAACTATAAGTTAGGATAAGTGGTATTGAAGCAGTGGTTATTTATTGGAAGTTGTATGATACTTGCCTATAGTTAATAGTGGAAGACCAGATGCAGTTTTAAGTGGCGTACTCTAATACATATGCTATTGTATCTGTAGTGAAAGCTCATACGCTATGACTTAGTCTACGCGTCTGATTTTCAGAGGGGGGAATGTAATGTTGTTGCTGGCTACACCAAATTAAATAATAATATATAGTCCTTAGGTCGCATACTTGTTTCGACATGTGTTTGTCTTATCACTACGATGGCGCCAACGTTCTGCAATTAGTAAACTCATAAATTCTAAGAGGTTGACAAATTTATAAGAGTTATGTGACAGGCATATGAGTAAAGAAATAGCCATGAAATATGAGAAAACATTTGCACTGTAGTGTTCACATGCGGTATAGTTGAGGATAAAAAAAAAGGGACCAACCATAAGAAACGAACCCCATCAGGTAGTAAGAGGTCAGAGGCGTTACCTTGGGGGTGTTTGACTGGACAGTCGATCTTAGGAGGCGGAGCGAGTTGGGTCCCAGGACAACGTGGCGGGGAGTTGAGGAAGTAGGTACGGTACAGTCGGGCTTAGGGCGCGGAAGAGTTCAGATCTCGGGAACGGACTCGCGTGGGTGTTTAGGCAGTGGGTTTTGAGGCGCGAGAGAGATCGGACCTGGCCTAGCGCGAAAGAGGTGTTCGGTGTTGGTCGATAATTAGTGTTTGGTGATATCGAAGAACAAGGCGAGCGGCTTCAAGAGAAGGTGATCAGCACAGGGCAAGGGATAATTTTGGCAGCGACGCAGCTAAAAGTCCGGTGAGTGTCTGTTATTTACTTTACTGTAATTGATTGCATGAACTGTATAACATTAATAACTCTGTTGTGTATCTATGTCTATATCACACTATAAGTATATTTATACCAGGCTGACTAAAATATAAAGTTCTCTATGAGATATTGTACATAGTTATATTATTAACAACCGTGTGTAACATTAGTAGTGGTTCGTACCTTGTTGATGATGGATGTGAAGACGAGCGATGTATGATGGGAGTCTCCGTATTCGCGATCAGGTGGTAGAATGTAGGACTTTCACAATCGCTGTCTAAAGCTGCGCACAGGCCAGTACAGAGCAGCTGACAAGGTTTTAAAGAGCGAAAGAAGAGCCACCTGTCGGTCACGCGGTAAGCCGTAAGTCCTGGCGGCTAACCAGCCGGCGATTGTAACGAGAGCTTCCCTGCAAACTATGCGCGATGGCTTAATACGTTTTAATTGACTATATTTATTGATAGTGGATGTGAAGACGAGCAATGTATGATGGGAGTCTCCGTATTCGCGATCAGGTGGTAGAATGTAGGACTTTCACAATCGCTGTCTAAACCTGCGCAAAGGCCAGTACAGAGCAGCTGACAAGGTTTTAAAGAGCGAAAGAAGAGCCACCTGTCGGTCACGCGGTAAGCCGTAAGTCCTGGTGGCTAACCTAGCGGCGATTGTAACGAGAGCTTCCCTGCAAACTATGCGCGATGGCTTAATACGGTTTAATTGACTATGTTTGTGTGGGCTTCAATGTTGTGACTTGCGGCAAGGAGGCGTTTTGTGACATCAGTTCTGAGACTATTACTGTACGCTCAATACTACACACTGGATATCGCTGGAATACTCGGCGCCGATAATACTATATGACTTATATACCTGGATCATATTATTCGTCTCCCTGGAGCTGCCGTCTCTGAGATACGCTGCCTTGTACTCAAGTACCAATATGTGAAGCATGAATATATGGAGAGTGATTTTGTGATGACAAACCAATACTAATGTATCGCTGTCTTTAGTATTTTGATGTCCACCTTTCATTCAATTATAAGCGTTTACGTTTGGTAAATGCTGTCAGTAGAGGAATATAGAGGAAGGGACGAATTCCATAGTTCCTGCGCGGGCGAGAGGCGCGGGTACCCTGGCCACAAATTACTTGGCAGGCTGAATTTGATATTTTAAACCCAGTTAGTAAGAATACTAAAATTTAATCAGCCTGGGGTCCATAGGATTCCGTTACATAAATATAATTCAAACTTCATTAATGAACATATAATTTTGTTAAGCTTTATTTAGCCCGAAGCTGTGTAAATAACCTCTATTTCACTTTATTTGTCCAGCAAAGCTAATTAAGACACATATTAAGTCAAAGTTAACCAATTTCAATTTAATTAGCCAAAGCAATTTTTTTATGTGTGCCATTTATATTAGGAGCTTTTGAAATAGGAATTTAATTTTATACTGATAACACTATTGCTGAAAAGAAAATGATATTTTTTTTTAAATATCCTTTCGTACTAGGAATCAAATATAAAATAGAAAAAAACAGCATAGAACATGAACCTGTGTGAAACGACAAACGTTTGAACTGCTTATATATCGTGACTTTTTGGCTTCGGTGTGCACGTAAAGCTGTCAGTGCTAGCTGTTTTAAGATCTATGATAGTCGTAACGGCGAGTCAGTACCCTCAAATCTGGCGTGAAGGTAGTTTACTTTATATAATAAGCATTTTTAACTGTTGGTCGGCAGGCAGCTTAAAAGCATACTAATATTTGAATATAAAATGGAATTGCGGCTTTTAGGCAAAATATTTAATGCTTTATTCGTCATAATCTTTCAAATGTAATTCGGCTGATTAACGTTTGAATGATTATGACGAATAAAGTATATCAACAACAAAATTAAACAAAACCCCAAGCATATTTGTTGTCTGCGCGCAAAATGCCATGCTTCGCAAGTGTGTATGTCACGCACTTCTGTAGCCCGAACTCTTTTTGCTGTATAGGCTTTTCTCAATATTTCTTACACAAAGCTGCACTGTGTTGAATGGTCATACTGGCGCAGTCAAAATAACTCAAACTCAAAATCATTTATTCATTTAGGCCACAAAGTGACGCTTATGAACGTCAAAAGTTAAAGTTAATTACTAGATGATTCTACATTTACATTTACTGCCACGTTCGCAATGCAATAGGTAGAACCACGAGAAAGAACTAAATAAAACTCGTGGCTACTCTTTTTAACTGCCAGTATAATTTTTTTACATGTTATATTTGTAAGGAGCTGCAACTGTTTCACATTGTGAGTTATCTACTATATATAACTTAACGTCAACTTACTTACTTTTGTGCGGCCACACACCATACGTCGCGTCGTAACGGAGGTAGGCCTCCCGCAAGGTGTACTGACGTTCTTGTTGGGATGGCGGGAAGCGGATGAATACGCGTGACTCAGGATTGGTCCATGTGGAGAACCTTGGGGGAGGCCTATATCCAGCAGTGGATATCTTATGGCTGATATGATAATTTATGTGAATTTTTGGGCTTACTTTTACATAAAAACTATGTTACTCATCCTTACATTGAATTGACTGTGACGAAAAATACAAAGTTTGTTTTCCTGTAAAATATTAAGTTAAAATTGCTCAAAGGTGAAATTGGCAATCAGAAATACACCTGCCAAACTACTGCCAATCCATTAAAAATAAACGCGGTTATGGATTTAGAAAAATCAATATAGCGTTCAAACATCGTTTACAAATTTAGAGCCATCTTTATTCCCTTTTGATATGGGTTCCATACGAAATGTCAAAGGCCAATTAAATTGTTTAATCTTGTAGCAAGATTTATCAGTTGAAATCTGATTGTGGTATTGGTTATGGGTTTCGAAAAACTGCTACGTTAGTTTGCTTCGTTAGTTAGTTGGTTGCCATTTAACTACAGGCCTTAAAACCTCAGAACTTCGTTAGGATAATAGACAAGATTACTAAAGCCCGTTTTCACCAACGGCCCCTAAAATTTAAGTAACTCCTACCGTAGATTAAGGGACACGAAAGATTTGTTTTCACCAACTGTTAAGACACACCTAAGCCATTAGGTAACATCTTATATTTAGGGGCTAAATATTCGACCCCTTAACGTTAAGGGACAATTTTAACCAACTCGTTTTTGGGTTATTTTAGCGTACAACTTTGTTAATGCACTTCACGCCAAATATTTAGTTTATTTTGTTGTCCAATCTGTCTTTTTGTTCAGCAGTGTATCTTTATGTGGTAGAAGTAATTGTATTAATCTACTATGTGTCGTATAGTGAAAAGATCCAGATTTTCTTTTCATTGCATAGTTGATCAACTTTATTGATTTTACTAGACAGCACCCTATTTGAGCGCTAACGAACAAATACCACCTATCACGAAATGAAGATGAACCGCCACGATGTTTAGTTCCGTGAAATAAAGTCAAGTGATAAAAAGCTGTCCTCTGTTTAGAGCAAAGGATTTTTGCCATACAGCCTAAATGTGAGATATTATTTTTAAATTAATAACTTTTTAGCATCGACTAGGTTTAAATCAATGTGTCTTTTTATATTTTAATCAAAACAATATGTATTACATTTATTTAAGCTGCATTTTAATAGAAAAGTAAACAAAACTATTTTGTCGACATATGTTCAGATGCTAGCCTCGCACTCACTCCGTCACCTTATTAAGGGACCCCTAACTAAGGAGCACTTACGATCGTGAAACGAAATTTCAGAAAGGGGATGATTTTAGGTATCTCATAGCGTAAGGCATTCTTAGTTAAGTTTCTGTTTAGGAACTGTTGGTGAAAACGGGCATAAGCCTTTCATATTAAAACAGCTACTTAACTAGCATATTGTAATAAGATCAAAAGAAGATTAAGATTTGTTAGAGCTAGAAATAGATTACTGAAAGAACTAAAATATGAACACGATATGATTTGATTGGTGACGTAAATTTCAGCCCCTTATTCTCTATTGTTTACTTTCGAAGTATAATTATGTAAGAAACGTGTAAGTTTGTGAGTTACTCTTTCACGCAAAAGCTACTAAGCGGATTTTGATGAAACCTTGCTGTAACATAGTTTACACGAAATAGCTTTAAAATAGCCCATGTGTTTTTCATGTTATCAAAATAACACATGTGCTAGTTTTCTCTGATAATAGTCTCCTACTTGGGTGAAGCCGCGGGCTGATGCTATTACTATATATAATAATTCGACCATTTGTGTCTCGCATCACGCTGCTTTTCAACATTCACGCGGTGTTATTCAGCCTAGCAAGCTTGGAAAGCCTATGCCAGCCTATGTTGAGTCATAGACTCCTTCAAATGCTAAAAGGTAAAGAATATATTTATATTCTGTCGAGCTTCAAAGTAAAGTACATATCTCAGTATTAAAAAAAAATCACTCGATGAATTCTTGATATACTCGTATATCACTATCTTGCTGGTTTTAGGATGAAATGTCTCGATCCATCGTATCCTCATACAGTATTTTGACTTAAAATATTAACCCACACATTCTATTATTTCGATAGGAGCGCATATTGCTTGCAAAAAACCTCAAAATATTTAACAATTACCTTTCCTATACAAGTAATTTACATACAACGCCAAACAATATGTTTTATGTGGTCCTAAGATCAACAATCGCCTTCGAATCCATCGAGGATATTACAAAAGAATATCATACATTTCCTACAAAACATTTCAAATGGATTTTAAATCCCACACACAATAAATCGTCTAAACAAAACTGGTTGGCCAAATTGGAACTTTACTGCCTATAAAATAGAGTAGGTTTTGAATTGATTGCTGTTTATTTGTCTTGACCGCTTCGGCACATTCTATTTTGGGTTTAAAGCATTATATTCTATAAAATTTTCCTAGCTAGTAACAAAGTCATTGTTAATAGCATGATGTAACTATAACATCTAAACTGTATATCTAATATGTATGTATGTATATTATTATGTATTTCATTATGTATTTATGCACCGTATGTATATGTTAATTTAAGCAAGTAATTTTATTACTACACCATTGAATTATTATATTTCTCTAGTCTATTTCTGTCCATCCAAAGGTTGCCTGTAAGAAATTGCTTTTAACGATAAGGCCGCCAATTGTGCATTTAAATTGTTAACTCTATCTATCTCTCTTGTGTCTGTAAAATTACTGTGTATGGTGTACAATAAAGCATTATCTAATCTTTTAACGAAATTTAGCATGTATGTTCCTTGAGGAGTGTAGGGTAGCACTAAGAGAGGATTTTCGAAATTCCACCCCTGAGGGGGTAAAACTGGGGATCAAAGTTTGAAGTATGAAACTTTTTATTCCTTCAATGGATTGACTCCAAACATTGTATATTAGTTCCTCAAACGACGATAGTGAACACTAAGATTTTTTTTTGTAAATTCCTCCCCTAAGGGGATAAGATAGGGGGTCAAAGATTGTAGGTAACTTTTTATCTGTCTGACTTCAAACTTTGTATATAGGTTTAAACGACGACAGTGACCACTAAGAATTTGTTTTCTTTTAATTCCGATATTCAGGGAGTAAGATAGGGGTCAGAGTGTGTTACTTATTATTCCTTCAGTGGATTGACTTTAAACTTTATTGGTTTCTCAAATGATAGTAGTGAACACTAAGAATTATTTTCTTAGAAATTCCAGACGGATATTAATGGATTGAGTTCAAACTTTGTATATAGGTTTAAACGACGATAGTGACCACTAGAATTTGTTTTCTTTTAATTCCGATATTCAGGGAGTAAGATAGGGGTCAAAGTGTGTTACTTATTATTCCTTCAGTGGATTGACTTCAAACTTTAAGTCAAAGTCAAAGTCAAAATCCTTTATTCATTTAAATCACAAAGTGACACTTATGAACGTCAAATTTAAAAAATAATTACTTAAAGCTTCTACATTTACATTTACTGCCACGTTCGCAAAGCAAGGGCGTAGAACCATGAGAAAGAACGGGCAATAAAACTCAAGGTCACTCTTTTTCATCGCCAGGTTTTGCATAATACATAAAAATTTAAATTTTGTAAGGTGCTGCAACTGTTACACCTTCTATGTCATTTGTATATATTTACTCTACTTAATACTCAAGCATATTCTAGTAAAATTTTGATGGTCATTTAATTAGCCTCCCGAAAATTGACATGGTGAAACAGGAGCATCCACTTACATTAAGTACCTAATAATGCAGGCAATCCGCGCAAATGTTCAGAACCATGATAGAAATGATACAGTTTAATATTAAAAATGTAATACCAGCCCGTAAGACCGACATCGACCAGTCATCGCAAGTAGCACCCATTCACGAGTATGACGCATAGGCCAGCCATCATCCCTCTCGCCATATCAGAGGGACAGGGATGACCCGACACACGACGCCACCACAAGAAATGACATTTTAGTGAGCATGACGACGACGGTACACGAACCGGCAGTAATTAACAATCTGTTGGTATACTGACCATGAACCCGAATTACCTGCATTTTCCAGATCGTTAATATTATCATAAATATGTGGAACGCGTGCAAAATGCAAATGTAGTACCTATATTTGATTGACATGATACTTTTTGAAATATAACCACCGATCGAACTGATTGGCTACATGATTATAATACATTATAAAGAATAAAAAACAAATAAAAAGTATCTAACGAGATGAGTGACATTTAGTAATGTGGTGGCGATTCCAAAAACTATCATTTACATGATTTGAATTGGAATGGAATAATATTTAATTACATGTCATGAAAGTTATCATCTACCTATTTACTATATAATATATGAATTATGAAACTTTATTTCCAAGCGCATTTGTCATTCAGATATTCATTTAAATTATAATATGCCTTTTGCATTAGGTCATTTTTAATCTTTATCTGAAATGCGTTAAAAGGCAAGTCCAAAATACTTATCGGTATCTTGTTGTAGATACGTATACTAAGTCCTATAAAAGAACTATGAGTTTTGCATATATTTTGTTTTTTATATATTGGTTTCTCAAATGATAATAGTGAACACTAAGAATTATTTTCTCAGAAATTCCAGACGGATATTAATGGATTGACTACAAACTTTGTATATTGGTTCCTCAAACGACGATGGTGAACACTAAGAATTTGTTTTTTGAAAATTCTCACTCTGAAGTCACTCCCCTATGGGTTAAAAAAGGGTGTCCCATTTTAAAATATAAAAAAAAACTTCAATGGATTCACATGAAACTTTATATACCGGTTCCTTAAATGACGTAAGTGAATTTACCACTAAAACGGGTAGTTCAAAAAGGGGTCCCAGTTTGTATGAAACTTTTAATTCCTTCACTTGATTTTTTTTCATCCTCCCTGATGTTCATTTAATTTTCATTAATATAAATTTATGCGGCTGGCTCTCATTTATGCGCTCTTCATCTTTACTAACTAAAATATAAGCCGGTTCTTTACATATAAAGAATTTTTGGTCATAACCAATAGAAGCCAAAATACTTAGAACCGTTATTTTGCTATTTTTATTTATTTTTGAGCAGGTTAGCACTTTTTATCAGTTATCTGCTTTGTCTAACTGCTGACCAAGACTTGTCTCATTTCTTTAACCTAAAATACTAAGAAAGGGTTTTTGAACTTGGATAATTTAGCAAGCAGCTACATCTACTAGCTACGTCTAAATGAAATTTTCATAGTTTTTTCGAGAGTTTTCATGAACCATTAGTAAAATACGCATCTAAATCGATTCCGCCATTTTTAAGATTACCCTGAATAAATAGACAGACAGAAAAACAATTTAAATAAATCATTGGGTTACTGGAAACGGTTTAGCAACAATATGCAATACAGTTATTTTGAGATTACAGACAGTTTGTTTATTTTTTTGATAGTCTCACGCCTGTATCCTCGAAGGTATAAGCAGAGGTGTAATATTATACCCATATTACACCATGTTGCATATTAGGTCCCACGTAATAAGGAGCGAGCCTAATGCCGTTATCGGACACATTGGCGGACTCCGTGCTGCTACTGAGAATTCGGCAAAACTCAGTAATACTTTTGCCCGACCCGGGAATCGAACCCGAGACCTCCCGTTCAGCAGACGCATACGCTATCCACTGTACCACGGAGGCAGTCAAATATTATTTATTTGTATACTCTGTCTATATATAAAATCCTTACGTTATTTTTGATTGCCAGACATGCTACAGCCGAAACAACTGAGCGCAAGTGGATGAAATTTAGCATGTATGTTCCTTGAGGTGCGTAGGGGCACACTAAGAGAGGATTTTTGGAACCTCTTAAAGGGGTTAAACTGGTTGTCAGAATTTGTATGAATCTTTTTATTCCCTCAATGGATTAACTTCAAACTTAATATACCTATTGGTTCCTCAAATGAAGTTAGTGAACATTAAGAAAAACTTTTTGGAAATTCTTACCCTAAGTGGATAAAAAGGGGAGTCATAATTTGTATAGAACCTTTTATGACCTCAAGGGATTAACTTTATACGTTTTTAATTGGATCCGCAAATGACGTTAGCGAACACAAAGACATTTATTTTGGAAATTTTCCTCTAAGAGTGTGGAAAAGGGATTCAGAGTTTGAGTAAAAACTTTTATTCAATGGAATCACTTCAATCTGTGTATATAAAGTCCTTGCGTTACTGACTGACTGACAGACACATTACAGCCGAAATTACTGGGCGCAAGAAGATTAAATTTAGCATGTATGTTCCTTAAGAAGGGTAGGGATGTTTGTACAAAATATTTTATCTAATCGTAATTTACGCGTGCGAAGCAGGGGGCAAAAGCTAGTCTAATCTAAAATAGACGCATGATATGCCTTCGTGTTTATAGAAGATCACAAAGAGACCTGTCTCTGGATCCTTTTTAACTGTTAGTTTTGGACACAATGCGATGTCAAGTTGACTTTATCTTTGTAAATCTTTATTTATAAAGCTGCGGTTTGGGACAGTGAAAGGTTCATATCCGGTATGATTTTAGAGTTTATTAAGTGAAGGGGAATAATGTTTAATGAAAATTTGAGGTGCCTTGTTTTATAAAGGGTTTAATGCTAACTAAAGGTGGATACAGACTTTGCGAGGCATGCGCTACGAACGGCGCACAGCGCATGCCTCGCAAAGTCTGTATACGGCTTTAGAAGTTTTGTTAAAATGTTTTACAGAATTTAAAGTGAATTCAGGTTGGCTTTTGGGATAAGAATCAAGCGCCTCTGTTTCAAGTAGTGATATTTTATATCCATGCTCAATCTGTGGGGACGGCTATGAACAAATCAATCATTTGACTTTGAAAGATACCTGCTTGAAACAAAGTTACGTGTTAAAATGTCTCAAAACACAATGCGACTATGTGAATGCTGATATTAGTGTTGATTCATCCTGTAGTAGTAAAACCGAATTTAAACAGATTTCAGAATTGACATAATTATGAATAACAACGTTTGAGTGGTAAGCAAGCAGTAGAGCAAAAACCCCTTAGCGAAAATTATTTTCGATTATAACTGAAGTCAAGGATACTAATATACTTAACTAGCTATGTATAACTAAGGATAGTTTCACACGTGCCACAAGCACACCACACCGCCGCGGCGCCGCTACAAAAGTTGGTGAAACTGGGGTTAAGTTTGAATAGTTTCGCTGTGACTCCTTGCGTTATCTTCAAAATGTGGATGTGGTTGCGTTATTATATAATGTAATATTCTACCACTTACACACATCACCATCTAGTTCCAAACTAAGCATAGACATGGGTACCTACTAGATAATAGATAAACATACATATATCTTTTTTTGTAAATACATACATATTATACATAGGAAAACTCAGTCCAAGTCAAACATCCATGTTCACGCACACAAATGTTTGACTTGAGCGGGAATCGAACCCGCGACCTAGCAGTAGCTTACACTCCCACTGCGCCAACCGGTCGTCAAATTGTCGTCGTCGGTCTGCGCCAACCAATCGTCGTATTGCTAGTGTTTTCCATATTGTTGTGTAAAGTACAGACAGTTAGGGCGCAGGTGGTTACGTAGTTTCGTCGCATCAACACAACGTTGTGATTGCAATGCATCCAGCCGCTGGTTCGAGGAATCCCTCATTTTTTGCGACATATTATCTGCGATGTGGCTGATATCACAACCACATTAGATAATGATGACAAAATGTAGTCCATGTGAATTAAGATTACAATTTTGATACAAACTAGAGGATGCCCGCTAACTATGCTCACACATTTTATTTTAATTTAACTGTTTCTGCCACAACAAAACATCCACAATTTTATGTTCTTGCTGCCAATAACTTTGGCTGTGAGTTTTCGTTATTTTTTATTAATAATACAGATCAGCACCTTTTCACGTGTTGTGGTACTTATAAAACAATCCTTGGAAATATGTGTCGCATCCTGGTAATCCTTGGAAATAGGTGTCTGCTCATGGCCTCCTTGCGTGAGTAAGCAATATAAATTAAAACTCCTTGTTTTCACCGTGTAATCGGACGTTAATTTATTGATTCAGGAAGCAATAGTTCCATGTTTTAACTACTCAACCCACGTTTGTATTTAAATGAAATAATCATAATTGGAATAGACTATCTTTTATTTCCTGAAAGCCATAAGCTTAGGGTTTGAATATTGGATCTGGGACACATGTTTCGAAAACAAGTAAGAGGTAGCCTTAACTTGCCGTACGTAAGTAAAGCAACGTTTTGAAAGGTCAGGACTTGGATGGACGCTCGTTGTTACATTTCTATCAGATCGCTTCGTTTATCACTTATTTGATTGCTCTATAAAGCTATGCCTAATTTAGGATCAGATTACCGTGTGCGAATTGCCCCAGGAAGTTATTTTATTAAACTATCTGTATATATAAAATGCTTGCGTTACTGACTGACCGACGGACAACGCACAGCCAAACGCAACGAGCTGAATGATTCTTGGAAATTTCCACCTTAAGAGGCTAAATAGCAGAGGGTGAAGTCTAATAATAAATTATTCAAATATGTTTCTAGAAGTAAATGCTGAGTATATTCTTAAAATATTCAAAATATTTTTACATACCAATATTTTGAAAGCTTTGACGCATGATTTTCCTTCAGACTTTCCTTTGTATTGAAAGAAAATTCGATCTACGCGCTTCATACATACAGAATACCTAGAGCCTGATCGCATAAATTCTCTATGCTACTCGGAACCGTTACAAAAACGACTGGAGGGAAAATTGGGGAACTTTGCCCGACCTGATAATTGAATCTATGATTAGTGGTCTCGCTTTGGCTTCTGTACCAACTGGGCTAATCTATTTGTGGACAATACATTTGCCAGCGTATATTTTCGTATAAAAGTATAAATATAATCAATTTGTAATTTTTAGATTTTGGTTTGAGTTTAATTTTACATTGATTCTTGCCGTGAAGTATAAGAGATATGAGTTTTGGTCTTGTGGCTTGGATGTCTCTTTATTTTAAATAAATAATATAACGCTATCCCAAATGGAGACCAGACAACTAACTTAATAAAATTTAGGGGGTGAAATTAATAATAAATAAGTATTAAAAATTACTTAAATTATTATGTAAGAAAACATTAAAGAAATGTATCATTTTAAAGACTGTAATTAGTAGAATTAAATTTAAGTGTGCAATGGAGCAAAATGTATGACTTTAAGTCATAATCATAGCAAAAAATAGGACAATGTATAATAATAATTATTTTGTTTCAAATTTTGATGACAACACTCCCACTCAAACAATTTCTCCTTTTCAACTTTTGAACTACTAAACGCATTTGACAATAAAGTCCAACAGACTCAAGACCATAAAACTGCAATTCGGTTTATGAATTATTTCCTATATCGCTTACAAGAGCACGAAAACGACGTGTTTTATGTGTCATAGTAGAATGCAGTGTATTACCTGAATTCCTTGTTTATAGCTGCCACATGTTTATGTATAGTATATTTTTCAATATATTTTTCAAGAAAAGCAACGCTTTGGCAGTATATTCTGTACCAACATTCAAGCAGCAGACACAAATAGTATCTGGATGTTTTAAAACGCATTTACAAATGGCCCTTCGATATGATGCTCATAACTTTTGGTGCAGTGCGTAGTGGTGAATCTGCTGTTTGCACCATTATCTGTGAAGACATATTTTTACATTTATTAAAAAAACAACAAATAATAACAACTTGAGCCTTAACCTTAACTTAACGAAATAGATTTTTACAGTGCGGAAATAAAGGATTTCCGCGCTAAACCTTCGTTTACTGCAAAATATCATAAACTAAAACTTACTAAATATGCTAAAGTACGATGAACTAAGAGATGATACTTTGGACGGAATTCTTCTTTTGACAAGCTAAGTGGTAGTTAACTTATGTATCTCCGTGGTGGAACATACAAAATTCTTTACTTAAGTGGCAGTAACTTTATAACTTCAGCTTGAATTAACGTGCCAAACTTTCTTTAGTAAAGTGTTCATAACTAAACGAAAACAAAGACAAATTTTCTTACTAAAGTTTTAGTAAATAAAGTTCCTCTCTCACTGTGTCTAAGTATCTTATTCCACGTAGATACTCTTTGTTATGCTACAAGGTGTCGGCTAATCTGCGAGTCATATAAGTGCTAACTATGGCTCAAATTCACGGTTGCCCTAATCAGCATAGTTCCTTATGAAGTAGTAGTATAGTACTAAACTTGTGCTAATTCAAATATTAATAAGGGTTTAAATATTTATAGTGAATAGTGAAGCGTGATGGGTATGAAAGTGTACTAGGGACGTTTGGAGATAAGAGTGTCAATGACAACGGCGTGCACTTGTTAGATGTATGTGTGGAGATGGATCTGTCTGTGATGAATACATGGTTCCAGCATAAAATGGTACATATGTACACGTGGCAAAAGAAGGAAGGAAATGTTGTGTTAAGAAGCATGATAGACTTTGTGATAGTAGATGAAAGAATGAGAAGGAAAGTAGTGGATACCAGAGCTTATCGCGGACCTGATGTTGGCACAGACCACTATTTGGTTAACAGTAAAATAAGTGGTCTTTTCAAACGCTGGCGGCACCGAGATAAAGGTTCCACTACAGAATTAGAACGTATAAAAGTGGAAAGTTAAGAAATATATTACACTAATCTTGCTGGTTTTCGGATGAAATGCCCCGATTCATCGTATCCTCCCACAGATTCTTGACTTAAAATATTCACGCATTCTATCATGTCGATAGGAGCGCATCTTGCTTGCAGAAAACCTCAAAATACATTTTTTTCTGGTGTTGGGTTGGAAAATCCTCATGGAGTCCCTCCGCCCTGGGAGGGAAGGATGAAGGGGACTGTCAGACTCTTACTGACTAAAAACCAACCCGTGCTCCTCATGTACCCATGTGTCGGAGGGTAGGGTTTCACCGAAGCATTCCTCGCTACCCCCCAAACGGGTATTGGCCCGCCAGATGGTCAGGCGGGCCCCGAACGAAACCCCCTTGGCGGCGGGTGAAGGTGTTGGGCTCCGCCGCCAAAATACCCAGCAGCCGCAGAGGATAGGGAGGACGGCAACGCAACACCGCATCTCCTCTTCCTCTGCGGCCCCACCGCGACGCAACGATGGTGCGCCCCCATTTGGTCGCGGGAGATAGGGCGCGCGGCAACGCAACACCGCCACGCCTCTCCTCTCGCGACCGCACCTGACTGCGAGGGACAGACAGAATTGTCCCCACACCCGCACCTTGGGACGCATCCTACGCAGGCTTCACGCAAGCCCACGTGGAGCGTCGCCTCCCGGGATCCCGCTTAGCTTCACCGTGGGTGTACCTCAAATCCACGGTTTCTGAGCCCCCCCCCCCACTACGACAAGGTGGAGATCCCACGGGGAGCACCTTTCCTATACTAGTTATTTACATACAATGCCAAACAACTAATTTTATGTGGTCCTAAGATCAACGATCGCCTTCAAATCCATCGAGGATGTTACAAAAGAATATCATACATTTCCTACAAACTATATCGAATGGATTTTACCTTTTTTCGACATCCCACACACAATAAATCGTCTAAACAAAACTGGTTGACCAAATTAGAACTTTACTGCCTATAAAATAGAGTAGGTTTTGAATTTATTGCTGTTTATTTGTCTTGACCGCTTCGGGCATATTTTATATTGGGTTTAAAGCATTATAGGTATTCTATAAAATAGACGAATGATATATATGCCTTCGTGTTTATAGAAGATCACAAAGGGAACTGTCTCTGGTTCCTTTTTAACTGTCAGTTTGGGACACAACGCGATGTCAAGTTGACTTTATCTTTGTAAATCTTTATTTGTAAAGCTGCGTTTTGGAACAGTGAAAGGTTCATGTCTGGTATGATTTTAGAGTTTATTAAGTAAAGGGGAATAATGTTTAACGAAAATTTGAGGTGCCTTGTTTTAACAAGGGTTTAATGCTAACTTAGAAGATTTGTTAAAATGTTTTACAGAATTTAAAGTGATTTCAGGTTGGCTTTTGGGATAAGAATCAAGCGCCTCTGTTTCAAGTAGCGATATTTTATATCCATGCTCATTCTGTGGGGACGGCTATGAACAAATCAATCCTTTGACTTTGAAAGATACCTGCTTGAAACAAAGTTACGTGTTAAAATCTCTCAAAACACAATGCGACTGTCTTGAATTACCGTAGCCAGGCAGGAAGGTGTATCAGAAGTGCGCAGTGGAAGATGTAATACATCTACCTGACCACGATAGACAATGATCCAGACACAATGCACTGCGTTGCACAGCGATGAATTTAAATCAATCAATATCAATATTGGGTTTCACTCACCCGCTATCCTTGCTGATGTCAGGCTTGAGCTAAATTAGACACATTCATACAAGTATATTGGCCAAAATAAATGAATGAAGTATCTTATACTTAGCTATTAAGCTTCAAACGCGACGTTTTCAGGACACGTTGGCACGTGGAAGTCGATACCAGATTCACAGTTTTCACAAATGTCAATCAATAGTTCACAATCAATTTACCGTTGCCAGCACTAGATCAGGCGGCGTTCAAAGCGGTTTACTCAATTTCATTTAATTCGCGTTAATTCAAAAGGCGATATTTTACGTACGAGACGACAACGTGGTAATTTTTCAACGCGGGAAGAGACCGAAGTGACAGTTCAGTGTGACCATTGTCAGAAATTTTCAATAGACTAAACAAAATGTTACTCAATCGATCTAATCGATTTGACTTATAATAAAAACTAATTCTATTTCAAACATCCACCCGCCCCGGACCGGCCTACCGGTCCGCTAATCGGTTGGTAGACGTGACAATGTTGCAACCGCTCTCCTCAGAATCGAACCGTCCACCAAGACCTCAGCAAATCGGGGAACTCCATCAGCCCCAGTTACCAAATGAAGGATGCGCCCCCTGCGCCATCTGAGTGGCGGAAGGTTAGCCTCCTTGATCAAAACGAGGTCTCCAATCTTGGGTGGATCGGTCTTGTCGGTCCACTTAACGCGTTGCTGGAGTATGTGCAAATATTCCAAATTCCAGCGTTTCCAAAAGCTCTGAGTAATCTGGCGTACCAATTCAAAACGCGAGAGACGACCAGGTCTCGTATCAATATAGGGGTACTCAGGCAAGGCGACAAGTGGGCGACCAATCAAAAAATGGCCCGGCGTAAGGGCCTCCAAATCATTCGGATCTGAGGAGATCGGGCACAATGGCCGAGAGTTCAAAACGGCCTCAATCTTACAAAACACAGTTGCGAGTTCCTCAAATGTAAGGACAGATTCACCGATTGTCCTGCGCAAGTGTGTTTTGGCCGATTTTACAGCGGCCTCAAATATACCACCCCAGTGTGGACAATTTGGTGGGGAAAACAACCAATTTATCCCACGTCGGGCAAGCCTATCACCTATATCAGCTTTGTTGGTTTCAAGGAAATTAACAACATCATTCAAATAATTATAGGTGCCCTTGAAGTTAGTGCCGCAGTCAGAACGGATCAAGGAAGGCAGCCCTCTGCGGGATACAAATCTGTCAAATGTGGCTACAAACGCCTCGGTCGTAAGCGAGGAGACCAGTTCCAAATGTACGGCCTTTGTGGAAAGACAAACAAAAACACACAAGTAGGCCTTGACAGTCTTGCTGTTTCGAAGTGTCGACGTTTTCACCAAGAAGGGACCAGCGAAGTCCGTGCCAACACCGTCAAACGTCCTGCTCTCAGTTACGCGATCTGCCGGTAAGTCTCCCATCAACGGCTGCATGGTAGAAGCCTTGAGCTTATAGCAAGGGATGCAGCGAAAGACTAAACTCCGAATAATTCTTCGGGCAGACAAGATCCAAAATTCGCGTTGCAAAATGGCCAAGAGCGCATTACAACCAGCATGCGAATTTTTAAGGTGACGGTCAGTTACCAACAAGCGTACCAAATGACCGTCCTTAGGTAACAAAAGGGGGTGACGTGCTCCGTAAGGGAGGTTGGCGTTCTTGAGACGCCCTCCAACGCGCAAGAGACCCGTATCGTCCAAAAAGGGGTTCAATTTAGATACAGCGCCCGATAATTTCAATTTCCCTGACTTGAGGATAGCAATCTCCTTCTCAAAGTGCGCCAATTGCACAGAACGAACCCAAAAGGTGAGGGACTCCTGTCGTTCCTGTGGTGAGAGAAACGGTGTCAGTCGTTTCTGTTGTGGGTGCCTAAAATTAAAAACAAAACGCTTTATCCAAGCAGTGACACCTAACAACTTGTCAAGGGAGCTGTAGCGATTCAACAAAAAATCGGGGTCGAAGGCGCATTCCACCTTCTCAAGAGCGAGTGTTCGTAGACCCGGCAAATTAGAAGTATTCAAAACTGGCGTTCGAGGCCAATCAATTTCTGGTCGACTCAACCATTCCGGACCCCACCACAGCGAATGACCTATCAAACTAGGTGTCAAGCATCCGCGCGAGGCACAATCAGCGGGGTTGAGCTCACCTGGCACGTGCCTCCAAACAAGCTTGACTTCGGATTTCTGGATTTGGGAAACGCGATTAGCAACAAATACCTCCAAGGTGTGGACAGAAGCCTTCAACCAACAAAGAACAATTTGGCTGTCTGTCCAGGCGTAGGTCCCATTAATACAAATGCTTTTACCCAAAGTGTTAGACACGTGGTTCAATAAGCGTACAAGAAGGGCTGCTCCCGAGAGCTCCAATTTCGGAATGGTCAGAGATGTCCGAAGGGGTGCAACCTTGCTCTTTGCCATGATCAGGGAAACCCTCACCTGACCTGAGGCACTGACTGTGCGCAAGTACACCACGGCGGCGTGACCACGTTCCGAGGCGTCACAAAACCCGTGAAGGGTGGCCTTGTACTTCCCGGGAGGAAGGATGGGACGAGGCAAGGAGATCTCATTGACGGCAGGAAGTGAGGATACAAAAGAGGTCCATTCCTCAACAAGAGTGCCGTGTAGAGGTTCGTCCCAGGTCAATCCTGCTGTCCAAAGCTTCTGCAAGAAGCATTTTGCCCAAAATATGATAGGACAAATCCAACCGTTCGGATCAAAGGTTCTGGCGACAGTAGACAACACGAGACGTTTAGTCCAAGAACAAGGCAGTTTCAAGTCTACGTTATACGTAAAGATGTCTTGGACTGGTCTGTACTGAACGCCGAGAACAGCCATCATGGCGGGGTTGTCAACAATCTCAAATAGATGTGGATCTTGCTGATGATCCTCTGGCAAGCCTTCCAAAAGCGCTGGTGAGTTGGAAATCCATTTACGCAACTCATAACTAGCGGAGGCCAAAATACCTATCAATTCGTCCCGCAGGAGGATCGCCTCGTCCGCTGTGGAGGCGCCCGAGCAAATGTCATCGACGTAAATATCGTCCTTCAAGATGGCGGAGGCTCTTGGGAAACGTAGGCCTTCGCGGTCTGCGAGCTCCCAAAGAGAACGTATTGCCAAGTAGGGGCTTGACCTTAACCCGTACGTATTTGTATTGAGCTCGTAGACGACCATGGGATCGCGAGGAGACTCTCTCCAAAGGATCAGCTGGAAGCGACGGTCATCAGGGTGGATAATCGTCTGCCTGAACATCATTTTTATGTCGGCCACAAAGACAACCTGATGTCGTCGGAAGCTGGTGATGACGTCACAAAGGTCCTTGACCAACTTGGGACCAGAATGCAAGCACTGGTTCAAGGATACGCCTGTTGAAGTCTGCGCAGAACCATCAAACACTGTGCGCAGCTTGCCAGTCGATGGCTTCAATAACGCATGATGCGGGAGAAAGTAATGCTCCACCGAACGCCAATCCAAATTTGACACAGACATGTGTCCCAACTGTTCATATTCCCTCATGAACTCAATATACTTCTGTCTGAGCTCCGGATCACGACCCATGCGACGCTCCATGGCCAACAACCTCTTTTCGGCTAAAGGTCGTGACTCACCAAGCGGAGGCCGAACAGACAGGAAGGGTAGCCTCGTAGTAATCCGACCAGAACGGAGTCGACCAGTGTTGTTCTGGAAGAACAGCTCGCACTCCTCATGTTCTGGATTCAAACGGGCAGCTTGAGGCGGCTCCTCTACCTCCCAAAACCTCTGAACCGCATCAGAGAGAGCGGAGCCTACAGCCAACAAATTGTCAAGTTCAGGTGGAGGGGGGTCCCTAGGTACAGGTCCCATCAAAGCAAATCCAAATATGGTCGGGATGGCAGTCAAACCATTTGGCACCAAGACCCTTTTCCCACCAATCAAAATTCCACCGAGGACATCAGAGCCAATCAACAAGTCGATTTGTCCCGGTGTGTCAAATTTGGGGTCTGCCAGTTCCAATCCCGATGTCAAATTCACCACAGCAGCAGGTAGCTGCTTCTGTGGATGCATACCCAAAATATTCTTCAACACAATAGCCGAGGTTTTAATCCTCGGGTGTGAAGATTCAACAGGGCCAAACAAAACCTTAACTTGCCCTTCAACATTAGAGGCTACGTCCCCTATGCCCCGTATACAATTTGGAAAAGAACCCATATTTAAATTAACCTGCCCTACCAAATAAGTGGAAACAATGCAACCTTGTGAACCTGTGTCCAATATAGCACGGACAACAACAGAGGTCCCCGTGGGTCCCCAGACCCTAACAGCAACCGTTGGTAGGATAACGGTCTCAATGGGGGAGGTTGGAGTTATAGGTCAGGGGTCAATGACCTATTGTTGCCTGGGCGGCGACCGTTGGCCAGGACCAGGCAAGTCAAAACGAGGGTGCGGCTTGAAGTCCTCAAAGGCGCGATGACTCGATCCGCGCGCCATCTGTGGGGGGTCATAATGACGCACCCGCCCAAAACGAGGTGGGCGCGAGTCAAGGCGGGGACGCTCCGCCAAAGGAGGGGAATACCTGGGGCAGCAGTCATGGTGCTGGTGACGTTGCGCGGTCGCACATTCAGGTGCGCGAGAGAGAGGAGGCGTGCGCACGCTACGGTTCTCCAAGCGGGGCGAGTGGCGATCAACTGAGCGAGGCGACTCTCGGCTACACGCCGGTGAGCCTCGGCTGCCACCTTCAAAACACCCGCCCGTGCGCGGCGTCGGATGGTTGGACAAGCGGCCAACCTCTCTGGCATTCATACAAAGAATGTCCAAATGCTGTCCTCCACAGTGAGGACAGGGGCGAGAGTTTGGGCAGTCTCGCTGGTAGTGGGACCCCAAACAAGAGAAGCAAAGGCGGCGGGCATTCGCGATGCGCCTACGAGAGGCGACATGTAGGTCCAAGAATGCCCTACAACTGGCCGTTCTGTGCCCCGTGACCTTGCAGTAGGAGCACTCCACTGGGCTCTGCGTGACTGCAAAGCGAGGAGGGCGCCGGTCAACACTGGCTCGGGTGTGAACGCGAGCCTGCTCCTTGACCTTGGGCGGCTGCGACTTAGCCGGCGTGTCACCACCGGAGTTGTCCAAGACCCGGCACTCATCCTCCAGGAACTTCTCCAGGTCAGCAAAGGGGGGCAGATGGGTCGCGCTATCCCCACCAAAGCGCTGCTCAAAACGCGACCTCAGGTCGGCAGGCAGCCTTTTCAGTACAATGTGCACCACTAGATAGGACCATTGGTCCACGGGCAGGTCAAGGCACTTAAGTGCGTTGATGGCCACCAAGAGCGGGTTCAACAGTTGGGTGCGCAACCCAAAGACCCGGGTGAGCGTCGGCAAGCCCAAAATCTGCTCAATATGCGTGTCGGCGAGGCCACGCTTGTTATGGTACCTACGGGTAATTAGGTCCCGAGCCGTCTGGTACGCCTCGTCAGACACGGGCAGATGCTGGATGAGGCCCTTAGCCTCCCCATCCAGTACCGACATTAGATAGGCCAACTTTTGTGCCGGCCGAAGGTCAGCCCTATCATGGACTAGGCTGTCGAACAAATTAACGAAGCCCAGGTAGCTTCCTAGGCAGCCATCAAAATGGGGGAGGTCCAAAGTAGGGAGGCTACTCACCAGCCCCGGTGCTGACCTAGGAAGCTCCTGCTTCAGGCCGGGTTGCCCTTCCCTATCGGCAACTAGTTGTCTCGCACTATTGGAGACAGCATCATACAGGTCTAAGACCTGGGCATAGTCTTCGCTGACCTTGTTTCGCTGGTCAGCAGTGAAATCATTGATTGACACTTCAAGACAGCAAGTGCTGAAAGTGCGGAATTGCTGTTCCACACTTGCCAGGCGATCGTCAATCCGCTCGTACCTCTGAAGTAAGGCCTGCTGGCAATCAGGCCGGTTCACTAAAGCATTGGCCGAGGCAAACCAGCGCAAATCTGAAGCAATGGCACCAGCAGCCGCACGCAAGTCCTTGATAGCTGACATAATCAAAATTTCAAAAGAGCCCGGACAAGCGTTAAACAATATTAACAATCAAAACTTAATTTTTCTCAATTCTTTGACACCAACAAAGTATTAGCCTGTTTACTGCAAGTGCAGGCAAGTGACAGGTATTTACTGCCCAACAAAATTAAAGGTTTCAGTATATTGAAACAAACACAAAAGTTATCAAAGTTATAACTTATAACAATTAATAAAGTTGAAACTTCAACTTAATTAATTAATTATTTGCAACAGACAGACTAACTGTGTTATTTATGATATACAATAGGAGGTAAGCACAGAATATGTGTTACCTAACAATATTATCTATATTATAACAAAACAAAGTTTATTAATGTGACCCGCCCAAGTGGCAAGGTCAAGTTGGTTGTTATGTTTATGAATATATGCAATAAACTAAATTTACTAAATTTATTGATACATACAGCTGTTATGTATCCAAACAAACTGACTTATTAATGCAACAACAAATTTAAGTTAGATTTTCCAACAATACAAATCAACAATTACTGATTGAGGTTATGTGACAATGTGTTTCAAATTATCTAGGTCAACTTATACAATTAAATATTATGTATTTTAGACAATAACTGACCTGACAAACACTACAATACTGTCTACAAGGTGATAAGATACAAGCTCATACCAATCTGAGTTTATACTCAGTAATGCAACAGCGGCTAAATTTCAACTACAGCTCTGCACCAAAAATTATGTCTAGAATTACCGTAGCCAGGCAGGAAGGTGTATCAGAAGTGCGCAGTGGAAGATGTAATACATCTACCTGACCACGATAGACAATGATCCAGACACAATGCACTGCGTTGCACAGCGATGAATTTAAATCAATCAATATCAATATTGGGTTTCACTCACCCGCTATCCTTGCTGATGTCAGGCTTGAGCTAAATTAGACACATTCATACAAGTATATTGGCCAAAATAAATGAATGAAGTATCTTATACTTAGCTATTAAGCTTCAAACGCGACGTTTTCAGGACACGTTGGCACGTGGAAGTCGATACCAGATTCACAGTTTTCACAAATGTCAATCAATAGTTCACAATCAATTTACCGTTGCCAGCACTAGATCAGGCGGCGTTCAAAGCGGTTTACTCAATTTCATTTAATTCGCGTTAATTCAAAAGGCGATATTTTACGTACGAGACGACAACGTGGTAATTTTTCAACGCGGGAAGAGACCGAAGTGACAGTTCAGTGTGACCATTGTCAGAAATTTTCAATAGACTAAACAAAATGTTACTCAATCGATCTAATCGATTTGACTTATAATAAAAACTAATTCTATTTCAAACAGCGACTATGTGGATGCTGATATTAGTGTTGATTCATCCTGAAGTAGTGAAACGGAATTTAAACAGATTTCAGATTTGACATAATTAAGAATATACAACATTTGAGCGGTAAGCAAGCAGTAGAGCAAAAACCCCTTAGTGGTTAACGAGAAATACAAATATATTTTTATTTATACCTACATTCGGTAGCACATTATTTATAACGTAAAACCCTCCGTTTAGGCATAATAAACACATGCTTAAAACTTAATGAATACTACCGTTACATAGTTATTAAGTTCCGAACTGTAATAGGTGATGTAAACACATTATGAAATATGTTTGTGACAAGCAAATGACTTGTGTCACGCAAGAATGTGTGTTAGCGTGGGTGAACTGAAGGGATTTTGTAATGACCTTGTGACACTTCCTAGTTTATTTCGATAATATGTCTAAACTTGGAAAATCGTCGTAACATCATAAAAAAGCACAAGATTAATAGTATTAAAGAAATTAAAGAATATCTGCTATACTTCAGCCGCGTCTTCGCACTCTTGGATCTCATTTATCTCCAAAAAGGTATGAGATATTATTTGATTTACAAGTCATATTTCTACACTTTAGAGTTTTTGTATACGTACAAAGACCTCCCAGACATGCAGGTTTAAAAATCAAAAGTAAAGCTAAGCAATTAAAAGTATGAAACTAGCAGTAACAAAAAAAATGTGTTAAAAAAAAGTTACTATTCATAATCATAAATAATAATAAATAACACTCAATAAATAATAATAGACTTGCGTGAACCGATATACGATCGAAATCCCACTATGAACAAAATGCTTTGTAGCGCGTATTGTCTATTTCGAATGACAATCATCGATGCAGGTTAACCTGGTTTGTTGTTGGGTAATTAGCTCTGATGTAATAGATCACATTTATCGTAGTTGTGATTTTGTGTTTTGGTAAACTAAAACTTCATACGTTAAAACCCTTCTCAAAGTTCCTAAACATAGTAAATCCGTTCTTCAAATTATCTAAATTCCTAGCACTTCGTATCCCAGACATTAACCAACTTAATCTTATAACGCGATTATTGAACTCAAAAAGAAAATTTTAAGAGTGAAACTTTTAACAAACTTTCGTAGTCATGAACATTACTTTTGAATGATCTTTCGATACATTATTATGTGCCATGTCTCTTTCACCATTTTATTAAATTGGAGTTAATACATTCAAAACAAACACTTTTATATCTGTTTAAGATAGGAATTTCTGCGAAAATTATTTTCAATTATAACTGAAGTCAAGGATACTAACATACTTAAACAGCTATGTATAGACTAAGGATAGTTCACACGTGCTACAAGCACACCACACCGCCTCTACAAAAATTGGTGAACCTGGGGTTAAGTTTGAATAGTTTCGCTGTGACTCCTGGCGTTATCTTCAAAATGTGGATGTGGTTGCGTTATTACATAATATAATATTCTACAAGTTACACACAACACCATCTAGTCCCAAACTAAGCATAGCTTACAAGCTATGCTTAGTTAACTATGGGTACTAGATAACTATGGGAACTAGATAATGGATAAACATATCAAGGCCGTCATTGTGCCATTGTACAAGGGAAAAGGGTCACAGCAGGAATGCAAAAATCATCGCGGTATAAGCCTCCTGAGTGTTGTTGGCAAATTGTATGCAAAGATGCTGATTGAAAGAGTGATCTCTGAAACGGACAGTAAAATTTGGGATGTGCAAGCGGGATTCAGAAAGGGAATGGAATGTACGGATCAAGTCCTTTCCTTAAGGTGCATTTCAGAAAAAACCTTAAGTAAACACCAGAAGGTTTTCTGCGCCTTTATTGACCTGGAAAAGGCTTACGATCGAGTGGTGAGGGATGAACTTTGGTCAACACTTTCTGTGTATGGAGTGGGCAGCAATCTGATACGGGCACTTGAATCCTTATATAAGGATTCAAGTGCCTGTGTCAGAGTAAACGGGGCCTACACGGACTGGTTTAACATTGATCGTGGTGTTAGACAGGGATGTTTAGCGTCTCCTTGACTTTTCAATCTATTCATGGACAGTTGTTTGACCAATCTGAAAGGGTCTGAATGTGGATTAAGAATGGGTGAATCTGTGCTTAAGACCTTGCTATACGCTAACGACCAGGTTCTTTTTGCGTCGTCAGCGTCTGATTTACGGCATATGGTCACCGTTATGAATGAGGCGTATAAGAAGAAGGACATGAAAGTGAATGTAAGCAAGACTAAGGTCATGGTCATAGAGAGGGAAATTAGTATAACTAAATGTAATATAATGATAGGAGATGAAAAAGTGGAACAATTGAATGAGTTTGTGTATTTAGGCTCTTTGTTTACGAGAGATGGTAAATGTGAGGTAGATGTTGAAAGGAGAGTGAAAGCAGGAAATAGTGTGAATGGCGCCTTATGGTCCATCATCAGTAGCGAAATTATCCCAAGTAAGGCTCGCCTTGCTGTACTGCGGGGAGTTTTGGCGCCAACACTGATGTATGGTAGTGAATCATGGGTATGGAGAGAGAAGAAGCATGAAAGTAGAATCAATGCTGTGGAGATGAGAGCTTTAAGGAGTATGTGCGGAGTAAGTATGGTAGATAAAGTGCGTAACAGTGTGATACGGAAAAAATGTGGTCTAAAAGAAGATATAGTGACAAAGATTGAAAAAGGAATGTTGCGTTGGTTTGGACATTTGGAACGGATGGATGAAAGAAGAAATACGAAAGGAGTGTATCGTGCGAGAATGAATGGAAATGTCAGTAGGGGACGCCCTAGGCGGACGTACGCCGACCAAATAGGCGACGTATTAAAAAAGGGGCAAATTAAAAGTACCCATAACCGACGCGCATGCATGATGAGGTTAATGAATGTCGAGGAAGCGAAAGAGGTATGTTTGAACCGAAGCATTTGGCGTTCCATAGTCTCTGCCTACCCCAATAGGAGACAGGCGTGACGATATAGATAGATAGATAGATCTTTTTTTTTTGTAAAAACATACATATGCTACATAGAAACACTCAGTCCAAGACAAACATCCATGTTCACGCATACAAATGTTTGACTTGAGCGGGAATCGAACCCGCGACCTTCGGCGTATCAGTAGCTTACACTCCCGCTGCGCCAACCGGTTGTCAAATTGTCGTCGTCGGTCTGCGCCAAGCGATCGTAGTATTGCTAGTGTTTTCCATATTGTTGTGTAAACTACAGACAGTTAGGGCGCAGGTGTGTACGTAGTTTCGTCGCATCGACACAACGTTGTGATTGCAATGTATCCAGCCGCTAGTTCGAGCAGTCCCTGATTTTTAAGCGACATATATGCGATGTGGCTGATATCACAACCACATTAGATAATGATGACAAAATGTAGTCTATGTGAATTAAGATTACAATTTTGATACAAACTAGAGGATGCCCTCTACCTGAGCTCGCACATTTTATTTTAATTTAACTGTTTCTGCCCGACCCCTTAGGAATTTTGAGAAATCCCTTCTTAGTGCACCCTTATGGTTTCCAAGGAAAATACATCCACAATTTGATGATTTTGCTACCAATGCGCGTGCGTTTTCAATATTTTTATTAATAATACAGACAGACCTTTCCACGTGTTGTGGTACATATGAAACAATCCTTGTAAATATGTGTCGCATCCTGATAGGTTACAAATTTGTGCTCATGGCCTCCTTGCGTGAGTAAACAATATAAATTAAAGCTCCGTGTAATCAGACGTTAATTTATTGATTCAGGAAGCAATAGCACCATGTTTTAACTACTTAACCCACGTTTGTATTTAAATGAAATAATTTTTATTTTTATTTATTTATTAAACTTCATACATACACTGTAGAGATATATGTATAGGCGGACTTAATGCCTAAGGCATTCTCTATCAGTCTACCTTTTGGGTGGTGCAGAGATTGAACAAAGTAGGTGTAAATTGAAGTTGCTATAAGTAGAGAAGGACAATTCTTCGTATTAAGTAAAACTAATCAAGATAATATATGGGTATACATAAAGATAATTTATGCTAAAAATATATAAACATATAAATAATATTCATAAATAAGAATACGCTATATACATACACACACGCACTTATATATATATATATATATATATATATATATATATATATATATACATTAAATAAATATAATCATATACATATATATATATATATAAATAATAATAATAACTACAATTGAATAGAGATGTCAACTCTGTGATGATCCTGCCAACTCGTTCTGCAGTAGTTGCCGCACTTTCAATTTAAATGTATGTCTGCTAGTAGCCATCCTGATTTCCAGAGGGAGGGCATTCCACAGAAGAATAGATTGCACAGGAAAAGAAGAATGAAGGAAATCAGAGTTATGTGTCGGACAGAGAAGAAGTAGATTGTTAGAAGAACGTAACGTTTTGTCGTGGTTGGAATGTAGATACTTAAAATAAGGGGTTAAATAGGTAGGTGGGTTAGGATACATGAGGATAGAGTATAGTGTTGTGAGGGCACGCATACTACGGCGTTGACGGATAGGTAACCATTTCAAACGGGAGCGATAAGTAGACACATGGTCATACTTGCGAAGATTAAAGACGAATCGAATGCAGTTATTGAGAAGACGGTCAAGTTTATTGAGAAGGTCTGCATTCAGGTCGAAATAACACACATCACCATAGTCGATTATGGGGAAAATGAAGGTATGCACAAGCGTTGTCTTGGTCCTGGTTGGTAGAAAGTTTTTCAGGCGATAAAGAGCACGCAGAGTACCGGTGACTTTTTGACAGACGTGAGTCACCTGAGCACGCCAATTTAGAGTAGAGTCTACATGTAGGCCCAGGTCCCTAATTACTGGACAATATTCTATAACTGATTCATTGAACATGATCGGCGGTAGTGCGGTCATATCAAGTCTACTCAAAATTCTTTGACTGCCCACAACTATTGCTTGACACTTACTGGGATTTACTGACAGACCGAAAGATTTAGACCAACTATGCAAATATTCAAGATCCCTGTTCACACGGACTACAGCAGAAGATATGTTATCAATACTTGCTTGAGCATAAAGCTGCAAGTCATCGGCATACAGATGATAGGCGCATTGAAGATTCTGGGTTAGGAGATTGATAAAAATTGAAAATAGAAGTGGGGAAAGAATACCGCCTTGTGGAACGCCAGAGCCGATCTCACGCCAGTTTGACGAGGATTCGCCGACGCGAACCGACTGCTGACGTCCACGAAGATATGACGAGAACCATTCCAGAGCTTCGGAAGAGATCATAAGGTGGGAAAGGATAGCTAGCAGGATTTCGTGACGGACGACATTAAAGGCATTAGAGAAATCAACTAAAGCCAACACCGTGACTTTGGTGTCCTCCATGCCTGACCTAATGTCGCCAGTCACTTTAAAGAGAGCGGAAACAGTACTGTGGCCAGGCCTAAAGCCAGACTGCATGGGATTTAAGAGATTATTTATGTGAATATGGCGAGATAACTGCTTATGGACACTGGCCTCAAGTACTTTGGACAGAAAAGGAAGAACGGAAATTGGACGGAAGTGATTGGGTAAGGAAGGATTCTGGATCTTGGGCAGAGGTGAGACAAAGGCTTTGCGCCATAAGTCAGGGAAAACGCTGGAGTCAAGGGAAAAATTGATGATGTGCGTGAGCACAGGGATAAGGTGTTCAAGGATAGTCATGATCATGCGGCGACTGATCTGATCACAGCCCACCGCATTTGACTTTATGGAGCGGATAATCCTTTTGATCTCGTCCGGAGCTATAGGAGAAAAACTGAAAGATTCGATGTTAGGGTGGGTCAAATTACCGAGGTAATCGATAGTGAGACACTTGGTTTGATGATCAAGGAGAGTAGTTGTGGTGAAAGGTTGATTTATATCATTCAAACCAAGCGTCCCCTGGAAATCGAAACGACGCTTCCCGCCAATGCCTAGAGTTCCAAGGAACTTCCAGACATCAGCAGGGGATGAACAGGAGATATTTTCACGAATATGTCGGCGTTTAGCGTTGCGTATCATCTGGTTACACCGGTTCCTTGCAGCCTTATAATCCGTCCAGGTGTCTTCACATCGGTCTCTCCTGTACTTGCGAAAAGCTCGGTCCCTGCGCCTCATCGCCATCCGGACACCTCTCGTTAGCCAAGGTGCTGGAGGACGTTTGAGCTTTATTTTCCTGATTGGAGCATGTACGTCATATAGGCCAATGAGATTGTCATTGAAGGCTTTGACTTTGTCGTTTACTGTGGTAGCCTGGAACACATTGTCCCAGTTAAGTAAGGCAGCGTCTTGACACAGTTTTTCTACGTCCATGCGACCAAAACAACGCCTCTGCACAACTTTAGGTGGGGATTTGGGTGGTTTTAGGATGTAGGAGAGAAAAATGAGGTCGTGATGAGAGAAAGCAGGAGCTATGTGTTGACCGTAGGAAGAGGCTAGGGTAGGATCAGAGGTTAGGATCAAGTCCAGCCAGGTGTCGTCACCTACCATGTTGTGATGGGTAGGATGCAGAGGTAAGATGTGCAGACTGGCTGACTTAACAATGTCCAGGAGTTTGGAAGATCTTTGGGTACAAGGGGACAGGAGATCGGTGTTAAAATCACCCATGATGATATGATGTGAATACTCCGACCCTAAAGATTCCAGACTCATTTCGAGACTGGAGAAATAGTTTACAGAAGGAGGACAGTAGACGACACCAAGGACCAATTTGGACCCTTTAACGCAAACTTCGATAAAAAGATACTCCGCAGTGGCCGTTGAGGTGGGAGAAGATGAAGAAAGAATTTTAAAGGGCAAGTTACTGCGGAGATAAATAGCAACACCTCCCCCCCTCCGGTCGACTCGATCATTACGGATCAAGATAAAACCGGGGAGAGGGTAAGTGGTAGAAAGAAGATGCGGTTTAAGCCAACTCTCCGAAACCAGGACGGCATGCACATTAGCGTAATTGAAAGCCTCTAGCAAGTCGCTATAATGGCTAGGTATGCTTTGTGCATTAATATGACATACATTAAAATTGCTGCGAGTAGTTTGATTGAAAGTTTTCCTCACAATGTCACCTAATGTATCAGTAAGAGAATGAAAACTCCCATCTAGCGTTACATTATCAGAACTATCGGCAGAATAGAAAGAATCATCATCAGAATACATAAAATATTATAATATACTATATATATAAATAAACAAATAATATATGAATATAAATTAAAACAGTAATAAATTAGTAATTAAGAAAGAAAATACATACGTACTTATTTGGTGCAAATATTCTATCCCTACACCACCCGTCAGCTGACACACAATATAGAAAACGCACTAATACAAACAAAACGTAATAAATCGATGCAATTTCCAAACGCAACAAAACGTCAAAGTGACAGTGGTGACAATTTCTCATAGGCTATTTTGACAATATGCTATTTGTTTGTAATGTTTTAGTTTTACAAAAAACAAAAGTGAGATAAAAAAAAGTGATGAAGTGGTGGGTAAATTAACTAAAACTGTTACGTAATGAAGAACAAGTTAATGTTTACGTTATTACCGAAGAAAAGTGAATGGCGAAACTTTATAGCGAATTACAGCGATAATGTTCGTCAAATACTATTTACGTTGGCGAGAAATTGCTGCAGAACTTCCGACGTCATTCTTGCTCGATGTTGAAGCACTGGGGTATTTCTCCATGAGAACGTTGAGCTGCTCCATGGTAGTCAGCTTGTGACGGCTTCCATCTGCGGCTTTTACTGTAATTACGCCATCCTGGGTCCAGCATCCTCTCATACCAAAATGTTGGCGGGCTTTGGAGAAGATGGATTGTCGAGTCTTTGTAAGGAACTCCTTAACTGCGACGGCTGAACCCTTCAGCTTGGCTTTATTCTTCCAAACAGCAGATCTGGATTCCACGGAAGTAAATCTCACAAGTAATGGCCTATGATGGTCTTTGTTGCGCACTCCGATCCGGTGAGAAGTACGGATATTCGATGCCGAGATATCTTTGAGGTCCATTCTATGGATAACATTAATGATAGCAGCTGTGCAATCCTCTCCGTCAACCTCTGCAACACCCAGGAATATGAGGGCTTTTCGACGGTGCCTAGTCTCCATATCATCAACCAAGGCAGTTACCTCATTAATCTACTTCCTGAGCAGACTGAGCATGGAGAAAACCAGTTCCCTGAAGGTCCGGAACTCTTCTGCGACTTTGGCTACTGTATCCTTGGCAGGGCCCCCGGTGTGCAGCTGAGCTTCAAGTTCCGCCATCCTCTTGGAAAAGCATTCCTCCAGATTTATTTGTGCAGTTTTTATATCGGCCAGTTGAGACATAATTTATCCAGTGCAGTTCTTCAGTTATATTCAAAAGGTGTGAATAGCTGGCAGGTGGTGTATGTGATTGAATGTAGTATTTACATTAGCAGATATATTATGCCACAAACGTAAGTACGTTCTAGTTATGCACTATTGCACTCAATAAAGTGGATATTTATATTAAAAATTGACTATTTAAATAATTAAAGATTTTCGAAAAAAAATTCTATGTGTGATAACTTTTCTACACCTACCGCCAAAAAATTAATCAAATAAATAATCATAATTGGAATAGACTATCTTTTATTTCGTGAAAGCCATAAGCTTAGGGTTTGAATATTGGATCTGGGCCACATGTTTCGAAAACAAGTAAGAGGTAGCCTTAACTTGCCGTACGTAAGTTAGGCAACGTTTTGAAAGGTCAGGACTTGGATGGCCGCTTGTTGTTACATTTCTATCAGATCGCTTCGTTTATCACTTATTTGATTGCTCTATAAAGCTATGCCTTATTTTGGATCAGATTACCGTGTACGAATTCCCCCAAGAAGTTATTTTATTAAACTATCTGTATATATAAAATGCTTGCGTTACTGACTGGCAGATGGACAACACACAGCTAAACGCAACAAGCTGAATGATTCTTGGAAATTTCCACCTCAAGAGGCTAAGTAGCCGAGGGCGAAGTCTAATAATAAATTATTCAAATATATTTATAAATGCTGAGTATATTCTTAAAAATATTCAGGCAATTTTCACATACTAATATTTTGAAAGCTTTGACGCAAGATTTTCTTCAGGCTTTCCTTTGTTAATAAACTAAAAATACCCACGCAAAACATAGAATACCCACGTAAAGAAGCATTATTTTTGCGCCTTCGTTTCGTTTGGTGAGTAAGAGTATCGGGGAATCAATCAATCCGCCTCTTTCAACACCATTTTCTTTCTCCCTCTTTTCCTTCTCGAGGGCGACTACGGTCAGTCACGATAATCATTTATTTGTCAGGTAGGTTGATGGCTTGGTTACTATCAATATCAATAACAGGGTGGATTATAATGCTAGGTCGCCCAAAATATTTTTTTTTCCAATCTAGCCCAAAATCACCTGGGTCCCTTGCGCCTACGATTCTCCCAGAAATTCGACATTAACTACAGCCAATTTTCATATTATAAATACATTTTTCTACGCACTTAGAGCGGTTTCAGATTAGAGTTTTGTACGCGCGTATAAGCTCGTTTTTAGAAGCGCATGTAGGCGCGTATAGGCGCGCCTTTTGGCACACGCGCAACTCGTACGAGCGTTGACGCGCTTCTAAGCTCGTATAACTACGAGCCATCAGAATCCATGTAGGCACTGACAAGATGTCACTACCGTTTCGAGCGAACACGCCCGTATACGTGAGTTTGGTTTTTTGAAGCGCGTAATATAGCGCGCGTGTAAGCGCGTATGCTGAAACGACCGTATACGCACAGAAAAATACGCTAATCTGAAACCGCCCTTAGAGCGCACGGCAACAGACAATAACAATACATCACTCTGCGTACTGTGGGTGTTGACAACTGAAAATGTGCCCTATTTATCAAGTAGCCGTGTTGAACATTGCCTAGATATAATAGACTATCAGTACTTATTTAGTTTTTTATTCAATTGTCTACCGACGACACATTTCCTTTTATAAGGAGTAAAACTGTACTAGGTTCATATTTGAGCAGTTTACGACCTTGTCATGCTAGGTGATCTTGCCTGGTGGACTACAGTCCATTGGGCGTATTTGAGCACTTGTATATACACTGATTGCGTGTGAGAACACTGCTTGCGCGATTCAAGACTTTAATTCCGTTGTGTCCGTTAGATGTCACCGTGTTGACTTTGCCATCGTACGTTAGATGGGGTTTCCTATCCATTTGCATAAAATTTTAAGACCTAATATAACTTAGCATAATTTTGTTTGGTATAATTCTATTTTCGCATAATATAATTACGCATAACAGCTTACGCATAATTTCTTTGTACATAATTTCTCTAACCATAATAATGATTAAGCATAATGAGATCGAATCAGAAATGAGGAGATCCGCAGTAGAACCAAAGTAGCCGACATAGTTCTCCGGATAGCCAAGCTGAAGTGGCAGTGGTCAGGGCACATAGCTCGAAGAACCGATGGCCGTTGGGGCAGAAAGGTTCTGGAGTGGCGGCCACGTACCGGACGACGCAGCAGAGGTAGGCCCCCCGCAAGGTGGACCGACGATCTCGTCAAGATCGCGGGAGGCGGTTGGATGCGGGCGGCTCAAGACCGGTCTGTGTGGAGAACCTTGGGGGAGGCCTATGTCCAGCAGTGGACGTCGTTTGGCTGATATGATGATGATGATGATGATAATATTCTAAAGCATAAATTTATTAAGCATAAAGTTCTAAAGCATAACTTTTTTAAGCATAATATCCTAAAGCATTTTATTTACGCATAATGATTACAATACAAATTGGATATAATAACTTTGGCAATGTATTTTTGGCATATTTTTCGCTGTAGGAAGCATGAAGCATGCAAGCAAGCATGCAGCATGCAAGCAAGTATGCAGCATGCAGCATTCAAGCGAGCATGCAACATTCAGCAGGCAGGGTTTCTGTCACGGCTCCGGCGCTGCGGGCCTCCGGCGGCCCCACGCCTCAGCCGCTGCGGCTCGCTCACAGCCGCCTGCTCCTCAGCCTGCGGGCCGCCTCGCCCCTAGGCGCCTACGCGATTTTAAATAACACTCTAGGGGTAGGACAAACAAGACTACGTGGAGTCGCTTTTGCAGCAATTCCGTTCTGTCACTAACTTTTGTTGAACAGCATATAACATTTTTACAAGTTAAATATATAAATATAGAAATATTATGCTAATAGTCATTAGGCCTACTAACGTTATGCTAATAGTCATTAGGCCTACTAACATTATGCGAATCAAATTTATGCCAAAACAAATTAGTCTTTGATGATTATTCCAACATAAAATGTATGCCTAAGAAAATTTTGCCGAAGTATTATTATGCCAAAACAAATTGTGGCAAAATCGTTATGCCGAAGTATATAAGGGCAAAGAACATTAAGAGAAAAGAATGGATCCCGTTAGATGGCATCAGTTGTACGAAGCCTCAGTTACAAACTCATATATTATCTACTTTAACTATATAATATTGCCGTTATTCTTGTTGGATGCAAGATCGAATTGATGTTCGCCTTAGAGGTTATTCTGGGTTTTTTACTAGATCATTTCGCACTGGCGTTTTTTAACACTTTGCCTCATAAAAGTACTCCATTATTCTACAGTTTAAAGTGTTGACTTTCTAGAATGGTTGGCAATATTGATGTCAGCAGAAACTAACCTTTTTATATTCGCATGGCTCTATTACTAAAAAATCATTTATCTATTACCAGAATATATCTTGAAGTACATATTTCTTAAATGCACGCAAACACAAGCTAACTTTGACGTATACAGAACATTTTATTTCCTGTCACCATCAAAAGAATTGTCATCAAAGTTCATGACCCTGAGAAAGAAAGTTCAGTGGGAAGGAAAGTTTGATTACCGTACATATTTTAACACCGGCTCTGATGTTTCTTGGATTAAATTCCTCTTATTAAACTTGAGCCATGTCGGTCTTGCTTATTTATTTTATTATGGATGACAGTTCTAATAGAAAAGTTGGAAGTACTGGAAAGCAAACAGGGCAGTATACGATTACGTAAATTACTTGTATTATATCCAGCTTCGTAAAATACTATCTTTATACGGTGTTTACAAACAGCTGAAATACTAGATTCTGAGGGCAAAACATAACCTCAGCGTGGAAATCGGTTATCAGGACAAATGTACCATATTCTGATATAAAAGATTACAGAAAAAAGTGATTAAAATTCTTTCAGTAGTTCTTGTGTCAATAAGAACGACAACAAACAGCCATACATCCATCCTCACAAACTGTCGCACTCGATATTAATAAACTTGTTTTGAAAGTGCTTTCGGCCGAAAATAATAATGTATAGATATTATCAACAGCGCAGCGTTTACCTTTAAGGTAGGTAGTGAGTTGTTGGAGTCATCAGTTACCAGATTTTGCAAAGCTGAAATACTGGCCCCGATAGATGGTGCTGTACTCGAGATATAAAACAGTGCCATTTTGCAGCAAGCAGTTAATACATTTTATTTCACAATACAACAGACACAAGAAAAAGCAAAAATACGTAAAAGGGAACAAAATACATACTATAGAACAAATAAATGAATGGAAGACATTTCGAGATCACTTAACCGTCATACCGTAGTAATAAATAACTATGCTTGAAGTTCTTAATAATCTAAATAGTGATAAATTAGTTCCTCATCTTGAGCGCTATGACTATTTCAATTGTTCCAACTATAATATTGTGCTTAACTTCTAGTAGATAACGAAATTTGGTAACATATTGCAAGTGAAGCAACATTATTTTTACCATTACTTATATATATTTTTTCCAGGTAGTAGAGCCTTGCTGATTTCAGCACGAATGGGCCGGCTCGACCGGAGAAGTACTACCCTCTCACAGAAAATCGACGTAAAGTAACAGTATCCAAACTGTTGCGTTTCGTTCGGTGAGTGAGAGTGCCGGAGGCCCATCCCCTATTCCTTCTCCCTCATTCCATTCCTCCTCCTATCCCTTTTCCCAACCCCAAGGGGCGGCAACGCACTTGTGACTCCTGTGGTGTTGCTAGTGTCCATGGGTGGCGGTAATTGCTTACCATCAGGCGATCCGTCTGCTCGTTTCCCGCCTAACTTTACATAAAAAAAACTGTGTTTTAGTGCAGCGAAAGCCTAGTGGAGATACCAACAGATAGCCATGCAGAGGGTATCGGGTTCGAATCCACGGTGAGCACCAATGACTTTTCGTAGTTATGTGCATATTGAATTGTTAATTGTCGCTTGCCCCGTGTCTCTGAGAGCTCGTTAAGCTGTCGGTCTCAGCTGTCATGATGATCTTTGACAGTCGTTATAAGGCGTCAGTACCTTCTGAATAAACTGACACTAGTCTAAACCACGGAATATCGCTATCCCTTTCGGGTTGCGGGGAAAAGACGGCAGTCGCTCTGTGGAAAAACTAATCATAATCCTCTTAGCGTTATCCCAGTTTCAACCTGGGGTCCGCTTACTAGTCTAACCGGATTTGGCTGAATATTAGCTTTTCTGCAGAGTGACTGCCTGTCTGATCTCTTCAACCCGAAGGGATGGCGACATTCCATGGTTTAGAAAAGCTAATATTCAGCAAAATTCGGTAAGACTAGTAAGCGGACTCTGGGTTGAAACTGGGATAATGCTAGGAGGATGATGAGGATGATGATTAATACTGTGGTGTACTTATATTTTTTAAACGGATCAACATCGGTGAATCTCAAAAATAATAAAGGAAAAATTAAACACTTCCAATAGGGTTGTTTCCAACTAGTCAAATCAAGCACTTTTAATGAAATGTTAAAAACTACCTTTGCCAAGGGTTTTGTATGAAATATGACGTAGTGACGTCATAGTGTTTTGCTGTCAAGTAGAATACTTATTATCAATAAGTTGACGATAAAAAATGTTAAATAAAGTTTTAACATTAATTGATGAATGAAACTATTATTATTGTGACATGTTTCACTAGATAAAAATACTTGTATAATTTATTTCACTTGCAGAAAACTTCCCTATTTTCACTACGTCTGAGTATGGGAGACCGGGTATGATTGTCACACGGGTTGGTTGTCACAGAGGTCATAATAGAATATCGAGGGGTCGAATAAGTCCATTAAACGGCATGTCGGAGTACGCTGACATAAGGTACAAATGGATGTGCTACTCCCTCGCTCCTACCACGCCGTTTAATTGTCTGTTATGGCCTCTGTGACAACCAACCAGTGTGACAACCATACTCGGTCTCCCCTACAGACCGATGTATTTTTTAAGACTTAATAACTTATAATAAATCGTGTGTAGTGTGGTTACAAAGATACAAGAAACGGACACAATTATTAATTTATTTTCGGTATTTGGGTTTCTTCATCAATCATCACATAGCCATACTGACTTCCTGGTAGCCGATACTATAAAAAGGGATGTAACCCTAAGATGGTAGAACGGTTTGCCCATCTTTTTTAATAAAACATAGACTCTTTTCAATTTGAAACGCTGCTACGAAATTGTCTACGATCCTCGAAGCGTCTCTCGTAGCAGTGTTTTAAATCTTAAAATTCTATTTCTAACATCTTTCTTCTGTTCTGCGTCGGAATGACTTAGCATTCTCCGCCAATGTAACTGAAAGTTTATTGCGAAAGCTTTTGTGGAATTCACTTTGATCTTAAATGTTAATCAGTACAGTAATTCAAACACATTTTCTAAGTATAATCGTATCACACACGAATATATTGCTCTAGATCCTCGTACAAATCATTATAAATATAATATTCCACATAATATTATTTATATGATAATCACAACGAATTTACATTTAAATGAAAATAAGTACTTACTAGTCTACCCGCGTCTAGAAGACCCGCAAATAATTATAAGCTTCGTGATAATTTAACCCACGTATATCAGATACATTAATGAAGGTATGAATTATTAAGCTAAACTAATGACTGCATACGCCAGTATAATTAAATTATAACAAAATAGAGGACGCTGGGTCGCGGTGATTTTATGAAGCAAACATCTGATAAATAGTTTATGGTTACATAGATTAAGACATAGAGATATCCATGTAAACTTTATAAAACAAAATTATCGTAATACTCATCATAGTCAGCCCGGTATATATACTGTCCCACTGCTGGGCACGGGCCTCTTCTCACTGTGAGAAGGGTAAGGCCCTAGTCCTCTACGCTGGCCAAGTGCGGATTGGTCGACTTCACATGTCTTACGAGAACATTATAGAGTACTCTCAGACATGCAGGTTTCCTCATAATCATGAGTTTTAATTCACCGATAAGCGAGCGATAATTATCAATTTTAGGCGCACTTAACTTCGAAAAGTCATAGGTGCGTGCCGTGGATTCGAAGACCGACACACGTTCAGTTGTATATTATAAGGATTACATAGGAGGGCTATAGTGATACGCCGAAGTAAGAGTTGAATATCAACTCACATTTGGCCAGCGACTTTTAACATTCACTCCATATGTGACTAGCCCACCCACATTTCCAAATTTGTAGCAGTGGAATATATCGCCAGTGTGACCACATTCAGCAGAGTAGTCTCTATATCAGACATCGAGTTTCAGCACTTGTGAAATGCCACGACACTTTCCCTGGCTCGAAACTCACAACGAAAATAAGTTCATTATATTGAAAGAAGTTAGAAAATAATTAACACACTTCCCTTCTAAGCAATGCGGGTGTCAAATAAAAAGTGAATTAAATTCATACAAGACTGAATCACCACACACGGTATGAGGCGGAGCGTAGCTTGCAAGCAATATTTGGACTTTTTGACTTACATAATATTACTGAAACCATAATACAGACAGGGTAATAACAGCTATCGATAGAGAATGGTGAAAAGAGGCCTTTGCCCTACAGTGGGACAGGTTAGGCTGCAAATAATAAACAATAATAATAATGACTGAAACCTCCGGTAACATTTTTATCAAACGCACTTTGTTAGTTAGTTTGATACGCATTAACTCTGCAATCGATCATCATGAAATGTTGCATAATCGTTGTAAGGGGTGGAGGGAAAACAGGATATAAACTTTATTTGAAATGAGAACTGAGCTGTTTGTTTAGAATTTAAATTTTAGCAGTGCTGCGTTAATCAGGAGCCTGTATGTATTTTATTTAGTAGGTACGTGTAATTACAAGGTTTAAAAACATCGTAAGATATTTACCAAAAATATACCCTATATAAGACTAGTAACTGGTACCTACTGATATTTCATGATGAAAATATAATATGCTACAATCAACAGTTTAAAGAAATATTTAGTAATTAGATAAGTCTGCTGTTACACCCACGTTGTTTAGAGCTACTGCTCTGCTCCCATGACTCATAGCGTAATGTTATATAACCTATAACCTTCCTCAATAAATGGGCTATCTAACACTGAGATTTCAAATCAATTTCCAAATTTCAAATTGATGTATATCTCATAAATTTCATATTTGAACAGCGATCACCCCATGACGACACAAATAAATTACCTCTAAGCAATTCCGAGTTAAACCCATTATTCAAACCTCTGACTCTTCGAAGTTATGAGAGATTTAAATTGTTAACTATCACTTGCTTTCGAGCCTTAAAGAGCACCTTTAGTTTTGATCGCAGCTGAAGAAAATTTACCGTCTACATCTTGTGTGGGTCAGATTTGTGGTGTTTCAAATGTTAGTACGACACTGGCCGGATTTTGAGAACCGATTTTTTTATTTTTTTTTTATCAACTCATAACCCCGAATGGGTAGGCAGTGGTGTAATATTACACACACATTTTGTTTTATGAATTTTAGGTCCCACGTAATAGGGGGCGAGCCTATTGCCATTACCGGGCACAATGCCTGACTCCGTGCTGCTACTGAGAAATCGGAAAAACTCTGTAACACTTTTACCGACCCGGGAATCGAACCCGGAACCCGTCAGCAGACGCATACGCTATCCACTCGACCACGGAGGCAGTCTCACGGAACCAATTCTCAAAATCATAATTATGCCTTCCTTGCATATCTTAGGAAGTGTGATTATTATCACGCAGCCTGCCGCAGTCCACAGCTGGACATAGCCTCTTCTAATTTGCGTCACAGTAGCATTGTGTGTTACAACAGGATTTGCTTACTGTACCGCGCTGGCAAGACAAATCGGTATAGTCATTGTCAAAGTCATAGTCAAAATCATTTATTCAGCTAGGTCTCAAGGTAACGCTTATGAACATCAAATTTTTAAAGTAAATTACTTCTTGCATTGATTTCAAGTTTTCCGTCACTTTCCAAAGATATACTATTTGCTTTGCATATTTACCTTAATTACCTCTTACAACAAACAAGGGTTAAAATGGGATAGACACTTTGATTTTTAATGCATCACCATACGGATAAAAATAATGTAAAATATTATAAAACTACCTCGTAACTCCATGTCCCATTATTTATAAAAAAATATTAAAATGATAATAATGTCCGTAAAATTAATCGAGCGTTACAAAATATTAACTAATTGATATTGACTTCAAACGTAATGAATCTTAATTAAACCCAACCTGAGTTTCAATTATAGTTTATAATTATAGTTTTGTACAAAAAGTGATTGGTTCTTTTGTAGGGGACATTGTTGTTATTAATTATATCGACTTTTTTCGCCTTTTGCTTTCAAATTACTTGAACATTTTACACGATTTTTTTTTCATCATCGTTTGACATAATTGGTCTTGATCCTTGTAATATCCCAAATGCAATCTTGCAATTGGAGACTGGGACATGATTTCTAATTTCAACCTGATAATAAAGTATCTTTGATTTGTTACGAATCGACTGCTGATTGACCTGGGAACTGCTGATAGTCGAGCGTCTACCTGGCGTTTTATTGGCGAGGCTTATATCTAGCAGTGCATTATAGCATACTGAATGTGATGAAATACGTCAAAGAATTAAGGAGCAGAATCAGAATCAGAATTTTTATTTGTTAAATATAGGTATACATAAATTGTGGTGGTCATATAAAATAAAGTGCGCTATGTTTTGTCATCATGACATACAAATAATCAATAAATAAGAAATATCATGCCTTTAAACAAAAACTAAATCAATTGTTAAATTAAAAAATAAATAAAATGTGATTGAATTTATACAATGTCATAAAAAAACATAATATTCAAAAACCATACGAACAAAACATTTACAACTTATCTTTGAGAAAATCATCAAGGGAATAGTAACACTTATCTATAAGTATCTTGCTTAATTGGTGATTAAATTTCATTAATAGCAGACTCCGCTTTCATACGATATCCAACACTATTCATTGCAAAAATATGTTTTTTTAATAAATACCCCAATTGATGACTCTCACAAAATGCCATATTGAATTTATCGGCACAAGACTTGTTTATTAAATACACTTTCAACGATACCTCGATACCTCTTTAGTCAAATTTCAATGGACAAATAAGTAAATGCAGGATGAATGCTAACGATGATTCTGTAAAATCTGTTTAGAACAATGTGCATACCCGGGGTTCAAGGCATCCTGCGTGCGACCAGCGTAACGGGAGGACAATGAGAATGGAGATTGAAGAATGAAATCATTACCCTCCTTAGATAGCTAAAAGCAGTATTTATATGGGTTGTTTTGTATTGTAAATTAGTCTACAATATCTGTACAAATCTGAAAAATATACTTAGATTAACATATTTGCATATTTATCAAATAACAAAGAACATACATTTATTTTGAATAATCAGCACGAAAATATACCAAGAGGAGAAGCAATTGAAAGCAAAAAGTATGAAATTGCAATCACGTGCATGGATTTCAACTGTCGAATATCTGACATCCAGTGTGCGTCTACGTAAGACCTGTGAAATGTTAAAACCAATACCGTGAGCTAGCGTAGTGAGTATGTCGCGATCGAGTTAACTTTATAGTGATAAAAGAAAATGGAAGAAATAAATTTTATTTCTACTCTTGTATGCAATAAATCAGTAAGAATGCAGGTAGACTAATTTACTTGCTTGTACAGTTACTCGTCTACCGATACGATAGTTTAGTTGTCCATAGTCCACGTTTACTGCAGTGACAAAATATCTTATTTAAAATTGGGATTCCTATGAGGTACAAGATTGGAGACATCCTTAAAATAGGGCAGGTTAGAAGTAGCCTAAACGGAAGTGCATGCGTGAGAAATCGTACTGTCTGCCTACCTTTCCGAGGAACAGGCGTGAGTTTATGTATGAAGTACAAATCCTGACATTTGAAAGTAATGTATACATCATATTATAATAAATCAAATTAATCTGAAAAAATATAAACAAAGTAGTAAAATATCAAACTTTTCTCAATACCACTTGACGGAAAAAACGCGAGTTAATCGTGTATGATTTCTTTAGCGAAAACTTACACGCAAATTAAGCCAAAACAGAGGATAATTTATTCCTCTCAGAGGATATCGAAAAAAGGCACAGCCAATCTACCTAACGGGGTCAACACTTCACGAAAACCTTCCCCATCGTATTATATACTTAAATATTAGAACGTATACCTCCTGCAGCGTATATCTGAATATCTCGTGCATATCTCTGTACCACTTGACGGAGTGTAGCGCCGCGTCGTGCTGTTGCTTCATGTAGTTACAGCGGAGTTCCACGTCCTGCCTCGGGTCGGCGTACAGTGGAACTTCTAGCGTTGTTATAGAGTGGGATACGCTGCGGGCTGGAACAATGAGATACTATCGTTATAATACAGAATTAGTACAAACATAAAAAAAAAATATTAATGAAATACTATCGTTAGAACACGGTATTAGCATCTGTATTAAAGAAAATATAATTATAACACCTATTTCATTTTAATTGTTTAAATGATATACAACTATCGGAGAATAACTGAGGTATTTATATTTTAAAATTACTGAATTACCTCGAATAAGATCCACTTAATAAAATTGTATGATGATACGGCTGAACCAAACTGATGTTAACGTACGGCCAGACGTTGGAGCTGGCTTCTGTTGCCAAAATAAAACTTGAAGGGGTGTAAAATATGGGTTGATAGTTACTATTAGGAAATTGTGTTTTTAATTTAGAACTTTAATTACGTACCGAGGATGACTTTCCACACATCCAACCAACGGACACAAACAATACTCAGATTGGAAACAATAACTTGTGTATCACGCAAAGTGTTTATATGAGGATCGAACCTACAACATCAGTATAGTGTTTTGCAACAAGACGGCCGCTCAAACCACTACGTCACCCGTTTAATCTATCCGTGCATTACACGATTTGCTTTTTCGGTACCAATATCCGTAGAAATAAGTTTTCATGCGAACAAATCTGTATGGGTTAAGATCGTTGATATGTTGACAGCCTGTTTATACCGAAGACTGCGATCAGACATCCCGTGGAGATACAGAAAGTAGACAGAAAATCCAACATAATTCTTTCGTGTCCCCGAAATGAAGAGATGTGTATCTATTACATTTCCACGCAAACAATTACACTAGCTTGAAGATCAAGATTTCGCTACCTATGTAATTACAGTTGATAAGGTCATTGATAACAAAAAATACCCACTTTTCGAATATAGCCCGGTTCCCTTCAATAAGAAAGTAATTTCCTTACACGTTATTTACAAGATAAACACCGAGATTTGGCAAGATTCTAAATTCTTGTTAACCTATTTAGAGCATATGGAAAATTCAGAAATCGGGTCAATTGAAAAACAACATATAAGAACTTCATGAACAAGAAAACAGGGCATTTCTATCTTATGAAGTAATGAAGGTCCCAACCGTGAGAGTTCACGAACTTTCAGTAGAAACATGTAAGGAATTTAAGCACTATTTGCAAGTTAGTTCGTCGTTATCAGGACTGAATCTACCACAAACTGCTCTAGAAGCTTCGTTATGTTATTTCTTATCTACCCGATTGCTTCATACGTACATAAATAAGAATACTTTGAAGACGTCGATACAGCTACAACATCTTTAAGTAATTCAAATACTATGTGGAAGGTCACTGGCATAGTTCTGAAAGAATATGCTACTTTAATATTTGAGTTTCGTTACTTGTAACTCCACCCGCGAGAATTATGTATAAATATAGTGTTGCTGTGTGGTTGACGGCATAGAATACAAGTGTCACCACCCCCTATCTGCCCGTGGGTGTCGTAAGAGGCGACTAAGGGATAACACGATGCAAATACCATCATTGCGTAGAGACGGAAAACTCGACATCAAACCCTATACGACTGCCTCGTTGGCCTCGCGGCATAAATGTGCGCGTGGGATCGGGAGGTCCCGGGTTCGATTCCTGGGTCGGGCAGTGTTATTGAGTTTTTCTGTCACGAAATTCTCAGTAGCAGCACGGAGTCTGGAAATGTGCCCGGTACGGCAATAGGCTCGCCCCTTATTACGTGGGACTAAAGTATATCTGGCGAAAAGTGGGTGTAGAAATACACCTCTGCCTACCCCTTCGGGGATAAAAGGCGTGACGATATGTATGTATGTATGTATGTATATAGTGTTGTGACTTGGTACCATATCTGAGACAAAAGTTTATGTGATCCACACATATGTATTGTTTCAAATCTATGTGGTATTTGTGCGAGAATGTTTGTGTGATGGGATTTATTCCTGTTGCCTTCCAAAAATAAACTATAATAGGTCAAACACAAAAACAATTTGAGCCAAGCAACGACTTCATAATAATAGCTGTTCAAAAAATAGGTAGATATTTCATGAAGTAGATAAGTAAATTCTGTTTTAGGGAGAAAAGCTCATAGCGTAACACTTTAATTTTGTTACGAAATTTGAAATCTATAATATTAATGATCAAAAGCATTACTTAAATTAGTAATTATCATCTTACTCACACTGGCGGTAAATACTAGAGTGAAGCCGGTGAATGTCTTGTCATTAACATTCTAAGTAGGTGAGCGTCTTCAATAGTTTATTTTGTTTATCTCCTGACAATTTTGAGTCGGTGCTTTAAGAATAAGCTTTTAACGACACTTATTAATCATTTTCCTCTTTCCTTTACAACGCCCAGACCACTGTTGGACTTAAGCCTCTCATAAGTTGCTTCACAGAGGAACAGACGGATTGGTACAGAGTTTGATGTCCAGTTTTCCGTCTCTTCGCAAAGATACTATTTGCTTTTGCTTACCACACCACAAAAATATTTTGAGGTGGTGAAATTTTGTTCTCATAATCCACCACCGTTTGTTGTACGTTGACAATTTTAATCGAAGAAAATTCTTGAAATCTTCAATTAGTGAAGACACATATAAGGAGTATTTTATCCTAGCTTTAAGTGATTTATAACTCGACGGGGGTATATCCGCCTCTACACTTAACTCAAGGCGACTTTATTAAAACATTTTGAGTATTGCATTACATTTGTTGAAAGGACAGCTGCTGCATCGCTGTTAGATACAACCTGTATTGCAGAAGACTTTCTTTATAACATTAAAATAATAGCCACAAAATGCACCCAAACTTCAAACAACAATTTTAGGATCGCACTAATTGTTGGCCAGTTTGCTGATCGAACACATATCACTTATGTAAGAAAATTTCTATAAAAAAAATATTTAAATAAAATGACGTGGCTACTTTAGCAACTGCATGTCTCTTACTATTGTTTCGAGTTATGTTAACGAAGCATTAGTAAAAGCCAAGAATTTTACATTTCAGAAACCTCTTAAGCCAGATCACTGCCTTGTAATCGACAATGTGACAGAAATACTCATACTCACAAAATTAAACGTATACTAATTAAATAGCTCATCACAACTTCCATAGGCTTCGAAAGCTACAAGCAAAGCATTAAAATAACAAGTCATGTAAAATTTGTAGACTACATATAAATACACCAATAAAAAATATACGTTTCTTCAAATATGTCATCAATATTCAAATTTGTTTTTATTATTGAGCCCATTTGCTTACCGACTAGTCTCAATGCTTTAGTATCGGATTCACATAAACTAGAATGATAAAAAGTCTGGCTCTGTATTTTTTCAACTAGTTTTATTGACGAATCGGTTCGACTATTTGCTTTGCCCAGTTTATATAGGCAATTATCGGATCTCAGTTATTCATGGTATTCTTTTGCCACTAAGAAAGCATTCGCAATAAAAAAGATTCTCTCCTGTCGGCACTTTTTCTGATGTTTTCTACTCTCTATTCGATGTGTTGTATATTTTTGCTGAGCTTAAATCCTTTTGGCTAGCAACACACACGATTTTTGGGTAGTTGAGACGTCTAAAATAGACTGGTAGTTAAATTACTTTTATAAAAGAAATATTTTGTTTAAATAATGTGTTTTATCTTCTTAATATAAAATCGTTGCGTTACTTACTGACTGACAGACTCGCTACAGCCGAAACTATTGGGCGCATGAAGCTAAAATTTTACATGTATGTTCCTTGGGGACCGTAGGGGTGCATTAAGAAGGGGTTTCCCGAAATTCCTACGGGATCGACCAAAACGGGTAAATTTAAAAAAAATGCAGGCGTAGCTGCTGGCGTCCTCTAGTTGTTATACAAAATTTAGTGGGTTTTGGAACAATAAGGTGAGTTTTATGCATATTAAAACTTTATCATATAATTTGAAGGAACACATAATGAGTAATCATATTGTGTGGGAGCACATTCCATAATCACCAATACGCTTATAAATATTACCAACAGAGTTTACAAACAATGTTTGTACTAACTTTAATTTGCCACATAATCGACTATATGGGTGTATTTTACTTTGACCGAAATGAACATTTCTTTAATGCAGTTGATCGACTTCTCCCTCTAATATTTTATAACTTACGTGTAAAATACACAGCAAATTAACATGTTGTTATTATTTTTTATAACCAGTTCACCTGCTTCTCTTTTCTCTGCAGCACTCTAGGGTAAATTAGGTGAAAATATTTGAAGAAAAATAAAACTATGAGGCAATTTTGCCGGTTAGTTTACATAGCCAGAGGGCTTTTCATAACCACTATATGCATTTTACGATATCGTCATCAAACACTATGTGTCAACAAAGTTGTGTATATGTTTGTCTAAATATTTAATAAATGTATGTTCAGAATAATGGTAGCCTTTTGAGTTACGCATTCTTATAAAATAGGTAAGCACAAACAAACAAATACCAAGTCAGCACTTTAAATAATTAGAGAAAGACGTGTATCTTGAAAAACTTCAGACAACCTTCAAGTCCTTAGAGATATGAATAAAATGCGCCTTGCTCTTTATTTTATTACTAAGGCTACAGGAGTAAGCTCTTCGACAAATATGTACACAGCCTTGTAGGTAATTGTTTAAAATTTAAAGAGAAAAGAAAGAAAACGATCTCTGAAAACTGAAGACATCTAATTAAAACTAAGTTTACTAAGTATATTAACAAGATATTTTAGAGAAATCCTGTTAGAAAGAGATGCAAACGTTGATAGTTTCATCAAAGTTTATGATTCTAGCTAATGCTCTAGACGGACTGAATAATGAAATTGTTACTACCATGCAAATTCCGACGGAGCGATTTAGATCTTAATATCATAGTAGACGCCACCTATAGCGCAATTGAGCAAACTACGAGATTTCTACGTAATTACTGCTCATAAAACACTATGACATAACTTAGTATGTATACATATTATGTATTATACAGCTTGATAAGTTATGTCTATTAGCGCTTAGGGGAACTATTGGCGAGTGCGATGATTATATTTATGCCTCGTAACAAAAAAAAACAAAAGCTTTGTCTGTTGACGTTGAGTCCGATAGATAGAGATCCTGAGTGTTAAGCATATTCATGGGTTTGATTCCCACTTTAGACAATTTTTGAGTGATGATTGCAGTGTGTGTCCTTGGTGTTATATCTTACTGTAAGAGCCAGATAAATCTTAAGATTTACCCGTAAATCCTAAGATTTACCAGCATGGGTTGGTAAATGTCCGATTTTTTTAATAAAAACAATACTAAGTTGACGGAGCCCTGCTTCGCAGATCGCTCCTATTTTTGGGTTAAGGGTCACAAGGGAACCTTATATAACCTAACATAGCATATTTGGCAATTTGTCTAATTTTTATGCGCAATTTGTCAAATATTAGAGTTATCGTTACTGTAAAAGCCCGTAAGGTTAGGTGACACTGTAACTCAAGTAATTAGGTTATGTTAGGTTCTCTTGAGACCCCTAACCCTAAAGTGGGAGCCCTGCGAAGCAGGGCTTCATCAACTTGGTGTTTTTTTATTGAAAAATTCGGGCATTTTGATACCAACTCATGTTGGTAAATCTTAGGATTTATTGGTAAATCTAAAGATTTAGCGTACTTCCGGTTTTTACAGTAACATATATAATATTATTATGCAGGTATTAAAGCGCATTTATAAAATCAGTTGTTTGTTTGATTTGGGACAAGCTCTAACTAGTTTGGGATCAGATAGCCTTGTGTGGATTTTCCCTGGATATTATCATTTTGCTGGGAGTAAGTATAATAGGACCGACTTGAAATCAAAGGTTTATTTTTCTATTGTGGGAGATCTTACCCTATTATTTGCAGTTACATTTATTTTCATTAATTTCTTTGAAATATGATTTAAAATACATTGCACTGTACGGAATGTCCAAGTTACTAGTGATTATTTATATCAAATTAAATCGAATCAGAAATCAATTTCAAATAATTTTATCGACGCACACTCGTATCATTTACTAAATCATGTCTTCTCAATCATGAATGCTCAAGTGTATCAGCGCCACTAGGGCAAAATACTTCTCTATGTGGGTACTATAATATACCTCATCACCATTTGTTGCTTGATACTAATTACTTTCAAGTTTCCTGATAATAAATAATATATGTATACCAGTCACGCAACATGTGAAAATATCATGTCCTCTATAAGTGGACATTATCCTCCCAGCGTTATCCCAGTTGTAATATGGGACCCTTTGCTAGTCTAATTGGATTTGACTGAATATTAGCTTCTCCACAGAGCGGCTACCTTTCTGACCTTCATAACCCAAGGGGCTAGCTTAATCCTTGGTTTAGAATAGTGTCGGTTTATTCAGAGGTACAGACTCCCTATACAACTGCCAAATATCTTCATGACAGCCGGGACCGACTGCTTAACGTGCTTTCCGAGGCACAGGGCAAGCATCAATTAAATATCTCCTATCCTCTATCTATCTAAAGAAAATATGTGTAAAATCACCAGACATTTTTGGCTTTTTGGCTTCAATCAACATTGTTAATGGGCTTAAGTTTTGCACGTCTATATAATGAGTACAAATTGTTGCTATGCTCTGAAAAAAGTTGGCCAGAATTCTTGCTGTCTTGTAGAAAATTTTCTACTATAATCATCGTTATCTTTTAATTCTAGAGCCTTCAGGAGTAGGCTTAAAAGTGTGATATTATTTGTCTTTATCACAGAAAATCGTGTTTTTCTTTATGATTTAGTAATTGATACGACTGTGCGGCGATAAAGAGGATAAAGAGGGTCTATCATTAACTATAACCGATGCGTTTCCAATAACCGAACCGCCGTATGATAGTTATTTTACCTTTTGATGTATGTGACGTATTGTGATAGAGGTCGTATAATCTTTGATGGCATTGTGGGTGACTATAGAGAATTTGGTTTAAATTCTAGACTTTGATAAACTTGAATGTCATATTGCTACATCATCCTTGATGTTGTAAAAGCAATTTTAAGTTCGTTATGACTAGAGCACTAAAGTAGTAGGAGATTTTACTGTAATTAGTCATCACGCTGACTACCAATGCTTTAGTTACAGAGAAAAAATGTGCTTATTCTAAGCGTCTCTCTATATTACACGAAGGAGAATCATTATAAGGAAGTGTCTATCGTACTACACGCAATAAGCAGTAGGCCATCGAAGCCATGTCATGCCTGAGATATTGTCTTAGAAAAAATGTCGTACCGATGTGATCAGCAAACTTCTACTCACCGTCAATTGGAACGTTTTCGTATCTTCAATTTGATTCTTAAAGAATAGCATCATCCTTATATTTTATACATATTCAATTGCCTGACCAATTTGATTAATTTTTTCGAAAACTTAATTTACCAAACGTTTATTTTATCTATTATACAGTTATTTGATACTAAATATGTACAAATCATTATTGTTTTGTGTTGATGCTACGCACACAGTCGAAAATCGCAAAGCTTTTTTCACTGCACTAGGTACCACATATTACTTAACAACATATAATTCCTTACATATCTTTAAAATAAAATGTAATTTCTAATTATAATCAGCAGTTACTAAACGGCAGACCAGTAGCAATAAATTGTCGGACTACCCACGAGTGAATTAACAATTTCGATTGCGGCGACATTTTCCCCCGATCGTTTATTACCACGGATATATTACAGAAGCTCCAAGCATAACAAAATAAAAAAATCCCCATAATTTCATGGACAGGTTTATTTAACGTACTTTTTGCCACTTAGTAATTAAAGTTAATTTCTGCTTGAAATTTTTCTACTGCCCTTTTTCATTTCTAACGAACGACTAACATATTCCATCACTCTCCATTATACTGAAACCTTTATTGCATAGCTCTCTTTAAGTATTTTGGTGAGTAGGAAACCCAGCAGCATAATTTGAAATAATTTATGTTGTCGCTTAAGTTACGGTTAAAATCTTTTATTTTAAACGTACCTTCAGAAAAGAAAGACTTAAATTATAAATGTGAAAGTAGCTTTGTTTGAGTGTTTAGGTAAAGAAAGGCGAATGAAAAATCGGCGGCGTGATATATTTTTCAAAGAGAAGAGCTTAAAAATGCTTGTAACGCAGACTCGCATTTACTTCAGGATTATGTCTCGAATGACGCGTCAATAAATAAAGATGATGTTGCGCTAAACGCGGCGGCGTGTCTTCTAATGTAAGATAAATCACGCAAGCGGTGTAAAAATCTTCACGAGGGAAGTGTTTTTTATAGAAATTAAATTATAAACACACAGATTGTATAGGAAACCAGGAGATGCTTCATTCGTGAAGGTATAGCAAACATATTTAAAACATAATCAATAAATCTTCTTGTTTTCGTGTGAGTGTATAGCCAATTATTTTGGTACTTACAAACTATCGTATTTTCCCTGAAAAAAGAACCTGAAACTTACAGCTTTACCCTGCTGTGGCTGCCCTCGAAAATACGGTAATGCTTTGTTGTAAATGTCCAAGTGGTGAGCTCAGACAAGGTTTCTTTAATTTACCGATCTGTTACGAACGCAAAATTTAATTTATCAAAACGAAGAATTTTGTCGCAGATATTCTTGATTATATTTTTCTGTTTATGCTAGTGACAGATATTAAATAATCGAGATAAATATTAAATTGTTAGTTGATGTCAAGCTTGCAGGTTTTATTACCATATGGCGTCACAGTCTACAATTAGCTTAAAATTACGACGCTTCAACGACTGCTTAATTTGTTAAGTTATAATAAGTACCTCGGACGAAAGGCTGCCTTTCTTTCGATAAACATGCATAGGTAGCGCCTAAAATCATAACCACCTATTCGATAAATAAATTAAACCAAAAGAACTTAAAATATAGAATATGTATAGACTCAATATACAGCAGAATACTACCAGTAAAGACGGTACTTTAGCAACAGCGAGCAAATCTAAAAGTGTTTTCCACACGCTTACACACGCCATAATCTACGAGACGAGCTCGAACACGATCGTAGTCTCGAAATAATACTCTAACGGCCATTTTCAATATTCGAACTATAGATATATCTGTAGATTTTCGACTTGTGTTTGACATATTTTGTATGGAGTTTATGTCAAAAACTGTCAAAAACGAATCTAAAATCTACAGATCTATCTATATTTTGAATATTGAATGCCGTAGTAAGCCGTCGTCGCTTTCCATAATCCCTTCGCAAAACAGATGAGATTACTATTCAATGTATGGGCTTTACATTTTCCTTCAACCTAACCACTAATTTCCATCCGTAGACAGCTTAACAAAACATACACCGACCCTTCTTATGGTCTCGCCATACATTTTAATACGGTCCAGGCATAAAGATCCGTAGAAAAACATTAAAAGTGGCGTGTAGTGAAATGTGTCTTGGATTTGCATAAATACGACCGTTGTAAAACTGTGAAAGCTGTAAAATATTCTGTTTTAAGCGATAATACGGCAGGTGTAATGGATTCGACCGCGATTAGGGACGTGTATTGCTTTTATCTGCAGAGCGAGTTTGGCGGTTACGCACGTACTTTCTCAAATTCAGTCAAATTTTTAATGTTTCAAGCTTACTGGGAATTACTAAATTAGGCGACGATTATTCAAATTTGCTGTGAGATTTCCCGCAATCTGATTCAATCTATGAATAAACAAAACACCGTCCCTTGCATTTATGCTGTTGATAGGAGAGGTTTTTAGTTCGGAATTATAAATACTGTGACAACGGGTTTTGATATGTTTTTAAACATTACACGATTTTATATGGTTTACTATGGCCTTACATTATAAGTATGTACAAATTAGAAAATTGTTCATTTACTATTTTAATACAATTTATCCCAATCGCATTTCAGACGTTAGTATGGGGCCAGAGGTTCACGTCGTCTCATTAGTTTATTTATAGAATATCAGAATCTATACAATCCTTGTGACTTTCTCAAATGGAGGATCCCTTTAGTTATTTAAGAAAGAAAGAAAAGCCTTTATTTACATAGCACACGAAAGTATATGAATCAAACAATGTGAAAAGGATACTACAATTTAGCTTTGTTCTATGGTATAAATAGACCAGTGTCAGGACATTTGTGAGCAATGACTTCCACATAATGATCTTCATAGACTATTGTACATCAGGAAACGGCAGCTTTTTGTTCCAGGCACTAAGCAAGCGATAGTTTACAATTCACGTCTAAAGGCCAATAAATGTAAAATACACCTTGCATTAACGGATGTTGCAAATTGATGTGTACTTCCAAAGTATTAATTTTTATGCATTCCCTATCATAATCAAAGAACCTAGAAACCTAACACAACGTAAAAAATAAAACATTATGCTCAACAGTTCTTTACCATCATTCTGAAATTATAATATCAACAAAAGTTTGTTTAACAATTTGAGCACTGTTTTCACAAGAAGATTAAGTTAGAATTTCTTTATGCAGTTGTAAACAGAAAAAATAATAGGTACTCGTAATACCTTCCTTATTAAATTAAATATCTGCTCTTAGCTACACCCAGATGCAATTTTACGCGACAACAGCTCAAAATGTCCCAGTTTCACGTTTTCTCTTTTGTACTCTCAAAACGTAAGGTACAACTTTGAATTTCCGCAAGGCAAATGAAAATTACAAGAGGAAAACGAAATTTTTGGTGTTTCAAGGGCTTACAAATTATTCTTTTAAGCATGATTAATGCTGGTGGTTAAGTGAGGCGTACAAAAATGAACGAGACTAAAAAACGAAAAAAATAAAAGCCCAAAATAAATTTTCCTGAACATTATCAACCTGAGTAGGATATCAAGCAGATCGATCAGAAGAATTAATGGCTTGTAAATTATGTCAACGAGTTCTAATCGTACAAGAAAGCCACCGAAAAAAAATACTCAAACCGGACCTTTGGGATATCTAATACATAAACATACAAATTTAAACATCCGTCGTTCTTTTCTGAAAGTATGGACTCACAGAAGAGATATTGAACCGAATCTCTCGAAATCGAATCCGCACCATTTTCTTCAGATTCTATCACTGTATTTTAGTTTCAAAATTACATTTGAAATTGGATTGAGCAAATCATTGCAATCAAATGGAAAGCGATGCGGGGATGCGGAAAACAAAACACTTCGAGAATTACGTTTTCGTAAGACAAGGAAGTTTTTATCCAATATCCTTTTGCAAATTATAGGATGCCAGCGCTGTGAAGAGTCGTAAAACAGGGCATCTGGTCTTGTGCAGGGTTCTTTATTTTGTATTAAAGATAATAGCCCGATAGCTAGAATCACTGTCTGAAAGAACAATGGCAGGATTATACCTGTGAAGTGTTAGAAGCGTCTATAAACGTAACTTATGAAAAACTAATTAATATAATTATTTCGTATTTTGTACGTTTTTAGTTTCAAGTATAAAAGCGTACGTTAAATTATCTAAATTGATAAACTATTTATTGAATACATTCATTTCCGGTGCTTGTTAAATGTCATTTTCAGAGAAACCATTTACGAAACGATCGTATTTGTTTAATAGAAAAAAGGTAAGTAATCTTTTTAACCTACATCTAGAATCAAATCACGATAATGTTAAAAAAATATTTTATGTATTATATTATATTATATAAAAAGAAGATTTTATTTATGATATAAATAAATATTTTTTCTTTACTTGATCTGAGATATCATTTAACTAGAGGTATCATGAGGTATCAGTAGGCAATTGAAAGATAAATGACAACACTAAGTGAAAATGTCGTATCCCTATTCCTTGCCCTTGTCTATGATCCCTATAGACCGCGCCACGAGAACATAGACTTTTTGAAACAAAGAATTTCTACTAAGTAACATAGCGACAGATCTGTCAAAAACAAATAATTTAAAATCCAATGAGCGCAACGGTACACAAATACTTGTCATTGCAAAGTAATATGTCAATTGATCGGGTTTTTATCGATATATGTGCTGCCAACAGTGTTTTGCGGTACTGGAATATATCAGACGCCTGGAATGTCAACATTTTACGTTAATCCATTATTTTTTTTTCATTCTTAGGCATTTATCAGAGGATAAAACATAGTTTTTGGATGTTAAGAATATTTTTGGTGCCGCAATGCTCGTCTTACGGTCGGCATCTCGAAAAAACGGGTGCAGAATTGCAGATGGCAAACTATTATATAACGATTTTGTTTAAGTTCATTGTGACGTTTTTATTCATACACAATGTAAAATCTCTATGCCTAGACATTTTAATGTAATGTACTAGCTAGTGGTCTGTAATATTATACATTAGTGGTATTTTTATATTTTACAATAACTTACCATGTTTGCACCCTATTATTGACATACCGCCGTCCCCGGAGAATAAAATGATAACTACAAAAATGCAACTTTACAGGAATAAAAAAAAATAATTTAAAGAAAAACAAAAAACCCGACTGCATAAAAACTAATTTTAAAAAATACGTGAAAATATTAACTTAAATAAAAACTAAAAAGAAAGAAACAAGCCCAGAAGTTTAGAAGTAATATGCAGAACAGAACGACTCACAGTCGGGGCCCCTTAGGAAGATTTGATTGGTAAAATTTGAATGGGCCCCGACTGTGAGTCGTTCTGTTCTGCATATTACTTCTAAACTTCTGGGCTTGTTTCTTTCTTTTTAGTTTTTATTTAAGTTAATATTTTCACGTATTTTTTAAAATTAGTTTTTATGCAGTCGGGTTTTTTGATTTTCTTTAAATTATTTTTTTTTATTTTATACTTTTTAGTTACGATTCATTGACTTCGTTATAAGATGGTAAATTTCGCAATCGAGTGTTTGTATATCGTTTATACTTGAAATAAAATCTTAAATCAATAAGTATGAAAATTAGCGAGAATTTTTTTTTGTTAAACATCTTTAAATCGTTATATATCCTAAACTATTATTTAAAATGAAAAATGATAAAAGAAACCTAAAAATGATTTTAAAATACCTATTTAACGACACCCCACTTGACATAGTTCATCGACTTTAATTTTTTTCATTTTGAAAATATGGCGTCTGGCTGTCGCTGTGGTGAATTTTGATTACTGTCATGTCTTTAGTGACACTCGCAAGGTTAAGACGAATCGATTGACGTAAGAATCATCAAAATCGGCCTACGCATTTGGTCTCTAGAACGCCACATAGAAACAAACATACATACATACATACATAGACTGATAAACACATTACCCTCCTTTGCGTCGCGCAGTCGGGTAAAAATAAAAAACATGTTTTCGTCGATTGCTCCTTAAAGACTGGACGTAGGACAGATGATTGTAAGCTTTTAAAGAAGGTTATTTTTTGTTTATTCTAAATGTTTTAGTGAAATACGCCTTATTATCAAAATATAGATATTATTTCAAAAATAAAAGGTTAGTCAAAATTAGCCATCATCTAAGTTGTTTAACGGCGATTATCATTTTATTCTCCGTACAGCCTGACCAGAATCAAATATTGTACTCTTCACTTATTATTTTTCAAATCCATAACAGTAATATTACAAACACGTCTTATACAGAGCGACTGGATGGTTTTGAACGAGAACAAAATGATAACTGCATTTATCATTATCCAGTCGCATATATTTTTAATGAGAACATAAGTCTATGACTGTTTGTCATACTAACAAGTGGGAATAAATTTTGATAATACTATATTAACACTTTATTCTCGTAATTTAAAACTTGTTTTAAATCTTTGAATACTATTGTAATATTTTGTAGCTTCGTAAATAACTGTATAAAAATTAGGAAAAAAATTAAGCAGATGTATAAGCACCCACAGATCCCAAAAATGACATAACACTAAAACTAAGACAATGGCAGTTATCATTTTATTCTCCGGGGACGGCGAATTACATGTCTCTCTTTTGTTGTCTTGCATTTACAGAATTACTTACGTGTAAAAACTAAAAAAAAGGCAAATTCATGAAAATACTTCCGGGAAATTCAAATACTCAAACACAAAATAAAAAATGTTTATTTTTCTAAAATTAGAAAATAATTAGTCACGACAAGAAGTCATAGATAATATAAATTCGAATACTTAGTAGCATAATTGAGCATTGAAACAAAAAAACTACTGTTCAAAAAGCATAAAAGTTCACTAAGGCATAAAATCTCAAAAACAACTGTTAGAAACAAAGGTTGTGAAACCCTGAATGCGTGTGTGCAAAAAAGTCTATCTTCTCGTGGCACCAACTATCGTCTGTGACATTGTCAACGTTCTTTTCTTTCCGAAAAGCTTGTTCGGTAGTCTTCTCGTTGTTTTCGCAGTTTTTTGTTGAATTATCCTTATTTTTGATTCTTGCTTACCCCCTGGACTTGACTCGCTGCCCCATACGACGACTTGTGCTATCTTACGTACTACCTGCGCTCAAAACATTTGGACCTATAGCTTTTTCTACACGGACTTCGATTGTGCCTTAAGATTTTGTTATGATGCGAAGTAGCAGGCCTACACACATATTGTGCGTGAATTGTAACATTTGCGTCAATACTCTCCGGCGATATCGCATCTTAGATCAGAACACAAGAGTTTGTACTTTGCTCTGTAACTGGGTTTATCCACAAATCGTAAGGTTAAACATTATTTTACTTACATACAATTTAGCGTTAGTAAGTTTCAGTGAATTTTCAAAGCAGTTTAAAATATTACAAAATTCGGTAACATTAGTCTATCTAGATGTAGTGTGATGAGTTTTCTTTGCCTGTAGTAATGATTGCTTTTCTTAATTTTTAGATAACTGATGATGATTATGTTTGTGAAGCATGTTGGGAACTATGGATTGAGTAAATCAGAGTTTGCAGCAAGATGCTAATGAAGGTGAATAAGCTGGACCGTGTCCACGAGGCCATAGAAATGTGTGCCTTCTGTGTGGATGTTCATTAGTACGAAGGCAAAGTGACAAAATATTACCAGATAGCCCGACCAAACTACAACAGAACATGATAAATATTATCCAAATGAAAATAGAACCACGTCAGTTCCATTCATCTTTAATTAGTATTTATTAAATAATAAATCCTTTTGCAGTGTTTTATTACTAAAGAGTTTTATAAGTCTATTGATGTCTCTTTTAAAGCAATCTAATACAAATTGTCTGTTTTTTATCAGTTATGGAGTAAGTATTTTATTACAAAAACATTCCTTTATTTCATTTGCAGCTGTCACGCCTGTTGGTGGCACACTAAGAGAGTTCCCATATCCTTATCCTTACTAATATTATAAATGCGATGTTTATTTGTTTGTCTGTTTGTTACGCACGAAAAAACTACTGAACCGATTAGAGTGAAACTAGGCGCACAGATAGACCATAACCTGGAATAGGATGTAGTATACTTTTTATCCTGGTATTGAGTTCCTGTGGAATAATTTTCGACTTCCACGCGGGCAAAAGCTAGTTCCTTATAAAAGCAAGTGACTTGTACCTATTTATAAGAGATCTAACATCATGCCATTACGTCTAATCTTAAGAGCCCTGCCTCACTTGTACGCCATGGCGACGTCGCCGGCTGCTTATTCAAACAGTTTATATTAAAATGTAGGTACCTATGGCTGCCAAACCGTGGCCAAGTGAGTTAGGTACCATACATTCCAATATAAATTGTACGGTAGCTGGCGACGTCGCCATGGCCTCATAATGAGGTGGGGCTCTAATACTCAATAAAATTGTGAAAGATAAAGGATTACATAAATCCTACGAGGGTCAAACTGAAAGTTCTTAGAACTGGCCACTTATAAACAATATAATAAAAAAAATATTCTAAAATTTGAAAATAGAACTCTTTGCCAATATTACTGAGTATATATTTCATTCATTTGTCATTTGTTTTACGATTTGGCGGCAAATTGAAAATTGTCTGTGTCACGTCAACATGAATTTAACACGAGAAAATTTTCGTGCAATGATTTTTTATGACTTTCGATGTCATTTAAGTCAACAAGAAAGTTATGATAGACTACGATTGGCCTTTCACGATGAAGCCCCATCTCGTGCGACTGTTTACAACTGGTTTAATGAGTTTAAACGTGGTCGCACTAATCTCACTGATGATGTACGTGAGGGACGGCCTTCTACGGCGACGACTGAAAATAACATCTGTGTTGTGCGGCGTATGATAGAGACTGACAAAAGAGTGACCTATCAGCAGATTCGGACAAGCTTAGGCATCGGTATGAGTCAAATGCACAAAATCCTCCACGAACATTTAGCGGTCAGGAAGCTTTGCGCCCGGTGGATACCTCATAATTTGACTTAGGCTCAAAAACTCCATCGTGTGGATTGGTGCCGTAAAATGATTGAAAGATTTAACGGAGGTGACTCAAATGCTGTGTTCGACATACTAACAGGTGACGAAAGCTCGATTTACTGTTATGATCCTGAAACCAAAAGACAATCTGCTCAGTGGGTGTTTCCTTTCGAGGAGTTGCCAACTAAAGTGAAGAGAGATCGAAGTACGGGAAAAAAAATGGTGGCCTCGTTCTTTGGAAGGATAGGTCATTTCGCAACAATTGTGTTAGAGGATCAAAAAACAGTTTCTGCAGAATGGTACACTACCAATTGTTTGCCACTTGTCTTGGAAAAAGTTCGAGAGAAACGACCTCGCAGTAGGATCCTCCTTCACCACGACAACGCCTCGTCGCACACCGCCAAGCGAACGATCGACTATTTGGCGACATCAAACGTTGAATTACTGGGTCACCCGCCGTATAGCCCCGACCTCGCGCCTTGTGATTTTTATTTATTTCCAAAAATTAAAGAAAAACTTAAAGGAAAGCGGTTTATGAATGCTGAAGAAGCGGTGGCTGCGTATCGCGATGCCATTGAAGAGACCCCTAAGGACGAGTGGGCAAAGTGCTTTTCCCAGTGGTTCCATCGCATGCAGCGGTGTATTGACGTCAATGGACAATATTTTGAAAAGATATAATAAAACTAATAACTGGCTAATGTAATCAGTTTTTGATTTTCTAAGAACTTTCAGTTTGACCCTCGTACATAGTCTACATCCCTATTTCGTCATGGAACTTTGATTTTTTAATATTAGGTACTTATCAAGTCTAGACACTGATCTAGGTATATCCTATCAATGCTTTTTGCACATCATCACCCCTTATCTAAATGTATTTAATGCATTTGTGTAGTTAAAAAGTTGTTTTCTATTAACATAACCTTAAAATATAAACAATGCTCATATCTTTTTTTCACGGCCTCCTAAAATAAAAATTCTTGATGATTATGTTTAAGTAATAGAACGCCTTTGTTTTTAACATTTTTTCATACATAGACACTTCAAATCGATTTCAAATAATGTGTTGTATGGGAACTTGCCATTGTTCTTTGTAGAATTGCACACTCAAGACCTAGACCGGAAAATTTGGATTTTCAAGCAAGTCTTCGAATATTTCTGCACTGTGCACAATTTCGGTAGCAATCGTCTTTGATTATTTCTTGAAGCGGTACTGTATAATTTTGTAGTAGCATTTTTGCCCATTTTTTTGTAATAACAGACAATAGGCAAATCGTAAAAGAAGGTCAGTATGACTGAGTATTATTGTTGAGAATATATTGTGTATTGAAAAGTCCAATGATGATGCTATTTAGTGTTTAAGCAGCAAAAGGCTTCATAAACGCAGCGTTGGTGACGCAATGATGATACATTTGTCTGCTGCACCGCTCTTTGTCCCACTTTCACCTTTACTGTCGTCCAGAACGGTCTTATAAATGTATGCGTATGGTGATAATTCAATTTCCACACTATTACGTTAACATTCGCTTGGTTCACCGCATAAGCTCGTACCCGAAATATTCGTAATTAGAATTAGCTTTTTTATGATACAAAGAGCTCCCAAGAAGTAAAAGGTATTTTATATAATTTTGGGCTTTTAGATGCAGTTCTTAATCTACCCGAGAGTGAAGTTAATCTAGGTAATCAGGACCACCAATATTTTACAAAGATATCAAAATATATCTTCGCCAATAAATCGTGAAATGGCCAAGAAACTTTAATTATTCTTTGCAGTAACTTTGTTAAGGCTGAGGTGAATACTCAGAAGTTTGGGCAAACTTTTAAAAGAGATCAGGCATCATATTGTCGCACGAGTGATTGATTTCCACGGGGTAGCCGGGATCGATCACTCGCCGAGCAAATAAAGAGAGATAATTAGGTTGACTTACGGGAAATAAATAAAAATATCACCAGGAAAGTTTAAACTCGCGTTATAATTCGATTATTAGAAGAGACAATTATCCAGGGCGTGGGCGACGTTGTTGGCACTTCACAGGTCTTCAGATGGTGTACTCAACTCGGTGGTTCTGGCCGGAGCAAAAAAGGCCAAGCCTCGTGTGTCCCCTGTATTTATAGGACCGGCGTGGTGGGGCGCGAGGGAACGGCCCACTGCTGTGCGTCACTCGTAGCGAGGCTCGCGGCGCAGGGGCGCGACGTGACGTCACAATATAATAGCAGCCATTGGTAGCAACTTTGTTTTCTCTAGCGGTAAACTTGACCATTTTAGATGCGTCATCGTTATAATGAATTTTGGCGGGATGGAAAACATGAGGCTAGGACCGAAAATGGCATGCCTAAAATTGCTTCTGGGGTGATTAGTTTAGTTTAAGAAAATTGGTAAAAGCTCCAGTTTCATTAACTTATTGACTTCGAAAATATGTGAAAAATACTTGGGCAGTTCTATTTTTAAACTCAAGCAAGGAAACGGTTATCGTTGTATAAAGTAGAAACATCGAGTATTTTAAAATATACTACGCGCAGGTTTAATAGTAGATTTGATTGTCAATCGATTCGATTTTTACGGTAGTAGAGCCTTGCTGATTTCAGCATGAATGGGCCGGCTCGACCGGGGAAGTACTACCCTCTCACAGAAAATCGACGTAAAGTAACAGTACCTAAACTGTTGCGTTTCGTTCGGTGATGAGAGTGCCGGAGGCCCTATCCCCTATTCCTTCTCCCTCATCCCACTCCTTATCCTATCCCTTTTCCCAACCCCAAGGGGCGGCAACGCACTTGTGACTATTGTGGTGTTGCATGTGTCCATGGGCGGCGAAATTACTTACCATCAGGCAATCCGTCTGCTCGTTTGCCGCGTATTACTATAAAAAAAAAAACATGAAGCAAATCTATCCTAAAATATGACGGAATGCAGCGGATTCTACATTTTACACGCAACAACAATAGCTGACTTGCCATTTGGCGTGGTGCTGCTTTTAAAAAGTATTTTAACCTTTATATATTCTATATATTCTACCACATTCACACAACACCATCTAGTCCCAAACTTAGCAGAACCTTGTACTATGGGTACTATATAATGATAATGGATAAACATACATATTATATACTTTCTTTTGTAAATACATACATATTATACATAGAAACACCCAGAATAAGACAAACATCCAAGTTTACGCACACAAATGTTTGACTTGAGCGGGAATCGAACCCGCGAGTTTCGGCGTAGCAGTCGCTTACACTCCCGCGGCGCCAACCGGTTGTTAACTCCTTCCTTTACGTTTTCTTTTCTTCTAACAATGATATTTCAAAATGATATGATGAATAACTTATTCACAAAATACAGAGAGGTCAGTTACAGTAGAATTATATAAATAATGGAGTTTTTTAAAAAAAAATAAAACTTTTTGAAATATAATTTTGAATTCATAACATTGTATGTTTTCTATGACCATTTTAAGGCTTGGTATTACATGGTGAACTTACATGTTAAAATTATGTGAACTTTGTATAAAGCTAAATTGCTAGATGCCGCGGTTCATACATAAGAGAAAAAATAAAATGTAATTTTGTCGGTATCATTAGAAGACATTGTATAAAAAGCTAAAAACGAACGTAAACATCATTTTCAAAGCTCTATTATCGCTGGTTTCCACTAATTAACTTTTACTGCTCAAATATTTGCATAAGAATGAAACTAGCTTTGACTTGCACTAAACTATTATGGTGCTGATACGCTTGAGCATTCACCTGTAATGAACATTCTTGAGAATGTTACACAACAGAAAACTTTCTCTCAAGCGTTCTAGCGAATGGACAGTCAATTTGCTTCGACTTTTTTGCTAATAAGAGCGTTCACTAGAAAGTCGTGAAAATTTTCATCGGAATGATTCGCTTTTTAGTTCCAAAGAACCAAAAACGGCAAAAGCTCTTTGTTCTGTTACAAGTGATTGCTCAAGTGTATCAGCGCCATTATACTTCTATTGTATTAAAAAGCTAAATAGTATAAGAAAAAAAAATGATAATTAAATCCTGTATGCAGTCAAAATGTGAAATACAACATGAATTTGTCTATTTATAATTTAAGTTTCTGCGAAAATGTAATTGCGCATTGCCTAAAATATCTGAATAAAGTTTAAATAATTCCAAGAACGATGCATTAACACTAGTATTCCAGGTAGAATAATATTATCATACAATTATTTCTAGCTTACTTGCCGTTTCTAGAGGCTTTCATTAGAATGCATACAAAATTACCTGAGCAAATATTCTTACTGTTATAGTCGCGGAGACAGCAAACTCGAAAAGTGCATCATCAAAAATAAATTGGATTTCGTGAAACTGGATCGGATACATATTTTATTTTCACACTCATTTTCTTTTACGGGGAGAATAAAAACTTCGGTATGTTATTCAATTTATTACGATGGACCATATTCCAGTCAATAGACTCGAGGTAGGTGATTTATTATTTTTGTCAAAAAAAAATCATTGGCGATATTAGTGCTGCTTTGGATGATAGAAACGAAATCTTACATCTCCTGTGGTGTATACAATCTATCGATGCATTTTAATCCTTATAATAATGAAACTTTCGATTATTATTGCAATTCAAATAATATCTCTCATGTTATATCTTGAATTTCAGAATCAAAAGTTCTTCAGAATTTTTTATTAACGTGCTCATATAAATTATAGTTTTTTTACGGAAATAATGCAAATTTAAATTCATCTAAACAAGAGAAATGTCGTTTTAAGGTTAAGGACATGTTTATTTAATATAATTTATGATTGAAGATAAATAATTATCCTAGACGATTTGTGACGTCACATCGCGCTCCTGCGCCGCGAGTCTCGCTACGAGTGACGCACAGCAATGGGCCGTTCCCTCGCGCCCCTCCGCGCCGGCCCTATAAATACCACGAGACACGAGGCTTCGCCCTTTTTCCTCCGGCCAGCACCGCCAGTTGAGTACTACCATCATCCGAAGACCTGTGAAGTGCCAACGTCGCCCACGCCCTGGATAATTGTCTCATCTGTTAATCTTAATTGTCAGTTCTTTTTTGTATAACGAAAGCCATCGAATAACTGGAATTATAACGCGAGTTTAAACTTTCCTGGTGATATTTTTTATTTATTTCCCGTAAGTCAACCTAATTATCTCTCTTTAATTGCTCGGCGAGTGATCGATCCCGGCTACCCCGTGGAAATCAATCACTCGTGCGACATTGGCGCCCAATATAATTTTTAATTATATTATATATATAATTTTTAAAACGTAAGTTGGCACTTTACAGGTGAGTGAAATAATTTCTTTTTCTCTTGTTTATTTTTCTCCTGTGTGTGCATATATTGTGGTGTGGTGAATTGCGTACAGGTACAGTTTCTATCTATTTTTGTTGGCCATAAGCAATTTAACTGTGTAAATAACATAACGGTGATTTAATTAACGTCTGTCTAAAATCACGTTTCCACCGCGGGCAGCGTGTTGAGCCGCCAACCGGTTCTAACCGCTTAGCCGTTGAACTAACGGGCCACGTGTTCGCGAAAAAATATTGTGATTCAACCTTTGAGTGACCTTTAACAAATTTTTTCTTCCTTGACCAATCATCACACCATTGTATAATTTAGTGTACTTCAGCTTTTTTTTAGCACAGTATTCGATTTTCTGGCGATATTTAATTTTTTTTTCTAGTGCCGGCGTAAATACTTAGATTTTCTATTATTGTTTTGTAATAATGGCTTACATTATAAATTTCTCATTATTAACTAAAGCGGAATTAGAATATGAGACCACAATACGCGGCGTTTCAAAGCCTGACGATCCCCGCAAACAAATCGCTAAACTTTCAGTTAAAACTCCCTCAGAGGATATATTATCTTCACCCTTCCCACCAGAGGAGGATGTGGCAGAAGTGGAAAAGTCGCTATTAAGATCAACTAAACACTTATCTATGTTGGAAGCAAACTATACTTCCGAGCTTCAACAGAAGGTCGAAACCGTGCTGCACCATTGTTTTCATCGACTGAATAGGGTGGATACCGGCAGTCTTGATATTAAAAAAATTGAGTCTGTGTGGAATAAATTTAATGACTTATATGCGAAATTACAATTAATCACGAGACGTAATTCGCGGTCTGATTGCTCAGTGGCAGAGGGAAACACTGCCTATAATTACGACCGTAAGCTTTTTTCGGAATTAGGTAAATTCAAATTTAACGGTAAATCATGTGTAAGATCCTTTATTGAAAAAATTGATGAATTTATGTCCTGTAGATCTATTCCTCACGACAAGATGTTGTCTTTCGCTTTTGAAATATTTTCGGGTGACGCATTAGTTTGGTATCGTTCTGTTAAAAATAATGTAAAGACTTGGTTAGAACTTTGCGAACTTTTGAAACGAGATTTTAGTCCGCATAACTACGATTATCGGCTTATGACGGAGATTCGTCAGCGCTCACAGGGCGAAAACGAATCAATAACTATTTACGTGGCAAAAATGCACGGTCTGTTTTCGCGACTTAGTTCTCCTATCGCTGATTCGGAGAAGCTAGAAATTTTGCTAAATAATATTAGACCTTGTTACACTAATTGTCTGCTCACTGCAAAGGTTGTTGATGTTGATAGTCTGGTCGAAGTTTGTCGTCTTTTCGAAAATTACCAAAGTCGCAGTAAGCAATTTTCTGAACCCCTTAAAGTTTCAAAGAATACTGTAGCACCTGATCTAGCGTATAATTATCCGTTTTCTAATTTTTCTTCAAACAAAAATGTCTACAATCATAATCACTTCAATAAATATAACTCTGTCGCTGATACATCGAGATACAAGTCTGTACCACAAGTTAATGCCGTATCGAGTACTTCTAATATAAATAAAATTTTTTGCGTGCGTTGTAGACGCAATTCGCACTCATTACGTAATTGCCGTCAACCACACTACCTAATCTGTTTTAAGTGCGGTACGAAGGGTTTCAAGGTGTCAGACTGCCCCAATTGTAAATCTTAGTCGACCCCTACAGTTTCAAAAAACTAGTTAACAAGGATTGTGGAAAATCAAATTATACAACTAATTGTAATAAAACAGAGTGGAATAATTGGTTGGACTTTTTAAAAAAATTCTTTAGTAGCTATCATATATCCTCAATCCGTAATTCTAAAGTAGAATATTTACCTTACGTTACTCTAAAATTAAACGGAATACCTACCACTGGTCTTTTAGATTCTGGATCTTGCGTTACAATTTTAGGTAATAATTTGCATAACTTATTTTTGAAAGACGATGTTTTGGATAAATCGAAACCTTTAAGGTTAATAACAGCTGGCGGCGAACGATTTGAGTCTTTGGGATCGGTGTTTCTACCCTTTGATTTTCAGGATAAATTGATTAACTTAGAAGTTCATGTTGTACCTGGGATTCAAAATTCCCTTATCCTTGGCATGGATTTTTGGCGAAGCTTTGGCCTATTTCCTAACAAATTAGAGTCTGTTTTGATTGTGAACAAGTCTGACGCTCAAGTAATGGAGTTGCAGGCAGTTCCCCCTACACATCTTGTTTCTTATGATCATCTTACAGTCGACCAGAGAGCTACCGCTGACAACATTATTTCTAAATTTACCGATATTTCATACGAGAAGCGGGGTCTCGGTTGCACAAATATTATTTCTCATTCAATTGATACAGGTGATTGCCCCCCTATTCGGCAAAGATTTTATCGCATGTCTCCCGATAAACAAAGAATTTTAATAAAGCATCTTGACGACATGCTCTCAGAGGATGTTGTTGAACGATCTGAAAGCCCGTGGTCAAACCCTGTCATTTTGACCCCTAAGAAGAATGGTGAACTGCGTTTCTGTTTGGACAGTCGTAAATTAAATTCCGTTACAAAAAAAGATGCTTATAGCTTGCTTTATATTTCGGAAATTTTAGATAATCTGAGAGATGCTAAATACTTGTCTAGTTTAGATTTGTCTAAATCTTTTTGGCAAACATTAATTAGAGAAGAGGACCGTTGCAAAACAGCCTTTTATATTCCTACGCGTGGCACATTTCAATTCAAAAGAATGCCCTTCGGTCTTACGAATGCGCCAGCTACTCAACAACGATTAGTTGATATTTTATTTTATGGTCCAGAATTTGAAAATAAGGTTTTCTGTTTTATCGATGACATAATCTGTATCACTTCCAGTTTCAACGAGCATATTACTCTTTTATTACGCATTCTTGATAAACTAAAAAGCGCTAATTTAACAATTAATCTCGAAAAATGTCAATTTTTTAGAGATAAACTAAAATATTTAGGCTATGTTGTCGACTCTAGTGGATTGCATCCCGATCCGGATAAAGTAAATTCAATGAAAAATTATCCCACTCCTTCTAATAGAAAAGAAGTACGTCGTTTTTTAGGCGCAGCCTCGTGGTACAGGCGTTTTATACCGAATTTTAGCTCTATTGCTGCACCCTTAAATAAGTTAACATCTCAAAGTAAAAACGCACCTCCATTCTGTTGGACGACAGAGGCTAATGAGGCGTTTAATAACCTAAAGAATTGTTTGATTTCCTCCTCGGTGTTGGCTTGTCCTGACTACTCGCAACCTTTTGAATTCAATCTAAAATAAATGAGCATTAAGCAGTCCACTGTTCAATTGGTAATAGCTTCTTCAATTTCAATTATAACGACCTTCTTCCTATGTCATAATGCATTTTCAATTCTTCAGGCGTCAATTACACTTTAAATGCAGATGTAAACGCCACGTGTTTTAACATAGGGCTTTCATAAACGTAAACTGTGTTATGACACAGAAGTAATTTTTGATTTTGATTGATCTTGAAAAATCATATAACTAACTCATAATTTCATGAAACTACGTCTTACGACGTACATATAAATCTGAAACTCCTTGAACTGCAATAAACCATAACTGTTATTACATTAAACTAGAAGACGCGCGCAGCTTCACCGGCACATTATTTGTAATTTAATAATTCTTCTCAATCCCGTGGGAATTTCGGAAAATGCCTTCTTAAGGCACCCCTACGGTCCCCAAGGAACATACATGCCAAATTTCACCTATTTGGACCCAGTTGTTTCGGCTGTAGCGTGTCTGTCAGTCAGTCAGTAACGCAAGGATTTTATATATACAGATTTGCAAGATGTTAACTCATTTACATATGTTCACTCAAGGGGTAACTGTACACATTGAAGCCGGGTTGGTCCTTATCTGATCATACTTACTAATATCAGTCTATTATATTACAATTGACATTTCCATTAGTATACATATATAGCCGATGCTATCGCCTAGACTATAATTGCACATACATTACGTAGTTATAAAGACGAGAATTTTGCAATATAATAAAACGGCAACGAGGCGACGTGTAATATTAACTAGCACGCTACGAATATTATGATAATTTAGAAAGGAGATTATATATGCTATTGCTTGCATTGTTCAACGATGCAAGCGTGTTCGAAATAATGCGAGTTTGTTAACCCAATTACGTTGTTTGTAAGCTTAATTGTATATATTATGGCGACTTATCATCATAAATGTATATACATAAGGTAGGTCATTCATATTTTAGTAAATATTGTTTAATCTGCCGCAAAACAGAAAGCTTGTTTTTCAAAATGCGCATAAAGTTGTGCGATACTTACCAATACCTTGTTAATATGTAAAATTATTCTCTGAAAATTTTAGCATATCTGGTAGTTTGCCTTCACTTCTGTTAACTTGACAAAATCAATTGATTACCATCTATTTCTTGACTGCCTCGTTGTCTCGCGGCATAAATGTGCGCGTGGGATTGGGAGGTCTTGGGTTCGATTCCCGGGTCGGGCAAAGTGTTATTGGGTGTTTCCGTTAGAAAATTCTCAGCAGCAGCACGGAGTAGGGGAATGTGCCCGGTACGGCAATAGCCTCGCCCTCTATTACGTGGGACCCAAAAATTCATGGCGAAAGGTGGGTGTAATATTACACCGTTGCCTACCCCTTCGGGGAAACAGGCGACAGACAGACTTTGCCTTTAGAGATTGAACAGGAAACAGAAAATTGAACATTCCTGTCGTTTTTTCGAGAACAGGCCGTTCGCGGACAATGGGTCTATTTGTTAACAAGGCTTATGTTATGAACATTAGCCTAACATTATTATTAGCTTTTGTAAAAATATTGTAATATTTCTGGAGAGGAGAACTCATAACATAATAACTATCCCTACCGGCGTGCTTAACTTTAACTGCTTAAAGCTATATCCGCAACCGGATATTGTGCGCGATACTTAAAAATATAATTTACGCAAAATATTTACCATCCGCTTCGTCCAATTTTCGCACCGTACATCACTACCTGCCTCATTCAATGTATCCCGTCACGATGGCTATCGATTTGTTACCGTAACGGTTTTACGCGATCGCCGACTCGTCGAGACACAATATAGTGCGATACGGTGCGGAGCGTTGCGGCAGACTGCGATTGTTGATATACTCTCGGCCACTCCACCGTTGACACATCGATAACAATCTTTTTGTCAATTTATATTACTTTCTATTTTTATAAATCACTTTATCGATTAAAATATACTTACATAGTTTCATAGGAATCCATCGGGGGACGGTCGATGATAAAATTTAAATTTCTTTGTGTACAGATAGGATTACACGGATAACCCAATATTATACAAATGAAAGTACGAGTCCATGTTATCTTACACTTCGCTCCATTTGTTTTTCACTTTCACATTTGTGTTGAGGTAATACGAGAGTTTCCTAAAACAGGTCGCCGTGTTGTTTTGTCTCTGAAGTTTCGGCTTAAACTTTAGAGGGTAGAAAACAAAACAGAAATAAATGTATCAGAAAAATACTAGGAAGTATTTTTCCTATGTTAAGAAAGTATAATAAAAGTGGATGTGCTAACAAAGCCACTAAAAGTGATCTGATGACTCGAGAAGGACCGCACTTCGATTGCAAGCATTGTGGTCGAAAGCCTTTTATTTAAACTTTTTTAGTTATCAAACATTCATACTTCACCGGCCAAGTTTTATTTGTGCCTTACGCTTTGCAGACAAATCACATTTTATTTTTTGCCTCACAAACCCTTGGATCCGTGAAGGCCTGAGATAACTTTACCCGTTGAATTTAGTCTTTGATCACGTCGGGATTTTTTACTTAGGACGAATCAATTACCCTGTGTAATTGATTTATAAATACAACAGACTCCACAAAAAAAAACACTCGATAATATCAAAATTTAATAATTTGGCATCAAACATCAAAATTATTGATAAGACTTCTCTTCGCCTCCTAGGTTCTCCAGTATTTGAAGAATCTTTCGGTTCTTTCTTAGACGAAAAGATACAAAATTTTTGTGAAATTTCAGATCGCCTATTCAAAATTAATATTCATTCGGCCTATACTATTATTCGTTATTGTCTTTTCGTCCCAAAATTCACACATGCCTTAAGATCTTCCCAACTTTGGAAAAAAAAAACTTTTAGAACAAATCGACCAAATTATCCTAATTACTTTAAAGAGAATTTTAAATGTGGACTTGGACGATCGAGCCTGGCTACAAGCGTCTTTGCCCATACGTTTGGGTGGGCTCGGCGTTCGCAAAATTTCCAGTGTCAGTTTACCAGCGTTTCTGTCTTCGGTTCACAGCACGGAAGAGTTAACTAGGAAAATTTTATCACCTACACTAGTTAACTCAGAAGTGTTGTGCAAAACCGAAGCCATAAACGCCTGGAAAATGGCTACCAACCTATTCTCCCAAAGACTGGGACGCGCCGCTTTGTAACATAGTAAGAAAGAATCTTTTGTATACTTCTTTAAATGTTACAGAGCGTGCTCGCTTGCTGGCTGTGGGAGAATGGGAATCCGGTCTATGGCTTCAGGCACTACCATCGTCCAACACTGGAACCATGTTGGACGATGAGACATTCCGTATTGCCATTTGTCTTCGTTTAGGTGCTCCGTGTGTTTCTCCGCATCGATGTCATTGTGGAGAAGACGTCGATAGCCTCGGCCACCATGGGCTATCTTGCAGCAGAAGCGCTGGTAGAATTCCTCGTCATGCGCATCTGAATGATATAATCCGTCGTGCTCTTGTCGCGTCTGGCGTACCAGCTGTACTTGAACCAAATGGTTTGGTACGCGACGACGGTAAGAGACCTGATGTCATTGTTGCCTTGGAAAATGGGTAGGCCTTTGGTGTGGGACGCAACCTGCGTAGACACCCTCGCGCCATCACACGTTCCAAGCACGGGAGGCCATGCTGGCGCTGCTGCTGCAACTGCGGAAACCCTCAAACGGCGCAAATACAGTAATTTAGTAAGTAATTACGTGTTTGAGCCGTTTGGGGTGGAAACGCTAGGCTTATGGGGTCCGAGCGCTCGTTCTCTATTCCGGGATATTTCTAAACGGTTAATCGACGTCTCACGTGACCAGAAGGCTGGTTTATTCTTTGCTCAGAGAATCAGCATTGCCATCCAGCGTGGCAATGCTGCCAGCCTTCTGGGCACGTTACCCGATGACATTGATGCGGAGGCATTCTACGACGCCTAAACCATGTAAATATTTTCACTTTCTAAATTTGTTTTTATGGTTTTTGTATTAGATTAGATTAAGCTTCACTTATATGCTACTTATAAATTATGTTACATTGATAGACCTTCAATAAAATGTCATTACCCTGTTGATATTCAATTTTGTTTGAATATTTCTCTAAAAAATATTTCAAAGTTGGTTAACGGTAGGAAATCCTAATGGCGCGAAAAGTTTTTACTTTGAGTTAAAGACTATTACAAGCACCATTTGCACTCCTAAAACTTGCAGGAGGAAATTCGGCATATGTTTGTATGGGCCAAACTCCTACCGCATTTTCTCTCAAGTATGTAACTATATCGTTTTACACGTAATTGTGACCGTGACTCAGGAGTAATGAAATATCAGGCTCTTTAAGTACATATTATTATATAGTTTTATTGGTGGAACGGTTTGCCGTATTTTTAGGAGCATTCGTCAACGAAAGACTATTACACACGCTGATCTACAAATAACGATTAAGTGACGTCAGAAATTAAAATAAGCAGATCTTTCTTTCCTCTCAGCCGTCGCCTTCGTGCTTATCACCTTATACTCCAATCAGCTTAGCTCCAGACCAATAAATTACCACCGACTAAGCCACAAGCAATAAAGAAATCAATGATCTACTAAAGGTCAAATTAAATTGGCCGTATTTATTGATTTTTATGTTGAACCAATTCCATACAATGGCAAGATCTCACTAAATGCCATCCTTAAGCAATTTAACTCGCCATAGAACTTTATGGCATTTTCAGATATTGGAACTCCATAAAAACTAAGTCGAAGTCCTATAATTTAGACCCCTGAGCCCGATTAGAAATTTGAAAGTAAAAGATTTCTTAATGTACTAAAAGTTTTATCATCAAGTAGATACTTAATCCGGGATTTAGAATGTTCAGCAAGAACACTAATATATCTGCGGGTCTAGGAAACCTTCAAGGTCAGTCAATAGTTATATTGACGACCGGTTGGTGCAGCGGGAGTGTAAGCGATTGTTACGCCGATGGTTGCGAGTTCGATTCCCGCTCAAGTCAAACATTTGTGTGCGTGAACATGAATGTTTGTCTTGGTCTGGTCGTTTCTATATATAAATATGTATGTATTTACAAAAAAAAAGTATACATTATGTATGTTTATCCATTATCTAGTGCGCATAGTACAAGCTCTGCTTAGCTTGGGACTAGATGGTGATGTGTGCATGAGGTAGAATATTATATTAAATCTAGAAAACGATGTTCTGGATTAGGTTTGGTTTGTAGTCCTAATGAGTATATAAAGTTATCAGGTCTTATAGTGTCAATATTTAAGATTAGTTTTCTATGACGACCTGCCGGTATAATTATGTGAAATTATCATCTGCATATAAAACAAATCTTTCATTCGGAAATAAAATCACGTCCATCTAGCAAGTTAATGGACAATTTTTGTAAAATTTATTTATAAAACATAATTATGTTTTATTAATATGTTCCGTAAAATAAAATAACTTCAAATTATAAACTCCTTATCAATAACTTAAAGGTACCCACAAATTAGTCACCATTTATATTATGCTTCATTGAGTTTAAAATCTCATAGACAATGATTTGCCATCCCTTTTGCCATATATAGAGATTAATCCAGTACAAAGAAATTTCATTCTTTATCAATTGACCACGGAGTTTTCACCCTGTTAGCTGCGGAACTAAACTTAGCACAGTAAAAATACAGTTAATCTATTATTTACGACACCATTACCCAATTCTCTCCGTCGACCCTTTACAAGTTACGAGCGAGATAAGCAATTGATATATTCTTATTCTTTCTTCGAGAACGTATATAATACGTAATACCTCTTTGGGGAGACCGAAGGTATATGCCATATTCAATGCCACGTGTTCAAAATATATGTCGCAGGCCAAAATATTGACCAGAATTAGGGTCCTGGATATTATTTCTCCACGTGTTGACTGTAATAGAAAATTTGCTATAAAGGCCGGCAGAAATTCGACAATATTGAAAACACACGTGCGGCTTTCAAGGTGAAAGCTATTGTTGATTTTGATAATACGATTGTGATGGTCTGTCAATTTATCTTATTTCTTTTTATCGAAAATATGTTTTATGGTTGGTAATGTATGTAGTCAGGTGGTTTTCAGACCACTTAATAAATCTCGTCACTTTATTAATTTATAGTGCCACTTTGCAGTTATCTTTCAACTAATTATTAGGTATTATAGCTATATACAGCTTTAAGTATCCTCTTAATTTTGTAATGTAGGAGTGGCAAACTAACTACGGCCAGGCCTACCTGACAGTAAACTTTCATGTATAGTCAATCGCCAGTGATGCCAACTAGCCTTACCCACGTGTGTTCTGGAGTTGCACTCCAGAAAGGCGGAAAAGGCAAGCCTCCCCTTGGTTACACTGCACCACTTTGCTTATACAGTATGGATACTGTCACTTTACTCTTGCCTCTTCTGCGATTGGGGTGGTGCTCTATTAGAGTAAAAAGCTTAGGCAAATGTGAGGGCACTACAATATAAGATGCTGTACCCAGCATGGCTTTTCACTCATAAACATTTTTTTAATAATAGTCGTCTGTATTTAACTTTTATTTTTTATGTAACACGTTAAGATTGCATAAATTACAGGCATGATAATATTTATTATTGTCTTAGCTAGATCGCAAGGTAACCAGCGTTAAAGGTACCAGAAATAGTAAAATATGCAAAGAAAATATTCAAGAACTTGTAATTTATTTCCATTGCTGTGCCCAATCCGATAATCTGCAAAACACATTTAACAGTACCATAAAAAGCATTCTATATGCGCTTAGAAATTACAATAAACCCTCTGGCACAACTAAACTGATATTTACGATAGCACGGATTCCACCCAGCACTCTCAGATACTCTCAAAGACCTTGCGTCATGTTTTCACTATGTTAAAATAAAAGTAACTGTTCTCAGAGGACATTATCGCCTTTACCGAAGGCAGCTGTTGATAGAATGCATTGGAAATTCCATTTTACAAGATACTGTAAAGTAAAATTGTTTTTCATTGTTCGTTGATGTTTCCCTTAGGATTGCATTTTTTGCTGGTCCTTCGGTTTCTGACCGTTTCGTTTCGTCGCAATGCGTATACGCGTTACATGGTTTTTCAATTGATTGATCTTCACTACTTCTATGGGCTTAATTTAGAGTAAAATTGCAATTAAAGCGGGAACGACCGTTTTGGTATTACGCCGATCAGGCCGATAATGGGCGATGTGGTTTGTAGATCAGTTGGACGTACATTAGATTATTGATCCTTTATATAATTTTACGCTGATTGCCTTTAAGCCGAAATGTTTGATAAGTATATCTGACCACGTCTTTTCATAAATTCGTTCCGTAGTTAATCAGCGTTACCGTAGATATTTCCTAATTACTTTTTGATTTTCTCTAAGATTACTCAGGTTTTATTAGTCAGTTTTACGGTACTACTGTAGAGTCAGAACACAAAGGTCTGCGTAATTGAATTGTGCATAGAACACACACTGAGTCATTATTTCGGTGGTTTTAATATTTGACTGGATCCGACGCCTATACACTTCTGTAAAATGAAATTTTCTTTGTGGCTTTGTTGTGGCTTTGCCTTGAGTTCAGGTATTTGCATTTCATTCTCTTTGTACATATTGTTATGCGGCAGTACAGTTTTATTATCTCTGGGATGTAGGAAGAAGTGGCATTAGTTAGTGCAAGCTAGAAAAGATGGTCGTTTTGTGGTTTGAATCTTTGTGTTTTTAATAGTAATGCTTAGTATTTCTTGCACTGTGTGAATTTTATTCTTAAAATGTTTAGAAGAATATAATGATTTCTCAAATATAAATCTGTGCAAAAACCTACTACGTGTAACGGTTGATTTTAACAAGGATTTAGTGTTGCCAGTAAACCTCCAGTTCGCGAAGTTTTTAAAGTAATTTTCAGGTAACCAATTATCCGGAAAAAAATCTCCTAATGTAAATGTTTTATCCAATTTTCAGTAACGTTGCTTTGGTCTAAATATTTAGATGCTTTTGGTGTTTTTAGGATAGTTAATCGATTTCTTTTTTATGACAAGCAACCAGAAATTTCACATCTGTATGTCAGGGACACAGTCATGGTGCACCAAAAAGGGTTTATTGATATTCCTACGTGGTTGGGAAGAAACAGTCAAATCAAAAAAATATGATGGACATCCTCAAGTTCGATATATTGATAAAATTCTATTTGATAAATAAATCAAAAGTCGCAATAGCGATCTTTGCTTTGGAGATTGGGATACGATTTCCAAAATTAAGAAAGCATGACTTTCTTATTCAACTACACTAATTTTCAAATTACACTAACTATTTTACGAAAGCAATACAGGGGCATTCGGAACAGCATCTGGTAATAAAGGTTTTTAAGCTGGCGAAAAACAATTGATGAAACTCAAAATACCTTATTTTATCTTCCGCATTATCAAAGAGTAACAAACAACTCGAATTCTACAACAATAGAAAGCAATGATTTAACAAGTAAATCCTGAATCCGTACTATCATTCCATCTACCAAATCACTCGGATCCAACGAAATATCGTCCAAAAACCGTTATTTATTACGAGATTAGCGGCATTCCGGTATCTGTTGTGGAAGTAGCGAGTTAAAGAATTAAATCCAGTTTTTTCTCCCGAGGACTCAAGCGAATAATTTATGGTAACTCAAATTTGACGACTGGTTCTTTATTATCTGTTGTTTGTTTGTTCATTCAGTTATTACTTTGCCTTTTGTGATTTCGTAATTTTTGCCGGTTAACGGTAAGTCTAGTGACGGTGAATTGAGATCGTGTTAGTACCTACTATAGTGTTAGTTTCTAAGTGCGTCGAAGTGCTGAATGGATTGTATCTCTTTGGATTGTCATGAGGGTCATGGACATATCAATTTGGGAACGGTCTGAGATCCAACAATGAAAACTGGGCATAATCATGTGTGCTGCCACGTCCACACGACACCTTGTTATGAAATTATTCCTTCATTTTATATTTAATAGCCGGCCGACACAATTGCAACTGCATCATTTAATTTTAGTCTGGGTCTTATAAAACAACAATAAAAAAGTACTTTAGATTTACTGGGAAAATACTAACCGTTTGACTTCACTCGCAATAGGATATTTGTCTACCTATTCATATTCACTGATTATAATAATTATAAAGCGGCAAAACAATAGGTAAATTCACTGATGGGTTATAGACGAATAGTTTACGTTTAGGATTGAGACACATTTTTCCCAATTTATTAGCCAAATCGGTCTAACAAACTATTATTACATACTTATTGTCTTATCTTCTTTCTTCTTATTATATAAAATCCTTGCGTTACTGACTGACTGACAGACACGCTACAGCCGAAACTATTGGGCGCAGGAAGCTGAAATTTGGCATGTATATTCCTTGGGGACCGTAGGGGTGCACTAAGAAGGGATTTCCTGAAATTCCCACGGGATCCGCCAAAAACGGGTAAATTTAAAAAAATTCAGGCGTAGCTGCTGGCGTCCTCTAGTCTAAATATATAACTGAGACGAATTTGTAACAAGCTGATGTAATATGTGCGATAACTCTGAACATCGCTTGCAAAAAGCCGAGAAATTCCAGCAAATTTCACCGCGATATTAAATAAATGTTTTGGAAGTTTTTTTTGTATGTCTTCGTTCTTATTTCTTTTCTGGGTTTTGTGCCTAAAGCCAATAGGGACCTGACAAGATCTACTTACGTGCGGCAAAATGCGGTTTGCATTTTCTTCTTTACCGTTCGCATAATAAAGACGTCAAAGTTGTTTTGCTGTCTGTAATTTTCTTTAATGTGTAACTCGTTCAGCGCATTTTTTATTTTCTTTATAACTATTGTATTCAGAAGATTGTTTGCTGAATGAAATACGTTTTGAATAAAAACATTATATTTACGTTAAAACACACCTCTGGCACATTTCCCTTGATCTGTAGCTTTGTTCTAGTGTGCAGTTATTTGTGAATACATTTTCGATTTCAATTCTATCGCTAAGCCAACCGATACTCCATTGTGCAGACGAAGTGTGTTAATTTAGTCGATAGGTATATGTCAACTGTCGCTGAATGTTAAACTATTAGAACATTATTGTTATAATTTGATGACCATTCCATCAGGAATTAGTTCAGAATTTTGCCGCAGTACGTCAATATTTAATCAAAAGCTATGCCGCATCGGGCAAATATTTGTATTTTCGATATAGTCTATGAAATAAATTGTAAAACGCATGTATTTTGTCCCGTATGATAAAATTCGGATGCGGCAAGAATTATTGCAAAAGCAATAACTTGTTAATAAAATATAAAATATTATAATATTTCATCAAATTTTTAGAATACATAATTTTTTTATTCAAATTGTATCAAACATACCGAGTGTCAACCATGTTACAAGAGTTGCATAAGCTTGGATGGGCTGGTAATGGTTTTGTCTATAGTTGATTGAATCAGGCTTTATTTGGTGTAACTCCATTGTAACTTAATGAAAGGAAAGTGGAACCTACCACGCACCCTCGTATTGAACACCCCAAGCATTGCAATAGAAAAAGGTTGACAATAACGAACTCCTCTCAAGGATAAGGGATATATAGGAATATTATGGATTCCAGGAAGATATCTGACTTGCAGTATCTCACTGTATGTGCCGACTATTCTTCGACACGTGTTTCGCCTCTGCTCGAGGCATCCTCAGGAGCGATGGGAAAAGACAATGAGCGTTGCCCATAGTTCCTGAGGTATGTTGCCCTCCCCCTCCACTCTTACGCCTCAAGCATAATAGTTTAAGTTTTTGACGTTGCATAAAAAAAAGCAAGAAAGAAAATGATCTCTTTTAGGGACGACATCAGGAAGCTTCTCGTAAACAAAAAGTACCTTCAAGGCAGTGACACACCACATACTCCCCTACTCTAAAAGTCATATACAAGTTGCTCGCGGGCAGACTAAATGAAGAATTGAGGACTCACAACACCTGGTGCAAATAGCAGTAGGTAGCTGATAAACTATCCACTACCTGAAAGCGTAGTGCACCAACTCCATGGGTGTCGACGTCACATTAAACCATCCACTAGATTCCGTAGGCCTCACCCCTGTTTTCCTTTTCCCCATCCCGCGCCCATCCTATTAATTTTCCCATCCAGGTCGGCAACGAACTTGTAACTCCTCTGGGATTGCCGGTATCCATAGGCGGCGCCGGTGGTAATCGCTAATCATCAGGCGCAACGTCTGGTCGTTTTCCTCCTATGGCATTAAAAACGAAAAGAAGAAATAATTTTTTGCACAACCCTTGAAGGATAGACACAACCAAGAATACTATACCTTCAGCATTAGCATCCTTGTTTTACGCAACAGAGAAAATACAAACGATACGATACGTTTCAATCTTCAACACCGCACGTGACGAGAAAAATCGCTTAAGAACAAAAAAATCGCCTCCAGCAATACAATTGCAAAGTATTACGATAAAGATGTCCCGAAATTCAATAATATCTGTTCTTTCGTTGAATATCTATTCCTTATTTTGCGTAGGCATTAGGCTTACGTTACATCTGTTCCCTAGAATATCCGCTTACAACCTTGGCACAGTATAGCACCCTAGAGAGCGTACAAGAAACTAGGCAAGCGCTTCTAAAATTTACATTAGCTGCTACAGGAGTTTTATTGTTTGAGTTAAATTTTCATTTAGTTGGTGTTCAGCTCAATCGATGTTAATGTTAGCTGGCTATTCCTTAGGTACATATATATATGCTCACGCCTTTTTCCCGTCGGGATAGGCTATTCCTTAGATAATTGTGTACACCATATTGTAATATTCTTGACTAGCTTCTGCCTGTGGCTCTGTTCACGTGGATGTCGGGTATTGCGTCTAAAGTAAACCTGATTTTTTTTATGATGTGTTTCTGGAAAAACGCATCAAATTCCGTTCAGGATAGCTTGAAAGAAGGAAAAAGGGAACAAGAACACTTCACTTCACATAATTTTTTTATATAAGTACTGATTATGTTTTGAAACCATCAGTGTCCTGGCGTGTTCCCGGTTGTATCCAAGACCTTGGCAAAAGGAAGTACATATAATCTAATAGAAAGAATAAGAAGAGGTTCGTAGGAAAGAGCTGGCCAGGTAGGTTGCACAGTCATCGATCTTAGTTTCCCACCTTTTGCCTTGGCATGGACTCAACTAGCAATCGTGTCATAATGACATCAAAATTTAACTCAAATGATTGTAGCGTATGACCGGTACCTACCGAGTGTACGTCATAATACCGTCCATACGCTCGGCCAATCAGAGAAGGCCATCGTCCGCGCTCGTAAGTTTTGCCTATATTTGGTAATGCGCCGACACGAACTGATGGAGGGCCCAGTATATAAAGGGGCCGACAGAGAGGCCGGCACCGCTACTCTAACGTCGCTTCTACTATAACTAAGCGTACCTACTGACCCTACGTCGTATTTACGTGTATCCTGGTCCCAGCTACGGGTAAGCACTACATTTACTGCATTAGCGTACTGCCCATCTCTCTACCTGCTAGCTGAGGCCGGCTGACGCCGCCTGCCTGACTCTATTGGTTGTAGCTCTCCTAATGCTGCTTTCCTTCAGGTTCAGTTGGCGCCCCACGTTGGGCGCCACTGTAACGGGTTCTGGTAGTAAAAACGCAGTAGAGGTTTTAGATGCGTTTATTGCAGAGTATTGTCTCACTTCCATTGCCACGAGTATGACCGATGGCCCTCTGTGCCTCACCTCTAGCTTGTTAACAGTCAAGCACACCTCTATAACTTGCCTTGATTTCATTCTTGGCGGGTTAATTGGATCTTGGCGTATTTTAGGCCGATTGTGATCAGATATTATGATGGAACGGTGAAGTAAATTAAGGTTATTAATAATTCCTTGTTTTGACGTTAAATTACAGACTGATTGGTTATAAATTGGAATCCAGTTCTTGAATGAATAAATATCGGAGACTTACCTATCTCATCAACTTATGTGTTGAAATATGGTAAAGTGATTGTGTTTATTCCTACAGACGTAATCAGTGCTTTTCTATTTGTCAAATCTTGCTGTGAGTACTCCATACTCTGCTGAACATTATTAAAAGTATAGGTACAGTCATATTGTTACGACTCTAAATGTAAAATGCATGTTACACTTATGTTATTTGTATTCTTATCTCTGCACTAAAATCGTTTGACCACGATGCGCATTGGCGATGTTCAAGTGCCTTTGCAACTACACCAGAGATCACACACAAAAAAGGAAAGAACAGAAAAAATTAAAAGCGCCATTAAGATGTCGGTAGTATTAACATACGAAGCTGTTTTGCTAAATGGTATATTCACATGCTAGCAGTACTGGAAATACTTGATACGCAATTATATGTACTACGAAAATATAATCGCACTGCCGAATACAGTTTCCTAGAACTAAAATGCAATACATACACATGGCCGTCAAACTAGCTACACAGTATCGTTTGAAATTCATACACGGAACGTGCGAGTACATGCAATTCATACAAACGTAGAATGAGTCTAAGAAAAGTGTTGGTAATTTTAGTAAGTCAGTTAATGGGACAACAAAGTAAGTAATATTCTATCTACTCGTATATCTATTTAATTTCCCGTCTGTCTCGCATAAGGGTAGGCAGAGACTATGGAACGCGAAATGCTCCGGTTCAAACACAACTCTTTCGCATCCTCGACATTCATTAAATTCATCATGCGCACTCGTTGTCTTGTGCCTGTCTTGTAATATTCTACCACATTCACAATACTATCTAGTCCCAAACTAAGCAGAAGCTTGTCTGTTATGGTTACTTTTAATATGCCACTTTTTCTGTACGTCACCTATTTGGCCGGCGCACGTCCATCTTGGGCGTTCCATGCCGTCATATCCATTCATTTTACACTAGGTATACACTTATTTCGTATTTTTCTTTCATCTATCCGTTTCGAATGTCCAACCCTTCGGGTTATATTACAAAATCGTCTGATTTAAACAAAAGCTCTTCAAAATATAAATCAATTAATGTATAGATACACAAATAATCATTTAGAAATAAATTAACTGTAAGAATTCTTGATTGGAGGTGTTCGAGCAAGCTTTAAATTAAACTTGAAGTTTGATCTATCCTTAAGCTTCGATTTTACAGCGAAAAGGATCTTATTTAAGCATTATAGGCTGCCATCGTATATACAAATTAAATATGTACTACGGACAGACTTACAGTTTAATATAACATTGATAAATATAGTAGTTTCAAAGTATAATTATAGTGTGTAGGGCAATTAAACCTTTCAAAGGTACATATAATTATTATAAAATAATGCTACCTGCCGCGCCTATCGATTTGTCTATTCACTATAAACGAAAAACATACTGAACTGAATTTCATGCGGTTTAGGACTATTTTGTATGAACATTATTCAAAAAATATATATATTTTTTTATCGAATAACATTATCAACTAAACCAGACGCAAAACTAGGCTATCACTGCTACATGATAATTATTTTTAGAAGTAACCATCCTTGACTCTTCTTAGTTATCATTAAATTTATTTTATAAAAAAATACATCCAAAATCAATATTTCAAACAACCTAAAAGTAAAATAACAACTAAAAACAACAAGACGCGGGTCAAACGACTACCCCGATGGTAATAACCATTACATTTAAAAATATTGGCAGGCCTCGCAGCGCTGAATCCTGAATGGACCCTTACGGCCTAGTAATGTCCTAACTTAGTGGTAACGGCCTTAAAAGATAGTCAGTCCGGGTTTACAGCTAGAAATCGTATTTCAAAGACTATCTATTGTATAAAAAGCCGCTGGGCTTATGAAGTGGCTGATATAAAACTATTAAAGGGTTGTATAGAGGGTCTCGTATCTATTTAGTTTTTGTTCGACATATTTACGAATTAAGGGTGACCACCATTTTTGGAATTTGGAGTGTTATTCGCTAGTAACTGACTGGCGTAACTCTAGTGAGTATGTCTGTGTGGTGACGGTTTAAGAATAGAAACTGTCACTACCCCATGTCATTACGAGGTTGTAGTAAGATGCGATAAAGGAACATTCACGAAGCAAACATTATTTTTGTGATAAGACGGAAAACTCGACATCAAATCTTATCAACCTGTTTGGCCAGCGTGGTGTAGTGGGTCAAAGGCCAAATCCAAATATTGACTGACTCACACTGCTAGACTGTTAAATAAATTAGGAGAGGTTTAAGTCCAGCAGTGGATTGCGAAAGAACTGACTGCATGTGTGGTTTTAGTTTAAGAAGCTTAAGCGGACGTTTCACCATTTAGAACTGTAGGTTTGACCTTTATATCACACGAGACAACAATTTGGGTGATGCACACATTGTCGCTTCGGGTCCAGATAGTCGTAATGTCCATTCATGCTTTTTTAAAGACACTACAATTCAGGATTTGATACTTAATTTCGGTGCGGTGCTTACTGAAATATTAAACGGAAATAAATATTGTTTAATATTATTAACACTTTACATGAATGCAGGTACCGGGTATTCAAGTAAAAACCCACCACTTCTATTCGCATCATAACCAACTCAACCACGTATTATTGATATTCGCACATAAGACTTCAGCACTCGTACCCTTCCAATATAAAACACCCAAGTTATTTCATTATACCAATATATCGAGACCAGGTGCGTGCCCGCCAATACTTCATATAATTTATTCACAACTACCCTTTACCTTATAAGCTGGTGACCTCGAATTGACCAGCCGATTAAATATTAACTATACACTGCGTACTGAATAAAAAATAGTCGAGTAAAATATTTATGAGTATAAATTTATTACTACAATGAACTGTTTTAATGGAAAATAGGGTTAGGAGGTGTTATTTGAATCTACATTTTCATAATTGGTACTTATAGGGTTTATTATCCAATAGGTAAATTTGTCATTTCGTGATGAAGAGGCGTTTTACTACTGACTGTTGTTCACTTTTGGTACAGACATTAACGGCCATTTTTGCCTCTTCTGGTTTCTGTTGGTCAGATTTAATTATAAATCATCCTGATAAATTCAATATTCTTACGGATGTATGACGTTATCTGCCAAATAATTTAACCGGCACTCGTGGAAGAGCGGAATAACTGGCCCTTAAATTACTAATAGGGTTGCCTCTCAGCTATAACATTGACTAATAAGTAGATTATTGTCCTGATGTATAATCCAAGCCACAATACAAAATTATTAGTCTTGTTCATACTGCCACTAGAGGATCGGCCCGCAGCTGCGCCCACACGTTTTTTGTTTAAGTTGAACTGTTTCGTTTTAGTGGCAATTTCAGAGAATTCCTTGTTAGTGCACCCTGCGCTCGCTAAGCGATATACATACAGAATTTTATATATACAGATATACTTTAATTATTTGCTTCTTCTTAGTTAGAACTAAGTTATGGATACATATAGCAATAGTTTTAAAAAACATTTTAATCGTGTGGGTAAAAGCTATATATTATAGTGTGCGTAGGTATATATATTTTCCAGAAATTATATACGAGTATGTATTTCCACAAGAGCTTTTGATTTATGTCTGCATATAATTAATATCCGAGATACAGCCCAGTGAGTGGCGACTGACATGGCACAAAACCACTGCAGGCTAAAACTGGCCTTTGTTCATAATATAATCAACGTTTATTGTGATAACATTTAATGAACATTATGTTTGTATAATGTCTATTTAGTTTAGGTTTATACCGTTTCACAATTAGCTTGATTGTTCAAAATAAACATACTGAATGCTTATATTTTCCCGTGGCAAAGAATGTGTGCAGCTGGTTATAGCAGTTTGATTTTATGCTATTTACAGGCATGACCTAAATAATTAGTGTGCTAGCCGCTGGATTTATTTTATTTTGCGGGCACAATTCTAAATAAAATCAACTTGAACGTGTTTATGAGGATACTTTGACGTGGGTTATTGGTAGTTCTGGATAATAGATAGATATTTCTATTTGACTCGTATAGGTAAAAAATTGGATCTCATTTAGGGGTTCTCGACATAATTTACGTTATAGCTAAACAAGCATAATATTTAGTTTAACTCCTCGTATATTTTCGTATCCTATACTGTAAAAACAATTTACAAAATACGATGCATGCTGAATCAAAACTGAGTCTTAAGTGTACTTAGTACACCGCTTTTTTATTTTAGTATGTATACTAAAATAAAAAAGCAGTGTGTTTGCTTTGTTGGAAAGAGAGCGGAGGAAAGAGGGAGTACCATACATAAAGCAAAGAAAAAAGCAAAGAGCGATTTCTGAAGCTTTAATTTTGGCTTACCCTTCACTAGGCCAATAGATATGAAATTAACATCCTACTTTCAAATTAACTAGATGCCAATATTTCGACCAAACGACCAAAACAAATGGTTCTGACATTATTGATTATATTAGTACACAAGAAAAATACTGACGCCCAACGGTCATCTTTTGAAGTTTGTCGTTTATTCATTCCCCTTATTCCCTAGAAGGTATTTATAGAAAACCTTTAGTGAGACAAAACCTACAACAACAGCGAAACTTCTCACCTAGGTAAACAACTTTAAGATAGTCACGAAAGTTCGCTGAGATTCTATTGTGTCTATCTGAAGTTGGCTCGTGGACAAAGTGCATATAAGCTTTTTAAATGCGTCAATAAATCCTCAGGGAAGACGTTATAGGTTGACCCCTTTTGTTCTAGTGATTGAATTTAGCACACTTACTGATTAAATGTAATACACATTTTACGTAGTCAGCGCGGTCAGGGCAGTCTTCCCGTGATCATAAGACAACCTTATGGCTCGAGTAAAGAAAAAAATTTGACCAATGACTTCGAGACAACACAAAAAAAGTTTTAATATTAGTAATTTTATTATTTTTAGTAGGTACTCACGGTAAAAAGTACCTAAATAGTAGTTTTTTAACATTTGCATAAGCATTAGAATATTCCTTCGTTGATTCGATGCCCACATATCAACGACGTAAGAAAATAAATAGCGCCTAGCATTCAAGACAATGACACTCGAAACTAACTGAATAAAAATTTCGGAGTACCTCCGAAATTTCTCAAGACAGCTGTTTTATATAAGAATTAATTTACAGAAACCAAAAAAAAAACGAATGTTTAATATGTTATATTAAATTGATTTATGAAATATTTTAAGAACATATAATAATTATGTTTGAAAATATTTACATTTAATCGCAAAGCAGAATGCGTGGTAAATATAATGCCTCAAAAGCCAACCGACTGTTCCGGCAAGAGTCACTGGTCAAAAACTCCACTTCTAATCAATGCAAGATACATACAAAAAACACTCAAAACCGAAGAGAAGGAACCAAAAGCTGCCCCGGTACGTAAAAAACAATAATCCCATCGAATGGGCAGGAATGAACCAACCGTTCATTTGGATAAAATTCTGCCTTACGTGAAACGTACACTTTTATCCAAACCTACTACGCAAATGCATAAAATTCTTTTCAGAAATTTCGTACCTGAAATTTGCACTGTTATCCAATTTTACTCATGCTTTCACAGTCAAATCCAATCAAAATCAAGCAAACATATTCAAATAAAACAAATAGGTAACATTTTTCTTTTAACCAAAAAGCCAATCCTCAAAATTATATTATCATCAAAGAAAAACGCAGTGAGTTGTGAAATAAGAGGCCAAAGGTCGTTTCTGACCCACAGGCACTTAAGCTAAGACCAACGATACGTCGCAGCAAAAGCAAGTCATTACGGCTAATGCTAAAATATCCTATTCTCGTACTCAAACCCGCGTATTGAATACGCAACAATACGCGCCTTTCTGCTCGCAATAAAGGTTTAATCCCCGATGTATAATTTCCTTCGGCCTCTAGTGTACTTATGAGATCAAAAGAAATATTCGCTTTGCGCAATTTTTTTTTCAACGCGCGTACATGCGTAATGCATTAAGCTACAAGGCTTACGATACAGGACGGTGGTGAGGATAACTGGTTTTATGACAGTATGTCGTTGAAACTGCCGAATAACGGCAAAAGTGATGTTGTTCGATAATATTTGTAAAGCTTACGAGCCAAATTATTGGCTTAATATAATAACAATAACACTGGATATTTCCGTGTGGTGACGGATTAAGAATACGGATTGTCACCACCCCATATCATCCCATGGGGTTCGTAAGAGCCGAAAGAGGGAGCATATTATGCAGAGAACAGCACTGTGAGAGAAGGAAAACTTGATACAAACCCTATAGCAAACTCGTTTGGCCAGCCTGGTATAGTGGGCCAATTCCTCCTTTCAAAGGAGAGGCCTAGTCCAGCAGTGGACTGTTAAAGGCTAATCATGAACACTGGATATGAGATTAAAGTTTCCTTTTACGTTTACTGATTCATTTAGGCGCAGAGAGGTAAGGCAAACACGTTGTTAATAATTGATTCTGCGAGCCTTACTATCGTGAATAAATGGTAACAATGTTGTGTTTAAAATTCAATTAGATATAGTAAATATTTAAATTTTCTCCAAACATTCTAGAAATAAGTGTGTTAATATAATATTGCCAACAAGTTTCTACATTAACGTTTCTATATAAATATGATTATTAATTTTATTGTTAGCCCGGCGGTATATAAAGCGGTCCTTTGGGTTCAATATAATAGTCGTGGATTGCAACCGGGCAAATATTAAGATGATGATTATATTGATCGCACGCTGGATTACATTTGGGCCAGCATTAGTACGTACTGCGCTTAGGGTTAGTTTCTTCAAAGCCTTTAGCCTTAATGTCCAATATATGTATTTAAAGCTTTTTTATTGTTTTGGCCGTTTAAGTAAATAATATGTATGACTTTTTATGGCAGCAAAGTGACAGACGAGTTTACGGCCCACCCGTAAGTGGCAACTGCCACCCTTTGGTCACGTCGGAGACAGAGGCAAACCACTTCTTTCCTCGAGACGTCTGTAAGATGTTAAGTCTTCCAATGCACCGTAATTTAAATAGCTATAGTACCATACCAGTGAAATTAAAAATGAAAATATCTTCTTAAAGTAGCTATAATAATAATCACAAGATGATCACTATTATTATGATAGTATTTAATATCCTTCCCTATTTTAGTTTCTAGATATTTACGTATGTGCTCTATTTCCTTAAAATTTCGTGTATCTATGCTTATTTTACTATAGCAATATTTGGCTGTATGAATACAATAGCACGGCGAACGTTTGCTCGTATAAGGTTTCTGATCGAATAATAAGATTGGGGTCTTTACAGATAGTTACAAAAAGAATGTGCACAAAATAATCTCACGTCAGAAGCTAATTTCGATATTTTACTTCATATTCGCAGCTATATTTTATTTGCCATTTCATGCTGTTACTTTATGCCAAGATTTTCCTTATCGATTTCTATAAAAAGCAAATATCAGAAACTTTGTAAATCTTGGAAAATTCGATGAAATTCATTTTGGTCACCAGCTTATATTTCTATAACAAAATGTCATGTATTTCATACCTCCAATATGATAAAATAATAATTTATGCAATTTACTTAATTGTAAAAAATACGTAGGTCAATGTCTGCCGACAGATGGCGGTACGCGCCAACCAATACCAATTAACTGGCCGCTTAAAACGGAACGCAATAAATGAATTGGTCTACTATTTACGTCATGGTTTACCAAACATCCGCTGAATGACCAAACCGGAATGGAAAATTGTCGTGGATAGTTAAACGATTAAATTAGTTGTCGATAAACTGCCCACAAAAGGTAGTATGTGAGTGATGAAAGTAGATTAAGTGATAAAGGGAAATATTTAATTACTTTAATGAAATTTTCACGTAAAATGTTTTCTTTTGCCTGTGGATAGAGTTACGTTAAATTTGTGAGAGGATCATGATTATTTATTTATTTAATTTATACACTAAACTGTGTACAGGTTGACTTAATGCCTTGGGCATTATCCGCCAGTCTACCTTTGAGCGGTGCTGAGAAACGTAGTAGGTGTATTAAATACTTACTATAATTATAAGATAGGTATAATAATATAATATAATATAATATAATTCTTAAATAAATATACATGCATACACTATACATACATATATACTTACATAAATATATAAACATATAATTATACTACCTAAATACGATATATATGAAATAAATAATATATACATATAAGAACTAAAGGAAGAATACGTAAAGCCATACACAAATACAAAACGAAATGAAGATACAGATCCTATGACACATCCGCTGGTCTTGCCAACAAAAGCTCCTTTACCTTAGCCTTAAATTAGTACTTCGATTATATTATAATGTCTGCATCGTGACTGATAAGGAATACTTTGTATTCTATGTCACTAACCCATTTCATTTCATAGGTGTCGTAAGAGGCGACTAAGGAAAATATGCGAACCAAATAGTATCTAGTTGATTGAATCAGGCGTTAATTGGTAGAACTCCTTTGTAACCTAATGGAAGGAAAGAGAAACCCACCACGCACCCTCGGATTGACCACCCCAACTATTGCAATAGAAAAAGGTTGACAATACCAAATTCCTCTAAAAGGATAAGGTAATTATATAGGAATGGTATGGGTTCCAGAAAGATACTTGACTTGCAGTGTCCCGCTGTATACGCCGACTATTCTTCAAAACGTGTTTCGCCTCTCCACCAGGCATCCTCAGGAGCGATGGGCAATGACTGAGGCTCAATCGTTGCCCAGAAACTGTGCCTTCAGTCAAACTCAATAACGTGACATTGTCAAAGGTGGATGAATTTAAATATTTTATTTATTTATTTAAACTTTATGTACAACTCAGTACAACTCATAGGTACAATGGCGGACTTAATGCTATAAGCATTCTCTACCAGTCAACCATAGGGTGATGCAGAGATAGGTATGGTAGGTGTACAAATAGTTTTGGTCACGTTAAAAAGATAATGTGTATTTTACAATAATAACAATAAATGCATGGTTATATTATTAAATATATACTATATAGCATAATATAATATATACATTAATATATATGCATATTTAAATTATATATATATATATATATATATATATATACCGCTATTTTTTAATTAGTACAAAAAATGTAACACAGCACTAAGTATCTTTAACTGATCATATTTATGTAGTTAAAAAATAAAAACACTAAGTCCCAAAACTGTCTCAAAACTATCCACAAAAATACGTGATAATTGGTAAATGCAATACTAATACTATGACCGACCCGAGTACTATTACGAGTATCATAGTAAAATGAACCATTGATAAACTCCCCTCCCCCTCCCGCCCCTCTGCGCCTGCGCCACGCCCCGACGATGCGAAAAACAGTACTAAATTGTTAGCTAAAGTGAGCGTATCTAACTTCGTTGCAAAAGTTAATTGTTTGTCCACGATTGCCCGACGCGATGGCCTATCATATCAGTTCATATCACGGGAGTATGTATGCTTCGTGCGTACTTTTTGAGTGGAAAAATCGCGAGTGCAGCTGTGTACCCATGGACATCTTATTGTGAGTGTACAAAAGTGATCCGGTCAGTGTCAAACAATTTTATTAAAACAGTGCATATTGGATGCTTTTGACAACGGTGGTGGACATTTCGAAGGACAATGGAAATACTTGTAAGTTTAGTAAATAATACGTACTTAAGTAAATAATAATTTGATGCGGGCGGCTCAAAATCGGTCTGTGTTCTCCACACACCTTGAGGAAGGCCTATGTCCAGCAGTGGACGTCTCTAGGCTGACATGATGATGATAAAATAATATTTGTAAATAGCAGATGATTCTAACTTCATAAATACGCCAAAATTACTATTTTCTTTTAGTCCAGAACACCTTCTTTTATTTTGATATTTGTTTGCTTTCTAATTACATACCTCCGTATTTAATTACTTGTTAAACGATAAATTTTACCGGTCCTAAGCCCGAATGAAGTATGAAGGAGAGGGTAGAATTAACAAAATTAAAAAATAACTACCTACATTTATTATTTTTCTTCATTTTATTTTCTATGGCTACCTACATCATAAGTGCGACAGAGAGAATGCGAATGAGCAGGATGGAATATTATCAATGAATTAGTGAATGTATTGTAAAATATGACTATGATTTAATTGAGATTTTCTACAATAAACAAATTATAATAACTTTGCTCTTTATTGATATTATGAAATTCTTACGTCACATATATGATAATAATATCTTCGCTAATCTGTCCTTAAAGTTTTTGTACTAATTAAAAAATAATGGTGTATATATATATATATATAAATAAAAATAGGTGTATAATACAATGATTAAGATGATGGTGCCAATAGTCCCTTTCGGATATGTTCACGTGCCATAGACTTAAACTTCCAGCGGTTTGACGCCTTCCTGATTTTTAATGGAAGGGCATTCCAGAGCAGAACTGATTGGACTATGAACGACGAGTGCACAAGACCAGAAGAATGTGATGAACATAAAAGCAGAAGATTATTAGAGGAGCGAAGATCTTTTGCGTGATAGGAGCCTAAATATTGGAAGTAAGATTGAAGGTAAGCAGGGGGAGTTGGAGAATGAAGAAGAGAGAATAGCGTTGTGAGTGCGCGCAAACTCCGGCGCTGACGAATGGGGAACCAGCGTAGTTCGGAACGAAAAGCAGACACGTGGTCATACTTGCGAAGATTATAAATAAATCGAATGCAGTTATTGAGAAGACGGTCAAGTTTATCAAGAAGATCTGCATTCAGGTCGAAACAACAAACATCACCATAATCTATGACCGGGAATAGTAAAGTTTGCACTAACGTCGCCTTTGTCTTTATGGGAAGAAAATGTTTTAGGCGATAAAGAGAACGCAGGGTCCCGGTAACTCGTTTGCTCACATTGGTGATGTGAGTTCGCCAACTAAGCGTGTCATCGATATGTAACCCTAAATCCTTTACATGCGGTGAAATTTCGATAACAGTACCATCAAAAACAACAGATGGAAGAGATGACACCTTTACTCGGCACATCATACGGTTGCCTCCTATAATAATGGCCTGACACTTAGAAGGGTTCACGTACAAGCCGAACCTATCGGACCAATGTTTGATTGCTGCTAAGTCACGATTCACAGCTTCAATAGCATCAGATAGATTTCCTACCCTGGCCTGTGAATACAACTGCAAGTCATCGGCGTACAGATGATAAGTACACCGAAGGTCATGGGTTATGAGATTGATAAACAGAGCGAACAGAAGAGGAGATAAAATACCGCCGTGTGGAACGCCAGAGTCGAGAACACACCAAGATGAACAGGATTCATCAATGCGTACCACCTGCTGACGCTCCCGAAGATATGAGGAAAACCAATCCAGTGCGTCAGATGAGATCATAAAATGGGAGAGAATGGATAAGAGGATGTCGTGACTGACGGTGTTAAAGGCGTTCGAGAAATCAACCAAGACCAGTACAGTGACCTTGCCATCCTCAACGCCCGCCCTAACATCGCCAGTCACTTTTAGGAGTGCGAAGGTAGCGCTGTGGCCTGGCCTAAAACCCGACTGGAGAGGACTTAATAAGTTATTATCATAAACGAAGCGAGACAGTTGCATATGGACACAGGCCTCCAGCACTTTAGACAGGAAAGGAAGGATGGATATAGGACGGAAGTGGGTAGGCAATGACGGATTGGGGATCTTGGGTAAAGGTCGGATAAATGCTTTGCGCCATAAGGATGGAAATACACCAGAATCAAATGAAAAGTTAATAATGTGGGTAAGCGCAGGTAGGAGCTGATCTAAAATAGGAATCAACATTCGTCGACTAATATCATCGCATCCTACAGCCTTGGTTTTAATGAATAGGATAGTTTTTTTGATCTCACCCGGCGCAACTGGAGTAAACCTAAATAGATCTACACTAATACGGGGCAAATTTGTTATATATTCAACCGTTTGGCATCGGATTACATAATCCAAAGTAGGAGTGGTGGCGAAATGGCGATTCATATCATCCAAACCGATGACATTCGGCAGGTCGAACGGTTGCTGTTTGCCGAATTTGCCAATACCGAGAGTTCCGAGGAATCTCCAAGTAGCAGCAGGGGAACTGGGTGAAATATTTTCGAGAATATGGCGGCGTTTGGCATTCCGTAACATCTGGTTACACCGATTCCTTGCAGTCTTGAAAAAAGCCCAATTTTCGTCGGTACGTTCTTTTTTAAATTTAGGTCATGTATTGACCACCAACCTCAGAGACGATGGTGACATCGCAAGGGAGCGAAGAGCATTGTCTGTGACATCTAACTCACTGCAGTAAGGTTTCAGCTGCCCCCGTTACCTTGAGGCAGTGAGTCGAAGGGTGCATTAAATAGTATATTAAATAGTAGATGTTATATTTTATTTTTAAACGTGTATACTAACATAGATTATTGTTACTAACTTTTTTGAGTCTTGGTGCTTTAATAAATGAATTTATTATTATTATTATAAAACTAATGTTCAGACTATCGTGTATTTGGACAAAAATCATTTTGTTAAATTTTGGTTTTAGTACACTTGTGCTAATGTTATGTTTAAAACGTGTTTTAATTTTAGTTTACATTAGTTTTATCCACCAATTCTTACGCACGAGCCAAAGTATCGGAATGGCCACATCGAAGCCCAAACCAAATGGGTTCGACCGCAACTCGGCAGTTGCCAATTTTATATAACGGAAGCGCATTTGGCAGCCTCACCGCTCACCAGAACCAACTATCCGTCCGTAGCTTTACGAGCGATGAAGCGCGAGAATTGTTTCCACTAGTGTTTAAACCATTAAGCCTTTTATCACCTATCGTTGTGATTTTTGGGATTCAAGATTTGAGAATAATAATAATATAATAATATTCTACCACATTCACACAACACCATCTAGTCCCAAACTAAGCAGAATATACTATGGGTACTAGATAATGGATAAACATACATATATCCTTTTTTTGTTGTAAATACATACATATTATACATAGAAACACCCAGACCAAGACAAACACCCATGTTCATGCACACAAATGTTTGACTTGAGCGGGAATCGAACCCGCGACCTTCGGCGTAGCAGTCGCTTACACTCCCGCTGCGCCAACCGGTCGTCTAGAAAGAGAATGGATAACGTTTTGGCTTAGAATAATTATAACGTAAAACCTTTTGAACCCAGTGAGCAGATTCTAAAATACCTAACTACCGTGAGATATCTGTGTATTGATTCTATGTAAAACACAATATTAATAATTAAATAACTCCAGCAAAGGAAGACTTTGTTTTGAAATCAGAAAGACTGGCTCATTTTCCAGATATCGCAAATAAAACTACAATCATGATATTTGTAGTTAAATCTTCTGTAAATATAAAATTCTTGCGTTACTGACTGACTGACAGACCACGCACAGCCGAAACTATTAAGCGCAAGAAACTGAAATTTGGCATCTATGTTCCTGATGCACCGTAGGGGTGCCTATAGAACAGGTTACCCGAAGTTCCCACGGGATTGGGAAGAAATGGTTAAATTGAAATGAAATGTGCGAACGTAGCTGCTAGTTTTAAATAAAAAAAAGGCCATGAAAGCCGATAAAGTCTATTTTTGGTATATTAAATAATACATTTGGTATTTTATAGTTCTTATAAAAGACAATGAGAAGTCTAAACTGCTATCCGAGAAAGGCTAACAGTTTGTCTTTAAAATGATCCACATATCACCAGGGTTAAAGCCAAAAAGTGCAGCCGCAAATATTACGGTAAATCATAAGATTAATAGTTAGCCAGATAAATATATTTATATTATGGATATACTTATCTAAGATATCCAAGATGTAAAAATCTTTGGTCACAGTTATTGATATCGGACTTCTTCGAAACGGCCTAAACGACTTTTATAACATTTTTTTGTGTAGATTTGTTAGGTCTGATTTATTGTGTTTATTTGAGAGGTAATTTTTACATCCCTAGGTAGTATTAACGAGGGATGCTCACAAAAAAAATGTCTTCCAACAAAATTTTAAAGTCTACTTGTATAAGTACACTTTAAAATTTTGTTGGACGACTTTTCTTTTATTATTATAATTATGATTATTTGGCATCATTAAGTGCCAATATATCATACCAACTTTTGTTTGGTCATCTGGTTGAGTAGTGTTAGTGATACTGACGTGTATGTAGAGACAAAAAAAATGCTTACGATAATGTTAAAGAATCTCGTAGTGCCCAAGGACCCTTTAAGTTCGCCAAACTAAAAGACAGATAAACAAGACAATTTTATCGAAATCTTAATATATAAAATCCTTGCGTTACTGACTGACTGACAAACACGCTACAGCCAAAACTATTGGGCGCAGGAAGCTGAAATTTGGCATGTATGTTCCTTGGGGACCGTAGGGGTGCACTAAGAAGGGATTTCCCGAAATTCCCACGGGATCGGCCAAAACGGGTAAATTTAAAAAAAATGCAGGCGTAGCTGCTGGCGTCCTCTAGTAGCTTATAAAATAACCAGCCATTTTACTGTCTAAGCTACAAATAACAACCCTCCAAAATTTTTTAGAACAACAAAAGTGACAAATCTTTTGGAGCTTATGTCATCCGTTCCTCATTGTTCTATTTTAAAACTACACATACATACATAATGAAAGTTTTATTGAAATTTCGACCGTGTGTTTAGCAAGACCCCAAAACAGTTACCTAACTTACGTAAATAGGAAGTTTCCAAATGTAAGTTTAAAAGACAAAACAGCTTCCGAAAGTGACTGTGGCATTGTTTTAAAACTGCAATGTAGGTTGCCTATTTTTGTTTGTTTTCTGTTTAGAAAACTATAGGTCATTTTTCTCTTTCATCCATAAAACTGGGTCGATCTGGTGATTTTTCTGTTTAAAGCTATTTCAGTCAACCTGGGTGTTGCGGTGCATAAATCAGCCGCTCAATTCAGTTTTCATTCTGTTTTTGTGGCTCGCCAAGATTGATTACGCTGTACATAACTAACAATGCTATTGAAAATTCGTTTCAAATTTTATTAGTGATGAATGAAAGATGAATTGGTTATTCGAGCTTGGAATTTTGCTTGGATTCTAAAATATGAAAGTTTAGCAATTATTTTTACAGGTGTTACCACGAACTTGGATTTTAAATCATTAAAAGTAATTTTATTACAACCTAGCTGTTCTCCACTTTAGAGACAGTTTCAATATAAATAGATTTTCAAATAAACTATTTTATATTATTGCCCTTACGGATAGAATATTAAAAGATCCTTCATTAGTGAGAATCTATATTATGTTATAAAAGGAATCAAGTATCCAAATCTCATTTCTACCTTCGGTAGCTAAGGATTTGCGAGGACATGATATTAAAGAAGTATCTTTTAGTACATTATTATTTTGATAGTATATATCTGATCCTGTAATATTACGAGCAAAGGGCGAAAGATTTATCGCTCGTATGGCCTGATGTTGGTAATGCGTGTTGATGAATCTCTAACGGCCATTTTCAATATTCGAACCATACATGGATTTTGAGATTCGAGAATCGTGTTTGACATATTTAGTATGGAGCTTATGTCAAAAACGATTCTAAAATCTAAAAATCTATCTATAGATCGATTATTGAATTCCTTAGTAAATTGAACAAGTACGAACCAATTCAAATTGAGAGGATTTCGTACCTTGATTATTATTTATTGTTAAATACTGATGTCAGTGGTTTCAAAAACTTTCAGTTAAATCGGCAATTTTATTTTTCCCCGTATTGTTATTCAACTACAATTAATTAATAGTTGTACAAAAAAACTAACTATGATGATAAGCTAAAAGAGTGCCCAACAGTAACTGTGTTAAAATAATACTATTTCGTAGGAAACCCTAATAACCGATTAATGTTATATACTCGTACGTATTTTTGGAAATAAATCAGGAAATATTAGATAGAAGGACAAATATCTTTGATATCTGGATTTGTTATAAAGATATCGGCCTCATATTTCTTATTAAGTATCAAAGAACAATAATAATATTGACCACACGGAAAGTGGCAACAAAACATTTATTACGGCGCGTGTAAGCAATTTTATCGTCTTTCAATCTAAATTGCCTTCGAATCCCTGATTATTGAAGAAATTCTAAACATGGAAACTACTACAAACAATATTGATATAGCATAAAACTAAGGTAAATTATACAGAAGCTGCCAGAAGTCGTAAAATGTAAACATTAATATTTTTGATGGATTTAGTCTGCGTCCAACGAATTGGATAACAAAAGTTATCGGTCCCTCGAGATAGTTGTGACTCGCATTCGCACGTACAGCTAAGTCTACATCTACACTGTTGCTGATCGCTTACACAAATATCCAACAACATGAAACAATAAGCCTATTCCCTCTTTCCCAGTCACGTTCTGTTTTAAACGCGAAAATATATTACTAAAGCAGGCTTGCCCCAAAAGTGTGGATTAGCCCTCACGTGGCCGCACGCCCGAGCCTCAACTAATCATAATTTTGTTTGCACACCTGTGAATTGACCTGCCATTTACAATTTCGTATTTATCGTTATTAAATTTTGTATCGTGCACGTTCGTGATAGAGTTGAGAGTTGAACTCGTGAACCGCTATTTTTCGATGTAAGGTTCAATGTTTTGCACCTTAATTAAATTAGTGGTATGTCAAAATAGTGACAACGGGCTCCTGTGGTATTTTAGTTAACGAGGCGAAATGTATCTCTATTTACGGCATACACGGGTGAAAAATGATTTAAAAAAGATATAAATAAAGTATCCAAAATAAAACTTGGCTTCGGCTTTCATTTGAAAAATAGAAAACATGTCTGGCATTTTCTTATTCGGTTTTATTTCCAGGCCGATGAAAATACTAAAATCAAGAAGGGGCTGGGTGTTTCAATTCAGCAATCCTTACCTTTTTTATTCCATCAAGAGATAAATTAGCGTACATGCTATTTAAAATTGACATAAATGTATCAGCCCTCTTTGTATTTATTGAATTTATCAATATTTAGAACAAATTTTATAATTAATGTCGAACGAGACTTAATAACATTTAAAGCTTCATTCTTTGTTCGTACAGGAATGTAAATTACAAAGAACCGATACTGTGAAAGTTTTCGTAAAATGCAATACTGTAATACACTTCAGGTTAAAATAATATTAATAGATAAGATGTACAACAAACTGTGACCTACAATGCCAAGATCGGAGTCGGATAGAGGCGTATTATACAAAAACAGCTTTCGAGGAGGTAGCGATAATTTAGTGGATAGATAAATATACTGCATGCAGATTATATCGGATCTAAACTCACGGCGTGTGTCGCTGAATTTTCAAAGTTATGTGCGTATTAAATTGCATATCATTATCACCTGCCCTGTGCCTCGAAAAGCTGTCGATCCCGGCTGTCAGGAAGATCTTGGATAGTCATTATAATTAGGGAGTAGGCGGTATCCTTGAATATACTGACGCTTTTCTAAGGCATGAAATATCGCTATCACTAGTGACTTAGGATGCAGAGGTCAGATGTACGTCGCACTGTGAAATAGCTTATATTCAGGCACATCTATGTAGTTAGTCTCGAAGCGGATCCGGGCTCTAAGGCTTGGATCTAACCGTACAACTTGGATGTAACCACGGATTACTGACTGCGATAAATCTGTTTGAAATCCAATGAAGTAGTTTTCAGAGCAAATATCGACTGAAATGTGATTACACATTTACGCAAGAGATAAAAGGTTTGTAGGATTTTAAGAAACTGATTTAAACACTGATTTAAACACTGATTTAAACTGAATGCGTTACAATAAGAAATTCAAACACAGAAATTGGGTATTTAGGGCTGTTAAAAGTGTGTGAAGTGTAAATTTGAACTATCCCGTTGATCTGTTTGAATTCGGTATTCAAGCAAAACTTATTTAGTGTTATTTATTTAGGGTTACCCGTGTATTAAACAAAAGACACTGAACAAATAATTACTAAACAACCATAATATTATTGGGTATTCCTGTGAAACGTCTCGTAATTAAATGCCAGACAATAATTTACGTTAATTGAAGCAATAGCTTGCAAAACTGTGTACGAATATAATATTTCTTCTTATACGATGAACATTTTATTTTAAGTCTCTCGTTATGTGCCTGAAATATAAGTAAAACAACTCAGTTCGGGGAACTCATTTATTTGACGTATTTTTTTGACAAACCCATCATTAGATTTCCTCCGAAAGTTCTATGGCAACGGACGACACCCATGGGAGTAAATACATGTAACCTGATTTTGTTTCTCAGAACTTATATAAATATCTAATGGTATACGTATTTCCCTGAATTTTGTTTATTACTATCTAACTTAAAGGTTTTTTGAAACCGCTATACCTACATATAATTAATTGTTTAAAGATCAAATATTACAAATATTTTATCTTTAAACAATAGCTAGCAAAATCCAAATAGCTTAACTTCTCACATACTCTTTTGAAACTTAACTAACTCTATCAAATCTTATACTTATTTGATCTTATAATATATTTTAAACAGTTACCTAGTAACCTGTGTTTGAAATCGTTGCATCTCAGAATTCCAACTATGCAAATTGCAAAACTCTAGCCAATAGTCAACTACTAGAAATGCGTATTTTTAGGAATCTCAACTTCTCATAATGGCACTGTCTCAAAAGGACTTGAAATTAGAATAAATTCAGTAGAAATAAGAGCACTGAGAACTATGAGTGGTGTGTTTTTAAACGCCAGAGTAAGGAATTCTGTGTTAAGGGAGTGTTCTGGCGTCAAAGATGTAGTAGCAAGCATCAAAAAAGGTATGCTAAAATGAGAGTATGGTGGACGACAGACTAATCAAGAAGATATAGAATGCAAATGTGAATGAGACAGAAGGAAGAGGAAGGCTAAGGCGGACGTGGTCTGATCAGATTGGAGGCATCCTAAAATACATCCTAAAAGACAGGTTAGAAGTACCTTACATGAAGAACAGCACACATGAACAGTTTTATGAGAGTAAATGAAGCAAAAGCCATTATTATGTCAAGATCATTGCAAGTGGCAGTCTTTAGTCTCTGCGTACCCCTTCGAGAAACAGAAGCAAAGTCTATGTATACATGCAATTTGATCTCTTTTCAGCTGTAAGAAAGTATTTTTTCTAAAAGCTGTCTCCTGTTTTATTTCTTTCGTTGACATTTCCACATGAATTCCCATCTACAAAATGTATGAAGCCACTTTCATAAAAGATCGCTTAATATCGTATACGTCGCAAGGTCAAACATCACAGTTTAATAAAACAACACGCACATATTTAGTGTATAAAAACTTTCAAGACAGCAGAACAATATCTACTACGTTATAAGTTTTCAATAGATGCATTGACTGTGGTGTGTTTCCTGATCAAATGAAAAGTAGTAAAGTAATTCCGTTATTTAAATCAGGTAGCACATCTGACCCCACAAATTATAGGCCAATATCTGTGCTACCCACGTATAGTAAAATTTTTGAAAAATTAATTCTAGGTCAGCCTCAAATTCATTTTAATAACAATAAGCTGTTACATGAAAAACAATTTGGTTTTACTAGGAGTCGCTCAACTACCGATGCTGGAGTTGAGCTTTTAGATAGTATTTTTGATGCCTGGGAGTCTTTTGTGACTTATCTAAGGCTTTTGATTGCGTGTTTCATGAAACATTGATCAGGAAATTACATTACTATGGAGTTAAGAACACTGCTTTGGATCTCCTAACATCATATTTGAGTAATAGGATACAGAGAGTTGAGGTAAATGGAAAAGTTTCTATGGGTTCAGTGGTCACAATGGGAGTGCCGCAAGGTTCAATTCTTGGTCCATTCCTTTTCCTTGTATATATTAATGATTTGCCATACATTATGCAAAATAATGAAGAGATAGTGTTATTTGCTGATGATACATCACTTATTTTTAAACTAAGACGACAACAATCAAATAATGACGATGTAAATAACGCTCTCTCTAAAGTAGTTCAATGCTTTACAGCTAACAATTTACTGTTAAATGAAAGAAAAATAAAATGTATACGATTTTCAAGACCGAATGTAAAACAAGTTAAACCTAACATATGTTTGAATGATGAAGAGTTGGATCTTATAGATAACACCGTATTCTTAGGCATAACCTTAGATTCTAAGCTACAGTGGGGCCCACATATAGGTCAGTTGTCGAATAGACTTAGCTCTGCAGCGTACGCGGTTTACAAAATTCGTCAGTTAACTGATATAGATACGGCCAGATTAGTATATTTTAGTTATTTCCACAGCATAATGTCATATGGCATTTTATTATGGGGCAACGCAGCTGACATTCAAACTGTGTTTGTACTGCAGAAGCGGGCTATTCGTGCAATCTACAGTCTTGGTTCGAGGCATTCGAGGAAAAATTTAAAGAAATTAAGATAATGACTGTCGCATCTAAATACATTTATGAGAACTTGTTATATGTCAGGAAAAATATAAATATGTTTTCTAAATTCAGCGACATTCATAATTTAAACACACGAAATAAAAACAAACTTGTTCTACCTTCAACTAGACTACAAAAAATAAGTAACTCATACAAGTGTCAAAGCTTACGTTTTTACAACAAAATTCCAGGCAATATTCAAGAACTAAGTATTAATAAATTCAAAGTATTTATTAAACAGAGCTTGTGTTCAAAAGCTTATTACACAGTTAAAGATTATTTTGCAGACAAAAATGCCTGGAATTGAGTTTGAAAATTATGAATTTTGACATTTTGAAATTAGTGACATGATATTTTTATTTACATTTGTAATACTTATATTTTTACATTTTGACATTTTAAATTTGACATTTGTAATTTTATTTATTTTGTTTTGACATTGCTTGATTTGACATTGTTATTTTATTTAATTTCTTTTGTCATTTAAAATTACTTAAGTTATATATTATTATTCATAAATTGACATTCAATAATATTTTCTGACATTTAATAATATTTTCTGATATTTTAAATATATGACATGTTATTGTTTAAATTCTTATTATTTTTACTTATTGTTTGCAACATGTATTTTACTGTGTATTAGCATGTAAAGTTGTGAGTACGATGTGGGCATTATTAAACATATAAACAAATAGTTGTGGCAACCTGTCTGATGGCTTAGGTTGACATGCTTATGCATACATCTTCTGATGGCGTGGAGGCATAGTGATACAGATCGTGCTGGCTCCCTCAATTAAGGTTGAGCCGTACGATTGCTGTTGAATGCGGGCCATCAGTGGGCCGAGTCAGTCAAAGGCGTCAGATAATTTCCTGCATTGTACTTGCATACTAAACCCTTTTTTGTCTGAACTTTAAAAGATGAAGAAAAGACTAAATAAATTGAAGTGACAAAAAAAACAATGACTCTGAGTTTGTTTCGGCCTTTCTTCTCAAGAAGTCATTTAGCTAGGAAAAGCCGGCTTCATCTAGAATAGGGTTTTGACATGTATTAGTGTTGTAAACAACCAAAATGCAGAAATAAATATGTCTTTATGTATTTTATGTCTTTATGATGGCTTAGGCTGACATGCTTATGCATACACCTTCTGATGGCGTGGAGGCATAGTGATACAGATTGTGCTGGCTCCCTCAATCAAGGTTGAGCCGTACGATTGCTGTTGAATGCGGGCCATCAGCGGGCCGAGTCAGTCAAAAGCGTCAGATCATTTCCTGCACTGTACTTGCATACTAAACCCTTTTTTGTCTGGACTTTAAAAGATGAAGAAAAGACTAAAGAAATTGAAGTGACAAAAAAACAATGACTCTGAGTTTGTTTCGGCCTTTCTTCTCAAGAAATCATTTAGCTAGGAAAAGCCTGCTTCATCTAGAATAGGGTTTTGACATGTATAAGTGTTGTAAACAACCAAAATGCAGAAATAAATATGTCTTTATGTCTTTACTTAATCATAATAAAAACTTGCGTACTGAGGCCTACTCAACTATAGATAGCAAAGAGAGGGACGTAGCTATACTCGAAATGTATCCATCTCTTTCTTTAAAAGGAATTCTGATGGCTTAAACACTTCATAGATGGTGTTTGCGATCGTATCTTGCGAGTTAAGCCCAAAGGCTCAATATGATAAGTGAATACGTAAGTTATAAGTGTTCAACGTTCCGGAGTGGACACGATTAAAGATTAACTCTACGGTTCGACTACCTAAAGAGAGTTCGAGGTAGTAAAGTATGAATTGAATATTCTGTGTAACTTGGTTTGATATTAGCTTCTACTAGCTGTATTTGTAAAGTAAGTCATATAAGGCTTGTAGCAAAGCCGATCAACTTGGTATTTGAAATTAAAATACTGCTTATGGATGGGGATAGGGATGCAGTCTATTTTGCATGTCTACCTATTTTGTTTAAACCAAAAGATCTTTCGTATATTTATGTAAAAACTTTAAAAATGTTGCGACTTGTACACAAAATCATAGTCATATAAAAGTCTAAATCACACTGGATTTGAAAATTTAGGTAAAATACCTTGTATTTGCTTTGACTTTTTGGTATGGTTTACACCAGCCAGGTTACAAGATGACTCATGCCCTGCGGCGCTTTTTCCGGCATAACTCATGCTGAAACGCCGAAGCAAAGTTTTATATTTTCAAATACATATTATTTTCGTATAGTTACTCTTGACTAACTCCGCAAATACTAGGCACAAGTAGCTGAAATTTAGCATTTATGTTTCTTGGGCAGTGTAAAGTATCTTAAGATGATTTTTTTTATTAGTATAAAAATGTTTATATATCTACGACCTTCAAGCCGGCAAAGTAGCAGCCAAAGGATAGTATCAGCGTAGAATAGAATAGAATAATATTTATTTGCATAAAATGTGGTTGCATAAATGTGGTTACAAAAAGGAGTTGTCGAAAAAAAACGTAAATGTACAATCTTTAAGTAATTATTTTATAATCGTATTATTTTAATATTCATAAGCATCAAATTGATCTAATAAATAAAGGACTTTGACTTTGAACCGCTTAAATTATTGCCTAGAAAGCCATATCAAAAGACTTTATGAGCCCTTGGTTACACCCGCGTTATTTTAGGCTTCTATGCCACCCTCGTGGCTCATAGCGTGATGAACACAGCCTATAAGTCTTCCTAGGTAAATGGGCTATCCAACACAAAAATAATTATTCAAATAGAACCCGAAGGTCCTAAGATTAGCGCGTTAAACCAACCAAACTAACTCTTCATTTTCATTATATTAGTTGGTAGCGCCGCTATAATTATTACCGCTTATACAAAACCGCTCGCAAGTGAAAGTGATTTGTGTAGTGGAGTGAATCAAGCAGCTTCATCTCGAAAACACCAGGAGGCTGCCATTTGCAAGGAAAGAGGACTGACGTACAAGGTAAGTGCCCCATCATCCTTAGAATATCCTATACCCACTCACAATCCTCTCTCCCATTCCAATCCTCTTATCAAAATTGGAACACATAGGTGTACGTGGTATAGCACTTGACATTTTTTCAAGTTACCTTACAAATCGGTTTCAGCACGTTAAAATAGGGGATGTGATGAGCGACAGGGCCATAATTGAGTGTGGCGTGCCCCAAGGTAGCATTTTGGGGCCAACGCTCTTCCTCGTCTTCATAAATGACCTGTGCTCACTTTCTCTCACAAATTGCTCGGTGTACACGTACGCTAACGATACCGCTTTATTAATACACGGGAAGGACTGGGAAGAAACAGAACATTATGCTCAATTAGCTATGGATGTGACAATGGGTTGGTTTGCCGAAAACCTACTAACATTAAATACAGATAAAACTAAAGTAATACCCTTTTCAATAAGCGACCAAACCCAGCCAACGAAACCAATTACTATTAAAGCTCATACTTGCCCAGATTACCTAAGGAGTCTAATTTGTACTTGCCCTTGCTTATCTTTAGCACCACATATTAGATACCTAGGCGTGCAAATCGATAAACATCTAAACTGGTATACGCACATTGATTACTTGGTATCCAGAACTCGTAAATTAATTTACATCTTTAAAAAACTTCGCTACTCAGCTGACTCGAATACACTCATGATTGTTTACCTTTCACTCTGTCAATCATTACTGACTTATTGTTTGCCAGCTTGGGGTGGTGCCTGTAAGACCCAATTCCTAAGACTTGAAAGAGCACAACGAGCTGTGCTCAAAGTCATGCTTAGTAAACCTTACAGATATCCGACAGAGTGGCTCTACAGGGACTGCAAAGTATTGACAGTGAGAAAATTATACATCTTGCAATGCATAATGAGGAAACACCGTATACCAATAGAAACTAATAATAAACGTCGAGCTGATATTATTTTTCCTCCCATTAGACATTATACAACCTTCACAAAACACCAGTTCTACTACCTCAGTCAAAAATTGTATAACAGGATAAACAAATTACTAGACATTTACAAACTTAACATTTACCAATGTAAAAATAAAGTCAAAACGTGGTTGATGGATCAAAACTACGACGAAATAGAGAAACTACTTGTAATCCCATTTTAGAAATAACAAACACTTACACACTCGCACATACATACATTCATACACGCCTATGCAAACACACAATCACACACAAATGCACACCACACACACACACAAAACTTACACACACAAACACATACACACACACTCTTACTCTGCTAAATACTTTACAAATCAAGATTCAAGATATTCTAATCTTTATTTCCGACATCTGGTCACTTTAGTTGTGCAATTTCTTGTAATTATTAAAATATAACGTGGAGGAACACTGACTCCCAAGTCACAGGTGATAAACCTAGTTTGGGAGCCAGGGAACCTAATATTGTCTACATAGTTTCTTAATTATTGTCAAAGAATTTTTATTGTCATTTGTAAACGCTGTGTAACATTCATTGTGGTATAAAAAAAAAAACAAAATCCCTTATCCAATCCTAGGTGACTAAAACCCGCCATCCTTTATATACAGTCCATTCCTTCTCCAAGTCGCCTAGAACCCTACGGTTTCGGTGTAACGCCGAACCATTTTTTTGATCCATACGAGTCGGATTCATTTACGTTTTTATACGTTATATTGCTATACCTAGGCAGTTATAGCACCTAACTATACTCCTAATCTATTCACATAACCGTCACATGGTTGTTTCCGCCCGCTTCAGTAGGTAATATACTTTATGTAGTTACCTACTTACTAAATTATTAATTCTGGAACTATCATAGTTGTCTTGTAAATCTCATATTTCAAGCAACTTTTAATTCCTCCGCTCTAAAGTCTTGCCTACTTAGCCTACTTAGGTAAAATAATAGGTACATTAGATATTCTTATTTTGTTTCGTTCTCATTAGCTTATACTTACATAAGCATGTTACAACAAAAGAAGTCACGCGTGTCGGAAGACAAAGAGATAACAATCTTAGAAGCAAAACGCAATATTTTATTTGAGCGCATTCAAAACATATACGAGCGTTCAAAAACCGCCTCTATTTCCGACAGTAATAGGGAATCATTCCTTAGCTATTGTATGACAGTGGATAATATTCGAACAGATTTTCATAAGTTGTTAGACGATTATAACGCAAGATTACTTTCTATCAATCCTGATGAAAAACCGAATTGTCAGGCGTACACCTCATTCGAAGATCTTTATTGTATTATTAAGCGTATACAATCGCAATTGGAGGGTAAATGTTCAGCAGAGCCCGTTGCCGCGGCCCGCAAGCCGAAATTACCGCCAATCGAGATTATGTCGTTTGACGGAGATATACGAAATTGGCCGTTATTCTATGCGAGTTTTAAGTCTACAGTGCACGATAATGGTTCTCTGACAGATGCTGACAGGTTGTAGTATTTAATAGGTAAACTGTCACCGAAGGCCCAGTCCGTATTTGCAGGTGTCACACCCAGTGCTGAGAATAATCAGGTCATATTTCAGTCACTACTTGACAGATATCAAGACATTCGCGTCCTGGCGTCTACTTACTTTGACCAAGCTTTAAATCTCAAACTGTCCGGCAACGCGTCTGTCGCGAATTTCCAGCTGTTTATTGATTACTTCGTAACCGCGGTTAATTCTCTTAGGAACTTAATATTAGAAGATCTTTCCGACTTTATGTTGCTTCAACTCGCTTTAAAAAAGTTTGACACTGATACAATTCGTGCTTTCGAGATGTCGGAACGCAATAATAAAATACCTACACTAGATAGTTTTATTTCGTTCATCAAAGATCAGTGTCGAATATTTCATAATACGCAGTCTGGTTCACCTGGCCCGTCTAACACTAACAGCAACAAACAAAGGTTGAATAAATCGCGAAATAGTAATAATAACTCGGTCTCTAATCCACAATATTACGTAACATGCTCGGAATCTAATAAAATTAATTCACAGAAGTGTCTGTTAAGTAATATAGTGCACGACCATTTCTACAAGTGTCCCGCCTTCGATAATTTGAATCCAACCGCTCGTTTTAAATGCGTAAAAGATAACAAAGCTTGCATTAATTGCTTAAGCATAAAACATAAAACAAGTAATTGTTCTAGTAAGACAAAGTGTCGCTTATGCAATCAAAAACATCATTCTCTGCTTCACTTCCATAAAGGTAGCCCGTTGTCAAGCCAAGCCGCTAACCTTGACACACTTACGTCGCAGGTGCAGGCTACGATAACTGCGCCTCAGACGATTCAGAATGAGATATCGTTGTGTACGACATCCATTACGCGGGCGGCACGCACGCGCGGACGGCCTTTGCGCGCTTGTAGTGATCAGAGCAGTGCTAGGCCGCGATGTATGGCGTCTAAGATTGTTCTGTTAGCGACAGCGCAAGTTATCGTATATGATGTTAATGGGTCGCCGCACATGGTACGTTGTCTGCTAGATAACGCGTCTCAGAGCAATTTCATAACTTCTGATTGTTTCAAACGCCTCGGATTATGGAATAACTTTAAAAATACGAACTCAATAGTCCGAGGGATCGGCGGTTCAGAAAAACATTGCAAGGGTTCCGTAGATATTAAAATACATTCGCGTTTTGATGGAGACATTAATTTTAACATTTCTTCACTTATCGTGGAGGGTATTACGGACACATTGCCAAACGCTAATGTGGACGTATCGCTTCTCACACACCTCGAGTCATTGCCGCTAGCAGACTCGGAGTTTGCGAATCCGGCAGACATTGATGTTTTGATCGGAGCCGCAATATTCCCGCACTTGCTACTAACTAAAGTGGTACGTAGTGAGCAAAATAACTTACCGCCCGCTATTGAGACGGTATTTGGGTATGTGATTATGGGTACCGTACCTACATTACATACTTCTCAATATGTTACGTCTTGCTGTTGTTCTGTTCTTCAAGAAAATAATATTGATTCTCTTCTCAAGCGATTTTGGGAGCTTGAAGTGGTTACCGCACCGCCTTCGATGAGCTGTAAAGATCTCGAGTGTGAAGAACATTTCCGCGCTACTACTGTTCGTGACAACAGTGGCAGATACGTTGTGGCGTTGCCATTCTGTGGTGACCCTTATTCGTTAGGCGACTCGTACGCTGCTGCGCTCAGACGTTTCCATTGTTTGGAACGTAAACTTGATGCAACACTTAAGTTACGCAGCGCCTATAATGACGTCTTTCGTGACTACATAGATAAAGGTTTTTTGAGTGTAGTTGTAAACAACGAGGGCAACTCTCTGCCCTCATATTATATCCCGCATCACGGCGTAGTTCGCGAAGATAAAACCTCTACTAAAATTCGTGTGGTTTTAGATGCTAGTTGTAAGACTACATCGGGTCAGTCGATTAATGACATTTTGCATGCCGGTCCCAATCTACAGGGTGATTTATTTAACATCATAATAAAGTTTCGTCTTTTCCAAATCGCTCTGTCAGCTGATTGCCGCCAAATGTTTCTCAATATCGGCGTTCGCGAATCTGACCATAGATTTCAACGGATCTTTTATCGTTTTGACAAGAAAGAACCTTTATCTGTGTATCAGTTCAATCGTGTTTGTTTTGGACTCAAGTCTAGCCCATATCACGCGTTACGAGTTGTTCGCCAGTTGATCGCTGATGAAGGCGTTCATTTTCCCGCCGCAGCGGCTGTTGCCACTTCCGCTTTGTACATGGATGACATTGCCTGTAGTGTCATATCCGCTCCGCTAGCAATTTCGCTTTGTAGCGAGGCCAGTTTCATCTTGTCAAATGGACAAGCAACTCTAAGGAGGTTCTCGCATGCATACCAGATTCTCATAAGGCTTCTCCAGACATTGAGTTTGAGTAGTCTGTACCGCATAAGGTTCTCGATTTACGCTGGGACAAATCCTGCGATAGTTTTCGGTTTTACGTCTCACCACCAGATGATAAGTGCACCAAACGCACTATGCTGTCCACAGTGGCTCGACTATGGGACATAATGGGTTTTGTGGCTCCCACAATTTTGTACGCCAAGCTCTTGATCAAAGAGCTTTGGCTATCAAAGTGTGAGTGGGATGAAACACCCCCTGACCATATTGTCACCGCTTGGGGCCAGTTTTGTATTGAGCTTACCGCGCTCAATCAAGTTACTATTCCGCGTCATCTTGGGTTGGTAGATGGATGTACCATCAACTTAATAGGTTTCGCTGACGCCAGCGAGCGTGCTTACGGCGGAGTCGTATATCTACATGTCCACATTGGTTCTAACTACTCGGTGCATTTAGTTTGTGCCAAGTCTAAGGTCTCGCCTGTTAAAACCATTTCAGTTGCGAGGCTGTAGTTGTGCGCGGCCCTTCTACTGTCTCAGTTGCTCCGCAAGGTTCAAGACACAGTTTTGCCCCACTACCCAATTAATAAAATATACGCATTTTCCGACTCCAAAGTGGTGCTCGCTTGGATTCATTCTTCTCCTCATCGCTGGCAGACTTTTGTCGCCAACCGCGTTAGCAAATTGATTAAACTGGTTCTTGCTACTTGTTTCAATCACGTCGCGGGTATTGAGAACCCCGCAGATTGCTTGTCTCGTGGTGTCACTCCACTTAATCTTCTGCATCATCCATTGTGGTATCGTGGACCTTCTTGGATCTCCCATGATCCGTCAGAATGGCCCATGCAACCCTTTGACCACAGTGCAGAAGACGAAGATGTACCCGAACGGAAGTCTGTTTCTTATCCCGTGATTGCTGAGGTTGCGGAGTCTCCCATCTATGCACTCGCACTACGCATGTCATCGTGGTCTAAGTTACTCCGCGCCATCGTTTATGTCTATAGGTTTCTTAGGCACCTACCTAATGAGACTTTTGTATCAAGTACTGATATCAAATTCGCAGAATGTAAGTTACTACGAGCTGTACAGGTTGTTCATTTTAGTAACGACATTCAAAATTTGAAAAACAATGTACTTTGTTCTCCCGCTATCCTTAGACTCAAGCCGTTTCTCGATAAACACGGCGTCATACGCGTTGGGGTCGTCTGTCGAATTTGGATGAACCTTATAACTACAAACATCCTTGTATTCTGCCGCGACATGATCATGTTGTCGACCTTCTTTTTGATTTTTATCACAAGAAACACCTCCATGCCGGTCCAGAGTTGCTTATGTCCTTACTTAGGCATAAGTATTGGATTTTAGCCACTCGACGAATAATTCGTCACAGAATACATAAATGTAACGTCTGTTTCAAATTTCGCGTCCGACTTACACTCCCATGGCCGATCTCCCTAGCCAGCGCGTCAACCAGGTTGCTAAAGCGTTTACACACACCGGTTGTGATTATGCAGGACCACTGCAGTATACGCCAGTGCGTGGTCGAGGTGTTAAAAGCCATAAAGCCTGGCTATGTATTTACATTTACATGCTTAACGACGCGCGCTACGCATATTGAAGTTGCGACAGATTTAAGCACGGTGTCATTCCTGGCAGCCCTTAAACGATTTCTCTCACGGCGCGGCCCTATACAGTGTTTGTACACGGATAACGGCACTTGTTTTGTGGGCGCAAGCTCTTATTTACGCGACCTTTATAAGTTTCTCAGGGAAGAATATCGTACTCGTCTTCAGGAAGAACTTTCCATAAATCATATTGACTGGAAGTTTATTCCACCAGCATCACCGCATTTCGGTGGATGTTGGGAAAGCATGGTCAAAGTAATTAAAACGCATCTCTTCAAGGTCATAGGTCAACGGATCCTCTCTTACGAAGAGCTTTTAACTGTCCTTGCACAAGTCGAGGCACTGATCAACTCGCGTCCGCTCACGGCATTGAGTAGTGACCCTGCAGAACCATCCGGGTTAAGCCCTGCACTTTTTCTGAGCACAGTGCCATTATCGTCGTTTCCGGCTCCTGAAGCATACTCTTCAAGCTTGCTCCAGAGACATACTCTGCTGGATAAACTCGTGCAGTCGTTCTGGCGGCGCTGGCGTGCGGAATATCTACACCAGCTCCAGGCTAGATCCAAGTGGAATAGTCCTGCATCCCCTATACAGGAAGGTACGTTAGTCGTCATAATACATGATAATGCTCCGCCGCTTTCATGGCCGTTAGGCATCGTAGAGAAATTGCATACTTCCAAGGACGGTACAACCCTCGTTGTTACCGTGAAAACCGCTAAGGGGAGCTACGTGCGCCCTGTTGTACGTCTCTGTCCGCTTCTAACTCAGTGAAATCTAGCCTGAAGTTGGATCTACCTCTTAGTTTAAGTATTTAGTTAGTAGTTTTCGCTATTATTGCGTTTGTAGTTTTCGCAAAAGTTAATTTAGATTAATTTTATTATCATATCGCTGTCTTAGCCTATTGATGGGTTATGCGGTAGTACACCCAGTTCAATTCTATTTATTTAAAGTCTACCCTTTAGGGCCGGGGGGATATGGTAGCCCCATCTACCTTTCCATCTAAAACTAATCACATCAACATCAATCGTTCCACGCTCGCTTGTCTAGTGCAAGCGATACCATGTTTCCGTCCCTGTCTCCCATTCCCTAGAAAGGGTACGCCTTTCGCGGATTGGTCGCCAAGATCGTCGACGCGAGGGACAGTCTAGAACTTTCGATTCCCTAAATACGTGTCCGCCATACCGCGCCGCTCCCGCTATAATTATTACCGCTTATGTAAAACCGCTCGCAAGTGAAAGTGATTTGTGTAGTGGAGTGAATCAAGCAGCTTCATCTCGAAAACACCAGGAGGCTGCCATTTGCAAGGAAAGAGGACTGACGTACAAGGTAAGTGCCCCATCATCCTTAGAATATCCTATACCCACTCACAATCCTCTCTCCCATTCCAATCCTAGGCGACTAAAACGCGCCATCCCTTATATACAGTCCATTCCTTCTCCAAGTCGCCTAGAACCCTACGGTTTCGGTGTAACGCCGACCCATTAGTATAGAATTATAGATATTATGGACGTTTACCATACACGTCATATAACCTTGCATCGATTTCACCCTTCCATTTAAATTTTATTCAAACTTTCATAATCCAGCCAAGGTCTTAAGAGCGGGGTCATAAAGAAAATATGCTTATTGTTAGTTGCAAATTGAGGTCAAGAAAGGCTTATTAAAATCATTCACATTTTACTGTACAGTGTTTTAGTGTTTCAGTTGAGAAACAACTGCTGGTCTTGAAATATTGGACTGAACTTAAACATTTCGTTATACTTTCTTTAAATATTCGTGGAGTGGCTCTTGAACCTGCATTATTTTTTTGTCCTTAAATATAATATCTAGAAAGAGTTACAGTGCAATCGTAACCTAAAAACTACAAATCATAATCTTTTATTTACTTTAATCACAAAGTAGCCAGTGTAGTTTCGATGTTAAATCACAAACAGACACACAGATATCTCTTATAAATAAATAGTCCTTGTAAATAACAGAGTACCCTAATAATCCATTTGGTGAATTGAATGTAAGTCAGCGGACCCTAATATTCTAAGGCAAGTGTTTAACAACCTATGATAAAGTTAATAAAATGATGCAGCCATCATCCATTACAGAGATCTGATATCATAAATATTCTTGAATCTGAAACCATTGAAATTTCACTTTTTTCCATTTATAAAATACGTGCATTATAAACTCATCATCATCAGCCTTTAAAAGTCCACTGCTGGACTAGGCCTCTCCTTTGAAAGGAGGAATTGGCCTACTTGACCACGCTGGTCAAACGGGTTGGTATAGGGTTTGTTTCAAGTTTTCCTTCTCTTACAGTGCTGTTCTCTGCATAATGTACTCCCTCTGTCGGCTCTTACGACACCCATGGGCTGATATGGGATGGCGACATTCCGTATTCTTAATCCGTCACCACGGATATTATAAACTAAGAATGATTTAAATTGCAAGAAGAATTTTCTGTTTCCTGATGCAAGGTTTGTTTTAATCCCCTTACTAAATAAAGCTTTTTCTTTTACTTTCTACGTTTCTTTTACAGAAATTTTATTAGGTACTGTTATTTTGGACTAACTGGATTTGGACATCATCATCATCATCAGCCTTTAACAGTCCACTGCTGGACTAGGCCTCTCCTTTGAAAGGAGGAATTGGCGTACTATACCATGCTGGCCAAACGGGTTGGTATAGGGTTTGTATCAAGTTTTCCTTCTCTTACAGTGCTGTTCTCTGCATACCTAATATGCTCCCTCTGTCGGCTCCTACGACACCCATGGGATGATATGGGGTGGTGACATTCTCTATTCTTAATCCGTCACCACACGGAATACATTGGACAACTGGTAACTGTTTATTTTTAGCAATTTTTGCGAAAAGTTTCAGCTTAATCATCACCGTATATGCAACATTACTTGGCCTGGCTGATATTTTTTATAATACCAAATGCTAAAGCTTCAGAAACCAGAAAAAAGTAATTTGGACAGTGGTTGCCTTTTAAGATGCAACCACTCACAAAGGAAGAATTTCCCCTGAGGGGTCACATAGGGGACTATTAAATATTGTATCAATTTCAATGAAGCCGAGGGCAAAATATTTTTTAAATCTATAATGTCCTTTAAGAGGTACTTTGTGTAGTTTACGATACTAACTTTATACGATGTGAATAAAAACACAAAGGACGTAAATCGACTGTAGGTAGTCGATTTACGTCCTTTATCTTAGTGTTGAAAAACAAAATTTCATGATCACTCTTATTCACCTTGCTAGCTTAAAGTGTAAGCCTAACGACTCAATTAAAAACCTTCACCAGTCTAATGTACCTAAAACCACAGGAAGCCAGTTACAATGTAAAGCCATAATAAATCACCTCCAATTAATCTAAGGTTGTATTAGCTGAGGGTAAAAACTTACCACTCAGAGAACACTGAATATATATGAAGGCTGTAAAATGTATATCGTGAAGAGCTTTATGTTGAAGCAGGTTCGAAGTCCTGCTTCTTAAAAGATAAATGAGTTAAACATTATTATACTAATACGAAAGACGATTGAAATAAATTATACTCTGCAGTAATAGAGAAATAAACACAAGCAGAGTATTTACTGTCAGATTGCTTGCGTTATCTTTTTGTAAAATAACTACTTGTTCTGCATCGATAACTGAGGACTAAGGCTGCTTTATGCACATAACAAACTCTACTATGACAATCAAGATGACTTTGACAAGATCTGGCCAATCTTGGTACCAGTCACGCACGCTTGGCGGAGTGTAAAATAGATCGTTGCCCAGCAATAGGACAGTATAGAATAATAAAAAATAGGGTACAACTACACTGCCAACAAAAAAAATATGAAATCAGTTCTAGAGTACACTTGAATTTATCTGATGATGAAGAAATCCATCATTTTCTTTAGATTAATAAAATTTTGATGAACAAGGAAGGGAAATCTCTGAATCGATTTGTCATTTAAGCTTTATTTTATTCTAAGCGTGGCTAGCTGTAGCTAATAAAATAAAAGTTGGGAACATTTAGACTTCGCAAGCCTTACTCCGAGATTTAGCTAATGGGATATACGTGGCATTTTATACATAATAGCGCAGCTAAAGCCTCTGTTAGTAGCAACATTTTGCCGCTACATTGACTACGAACACCATATTAACCAATTTGTCCCATTGCCTCCAGCAATAAGTGGCAACAATACACATACAGTTTTAACACAGAGCGAAATACAATTTCTATTATTTTGTTATAAATGTATAATTATTATGAAATGATGTAGGTAAAATTTAGTTATGAAAACGATTCTTTTTTAACAAATTGTCCCTGCTACGTTCATATTAAATTTATTTAACCTTTTAGATCGGTCCGGTGAGATTATAACCAAATGTTCAGTATACGAGGCGAACCTTGGCGAAGGCTACGTCGTGCAGTGGACGTGTCTAGGCTCAAGGTTGAGATACATCAGCTCGACCTAGAGGCTGGTTATAGTAATTGAACTCTATTTTCATGCTCTGCATTTTCAACAATCAATGAACACATTTCTTCATATGTGATGAAGTGACGACGGTAGTTTTAATATAGTTATCGAGATATTCGTTTCTTTTTTACTTTGTCTAGCTTTATCTTACCTTCTCTGGCTTAGTCAGACAACATAATTTTAAATGGAATTAAATTTGCCAATACTCGCAATTTGTAGTTAATTGAAGTTTTCCTGACGAAGTAAAAAAAATATGTTTGGAACATAAATAACAGACGGCAGCAACAAACTGACTGAAAATCGAGTGCGGAATTAAAAAGCTAATATTTCTTGCCGAACGCTGCAAAATGCTAATAGCACATTTACCTTGGGTTTAAATTTCTTATCTGCAAACAACTTTACTTTAATCAAACCACGTTCTCCCTAAATTAATTATTTCACTACGCAGATTCGATATTCTAAAACAGAAAACTAGTTATAACAAGGTAATTTTCCCACATTTCCGTTTACTGAAATATTATATTTTCAACGATATTATGACCGCTAGGAAACTTACATACAAATAGTGATTGCAATTGAAATCTCCCAGCATCCAGCTGTAAAATATATATCAAAGAAACAAATCAAAACTTTGCATCCGAGACAGTTCATATTTTACGCTTCTCTGTATGATAGAAGTGAAATTTTGCATGTTATTTTCTCGTTATATTATCCAAACTGGTGCTAGTTTCAAATGCTGTTAGCGTTTATACTGAATATAAACAGTAGTGTATCTTATACAGTCATCAACATAAAATATCCTGTCTTTGTGGGATATAAAATAGTGTAGAGTTATTAAAAATAGACTAAATGGTATTCAGCCAGCGTGCCCATTTTATTTAAAATACTGTCCTTGCAATCATATACATTGGTTAGTTACCTTACCGTATTTGTGTCATCTTTTAATACGTTCTAACATACAGAAAAATTTCCACTCCAATCATTTAGAAACCATCCCTCAAATCTTATAGATTCCTTTTACTAGTTATTTACCATACTGCATTGTAATAATTCAATGTATTTTCCATTTCATGCTGTCATAATTAAGCACTCTCTAAAGAATTAGGATCCCTTCGTGAGATTTCACTTTTTAGTGTTCCCTTTGAAAAAAAATAACCTGCCATTACCAGGATACCAAAACACAAACCTAAATTCACCACTAATTCTACATGTGATAGTGTGTAGCATGTAGATATCATCGATAAGCATATCTGTGATGTGAATAATTTGACGCTCTTTTAGCGCTAGCTTTTAGATCTTCGTACTAACAGTCAGATCTCAATAACGTTTACTAGTCATATAATTCAACAATTTCATTCCAATAACATCGCACGCACAGGTTTATATCTATGTAGTAACCATTACGTTTAAAAAGCTCTATTAGCATTAATTAAATTGTACACACGGTAGTTCTAAAATCCAATAGTTTCGGTTGACAATATTCAGTTTCTACTCCATAGACGTTAATACAGTCTTCCAGTAAAGCCAACTTAATTTAAAAGTGCAGCGCAGTGGAGTTTGCATTTGAAACTGAATTTGATGTTAGTTTAACCTTGGGATTTAAACTAAGAAGTTTGGTTGAAGTTTTTGCGAATTTCTAACATCTCAATGTTTCTTACGTATACATACTATGTTCTTTATAAGTGGAATCTTTTATGGAATTCTGCCCATAATTTTTTTCTTCGTCAATTTTGCTATAATGTCTAAAATCTCTGTCGTTACTTTTAACTACAAATGCTTAAGGTTCACAGCAATAACGGAGGTTTTAGAATGTAAATAAACTAGCTCCTAGAACAACAGTATTACGCCCACAGTTTTGGAAGAGAAAACACAAGATTTTGCACCTATATAGAAATAGAAACTTGAAATAGAATCATCAATTTTAAAGTTTTGCGTTTGGAAATACATTAGACAGCATTATTTATCGACTCCTAATTTCACGTAACTTAAGTGATATCTAAATATCTATCCTAATAAAGCTGAAGAGTTTGTTAGTTTGATCGCGCTAATCTCAGGAACCAGTGGTCCATTTTGAACAGTGTTAGACAGCCCATTTATCGAGGAAGGTTAAAGGCTATATAACATCACGCTATGAGCCACGGGCGCGGAGTAGTAGCCCTAAATAACGCGGGTGTAACCGCGAGCTCATCTATTAAGAGGAAACACAACGGCCGTTTTTCCATACAAACGTAGTCTCCTGTTTTCTCCCTGGATAATGCCAGTAGAGCAATTATTTTCTTCCAAAAGATGTATGGCCTCGATTAGCATGTCCCTATGTTTTCCTTTTTTTTCATAGATTAAATATTACAAAAGTTATGAACCTTCAAATACCTCAAATTTGGCCAGATTTTCTGCTGTGTTCAAACATCCAAAAAACAAATTTGGCTAGATTATTTAAAAAAAATAAAACATAGGAACACGGCCAAAGCCTTTCTTTAATTTAATATGAAAAAACTAGTTAAATAAATCGATGAAGTTTTGGAGAAGGAATCAAGGGAATACGAAACGTTGATTTTGTGTACATTTAATAGATATTTTTGGTTCAAGCTGCAGTTGTCTCTATCGCACTCTGCGGGGGGAGGCTTGAGGCTGCGCGACAGCAATAGATTTTACAAATACCTATTTTTCAATTCTCTCGCCCGTAGTGTTTCCTCTTAAGTTATGAAATAGAATCTGTAACCCAACAACAACACTTTTCAAAACAGATCATGAACCTATTAAAAGGATTATGTAGCATATACAAGCAAAATCGCCAACGACATATAAAATTTACGTGAAACTAAGAACCCAATAACTCAAGATTTGAGCCCTACTTTATTGAGTTTACGCTAACTAGAGGTCAATAAGTGCATCCAACGGCTTTCAAATAGCTCTAAAAGTTTTCTCTCGACAGAGCTCAGCGATCAGTCAGATCAACTAAAGAAGCCTAGCTTCGAAAGATTGGTGTCGATTACAAGCTCAGGTTTATGTTCTTGTACTATTATATAGACTTTAAACCATGGAATATCGCTATCCCTTCGGGTTGCGGAGGTCAGACAGGCAGTCGCTCCGTGGAAAAGCTAATATTCAGCCAAATCCGGTTAGACTAGAAAGCGGACCCCAGACTGAAACTGGGATAACGCTAAGAGAAAGAAGACTATTATATAGACTTTATGCAGTCTGTAGGTCTGAATGCGAGAATATTAGATTATTAAATCGAAGCTCTCCATACGATGGTATCTTATTATTATTATGGTTTAAACATTATTTTGTTACCTTTTTAACACAAATTTTATTTATAAAATGTAAAAGATATAAATTACACCAAACGTTGTACTGTTCAGAGTTTACCCTAGACACACTGGGAATTGTTTGCAGACGGCAGTGGAAACTAAATCACATACATCCAGCTTATCTAGAGCAGCACAAGAATGTCTGACATATATTACTGAGATTCTCAGCGCTGACAATCAAATAAAAAATTACAGTTACCTGGAGATCTTCACTGGTGTCGGTCCTGTGGCTAGCTAGATAAACACACGACTAAATTTGCCAATATAGGGAGTGTTATATCTAAATACTTAGTTATCAGGCTCCAAACGCGACGTCTTCAAGGCACGCTGTACGAGGTTTTCACAATTTTTAGTTTTACGAATGTCAATGTTCAGTACAATATCACAAATCATCAATAGCTCACTAAACCGATGCCGGGCAGATTAAATAGCGGCAATTTACAAGGGTTTTACCAAATTTGCTTCAATTATACAAATTCAATTCGCGAAGCTGTTTTAACCATGTGCTTTCAAAAAGGCGATGTTAACGAGAGCAGAAAAACGTGTTAATTTTTAAAATCAAGTGACAATGACAGATATTACAAATGGGACCAGAGTCAAAAAATTCCTATAGACAACAGATGTTACCAAACTAATATAATCCATTTATACTTATTATTATAGGCAATATATTTATTTCAAACAGTGGTCATATATATTTTATAATTAAATGTTAAATAAATTAACGGAGAATGAAAACAGAATACATATCGGAAAATATAACCAGGGAAAGAAATTTAAATGCATATTAAAAAACTACAGTAGCGGTATGTCATCGAAACAAAATACGCTTTAAAATTGCCTACAATGGAATAATAATATAATGTTCATCTAAATTGAAATACTTTCATGGTAATATTACAATTAAGTAGCAAAATCATTCGTATGGTAAAACTGAAGGTATAAAGATTGTCAATAAGATTTTTAATAAAGTAGATTGAATTTAACCGCCATAGTAGTGAGGTTTCTATGTATTTTTAATATTCTAAGGCTCGCCAGAATATGTGTAAGAATGCTCGCTAAAACACACTCGTTTGTTTTTCTGTTTTGTAACATTCGCACAAATGCTCATTACAGGTGAATGCTCAAGTGTATCAGCGCCATAAGATTTTCCTGAAGCTAGACAATGATATGATGAAAATATTTCTGGATGATCCATTCGATTGGTTTAACAATCCTCCCAGTTTGTTTTATTGATCTTTTTAAAGCTCTTTATTATACGGATTTGTGAACTGCAAAAGCTTAAAATTGATTTTCGGAGAGTTTATAGTGGTTTTCTACCGACTACGGCGAAGCCAAAAGGAAGGGTAATGTTTTTAGCAGTGTGTGTATGTTTGTATGTTCCCCCGTAGCGCCTTTACTACTGGACCGATTTTAATAATTGGGATGTCCATAGGCTATACAAATTTTATCAAAATTTTATATTACGGAATTTATACCTCAAATACCAACCTCAAAAAAAATAACCGAGATAATCATTACGTGTTTAGTATCAAAAGAAAGATATTTGTGAGCACATTATAAATATGTACATGTTTTATACTGCTTGAGTCAAAATATAAGTTTAAAACGCGGCTGTACTTACAATTCGCGCGGTTCTTACGCTCTGAGTTGCTTATTTTTCTTTCTTTCTTCCTTTAAGGCATACTTGATACTTGATTGCACGGGCTGTTTCCGCAACTCCACGTCTTGGCGTGTATTTTGCGTGCGGGTAGGAATGGTGTCATCATTCGAGCCACCCCAGCTCTTGGAGGAAGGCCAGCAGACTCTTGATGTGGCCCACGGCTTCCCTCAGGGTGCTGTATCTGGTCAGGTACTGCTGCCTGTACTGTGCGACCTCAGGGCAGTCGAGGAGCAGGTGGGCTGCCGTCTCGTCTGCTGCCATACAGGCCCTGCACAGCGGGCCGTCGGTGATACCTATAGTAAATAGGTGTTTATTAAATAATTCGTCTCCTGTGTAGGCGGCCGTGACTGTCCGCAGTTGTTGTTTGGACAGCCGGAGGATTTGTTTGGCTATCTTACCGTCTACTGCGGGAAGAGCCTCCTTGGCCTGCCTACATGTTTCAATACCAATCCAGGACTGGTTGTGTTGGGTCCTGGTCCTATTTCTTACCAGAACGGAGGGGAATAATGGGATCGGATCCCACCACCTCTAAAGTGGCCCCTCTTCTGGCAAGCGACCTTTAAGGCATGAGCCAATATACATATTGAACGGTTACTTTACATGCTCCAATCAATCCTCTTGGATACGGAAAAGGATGAAATAAAAAAATAAGTATAAAAAACCATATCCCGACTACATTAAGAAGGAGGTCTCACAAGGACGAAACAAGAAAATAACTCATTCAGATATAAATCCAAAAAGTATATTTAAAGAAAAGCTCAAGCTAGAGCCGTGGTCGCACCTATTGCATTGTATACCTAATGTGGGTGCCTAGGTGGGATTATAGTACACTAGTATACAATAGGTGCGACCACGGCTCTAGCTTGAGTATTTCTGTGCATACACTTTTCTAGAATATTTATATCTGAATGAGCTATTTTCTTGTTTCGTCTTTTTGAGATCCCCTGTTTTACGTCGTCGATTAATAGTTTTTAAAGTTATTTTTTTATTTAATTAGAAGCAATTAATCCATGTATTTTAGCGGCTGACATCAAAAATAATTTCATTCATTTCAAGGTAAGAACTCTCCCAAGAACTGAAGTTTGCTTCGTAAATCCATGTATCGTGTTTCTGCAGTCGGTAGCTAAGATATTTAAAATCGTTATGAATCCGTGGATTTGGATGGATGACCAGCTGACGCGTGTGGTATTTACATCAAAGCGCTATCGTGCTGTCCGTGTGGTGACGGATTAAGAATATGGAACGTCACCACCCCATATCATCCCATGAGTGTCGGAAGAGCCGACAGAGGGAGCATATTATGCAGAGAACAGCACTGTAAGAGAAGGAAAACTTGAAACAAACCTTACCCTCATTTAACGCGTTTGGCTAGCGTGTTACAATAGGCCAATTCCTCTTTTCGGAGGAGAGGCCTAGTCCAGCAAAGGACTATTAGAGGCTGATGAAGTTGATAATGATTATGATCTACTCTCTACAACTCATCCTCATCTAATTACTTACCTTTTATACCTAACGTGGAAATGCCGGCAATTACATATTGCTCCTCAACAGTTTCATTTTCAGTTGATTTTCACATTATCATACTTAGCTACCAACTTAGGTCAACTCGTAAAAAGTTTAGACTTGAGTAGTTACTACGAGTTTTGATCTCAAAATTGTAGTGAACTTTTACTTTCTCCACCTCGCTTTGATTCCGGGATTGCATGAAATGCCCTCGGGTCCGGGAAGAAACGACAAAATTAAAATTAAATGTTCGGGCATAGCTGCGGGCTTCCTATAGTATTATTGATACAAAAAGTCATAAAAGATACTTACAAGAATTCCGTCAGTGGAATTACTTAGCAGCTTGACACCTACGTACCTACGTTTGTTCGAAATGAAATAAGATTAATGAAAACAATGGGGGGATGGCCTATTTACTACCTCACACGTGTAAAGATGTTAATGTTGATTGTATTTTTGAATGTTTCATTTTATTCACAATCTAAGGAGTCCATAGCATCCATGCGCTATGCAGATACCATTATCTGAGCCTCAATCTAACCCGCCGCGGAATGAAATGGATGCTTTAGGAATTACAAACTTTATGCCCATTGGGAATATTACGCAAAGTTCAAAAAGACGAAAACATCGTGAGTATGACGAAATTGTATGTTTAAGTACTCTCCTTAGATTAAGCTACATATAGATTATAAAATGAAATACCTTGATAATATTTCTTAAAAATAAATAATTATATAGTACTCTCCATAATTTGAAGTCTTCCAACCAGTACTTGGCCAGCATGCTGCATTGTAGGTAAACTTGCTTCCTTCATAGTGAGTAGAGGCCCGTCTCCAGCAAGCGGCCTGTCAAGGCATTATAGAGGAAGTTTTGGTCAACAGCTGCTTAAAAATAAATAATTTCATAGTTACGCAATTTACCTAACTACGGTTTTCCTACTTCGTTTCTATAAATATTTTAAAACCGCCTACTAAAAGGAACTTAATAAGTAGGTATAAAATATTTCAATAGCATCGAAATATATGAAACCATTCCACGTAAACAGAAAATGCGTGACATAATCTGTATCTTATTTATAACATTCCCCAATTTGTTTTCATTCATCTTCTTATTTGTGTAAAGAACGTCCCACGTATTCATTCAGATAAATGAAAGACAAGCTTTATTAAATTACGGTACTGTTCCCAACTCCATCCTTTTATTTAATTTATTATTCCATATAACGTCTGTTACGTTTATTCAAACTTGTCTGTTCAGCCTAAAACCATTGAATAATAAATAAGGTGGCCGAATGTGACAGCTATTTTAACGAGAGCTAACTGAAAAAAAATGAAGAATGTAAATTCATACATAAAATAACATACACATTACAATTTTTCCTTCTGCCAAACTGTATGACAGTTTATTGGCACATGACACTCCCTTTACATATAGCCCGTGTACTTATTTATATTAATAATTTTCTACATAGAAATGTTTTCTTGTAAAGACTATTGATGTCAGAAGCTGCGCCCTACCGGCGCAAAACATGCTTTCTTAACAAGCCAAGAAACGCCCCTAATCGCCATCCGCATATGGAATTGCTAGGCAGTTGATTCTGCTAGGTGTTATATACATTTTCATGCTGCGGCACTTTTACACTAAGCTATTACGCAGTGAAGGTACATCCCCGGACATCCGCAGTAAACTGTTATAAAAATTGTAAGACACATACAGTTTCTTACAATTTTTATAACAGTTTACCCATTATACAAAGGTGCAATTACACTAAATATGTCACCCTTAGAAGCATGAATAAAAATATAATAAAGAAACAGAAATGCCGATTTAATGCTACAGAGGCCAACAACATCACTCTCCCCTATAACTCTAAACTCACACAGAAACAGTTTACACATTTTATCCAATTGTGGAACCACACGTATCCGGCGCGACGCGACGCAACGCGCCGCGCCCGACACGTACAATACCACCCTTAGAAACATGAGTAAAAGACAATCAAAATCAAAATCGAAAACGCCGATTTAAGGCTACAGAGGCGAGGAACATCACTCACCCCTATAACTCTAAACCCACACAGACACAGTTTACACATTTTATGCAGTGGTGAAATTACACGTATCCGGCGCGACGCAACGCTGCGCGCCGCGCCCGACACGTATAATGCCACCATTAGAAACATGGGTAAAAACATAATCTAAAATCACAATCGAAAGCGCCGATTTAAAGCTACAGAGGCGAAGAACATCACTCACCCCTATAACCTTAAACCCACACAGACACATTTTACACATTTTATGCAATGGTGGAACCACACGTATCCGGCAAGAAGTGACGCTGCGCGCCGCGTCCGACACGTACAATGCCACCCTTAGAAACATGAGTAAAAAACATAATCAAAATCGAAAACGCCGATTTAAAGCTACAGAAGCGAACAGCCCTATTCACCTCTATAACTTCAAACCCACGTTCTCAAGGAGATACATTATTTGAAACATTCGCTTTGTCACGGAATCATTCTTTATCGTTAATGGTAATGCATTAAATATCTTTGGGACCATATAACGGCTATCTCTTTCACCGTAATAATTGTTGGAGCAGGTACTTCTAATTTATCAACATATTTTTTCCTGATAGGCCTGGCACTTGTCTTTTGGGTTTTGAAAATATTGCTACAATATTGTTCCACTGCCATTAAATAATTTCTCACGAACTGGCAACAATTTGCATTCTTGAAACAGTTGTTCATAATCAGTACTTTTACATCGAAGTTTTGTATTTTTATCTACTAATAATTTTATGAATCTGATCTGCAACGATTTTAACTTATCAAGATAAGTTTTAAACGTACGCCCGTAGCTAGTCAGTCCGTAAGAAAGTATTGAGTCAACTAGCGCGTAATAGACCGTGTACAAGGTCGCCCTATCCAAAATAGTGCTCAGGTGATGAAATTTCACAAGCACCGATCTTAATTTGTCACATAAATTCGTTATATGTGTCTTCCACGAGAAACCGGTGTCTATGAGCAAGCCTAGGTACTTGTTATGCCCCACTACCTCGATGCAAGCGCAGGTACAAGTCGCGCCAGCGCTATGCATACATTCATAGGTATGGCCCACTATGCGCGGCGCTCGATCTACACTCTTAGTATACGGTGAATGAATGTGCATACATTTAGTTTTGTTTATATTCATTGTAATACCGTTGTCGTGCGCCCATTTTACTATATTAGACATGTCTTCCTGGATTTTATTTTCTATTACACATAGATCCTTATCCATATATAATAAACAAGTATCATCCGCATACATATATATACGACAATTCTGCACTACATTAGACATACTATTAACGTGCATTATGTAACCGACGGGACCGAATACGGATCCGGTCGGCACACCACAGCTGACGTACTCGGGCGCGCCACTGACGCCATCAACGACGGTCCATATTGTTCTACCAGTGAGGTAAGCATGGAGCCAACGTTTCAGTGGTCCTGCGACCCCACACTCCAGCATGGCTTGAAGCAGCTGGCGGTGTTCCAGGGTATCAAACGCTTTTTTTAAATCTATGTACACGACCACCACCTGCTTCCTCTGGTCCAGACCCTCATTGACGTCATCAGTAAACTGCCCCAGTACCGACGCCGTACTACGATCCTTTCTAAGCTATACTGGACGTTACTTAGTATGTTGTGTGGGGGTGCATAGGGTTCCCACCAAGAATTTAGGGTCCCAAGCCAACCTCACCTGCAAGTGGTGCACCTGCCAATCAACGGACGAGCCTCTGGCAAACAAAATATCCCGATAAGCGGCAATAGGCTCGCCACCTATTACGTGGGATGGAAACACTGCCTACCCCTTCGGGGAAACAGGCGTGAGTCTATGTATGTATGTATGTACTTAGTATGTTTTGATTTTCTAGAAACGCACATATCTGGTTTACTCTATATTTTTCTACTATTTTATTAATTACTGATAGGATAGCTATTTGTCTATAATTTGAATAGTAACAATGAGAACCTTGTTTGAATATGGGTCTTATCAGTACTGTTTTAAGCTTCTCAGGATATGTTCCTTGCTCAACACACAAATTAATGAATAATGCAATTACAGGGCTAATATTACTTTTAATAAACTTAATATCTTTTGCTCTGATAGTATCAGCGCCTTGCGGTTTATCACAGCTTAAGTTACATATATTTTTTTCTATGTCCGATGGTCTGACTTTTTGGAACCTCATAGACAGGTCACTAATCATAACATATTTAGATCTTTCTAGGAATTTGTGACTACATTCATGTTTGATGTCTAATATTTCTTTGGTAAAGAATTTATAAAAATTATTACATATGTCTAATACACTATCTTTTTTGCCCAAGTATTTCAATATAATATCGTCTACGCTCTTGTTTTTTTTTCCCGTCCATACGTTAATTTTTGCCCAGATTTTTTAAATATTTTTATTACAATTTAATATTTCTGCCTTTCTATATTTATTTTTAGCTTTATTTATGCATTTATTTACTTTATTTCTAAATGTATTATACTGTCATCGCAAATTCATGTCATTAGGTTTATTTTTCCATAATCTAAATAATTTGTCTCTATTTTTAATCATATTCTTAAGCTGTTATTATATCCAGGGTTTACGTTTCCTTTTTTTACTAACAGATATTTGTATCTTAGCCTCACTGTAAATATTCATAAAAATCTAGCATATCTGGTCATATAAATAAATTGCAAATACTCCGAGAATATAATCGCTATGAATTGAAGATGAGAACTCTCGTAGGTATTGTGGCAGAAGGTAGTTGGCTTTATCTTTCAATAGATGATTAAGACGCTGTCTGGACTGCTAAGCGAAGGCGAGCTGATCCATCGCTGTGTCAAGCAGTCCGCTTGCTTCTACAGTAGAAGTATAACATCATCGGTAGCTAGTCGTACCTAGGTAAGTGTCTAGAATTACCGTAGGCTTACTGGGAATTGGTTGTAGGCACAGTGGAAGCTAATTGATATTCATCCAGTTGTCCTAAAGCAATCAAATGTCTGACATATATTGCTGAGATTCTCAGCGATGACAAATTATAATGTAGTTATATGAAAATTTTACCTTATATCTCCTGGTGATGTTCTTGAAGTGGACCTCTATAGATTAACTTATAATTTTGGCCAAAATAACAAGAGAATCGAATAGATACCAGTGTACAATTCGGCGAAGTCCTTCTCCTCGGGCACCAATCAGGAATTCACACACGTGTTTTACAAAGTTCAATATTTCACAAAAGTTCATTAAGATACAACTTATCCTTGGTCACAAGTAAACCGATGCCAGCTGATTAAAGAAGCGGCACTCAAACGGGTTCCAATACTTCCAATTTTATTACAATATTCTACGCGAGAGAGCAAAACGGCGTCTTAATTTTTCAAGCGGACGGAAGTGACAGTTTAGTGTGACCATTGTCAGAAATTTTCAATAGACTAAACAAAATGTTACTCAATCGATCTAATCGATTTGACTTATAATAAAAACTAATTCTATTTCAAACATCCACCCGCCCCGGACCGGCCTACCGGTCCGCTAATCGGTTGGTAGACGTGACAATGTTGCAACCGCTCTCCTCAGAATCGAACCGTCCACCAAGACCTCAGCAAATCAGGGAACTCCATCAGCCCCAGTTACCAAACGAAGGATGCGCCCCCTGCGCCATCTGAGTGGCGGAAGTTTAGCCTCCTTGATCAAAACGAGGTCACCAATCTTGGGTGGATCGGTCTTGTCGGTCCACTTAACGCGTTGCTGGAGTATGTGCAAATATTCCAAATTCCAGCGTTTCCAAAAGCTCTGAGTAATCTGGAGTACCAGTTCAAAACGCGAGAGACGACCAGGTCTCGTATCAATATAGGGGTACTCAGGCAAGGCGACAAGTGGGCGACCAATCAAAAAATGGCCCGGCGTAAGGGCCTCCAAATCATTCGGATCTGAGGAGATCGGGCACAATGGCCGAGAGTTCAAAACGGCCTCAATCTTACAAAACACAGTTACGAGTTCCTAAAATGTAAGGACAGACTCACCGATTGTCCTGCGCAAGTGTGTTTTGGCCGATTTTACGGCGGCCTCAAATATAACACCCCAGTGTGGACAATTTGGTGGGGAAAACAACCAATTTATCCCACGTCGGGCAAGCCTATCACCTATATCAGCTTTGTTGGTTTCAAGGAAATTAACAACATCATTCAAATAATTATAGGTGCCTTTGAAGTTAGTGCCGCAGTCAGAACGGATCAAGGAAGGCATCCCTCTGCGGGATACAAATCTGTCAAATGTGGCTACAAACGCCTCGGTCGTAAGCGAGGAGACCAGTTCTAAGTGTACGGCCTTTGTGGAGAGACAAACAAAAACACACAAGTAGGCCTTAACAGTCTTGCTGTTTCGAAGTGTCGACGTTTTCACCAAAAAGGGACCTGCGAAGCCCGTGCCAACACCGTCAAACGTCCTGCTCTCAGTTACGCGATCTGCCGGTAAGTCTCCCATCAAGGGCTGCATGGTAGAAGCCTTGAGCTTATAGCAAGGGATGCAGCGAAAGACTACACTCCGAATAATTCTTCGGGCAGACAAAATCCAAAATTCGCGTTGCAAAATGGCCAAGAGCGCATTACAACCAGCATGCGAATTTTTAAGGTGACGGTCAGTTACCAACAAGCGTACCAAATGACCGTCCTTAGGTAAGAAAAGGGGGTGACGTGCTCCGTAAGGGAGGTTGGCGTTTTTGAGACGCCCTCCAACGCGCAAGAGACCCGTATCGTCCAAAAAGGGGTTCAATTTAGAGACAGCTCTCGACAATTTCAATCTCCCTGATTTAAGGATAGCAATCTCCTTTTCAAAATGCGCCAATTGCACAGAACGAAACCAAAAGGTGAGGGACTCCTGTCGTTGCTGTGGTGAGAGAAACGGTGTCAGTCGTTTCTGTTGTGGGTGCCTAAAATTAAAAACAAAACGCTTTATCCAAGCAGTGACACCTAACAACTTGTCGAGGGAGCTGTAACGATTCAACAAAAAATCGGGGTCGAAGGCGCATTCTACCTTCTCAAGAGCGAGTGTTCGTAGACCCGGCAAATTAGAAGTATTCAAAACTGGCGTTCGAGGCCAATCAATTTCTGGTCGACTTAACCATTCCGGACCCCACCACAGCGAATGACCTATCAAACTAGGCGTCAAGCATCCGCGCGAGGCACAATCAGCGGGGTTGAGCTCACCTGGCACGTGTCTCCAAACAAGCTTGCCTTCGGATTTCTGGATTTGGGAAACGCGATTAGCAACAAATACCTCCAAGGTGTGGACCGAAGCCTTCAACCAACAAATAACAATTTGGCTGTCTGTCCAGGCGTAGGTCCATTAATGCAAATGCTTTTACCCAAAGTACTGGACACGTGGTTCAACAAGCGTACTAGTAGGGCTGCTCCCGAGAGCTCCAATTTTGGGATGGTCAGAGATGTCCGAAGGGGTGCGACCTTGCTCTTCGCCATGATCAGGGAAACCCTCACCTGACCTGATGCACTAACTGTGCGCAAGTACACCACGGCCGCGTGACCACGTTCCGAGGCATCACAAAACCCGTGAAGGGTGGCCTTGTACTTCCCGGGAGGAAGGATGGGACGAGGCAAGGAGATCTCGTTGACGGCAGGAAGTGAGGATACAAAAGAGGTCCATTCCTCAACAAGAGTGCCGTGTAGAGGTTCGTCCCAGGTCAATCCTGCTGTCCAAAGCTTCTGCAAGAAGCATTTTGCCCAAAATATGATAGGACAAATCCAGCCGTTCGGATCAAAGGTTCTGGCGACAGTAGACAATACGAGACGTTTAGTCCAAGAATACGGCAATTTCAAGTCTACGTTATATGTAAAGATGTCTTGGACTGGTCTGTACTGAACGCCGAGAACAGCCATCATGGCGGGGTTGTCAGCAATCTCAAATAGATGTGGATCTTGCTGATGATCCTCTGGCAAGCCTTCCAAAAGCGCTGGTGAGTTGGAAATCCATTTGCGCAACTCATAACCAGCGGAGGCCAAAATACCTATCAATTCGTCCCGCAGGAGGATCGCCTCGTCCACTGTTGAGGCGCCCGAGCAAATGTCATCGACGTAAATATCATCTTTCAAGATGGCGGAGGCTCTTGGGAAACGTAAGCCTTCGCGGTGTGCGAGCTCCCAAAGAGAACGTATTGCCAAGTAGGGGCTTGACCTTAACCCGTACGTATTAGTATTGAGCTCGTAGACGACCATGGGATCACGAGGAGACTCTCTCCAAAGGATCAGCTGGAAGCGACGGTCATCAGGGTGGATAATCGACTGCCTGAACATCATTTTTATATCGGCCACAAAGACAACCTGATGTCGCCGGAAGCTGGTGATGACGTCACAAAGGTCCTTGACCAACTTAGGACCAGAATGCAAGCACTGGTTCAAGGATACGCCTGTTGAAGTCTGCGCAGAACCATAAAACACTGTGCGCAGCTTGCCAGTTGATGGCTTCAATACCGCATGATGCGGGAGAAAGTAATGCTCCACCGAACGCCAATCCAAATTTGACACGGACATGTGTCCCAACTGTTCATATTCTCTCATGAACTCAATGTACTTCTGTCTGAGCTCCGGATCACGACCCATGCGGCGCTCCATAGCCAACAATCTCTTTTCGGCTAAAGGTCGTGACTCACCAAGCGGAGGCCGAACAGACAGAAAAGGCAGCTTTGTAATGATCCGACCAGAACGGAGTCGACCAGTGTTGTTCTGGAAGAACAGCTCGCACTCCTCATGTTCTGGATTCAAACGGGCAGCTTGAGGGGGCTCCTCTACTTCCCAAAACCTCTGAACCGCATCAGAGAGAGCGGAGCCTACAGCCAACAAATTATCAAGTTCGGGTGGAGAGGGGTCCCTAGGTACAGGTCCCATCAAAGCAAATCCAAATATGGTCGGGATGGCAGTCAAACCATTTGGCACCAAGACCCGTTTCCCACCAATCAAAATTCCATCGAGGACATCAGAGCCAATCAACAAGTCGATATGTCCCGGTGTGTCAAATTTGGGGTCTGCCAGTTTCAATCCCGATGTCAAATTCACCACAGCAGCGGGTAGCTGCCTCTGTGGGTGCATACCCAAAATATTCTTAAACATAATAGCCGAGGTTTTAATCCTCGGGTGTGAAGATTCAACAGGGCCAAACAAAACCTTAACTTGCCCTTCAACATTAGAGGCTACGTCACCTATGCCCCTTATACAATTCGGAAAAGAGCCCATATTTAATTTAACCTGCCCTACCAAATAAGTGGAAACAATGCAACCTTGTGAACCTGTGTCCAATATAGCACGGACAACAACAGAGGTCCCCGTGGGTCCCCAGACCCTAACAGCAACCGTTGGTAGGATAACGGTCTCAATGGGGGAGGTTGGCGTTATAGGGCAGGGGTCAATGACCTATTGTTGCCTGGGCGGCGACCGTTGGCCAGGACCAGGCAAGTCAAAACGAGGGTGCGGCTTGAAGTCCTCAAAAGCGCGATGACTCGATCCACGCGCCATCTGTGGTGGGTCATAATGACGCACCCGCCCAAAACGAGGTGGGCGCGAGTCAAGGCGGGGACGCTCCGCCAAAGGAGGGGAATACCTGGGGCAGCAGTCATGGTGCTGGTGACGCTGAACAGCACATTCAGATGCGCGAGAGAGAGGAGGCGTGCGCACGCTACGGTTCTCCAAGCGGGGCGAGTGGCCATCAATTGAGCGAGGCGACTCTCAGCTACGCGCCGCTGAGCCTCGGCTGCCACCTTCAAAACACCCGCCCGTGCGCGGCGTTGGCTGGTTGGACAGCGGCCAACCTCTCTGGCATTCATACAGAGAATGTCCAAATGCTGTCCTCCACAGTGAGGACAGGGGTGAGAGTTTGGGCAGTCTCGCTGGTAGTGGGACCCCAAACAAGAGAAGCAAAGGCGGCGGGCATTCGCGATGCGCCTACGAGAGGCGACATGTAGGTCCAAGAATGCCCTACAACTGGCCGTTCTGTACCCCGTGACCTTGCAGTAGGAGCACTCCGCTGGGCTCTGCGTGACCGCAAAGCGAGGAGGGCGCCGGTCAACACTGGCTCGGGTGTGAACGCGAGCCTGCTCCTTGACCTTGGGCGGCTGCGTCTTAGCCGGCGTATCACCACCGGAGTTGTCCAAGACCCGGCACTCATCCTCCAGGAACCTCTCCAGGTCAGCAAAGGGGGGCAGATGGGTCGCGCTATCCCCACCAAAGCGCTGTTCAAAACGCGACCTCAGGTCGGCAGGCAGCTTCTTTAACACAATGTGCACCAATAGATAGGACCATTGGTCCACGGGCAGGTCAAGGCACTTAAGTGCGTTGATGGCCACCAAAAGCGGGTTCAAAAGTTAGGTGCGCAACCCAGAGACCCGGGTGAGCGTCAGCAAACCCAAAATCTGCTCGATGTGCGTGTCGGCGAGGCCACGTTTATTATGGTACCTACGGGTAATTAGGTCCCGAGCCGTCTGGTACGCCTCGTCAGACACGGGCAGATGCTGGATGAGGCCCTTAGCCTCCCCATCCAGAACCGACATTAGATAGGCCAACTTTTGTGCCGGCCGAAGGTCAGCCCTATCATTGACTAGGCTGTCGAACAAATTAACGAAGCCCAGGTATCTTCCTAGGCAGCCATCAAAATGGGGGAGGTCCAAAGTGGGGGAGCCTACTCACCAGCCCCGGTGCTGACCTAGGAAGCTCCTGCTTCAGGCCGGGTTGCCCTTCCCTATCGGCAACTAGTTGTCTCGCACTATTGGAGACAGCATCATACAGGTCTAAGACCTGGGCATAGTCTTCACTGACCTTATTTCGCTGGTCAGCAGTGAAATCAGTGACTGACACTTCAAGACAGCAAGCGCTGAAAGTGCGGAACTGCTGTTCCACACTTGCCAGGCGATCATCGATCCGCTCGTACCTATGAAGTAAGGCCTGCTGGCGATCAGGCCGGTTCACTAAAGCACTGGCCGAGGCAAACCAGCGCAAATCTGATGCAATACCACCAGCAGCCGCACGCAAGTCCTTGATAGCTGACATAATCAAACTTCAAAAGAGCCCGGACGAGCGTTAAATAAAATTAACAATCAAAACTTAATTTTTCTTAATTCTTTGAAACCAACAAAGTATTAGCCTGTTTACTGCAAGTGCAGGCAAGTGACAGGTATTTACTGCCCAGCAAAATTAAAAGTTTCAGTATATTGAAACAAACACAAAAGTTATCAAAAGTTATAACTCATAACAAATTAATAAAGTTGAAACTTCAACTTAATTAATTATTTGCAACAGACAGACTAACTGTGTTATTTAAGATATACAATAGTAAGTAAGCACAGAATATGTGTTACCTAGCAATATTATCTATATTATAACAAAACAAAGTTTATTAATGTGACCCGCCCAAGTGGCAAGGTCAAGTTGGTTGTTATGTTTATGAATATATGCAATGAACTAAATTTACTAAACTTATTGATACATTCAGCTGTTATGTATCCAAACAAACTGACTTATTAATGCAACAACAAATTTAAGTTAGATTTTTCAACAATACAAATCAACAATTACTGATTGAGGTTATGTGACAATGTGTTTCAAATTATCTAGGTCAACTTATACAATTAAATATTATGTATTTTAGACAATAACTGACCTGACAAACACTACAATACTGTCTACAAGGTGATAAGATACAAGCTCATACCAGTCTGAGTTTATACTCAGTAATGCAACAGCGGCTAAATTTCAACTACAGCTCTGCACCAAAATTATGTCTAGAATTACCGTAGGCTTACTGGGAATTGGTTGTAGGCACAGTGGAAGCTAATTGATATTCATCCAGTTGTCCTAAAGCAATCAAATGTCTGACATATATTGCTGAGATTCTCAGCGATGACAAATTATAATGTAGTTATGTGAAAATTTTACCTTATATCTCCTGGTGATGTTCTTGAAGTGGACCTATAGATTAACTTATAATTTTGGCTAAAATAACAAGAGAATCGAATAGATACCAGTGTACAATTCGGCGAAGTCCTTCTCCTCGGGCACCAATCAGGAATTCACACACGTGTTTTACAAAGTTCAATATTTCACAAATGTTCACTAAGATACAACTTATCCTTGGTCACAAGTAAACCGATGCCAGCTGATTAAAGAAGCGGCACTCAAACGGGTTCCAATACTTCCAATTTTATTACAATATTCTACGCGAGAGAGCAAAACGGCGTCTTAATTTTTCAAGCGGACGGAAGTGACAGTTTAGTGTGACCATTGTCAGAAATTTTCAATAGACTAAACAAAATGTTATCAATCGATCTAATCGATTTGACTTATAATAAAAACTAATTCTATTTCAAACAGTAAGAATTTCATCTCATGTCTCACATGTAGGTAGTTCCTAAGTATCTAGTTAAATTTATCAATAAACTGAATATAGAACAACCAATCAAAATTCGTAAAAGCTCCGCAGCTAAGTTTTACGGATTCCTATTAGTTGCCTGTCCGCTCTATTGGACAGCTAGCCTAACTCACTCGTATAGGGAATAACTCGTACATTGGCCAGTTGTGGTGGAATTTTCCTAACCTTTCTACAGTAAATCGACTTAAAGTAATCAAATTATAAACCTACTGCGCTGTAAAATAATTAGGTTTTGCTACTACATTTCGGATAGCAAATCTTTTACCTCTCCTTTGATTTGACGATGACACTCACTAGAGTGTCATCGTCAAATCAAAGGAGAGGTAAAAGATTTGCTATCCGTGATATACTAATATCACGTCTATTCCAGCTAACAATTGCGATGACATGCATGTTTAGTTATATCAAAATTAAACTCTCATACGATCTTCATGTTAAAGTCGACATCTTTTGTACCTATGTTGTATTTCTGTCTCTAACAATAAGCATCTGCCTCACAAACACAATACGAACGTATGTAGCCATGTTATCTTCATTTTGTAGTACATAAAAGCGGTTGTACAAATCGCGGCCGCAATTGTTGAATAGAGAAAAGGTCGGAGCGTGCGCCTTATTAGCGTATCACAGGCCATTTAATGCTGATAGGGCTCCAATAACGCCTTGTAATATCAAAGGTTTGCATATAATTGTGCCCGTTGTTGTATCAAAGGTTTGCATATAATTGTGTTCTTTTGATACTTATAAAACATACGTAGGGAGGCTGTCTGCTGGAGGTAGAAAATATATGAAATGGTGTTTTCATAGGTATGTATTTGTTTTTACCTGACTACGGCGAAGCCAAAAGGAAGGGTAATGTTTTTGGCAGTCTATGTAGGTATGTATGTATGTTTGCATGTTCCGCCGTAGCACCTAAACTACTGAACCAATTTTAAAAAATGGGGTGTCAATAGATTCGTAATAATGGCCCGGTGCCATAGGCTATATACATTTTATCAAAATTTTATATTACGGAATTTATACTTCATATTCCAACCACAAAAAAAATTAAACTTGCGACCACGGCTTCAGATTGAGCATTTATTTACTTATAGTGAGCTATTTTCTTGTTTCGTCCTTTTAGATCCCCTTTTTTCTTAGTCGGGTTATTGTTTTTAAGCTTATTTTTTGAGTATTGCGCCTACATTTGCTCGCCTATGTCAAAATATTGTTACCTTTCAGTAACAAACTGTCCTCTGGTTTGGTGAGAAACGTGCAGTGCATCTCAGCAATCTTCGTGAGAACGAAGTTACACACGCTCAAAATTGAACTAAGTGCTGCAGCAGTGAAAAGTGGCACGTCCTACGGAGGGGAACTATTTCTTAAAAGCGAGTATTTACTGAAATAAAGGATCTTTGTGGAGGAGTATTTTGATACTGATTTACTTGTTGAACCCAAAGCTAATAAGATCTTAGAAAGATTTGTTTTGACAGTCAGTACAATTATTTTATCAGCCTACGATAACGATATGGAAGCGTGTTTACAAAGTTAATTCACAAAAATGTTATTGTTAAGTATACAAAATCAAAACCTTCTATTATAAGATACCCTTTGATTAAATGGTTATCCAAATAAAAGTTCTACTTAGGATTGCAACAGTTTTAATAAACAAATGATTATTTACTTAATTCTACGAAAGACCCTCAGTAATTTTCTCGCTGACCTTTAATTTACCACTCTTAATCCATTTGATGAGTTGGTCGCATGCTTCTGGCCACCGATCTATCCATCTGAGTACAATGAAACCTTGGACTGAAAGCTGCTTTGCAAGTATCACCGGCAGTAGGATTGTCGTTTTTATCATCCTACTGGGTTCGTCGTTGTAACTGTTGGCACTGCCACAAATCACCACTCTTCCGTTAGAGTTCATTTGGTTCATGATGAGGTAGCTTAGATCACCACTGACGTTGTCGAAATAGCAGTCAACACCGTCAGGAGCTGCATCCTTCAGGACCGCAGCGACGTCCTCTTTCTGGTAGTTGAACACTTATCGAAACCTAGTCCCTCCTGCAGCCATTTCACTTTGTTCTTATCTCTCGTAAGCCCAATGACTCGGCATCCCAGGATTTTAGTTATCTGTCCCAATATTGATCCAACGGCTCCAGCAGCAGTGGTTACAACAATAGTTTTGCCAGTTTTCGGTTTACATATTTCAAGAAGACCAAAGTAAGCTGTGGCTCCAGGCCTGCCGACTGCACGGCTTCCGTAAGAAACTGGCAGTCCCTGTAGATCAGGTAGCTTGTAGTGGTTGAAATGCATGCAATGGATAGTCAGATTGTTTGGATTCTTGAATAATTCCAATTTGGTAACCAAATTCTTTGTAAGACACTTTGTATCTTTTGTTGTGGGCTCTCATGTAAGGGTCTACACTGACCCATTCCACTTTGACGGGATATCCCCTTCTCTTAATGGAAGGCAGTTCATACTCAACGAGTTTGAAGTCACCTGAAATATGTCGGGGTTTGAGGTGACTCCAATGAAACATGTTACTCGTTTCGTGTCATTTATTTGAATACTTAAAACTTATTAAATACAAAATAAAGTAAATGCCTAATTGCGCAGTACCTAATTGTAAGTTGCAAGTTTGCAATATTCAGTACACGTGAGATGTGAACTTATTACTACAATAAATTCGTAATATCAAATTTCATTACTTTACAACTCCCCCGAAAAAGGTCTGCTACCCTTCCCCTTTTGGAGAAAAAAATGTTTATTAACTTAAAATAATTATAAGTAAGTTTTTATAAGAAAAATCAAAGCTACTTAAATTAATTTATACTTGTCGCACGAGTGATTGATTTCCACGGGGTAGCCGGGATCGATCACTCGCCGAGCAATTAAAGAGAGATAATTAGGTTGACTTACGGGAAATAAATAAAAAATATCACCAGGAAAGTTTAAACTCGCGTTATTATTCCAGTTATTCGATACAAAAAAGAACTGACGATTAAGGCTAACAGAAGAGACAAATTATCCCGGGCGTGGGCGGCGTTGGCACTTCACAGGTCTTCAGATGATCTTGTACTCAACTCGGTGGTGCTGGCCGGAGCAAAAGGGACGAAGCCTCGTGTGTCCCCTGTATTTATAGGGCTGGCGCGGAGGGGCGCGAGGGAGCGGCCCATTGCTGTGCGTCACTCGTAGCGAGGCTCGCGGCGCAGGAGCGCGATGTGACGTCACACCCCCCCCCCCGTTAGGCCGGGATTTTTCCTAAGGAAAATTCCCTAGCCCAACGGGCGTAGCAGCCCTGAAGATACTCCCTGAAATTAGAGAAAACAAGGGCCTGAGTACCTTGAACAAGTGACAATCCTATACGCTAATTAGGATACCTAAATAATAATGACCCACGCCTGCATTCTTCACGCGTACAACGGCAGTCTGAATTTGAACATAAACATTTATCATTCATAATTCATCACACATACCTACATGTAAATGCCGAGGCCAGTGTAATAGCCTAATATTAAAGATAACAATCTATGGAGAAGCGCTTAGGATAATTATTAGGTAATAATGATTTGTAGATATAAGAAACTTGATCTAGCCCTACGACTTATAAATCTTGGGTTCGGCCTTTGCCACTAGATAAGTAAACTTTTTGAATATAGTTAGGTATAACAACAGATTTTTCGTAAAGATGAACAAAAATAATACAAGCCGCAGACACGACCGGACCGCTCAATGTCAAAAGAAATAAATTAATAAATATTTTGCTCTAATTAATAACTAGAACACGACCAGTAACCACCTTTTGAATGTAAACAATGGTGAGTCATTAGTTAGGCACTTATTTATCGGCGCGTCGCTGAGTGAACGCGCGTGCGTCATAACGACAACTAGGTACGATCTAAATGGTAGGTACTATTCGACTGTTCCGAGCTCGCGACGCACGGTTAATCACCATGATCGTTTATAAAGTACCTATAATAACAATTTGATTATGGAATTTATACAGAATTAAGAATAACAACAGAACTTCAGAACAAGGCACGGCGAAAAACAATACGCCAATCAAGATGCATTTCAACAAATAGATTTGCGGAAAGAAAATACACATGCGAGAATCGAACTTGTATGCTCAGCTAATAGCGACCTTTTAACCACTGATCACAGGGTAAAAAACAATATATTTAGTTTATGGTTAGTATTTTTTAAAACAATGTTCAACATAACATTTGAGTACACAATTGCGCAGCAATTTGAAAAATAGTATTGTTTACGAGAAAAAAAATATTTGCTACCCACCACAGAAAATATCAATTTATAGTAGGCACTACTACAAACGGTAATATAAATTAGAAACGTTCGTTTGAAAAAAATTGAACAATGAATAGGTAGAAGGTATTCTTATTGTTGTTTTTATACTTTTCTTATTCTTTGTAATTAATCAACTTTAAATCCTTGATGTGCCAATCGCCTAAAGGTTTTCCAGCCATGTCGTTAAGTTTGTATACTAGAGGTGATTTTTTTGAGGCAATCTTACATTTAATAAATTTAGGCGCCAATTTCTTGCTAAAGTATTTATCCTTATCACTAAGATGAAACGTTCTGCGCCAAACTATATCACCGACATTGAATTCTGCCTGTTTACGGCGAAGATTAAAAGATGAACAATTTCGTTGGTGGGCCGACAACAGAGCTGAATGTACCTTCTCGAAAATAGAAGATAAATAGCCTAAAGTTTCGGCATAGCCGTCCCGTGGTTCAAGCACCATATCGGAATTAAATTCCTTATCAATATACTGAGAACCACATGTTATGACCTCCCTACCAAAAACAAGGAAATTAGGAGAATAACCAGTAACCTCACTAACTGCGCAGTTAAGGGCGAATTGAACTTTAGTGATTAGAGTGTCCCAGATTCGATGATCAGATTCTATGAAAGTTGAAATAGCTGTCATAATGGTTTTGTTGTAACGTTCAACTGAGTTAACGTGGGGAGTATACAACGATGTAAAATGCAAATTTGGAATTTTATATTTTGACAACATACTTTTAAAGGTTGCGCTAATAAATTGTTTACCGTTATCCAAAACTATAGTAGATGGAATTCCATGCACCAAAAATACATTTTCCTCGAGAATTTTTGTTATCACTTCTGCAGTTGCCCGTATAATGGGGAAAAGTAAAGAATATTTAGAGAAACAACAACTGACCACAAATATAAAAGTGTTTTGTTTCCTGCTGGGAGGCAATGGACCAATCAAATCAATACTAATCGTCTGAAAGGGCTTTTGACATGATTTGGGTTTTCCCATTAGACCTAAATTTGGGTGATTTTGGTGTTTATGGGTGATACAAGGTTCACATGAACTGACGAACTTGACAACATCAGTGTACATACCAGGCCAAAAGTAATTAAGTGCGAGACGTTTTCTGGGTATTTTTAAGACATACTTAAAAATACCCAGATGTCCAGCAGTGGGCGAAGAATGATTCTCCCTTAGAATGTCATTTCTTTGGTCAGACGGAATAACCTCTTTCCATTGAAATTCTCTAGTGAGAGGGTTTAATGTTTTTTTTAAAACAATACAATTTATTGTTTATTACTTGATAGTTAACAAAGGAAGTCGGAGAACTTAAACAGCCTTTATAGATATTTAAATACCAAGGATCATTAGTAGAAACTGGTAAATTCTGATTAGAATTAATATCTATATTTATATCATTAGCAATAGCAGAAACGGGTAAATAGCGAGACAGAAAATCAGGTAAAACGTTATCGGAACCCCGACGATGACGTATTTCGAAATTATAGGAAGATAAGCGAACTCCCCATCTGGCTAACCGGCCAGTAGGGTTATTTAAGGTCAAGAACCATTTCAAAGCAGCGTGATCTGTGTAAACAATAAACTTTTTACCATTTTCAACATAACAACGCCAGTGTTCTATAGCAGATAGAACAGCCAGGGCTTCGCGCTCTGTGGCACTGTAATTTTTTTCTTGCTTAGTGAGTGATTTGCTATAGTACGCTATGACTCTTTCCTCACCATTTAACCTTTGACAGAGGATCGCGCCAAGTCCAAAATCGCTAGCATCTGAGTGTATTTCAAAAGGTTGCGAGTAGTCAGGACAAGCCAACACTGAGGAGGAAATCAAACAATTCTTTAGGTTATTAAACGCCTCATTAGCCTCTGTCGTCCAACAGAATGGAGGTGCGTTTTTACTTTGAGATGTTAACTTATTTAAGGGTGCAGCAATAGAGCTAAAATTCGGTATAAAACGCCTGTACCACGAGGCTGCGCCTAAAAAACGACGTACTTCTTTTCTATTAGAAGGAGTGGGATAATTTTTCATTGAATTTACTTTATCCGGATCGGGATGCAATCCACTAGAGTCGACAACATAGCCCAAATATTTTAGTTTATCTCTAAAAAATTGACATTTTTCGAGATTAATTGTTAAATTAGCGCTTTTTAGTTTATCAAGAATGCGTAATAAAAGAGTAATATGCTCGTTGAAGCTGGACGTGATACAGATTATGTCATCGATAAAACAGAAAACCTTATTTTGAAATTCTGGACCATAAAATAAAATATCAACTAATCGTTGTTGAGTAGCTGGCGCATTCGTAAGACCGAAGGGCATTCTTTTGAATTGAAATGTGCCACGCGTAGGAATATAAAAGGCTGTTTTGCAACGGTCCTCTTCTTTAATTAATGTTTGCCAAAAAGATTTTGACAAGTCTAAACTAGACAAGTATTTAGCATCTCTCAGATTATCTAAAATTTCCGAAATATAAGGCAAGCTATAAGCATCTTTTTTTGTAACGGAATTTAATTTACGACTGTCCTAACAGAAACGCAGTTCACCATTCTTCTTAGGGGTCAAAATGACAGGGTTTGACCACGGGCTTTCAGATCGTTCAACAACATCCTCTGAGAGCATGTCGTCAAGATGCTTTATTAAAATTCTTTGTTTATCGGGAGACATGCGATAAAATCTTTGCCGAATAGGGGGGCAATCACCTGTATCAATTGAATGAGAAATAATATTTGTGCAACCGAGACCCCGCTTCTCGTATGAAATATCGGTAAATTTAGAAATAATGTTGTCAGCGGTAGCTCTCTGGTCGACTGTAAGATGATCATAAGAAACAAGATGTGTAGGGGGAACTGCCTGCAACTCCATTACTTGAGCGTCAGACTTGTTCACAATCAAAACAGACTCTAATTTGTTAGGAAATAGGCCAAAGCTTCGCCAAAAATCCATGCCAAGGATAAGGGAATTTTGAATCCCAGGTACAACATGAACTTCTTCTAAGTTAATCAATTTATCCTGAAACTCAAAGGGTAGAAACACCGATCCCAAAGACTCAAATCGTTCGCCGCCAGCTGTTATTAACCTTAAAAGTTTCGATTTATCCAAAACATCGTCTTTCAAAAATAAGTTATGCGCATTATTACCTAAAATTGTAACGCAAGATCCAGAATCGAAAAGACCAGTGGTAGGTATTCCGTTTAATTTTAGAGTAACGTAAGGTAAATATTCTACTTTAGAATTACGGATTGAGGAAATATGATAGCTACTAAAGAATTTTTTTAAAAAGTCCAACCAATTATTCCACTCTGTTTTATTACAATTAGTTGTATAATTTGATTTTCCACAATCCTTGTTAACTAGTTTTTTGAAACTGTAGGGGTCGACTTAGATTTACAATTGGGGCAGTCTGACACCTTGAAACCCTTTGTACCGCACTTAAAACAGATTAGGTAGTGTGGTTGACGGCAATTACGTAATGAGTGCGAATTGCATCTACAACGCACGCAAATTTTTTTATTTATATTAGAAGTACTCGATACGGCGTTAACTTGTGGTACAGACTTGTATCTCGATGTATCAGCGACAGAGTTATATTTATTGAAGTGATTGTGATTGTAAACATTTTTGTTTGAAGAAAAATTAGAAAACGGATAATTATACGCTAGATCAGGTGCTACAGTATTCTTTGAAACTTTAGGGGGTTCAGAAAATTGCTTACTGCGACTTTGGTAATTTTCGAAAAGACGACAAACTTCGACCAGACTATCAACATCAAAAACCTTTGCAGTGAGCAGACAATTAGTGTAACAAGGTCTAATATTATTTAGCAAAATTTCTAGCTTCTCCGAATCAGCGATAGGAGAACTAAGTCGCGAAAACAGACCGTGCATTTTTGCCACGTAAATAGTTATTGATTCGTTTTCGCCCTGTGAGCGCTGACGAATCTCCGTCATAAGCCGATAATCGTAGTTATGCGGACTAAAATCTCGTTTCAAAAGTTCGCAAAGTTCTAACCATGTCTTTACATTATTTTTAACAGAACGATACCAAACTAATGCGTCACCCGAAAATATTTCAAAAGCGAAAGACAACATCTTGTCGTGAGGAATAGATCTACAGGACATAAATTCATCAATTTTTTCAATAAAGGATCTTACACATGATTTACCGTTAAATTTGAATTTACCTAATTCCGAAAAAAGCTTACGGTCGTAATTATAGGAAGTGTTTCCCTCTGCCACTGAGCAATCCGACCGCGAATTACGTCTCGTGATTAATTGTAATTTCGCATATAAGTCATTAAATTTATTCCACACAGACTCAATTTTTTTAATATCAAGACTGCCGGTATCCACCCTATTCAGTCGATGAAAACAATGGTGCAGCACGGTTTCGACCTTCTGTTGAAGCTCGGAAGTATAGTTTGCTTCCAACATAGATAAGTGTTTAGTTGATCTTAATAGCGACTTTTCCACTTCTGCCACATCCTCCTCTGGTGGGAAGGGTGAAGATAATATATCCTCTGAGGGAGTTTTAACTGAAAGTTTAGCGATTTGTTTTCGGGGATCGTCAGGCTTTGAAACGCCGCGTATTGTGGACTCATATTCTAATTCCGCTTTAGTTAATACTGAGAAATTTATAATGTAAGCCATTATTACAAAACAATAATAAAAAATCTAAGTATTTACGCCGGCACTAGAAAAAAAATTAAATATCGCCAGGAAATCGAATACCGTGCTAAAAAAAGCTGAAGTACACTAAATTATACAATGGTGTGATGATTGGTCAAGGAAGAAAAAATTTCCTAAAGGTCACTCAAAGGTTGAATCACAATATTCTTTCGCGAACCCGTGGCTCGTTAGTTCAACGGCTAAGCGGTTAGAACCGGTTGGCGGCTCGACACGCTGCCCGCGGTGGAACGTGATTTTAGACCGACGTTAATTAAATCACCGTTATGTTATTTACACAGTTAAATTGCTTATGGCCAACCAAAATAGATAGAAACTGTACCTGTACGCAATTCACCACACCAGAATATATGCACACACAGGAGAAAAATATACAAGAGGAAAAGAAATTATTTCACTCACCTGTAAAGTGCCAACTTACGTTTTAAAAATTATATATATAATATAATTAAAAATTCTATTGGGCGCCAATGTCGCACGAGTGATTGATTTCCACGGGGTAGCCGGGATCGATCACTCGCCGAGCAATTAAAGAGAGATAATTAGGTTGACTTACGGGAAATAAATAAAAAATATCACCAGGAAAGTTTAAACTCGCGTTATTATTCCAGTTATTCGATACAAAAAAGAACTGACGATTAAGGCTAACAGAAGAGACAAATTATCCCGGGCGTGGGCGGCGTTGGCACTTCACAGGTCTTCAGATGATCTTGTACTCAACTCGGTGGTGCTGGCCGGAGCAAAAGGGACGAAGCCTCGTGTGTCCCCTGTATTTATAGGGCCGGCGCGGAGGGGCGCGAGGGAGCGGCCCATTGCTGTGCGTCACTCGTAGCGAGGCTCGCGGCGCAGGAGCGCGATGTGACGTCACATACTTAACATTAAAGAATACAATAAAAAGCTTAAAATTAACTGAAATACCTCTTAGTGTTATTCTTATGAATAAGATATTCCTTATTATCTTTTAAAATCTTAACATTAGGTGAAACTTGCTCAATAACTTCATAGGGACCGTTATAGATGTTTTGAAGTTTATTTCCAGTTTGGTTTTTTATAAGAATAAGGTCACCCTTTTTGTAAGTTACGGAGTAAGTTTTCTTGTCATACATTAACTTTCTTTTTAATTTACTTTCTAACAAATTCTGCTTAGCATCGTACTGTGCTCGCTGTAAACGATATTTCATTTCTTTTGGGTAATCATTATAATTATACAAAGGTTCAACTGAATTTCCAAAATCTGAGGGCAATTTACAACATTTACCAAATACTTATTCAAATGGTGAGTATTTTGTTTCCAAATGTACTGTTGTATTGTAAGACAATGACCAAAAAGGTAGCCAATCACTCCAATCAATGGTATTTCTATCACACTGAATGCGAAGATATGAGCCTAAATGCTTATGACTATTTTCCAGTGAGCCTATCGTTTCATGGTGATAAGGTGTGGAATTTAAACGTTTAATTTTTAGAATTTTACACACATTTTCCATAATACTAGACAAAAACTCTGTACCTTTGTCTGTAATAATTTCCTTAGGCACTCCGTATCTCAAAATGAAATTAGAAACAAATATTCTTGCTACTGATTCAGAATCCTTACTCTGCATAGCATATGCCTCTACGAATTTAGATAAGTCACATTGCAATGTTAAAATATACTTTTTATTGTTTACATCAGTCGGTAATGGACCCATAATATCTAACGCTACTCGTTCAAATGCTGAGCTTGCAGTATTCGTTATAACCATTAGCTCTCTTACGAGGCGATTAGAAAACTTATTATATTGACATTGCTGACACTTTTTAACGTAGTTAATAACATCATTCGTCATACCTGGCCAGTAGTAATATTTCTTTAAATTGCTTATCATTCTGTTTATCCCTGCGTGACCGCTAGTGGGTAACAAATGAAAATCATTTAATATTATTCTTTTATCCTCGTGATTACTAATTCGTATTTTATCTGTAATAATTAAAATTTTAGGTACCTTAATATTCAACTTTTTCATATAACTTGCAAGTATTTTTATATTCGCTGCATTTTGTCTACTCTTTATAATTAATATTTCATATATATTTTCTCTTTCGCACAACTATCCTAAATCTCTCGCTAACTCCGTCGGGGTAGATAACGATCGAGTATTTAGGTATATAGTACAACTTGAAGGTACATACGTGCAATATTTTTTATCAGAACAATGAGAAATCAAATTCTTAAATTCTTTGTCATTTATAAAAATTAATTCTATCACATCATTTGGTTTTTTAAGAATTTCTACAGTCTCAGGTTGATCAGGCCTGCTACTGGTAGAAGATTCTCCTGTCAAATTATTACTATCTATAGACATCTGGGACGTAAGCCTTTTTGTTTGTGCTCTCGTCAACACAGAAACTACTTGCTCTCCAATAGATTTTAAATCGTCACAGGTCAACGACATCGGGAGTCGACTTAATGCGTCTGCAGCTGCATTATTTCGACCCGGGATGTGCACAATTTCAAAGTCATATTCTTCAAGATATAATCTAAACTTAGTTAGTCCGCTGGAAGGATCCTTTAAACTAAATAAATACACTAATGGCTTATGATCGGTAAAGATTTTAAACCTTCGGCCATACAGATACGGTCTAAAATGCCTTACTGCCCATACGATAGCTAGTAGTTCTAAGTCTATAATCGGGTATCTACTTTCTGCGGGCGATAAGTTTCGACTCGCATAAGCAACGACGTGACCATTACTATTAGACAAGATCGATCCTAATCCCGTTTTGCTAGCATCTGTGCGTAACTGAAAAATATTCGTTTCCGAAAAATCGGGATACTGTAATATAGGTGGTGACATTAAAGCTGATTTTAAACTTTGAAAAGCTTGGTCACATTCGTATGTCCATTTAAACTCTACATTCTTTTTACATAATTTATTTAATGGATGCGCAATATTGGAAAAGTTAGGTATAAAACGTCTATAATAATTAGCAAATGCTAAATATCGCTTGACTTCGTCCGCGTTCGATGGAACCGGATACTTGCGCAAGGCCTCGATTTTGCTGTCGTCAGGCAGAATGCCATGTGATGTTATTCTATGACCTAGATATATTATTTAAGTGCGCAAAAACTCGCATTTAATTGGATTTAATTTTAAATTGACTTTTCGTAAGCGTTCTAAAACTGTAATTAAGTTTTTATTATGATTTTTGATGGATTTTCCAATAACAATACAATCGTCGAGATAAATAAAAGCTTGTTTATAATTAATACCTGACATAGCAATAGTCATTAATCTTGAGAAAACGCTGGGAGATGTTTTCAATCCCATAGGCGAACGCTTCATCTGATACATTTTATCAGTAGTGAAGGCCGTGTATTTGCGTGAGTCTGGGTCTAACTCTAACTGGTACATTTTATCTACACTGAATGCTGTATATTTTCGCAAATTTTCATCTAATGATAATTGATAATAACTTTGTGAAAGGTCTAGTTTTGAAAAATAAATGCTACCTGAGAGAGAATCTAAAATATCTGTAATGTTTGGTAATGGAAATTTGTCATCTTTAATTTTATTATTTAGCTGCCTATAATCAATAACTAATCTCCATTTTTCTCGTTAGATCTATCAGACTTTTTAGGAACTAATAAGACTGGGCTGGACCATTCTGGTGTCGTTTCTTCTATTATATCGTTTGCTAACATTTCGTCAATTTGTTTTTGTACCTCCTGCTTAAGAGAATGAGGAATCCTGTAAGGCTTAATATAACTAGGTGTAACGTTGTCTTTTAAGGATATCGTATGCGTCATAATGTTTGTGGTGGATAATTTATCACCTGGGAGATGAAAAACGTCGGCATATTTTGCACAAATATGTTCGATACTACGTTTTTCCTCTAAATTCATATTCGATAAATTTAATAACTCAAATAATGTTTTTACGCGATTTACACTATTTGCATTTTCTGAAAAACTACAAATCTCAAAACAATTTATATCGTAAATAGCAAGATCTTGAAAATCGCATTCTACTTCCTTATCTGTAGTATTCAATATTCTCAAGGGGATACGACCATTATTTGGTTTCGAAATAATGCCAGCTACAAAAACACCTTGCTGGACTTCTTTTGATAAAACTACACAATCGCAACTTGATGCGGTTGGAATGAACCGTATTACCTCGCACCGAGGCGGTATCGAATGTCTATACCTAGCATTATAATTTATTTCAATAGGAATGTTTCTATTATTTTTTAAAAGTTGTAATATACTATCTCTATAGTTAATAATTGCTTGATAACGCTTTAAAAAATAATCTCCTAAGATGCCATTTGCAGTGCAAGACATATTCTTAAACACGTAAAATTTTTCACTAAATATCTCATTGTCATAAGCTAAATTTAAAAAGATATAGCCTGCCGATTCTAACCTACCACTTACACCTCTAATGGTAATTCTATCATTACGCAATTGCTGCAATAAGTGAGGATATTTACTAAGCCATTCGTACTTCAGTACACAAAGACTGGCTCCGCTATCAACTAAAAGATTAATTACTTCATTATCGACTAAAAATCTTACTGTACTACTATTATTAAAATTAAAAATGAAATTTCTCGGATTATTGACAAAAAAAATCGTTCGATGCGCTATTGGAAGTCACTGTTTGGCTCATATTATTCGAGGTACTACTACTCGATGGTTCCTGGGTACTAAATTGTATTGGAACAGACGGTCTGTTGGGCTTAAAGTCAAATTGCCTATTATTTTGACCTCTATAAAAAGTTCTACCGCGACCGCGAGTATATTGTCCGCGATAAGACGACAGGTTACCTGATGCCGGTTGTCTCGCGTTACCGCGTTTGTAATTAGACGGATAGTAATTATTACGAGATAGAGTTCATAATTTCGAATGATGAAGACAAGGATTTTTCGTCCAAGGCTGTCCTAATGGCTTCCGGTAAAGATTTAAAATTTCTAGCGGCTATAACAGTACTCAATCTGGGGTCACTCAAACCGTCAGCAAAACGTTTTAAAGCAATTTTTTCATTCGTCTTTTTGAAAGAATCATATGCATTTGGGTCATCTTCTGATTGAGCGATTGTTAAATTCACAAATAACTTTTCTAACTCGTTACCAAATGACTCGATAGACCGAGTACCCTGTTTACATTGGTGTAATTTCCATTGTAATGCTACTGCGGATTTATTTTGAATGAAGTATTTACGCATGTCAGCTAAAAGGCTGTCAACTGTATCGTAACTAGATTTCATGCGTAATTTTGCACTTTGCGAAAGTCTGGTTTTAAGGACAAAATCAATTAGCTCTTGAGTAGATGTTTCCAAAATCATTTTGCTATACAATTCAATGCAATCAATCAGAGACTTAGTTACAGATTCCTGTCCGGTCATTACTGGCAATAAAGAAATTGCAGTTTTTAAGTTAAATTCCTTTTTTGGAGACATTTTTGCTAGCTTGCTCTCTTTAGAATCCGATAAACTAAGAATTTTATTGTATATAATATGAATATCACTTATTATTTTATGAACAGCAGTGATATCACTCGTACTAATTTCCTCGCGTTCAATTTGTAAGTGCAACAGAGACAAAATACTTTCCAAAGAAGAATACAACTGTTTTGCTTCTTCTATCTTTTTCTGACCAAGATTTTGCTGCCTTCTTTCAGGTCCTAATTTAACTAAGTAGTCTTTAAGATAATTTTATGAATTATGAAGTTTATATAACTCTAAAATCAAACTCGTCATAATACGAAAGTAAATATTAACAAAACCTAATTAAGTCGTAAAACCTAAAAGTATTAAAAAATAACATTCTTTATATAGCTGATAAAAACGAAACCTTTGCGATGGAGTGCGCGTGGACCGATGCTGACACGTGGCTGGTGACAAACGGGGGGCTGGCGCTGACGTGGAGGTGTGCACGGCGCGCGGCGCTGGTGCTGGTGACTCAGGCTGCAGTTGCGTGTGTTGAGGGGTTGGGCCGGGCTATACCCTGGACACCTCCAAACCTTCTTTCTTCTTTCTTGTTAGACGGCACTGGTGGTCAGATCAGCGCGAGAGATAGTGGCTAAGTTGTGTCTGTTCAGCTCTCGTTGCATGGTGCGTACGTGGTGCTTGTTGTATTTCTTGAGGACGTAGTAAGCTACAGCAATTACCAAAATAACGACGACTGCGGTGATCAAGAATTCTATAGCCTCCAAACGTTCAGCATGGTATTGTGTAGTCGTTGCGGAAGCTTCTCCGTTGGCGTTCTGTGCGATCACAACTTGCTCTTTCGACGCAGATTTTCCCATCGTATGTCTTCGAAGTCTTCTTTCTTTTTTAGGGGTCTTGCTTCTTCTGTCTTGAAATCTTCTTTCTTGAAATTTTCTGTCTTGAAATTTGGTCTTCTTTCTTGTAAATGGGTCTCGAAAACTTCTATCTTCAATCTTGATAATTGGAATTTATAAACGGTACCAGTGGCAATGGCAGGGTCGCCATGAAATATGTCGGGGTTTGAGGTGACTCCAATGAAACATGTTACTCGTTTCGTGTCATTTATTTGAATACTTAAAACTTATTAAATACAAAATAAAGTAAATGCCTAATTGCGCAGTAACTAATTGTAAGTTGCAAGTTTGCAATATTCAGTACACGTGAGGTGTGAACTTATTACTACAATAAATTCGTAATATCAAATTTCATAACTTTACACACCCCTCTTCGGTTCTCCTTCGAAATATTGAGTTATGAAGTATCTGCGCGCTGTCACCATCGTCACATAATTATGTTCTATGGGCAATACAATAAAAACATCATGAATATTAAAGCTAATAATATTAAATAATTATAAATAAGGTTTTGTAATAAGTACAAAAAATATCAACATGAATGGTTTTTCAAATGAGTGTGTTGCCAACTCTAGTGTCTGAGTTTTTAGGCCTAATAGCCTTCGGATTGCCTAACAATTCTTGTCCTGAGACAAGAACCAGGACCGACGTTTTTACGCGCCTTTCGAAGCACGGAAGCGTTCAATTAACTGACACACAACACAAGTTGCTTGACTTTACCGATCAATTATGAACCAATCGATTATGAAAAGACGCTATATTAATCACCATTGCTAATAAAAGCTATACTCATCGGTGTTTGTTTATATTCTATCACGTAGTTAATGTGAATTTTATTTTAGTTCTGGCAAAGTAAACGTGATAAAAGACAATGGCAAGTGGAGTGCAGATCCGTGCCCAGCGCTAATGCGGCCATTTATAAAACTACATGTGGTCTATTTTGAAGGTCGCATGTCCTAGATTTTTGTGCCATTAGGTTTATTGTTTTTTTTATTGTAAGTCACACAGAGGAAATAAAGATTTTTTGTTCGAACCCTTCGCACAAAAAATCTTTATTTCCTCAAAAAACTAGAAGTTGTAAAATATAACTCTTCCAAGCATGTTCGTGATAAAAAAATGTTTCTTGTGTTTTTTTAACTATTTTTTTATTCATGGGCTTGGCTACATAATATATTTAAATTCATTCCAGAATTTTAATAAAATCCAGCACATTATAAACATTGGCTGAATAGTTCTCCCTTTTTAGTGGTGGGGGTCCCTGCTACAAGGGTTTTCATTTTCATTCCATAGCGATACCAAAAAAGGACTGTATCATTTTAAAAATTGTTTTTGCCTTTTAAACATACAGTATAATCAGTTTGTTGATTTAAAGTTTTATGTGTCCATAAATTGCCTTTGCCTAAATTTACCACAAATACAAAAATATATTTTATTTAGGTACAGTTCTTTGCACAAAACAAAATATAATGTACCAGGGTGGACTTAATACTCTTCTTTGGGTGGTGCAGAGACCAATCATTATGTGAATAACGATAGAAATTTGTCTAATAATACTTACCGATTTGCTGTAAGCGTATGTTAAGTTGAAAAGTCAAATAGCGTCTGACTGGTGGTCTTTCTCACTAAACGATATCACCTAAATATTAAAACACGTATTTCACGTACAGCATGTTTAACAAGATGTTTATTTTGTATGAAGAATAACAAGGTTTCTGAGAAGTTCTTCTGTAGACAGCAGAAATGATAAGAGTTACCATGAATCTAAAATACCTAGCGAATATTAATGGTTTCCTTTTTAAAAACACAATATTTATTAATTCTGGACATGGGGGACTTTCTTCGTCTCACAGTGTCGCCCCTTGCACCCTCTCTCAAGATGGATTGGATAAAATTTCCTGTATTAGTCAAACCAAAAAGAAAATAAACTTCTGCATTCAAAAACGAATAAATATCCAGGCAAAGATGAGATTTTTCCAACAGCAGAATTATAAAATTGCAGGCGAAACTAGGTATAGCTGTGCTACAGCACATATCGTTTCCGCACAGTGTTCAGAGAAGTTTAGTATTTTTATTGTCAACCTTTTTGCTGCTATAAGTAATTTATATAAGCTTAATGTTCTTGGTAGATTCCTATTCACTTCATTATAACAATATTTCCTTCCTATACTTATTCAAACAATCGTATTTATGTTATGAGTCTGATCATATGTATTTATCTATCGTAATAAGTGTTGAGGCGTGGTTTGAAGTACATATTTAAAAAACATATTGTATAAACGTATTATTATTGTTTCATAAGCATTGCTTTTGTAACCTATACGAATAGATGATTTTGAATTTGAATTTCTTATCACTCTTAGTGCCCAGTGCAGAATTGTTAATGTCGTGTTGGTATGGTAGTAAAATGTATAATTTCTAAAAATAGTAGTGAACGAAGATAAACAATACAATTAATGGAACCATTTTAAATAACATAAAACCTAAATCAGAAAACCTAAATCATACGATTTGAGATAGGTTAGATATATAGGTAAATGTTACTGCAAAAGCCTAAAGTGCAGTAAATCTTAAGATTTCTCAGTAAATCCAGAAGTCATTATTTTCAACAGTTGTTAGTAAGGTTAGGTGAGACTGTAACTCAACAACTAGGTTATGTTAGGTTTTCTTGTGACTCTTTATCCAAAAATAGGATCCCTGCGAAGCAGGGATCCGTCAATTCGGTTTTTTTTATTTAAAAATTCGGTCATTTACCAACGCATGCTGGTAAATCTTAGGTTTTACTGGGAAATCTCAAGATTTACCGTACTTCGGGCTTTTACAGTAACATATAGACTAAATATAATTGTATGTTTTTAAACCTAGTCTTTTATTTGTAAATAATATTAAACATTAATTTGATAGACTACTTAAAATTTATCTTGTTAGATATTATCAAAATTCATTCATGTACACATACCAATATGTATACCCTCCCTAGTCCATTCCCATGACTAATTCCCTGCTCCCGGTTTTTTTCACCATGATCTCCTCTTCCTTTCCTATAACCTTAAACCACCTAAACCCCATCCTAAGGTACTGCACTTGCGTTGTTTTGGACGTATAGATCGTGACTGTTTGGAAAAGGATGCCTCTGAACGCAATTGGAATCAGGTGACGGCGCCTGCTACTGTGGATGAGAAGGTAGATACGTTCAATAACATAGTCCTGAATTTATTCGACAAACATGCCCCCGTAAGGAAAATAAAAATAAAACGTCCTCCGGCTCCGTGGATGACTAGAGGTATACAGATGGTAATGAGGCGCAGGGATCGAGCATTTCGGCAGTTCTGACGGGATCGGTCTGACGAAAACTGGAACCTCTTCAAGGCTACAAGAAATCGCTGTAACCAGATGGAGCGGAACGCTAAACGCCGCCATATTCTAGACAACATAAATTCCTCATGGAGGAACTTCCAGATATTGGCAGGGGGCCAATATCTGGAAGTTCCTCGGGACTCTAGGTATTGGCAAGCAACAACACACATATTTTCAGATGACGGTTGGTTTGGAGGATTTAAACTAACATTTCTCCTCTACTTTTCAATTGGATCTCCAAACCAGACGTCATACTATTGATTATGTGGCTGGCCTGCCTCGGCCTGACACAACTCCCTTTAGTTTTTCTCCAGTGACACCGAGTGAGATCAAGAAAATTGTCCTTTCCATCAAGTCCAACGTAGTGGGATACGATGGCATAAGCCGTCGTATGATCACCATTATCCTTGATCACCTCACCTTTCCTATATCGCACATCGTCAACTTTTCACTAGCCAGTGGTACCTTCCCTTCCTTGTGACGTTAAGTATTTGTAATCCCATTGCCTAAAATCCAGAGTCCTTCTCTCCCAAAACACTATCGTCCCATCTCTATACTTCCCTTCCTATCCAAAGTGCTAGAAGCTAGTGTGCATAAGCAACTATCCAGTTTTGTACATCAAAACAAGCTTTTGAGTCCTTTGCAATCTGGCTTCAGACCTAGCTATAGCACTACCTCCGCCCTCCTTAAAGTGACTGGTGATATTAGGGTGGGTATGGAGGAGACTAAGGTCACTGTGTTGGCCTTGGTTGACTTCTCGAACGCCTTTAATACCGTTAGTCACAACATCCTTCTATCAATCCTTTCCCATCTTCTGATCTCGCCTGGTTCACTGGAATGGTTCTCAACGTATCTTCAGGGATGACAGCAGGCGGTCCTCGTTGTTGAAATTTCATCAAGTTGGCGTGATCTTAGCTCTGGTGTCCCTCAAGGTGGCATACCCTCTCCTTTACTTTTCTCTATTTTTATTAACCTCTTGACCCCTAGACTTCAATGTTCGTATCATCTTTACGCCGACGACTTGCCGCTGTATTCCCAGGCGAGAGTGGATAACGTGGCTTTGGCGATAGCAGAGGTGAACAGAGATTTGGACACGATTTTGGCATGGTCCAAAGATTTCGGCCTTGATGTCAATCCTGCCAAATGTCAAGCCATAATCGTAGGCAGTCAATGCATGATACGCAGACTAGACTTAACAACCCTGCCTCCGGTTACGTGGGCTAATAATTCCGTTTAGTCCTGTCGTATAAGACCTAGGATTGCATATTGATTCCACTCTCGACTGGCAAGCCCAGGTTACTAGTGTTAGTCAGAGAGTCACCGGTACTCTCCGCGCCTTATATCGCCTCAAGAATTTTCTGCCTCCCAAAACCAAGACAATGCTTGTGCAGACCTTAATCTTTCCCTTAATTGACTGTGGTGATATGTGCTATTATGACCTGAATGCAGAACATCTCAACAAATATGACCGACTTCTAAATAACTGCATTCGATTCATTTATAATCTTCGCAAGTATGATCACGTATCTGCTTTTTATACGCTCTTCAGACGTTTCCCCCAGTGGATAAGAGTAAACTTAAAAGAACGTGTTCCAAGAGACTTTTCCAACACTAATATTTAGTTTAGATAGATAGTGTAGAAAGATTTTAAGAAGATTTTGTTCCAAATAACAAAAAAAAACTATTTTCTCTTATATGAAACTTTTAAGTCCTTTTGTCCGGCGCGAGAATCAAACCTACTATACTCTATAGTGATGAGTTAACCATTTAATCTCTGCACCTTACTTGTTTGTGTAGGTATGTGTTGATTAATTTCCCTGGAGCCTAAAAGTATATTAACGGTCGAGAGGACTTAGACTTAACACAAATAAATAATGAACGACTAATCTATTGTAACGTTTATGTAAAGCTCATTTGCCATTTTTTGATCAGTGAAAGGAGACTCGCCAACTCGATTCGAGAATTTCTACACCCTTATAAATAAAGCAGCGATTTCGTTTGGACAATTTTTCGCCCGTGCATTTATTTAAACAATAAATAACCCTTCTTGTTTTATGTTTATACGTATGCAAATAAATTCAAACTATTCGAAAACAAAAAGCAAACGACCAGTAAAACGTTCAAAGTGCTATAATTTTATGCAATTAATCAACGGTCCTTACACCTATCTAATAAGATTTGTAACTCCTTATAATCAGGTACCAAGGTACGTTTTTCTATTAAGAAATTTCTAAGAAACAATAAAAACTCTGGTTTGACACACCTTGTACCTAACTGGGCGAGTCTTTTGTTAGTACAATTACGAACCTACTCATCACCGTTTTATAATAAATCCATAGTTCAACCTTCTCTTATATCCACTAAGTAAAGTAATTAAAGTCAAGCAAACTAAATTGACTTTAATGGCAAGTAAACATTAAAAATTGAATATTGCTTTAAGATCAAAAAACTTGCTTACTTTAAAAAACCTAAGTAATTGTGCGATATTATTTTTTTCATTTTAAAAGGCACTTAAAATAAATTAGACTACATAACAAATATATTAATCTTAGCATTTTATTACTCTTTAAAAGCATTTATCAGTAATTGTTGAAAAGATGTTAAGAGCTGGTTTCTTAACTCTTCGATATGACCTGATGAAATGATTTTAAATATAAAGATTCATTACTTACTGAATACCTAACTGAGTCCAGTAGATATTACTAAAGTCATAGTTAAAGTTGGTCGCGGGTTTTCCGCACTTAGCCAATTATTTGGGCCACTGTGCGTAAGTGGCGACTTGATTGACGCCGACTACTCATACCACCTTAGCTCCTTCCAGAAAGCCATTAGTTGGTTGGTGTCGTTCAAAGCCTTACACATGGTTCTGGGGTTGTTCAGCAGCTTTGCCCGTTGATCGCGCACACTTGTGCAGTGCAGAATGACGTGAGCGGGTGTTTCTTCAGTTGCCATATAGCCCCTGCACAGTGGGCTAATAAAGTCATAACATCATTTTATCCATCAGTTATGCCTATTGAGAATTAAAAGAAACAGCGTAACAAAACCTGATTTACGGAATACATGCATTACTGCTTACCAAAAAACGTCGTTTAAACTATACTTGTGTATTTCTCAGAATTACCTCGAAGAAAAATGACTCATCAAACTCATTATTGTTTAAAGCATTAGTTAATTATACACTCAAAATTTAAACTCTAAAAGTACATTATAAGAATTATATAAAGTTTTGAATGAATTGAAAAAGTTTCACTGGGTACTTATTAAAATAATTTAAATGCTGCGCTCATTAAAAAGAAAAGGTATCGGAGTTCGATAAAAGTTTTCTTCAGTATGACAGGGAGTTTGCTAATAAAAGCTCTTTGTTTATATTTGTTTAGCAACCTTTGGTAACAGGTTGAATAAAGCAGACCAAAGCATCGATCGATGTCATTCAATATTTCTTTTAGTTTGAGACCTATATTTACGAAGTGAAGGAAAACATCAACAATAGTGTGATTGTTCTTTGGAGGAGCTTTAGACAAAATGAAAAAAAAAACAGGACGTTTAACACTTTTGAGTTATAATTTCATTGTGGTGGTTAACATAATTAAGACTTTTGTATCTACATTTTAGTACAGACAATGCTTCAAGGCTTTCCTAGACTGAAAATAATTTTAGCCTACAACGAAATACATGTAATTATGGGTTTTCCCCCGGCGACGTTTCATATAAACTACAGGTCTATTATGTTGATAATGAGTCAACTGACATTAATAAAACTAAGTAGACACGTTTAAACAACCTTATACTTTGTATACCGCCAAAGGCTTAGGCGCTGTCTGTACTCATTATCTTGAACTGCTTTTGGTCTATGACATTACCGAAATTCCCAAAAATAAAACAGCTGTTTCATAAGTTTCATCATCATCATATTTTCAGCGTAATTCTGGCTACATCCAATACTTACAGCCCGGAGTCCGCTTTCTGGTCTTACTAATTTTGACAGAATATTTGCTTCGCCACAGAGCCACTGGCGTCTGACTGTTGTAACTTTTGGGTGGCGATATTCCATGGTCTGGGTTAGTGCTAGTATCTTCCAGAGTACTGACTGCTTATTAACACTACAAATACTGTACGTGCTACGATCACTCCCTTAGTGGCCCCTACTAATGTTACTTTTTTATCATAATTCGAAAGTATATGTGGATCTGAGTGGATACAATTTTTGCATTTTTTGTCACTTATGCCATAACTATGCAGAAAATCAACTTGATAGAACATTTCATTCCTTTACTTTACTCGGCATTAGTATGCGTATCAGTAGGTAATGAGTATAAATCAATGCCGGTAACTATTGCATGAATGTCAGACTTTTTTCAGTGACTAGCAAGAAGAGTAAAATGTCTCACGTTGTTAAAAATTTATGTGTGATCTCTATTAATCTCTTTTGTTGACTAATTTGTACAATTAGGTGGCTTTAAAATATACTTTGCAGACTTGCGAAAAGTTGAGTTTATAAGATTGTGTGTGGTGTTGTACTATTTTTTTTTTGTTTCTCAGTCTGTCAGACAAAAGCAAAATAATATAGTTAAATAAACTATTATAAGTCAATAAAACATATTTACTGAACATACGAAATCGGAGTAAGGGTTTTTGATAAAATGGTAGAATAGGTACGAAAGAATATCGCGATCAGTTGAAAAATAGCCAACGCGCTCACTTCGATAAGACAGAGACATTCGACCGATGACGTCACGTCTATGACGTAGTAAATACACCCGAGTGGATTTAAGCCCCGTTTGAGCACAAGACTCGTTTAGATTAGACTCTCGGGATATTAATTGTGATGCACAGATTTGCATTTGTTATGAATTGTATATATTTAGGTAATAAATACTTTGGTTGGTCAAGTTGGTCTAGCGAATAGTGTAAAGACTCCGTGAGTTCTATTCTCGAAGGAAAAATCTTTATGTGGCAAAATGAGGATAATCATATGTTGCTGGATGTTATTTGGCTGGTGTACTAATCATAAGGTTAGACAACGCGACAATTCTTCTTTTTTATTACTATTCTTCGTGTGTGTTAGAGATCTGGTGATGCAGTTTTCAGACCGCGCAAGGTCCTTCGAGATGGATCCTTCTCATGATTTTTGTCCTATGTGATAAGAACAAGACTGATAATTTGACCTGCTCTCAGAATTACGGAGGACACAATGCTACACAGCATGTAGTGGGTTCGATACTAGTATGATACAAAAATAAGTTTAAAAATATACTATAACCCGACTACCAAAAAAGGAGGCCTAAATAGGACGAAACAAGAAAATAGCTCATTCAGATATAAATCCAGAAAAGCATAAGTACAAAAATGCTTAAGCTAGAGACGTGATCGCACCTAATTATGTACTAGTGCACATGTAGTTAGTTACCTACCGTGTTTGTTTAATGCAGGTAAGTATTCCTGCCACCCCCATTTCATAGATACATAGACTCACGCCTGTTTCCCGGAGGGGTAGGCAGAGACTACGGAACGCCATTTGCAACGATCCTGACATATCTCTCTTGCTTCATTCACTCCCATCAGATTCCTCATGCATGCTCTTCTATTCAGGGTACTTCTCACCTGTCCTGTTTTTAGGATGTCTCCAATCTGGTCAGAGAACGTCCGCCTAGGTGTTCCCCTTCGTCCTGTCCCTTCCAAACTTGCCTTATATATCTGCTTGGTCAGTCTTTTGTCATCCATCCTCTCCACGTGCCCAAACCATCTTAACATACCTTTCTCGATGCTTGTCACTACATCTTCTTTTACCCCACAACACTCTCTTATCACACAATTCTTTACTCTGTCAGTCAGCGAGACACCACACATACTTCTCAGTGCTCTCATTTCTACAGCATTTATTCTACTTTCATGACTCTTCTGCCATACCCAATTATCACTACCATACATAAGAGTAGGTATTAACACCCCTTTATGCACAGCCAAACGTGCCTTTTTGGACACGTTTTGGCTATTCATAAACGCCTTCAGAGCTCCATTCACTCTATTACCTGCATTAACTCTTCTTTCAATATCTTCTACATTCTTACCGTCTCTTGTAAACAGCGTACCTAAATATACAAACTCATTCACTTGCTCCACTCGCTGTCCATCGATCATAACATTACAAGGCGTAACGCATTCCTCCTTTTCAAAAACCATAACTTTCGTTTTACTTACATTCACTTTCATTCCTTTCCTCTCTAACGCACCATGCATGATTGTTACCATCTCCATTTCATTTCATCCCAATATATTGCTAAGGATACAAAAACCCGAACTGGACAAAAGAAACTCTAAACTAAAGCATCCAAATAATATTTCGCACGTAGTAACCCTAACAAATCTCAAGACTACAATTTACTTCTTCTCATAATCTTTATCGACTATTAAAGTAACAGATTGACCTTTTAGCCTGCTCTTTCATTCTCCAGACACGTACTTGGATTTCATTTCTTATTTAAACCACAATCTTAGCCCTGAATTCGTTCGAAACTTTCAGACTTATATGGAATAGCCCAATTTATTGTTATTCTACTTCGCAAGTACGAGGCGTTGTTTGCGCGTTGTAAGTTTGAAAAAAGTGTGATTAAGCGAGTTGAGTAAGTTATAAATTGACATAAATCTTTCGAACTCTAGAAGTTTGGATGAATAAATCTTGGCACTGTTTTCGGGTTATAATTTGACAGTGTCTTTGTGTTATTGATTTCGTTTCAATGTAAAGTGAAAATGAAAATATTATCAAATTTTAGATACAACGGCTTACAGGCACTGAGATTTAATAGAGCATCATCATTCCACTACAGGTGACGGCTTAGCTGTGTGTATCCTAACATTATCGAATTCCATATCAAACGGTTACCATGTACCATAAAGCGGATCACAGCATAGTATTAGGTACAATAGCAGCAAAACATTTGTTACTGATCAAATGATCAACACCCGTTGTCTTTGTGATTGCATAGTTCCTTCATCACATTTTGACCACTGCCAGTCTTCGTAAACAATATCTGAACACGATTATATGGAACACCGAAAAGCTGGCTTAGTAGTTACCACACGCTTTGCGGACAAAACATGCGGTTAAACATCTAATGAACACACCACGTGTATCGGCTTCATTATCAACGAAGCTGGGATAACCTAGTGGAGCGACTGACAGACTGTTACAAACAGTGTCTCGGATTCGAGTCCACTGCGTGCACTTGCGCTTGCTTAATGGTGAAGGCTAGGTCCAGTGGATAACGTATGCGTCTGCTGAACGGAGATCTCGGCTTCGAATCCCGCGTCGGGCAAAAAAGTTAGTGATTTTTCCGAATTCCCAGTAGCAGCACGAAGACTGGTGATGTGCCTGGTAACGGCAATAGGCTTGAACTGAACTTGATAAACTTGAGCGTCTCCAAAACTTTTGTATCAGATTCATATTTGGATTACGTAAATATGATCATGTATCAGAATTTCGTAGCAAACTCAAGTGGCTCCCAATTCGTCTTCGCAGGACATTCTTACATTACTGTATAATATCCTTTTCAACCCGAACACCCCTTCGTATCTCAAAGAACGTTTTAAGTTCATTCATGACACACATGCAAAGTTTCTGAGGTCGTCTAAGGATCTGAGGCTGCAGATGCCAACACATTCCACAAATTTTTATGACAAATCCTTTACTGTGCAAGCAGTACGCTTGTGGAATGCGTTGCCGATAGAAATTAGGCAAGCAAACTCGCTTGGCATATTCAAAAGCGCCATAAAACAGCATTACTTGGCTATGTAACTGAATTTTTATATTCTATTTAGTTCAATGTATCTATGTATTTTGTATAGCTATATGTATACTATATTTATTTATGTATTGATGTATTTATGTACTTATGTATTCATGTATTTATCTATTTATGTACTTGTGATATACTATTTTGATGTCCTTATGTATGTATACCTATATGGATCCTTACTTCATTTTATGACTACACCACTGTTTTTATTTATCTGATCTCTTCTAGTCCATCCCAAGGTTGCCTGGAAGAAATTGCTTATAGCGATAAGGCCGCCTATTGTACATTTGTAAAATTGTATAACATTATATGTAGCATTTGTATTCTATATGGTGTACAATAAAGAATTTTCTATCTATCTATCTAGGGTCGCCCTCTATTTCGTGGGATCTAAAAATTCACGGCGAAATGTAGGTGTAATATTACATCTCTGCCTACCCCTTCGGGGAAACAGGCGTAAGTCTATAAAAAAATGAAATAATATGCACATCACTTCAGAAAAAACAGTAGTGCGCGTTGTGAGTTTGAACCCGAGAACATCTGCGTAGCCATATTCTGTTAGTCTGTTAAAAATTAACAAACAGACAGAAGAGTTCTTATTCATAAAAATTATATAATTATATTCTTGTAGAAAACCGAAAGACACTTTACATAGGTATTTACAGTATCAACATAATAGGCAGTAGTCCTACATAACTTAGTACCACCTATTACTATTCGAAATGTAGTAAATGTTCGCCCAGTTTCAGGATTTACCTTATTCATGGGTAACAATACGGGCTGTAAATGTCGACCGCAACGACAACGGGATGTTACACTGCATCGAGGAAGTAATAAAATCTAACGTGATTGTCCACAGAGAATTGACGGGTTTTGTATCTGTGGGACGAAGTGGTTCCGTCATTCAATAGTCTGTATAAAGATTAACACAATTTTTTGTCCACCAATCAAAGAGACGCGCTATTTATTTCAATTGGATATTAGGTCCAATGAATTTTAGAGACTAAACGAACATAAAATCCTACATGTTCCTATAATTACTTTTACACATACAAGACCAGGACCAACGTTCGAGTTATGTTTGGTCCATGTTTTATTGAATGTTTAATTAGGCCAAAGACCAAAAGGTATTATTAGTACTTAAGTCGTCAGCCAAAATTGATAAAACTCACAAGTTTTTAAGAAAGAAAATTATTATTAATTTATTCTAGAATCTAGACGGTATCTGAAATTTAATCCAAGGTTCGTTAAACTGTCATAGCTTAGTAAACATGCGATATTTCGGGATGCGATATTTCGTTTCTTCTGAAGTGATTAATTTTACAAAAAGCTACGCAAAACAGGGATAAGCCATTGAACCACGAATGTACTTTGGTGTGGTATGTAGGCAGAGCGAAAATTGGGGACAATTGGTCATTCAGGCAGAATGTTCAAAGTACATTCTTGGTTCAATGGCTGATCCCTGTTTTGCGTAGCTTTTTGTAAAATTAATCACTTCAGAAGAAACGAAATATCGCATCCCATAATGACCGATATTTACATTAGAAGCGAGTAAATACTAAGTAATAAACCATGTTCTCATGGACCAGCATTTTATTTTCTTCCAAAAATTTGTAACGAGTAACTGAATATCATCACCATCATCATCATATCAGCCGAAAGACCTCCACCGGACCTAGATCTCCCCAAGGCTCTCCACATGGACCGATTCGGAGCCACCCGCATACATCCGGTACCCGCGATCCCAACAAGATCGTCAGTCTGTCTTGCGGGAGGCCTACCTCTGTTTCGACGTCCGGTGCGTGGCCGCCAGTCAAGAACCTTTCTGCACCAACATCAAACTAAATATAAATTCTAATTTTTTTTAAGAAAATAATATATTTTCCCTAAAAATAAGCTGAGCTATTCTACATCCAAACTATAGGTACAGACTACAAAAAATCTGAATGCTATTATTATTTGAATAGGAATATACCTGCCTAATACAAATAAAATAATACTTCCATTAGCTGTCGTAATTTTTGGTTCGTTTCAACGTGATTTAATTACCGTATAATTATGGCACAGCACAACTGCACATGAAAAGTCGTAAAGCAGTAATATCCACCAATATTCATAAAGCCAAACCCTGCAGCATAGTTTACGACCATAGACTGGCTCGTAATTTTTCATTAGGCTGAATATAATAAAATATTATCGCAACAATTTTTCTCAGCGATCATCGTGGTCGGGCTTATATTAAAGTTTAAGCGGATTAGCGCCTCAATAGTGTTTACTTTAATATTTTATAAAATGTTGTTTACTTAGACAGTTTAACGAACCTTGGATTAAATTTCAGATGCCATCTAGTTTATAGATCAAATTAGTAATCATTTTGTTCCTAATATACCTACTTGTAGATTTTATAGGTTTTGTCTGGCGACTTGAGCACAAATAATACCGTTGGACCTAATTGAACATTTAATAAACCATGGAACAAACTATAATTCGAAGTTTGTCATTATTATACGAAGATGCAGGCTTTTTATGTACAACTACAGGATTCCCGCACATTTTATTTGAATTTAACAGTTTCGGCCCAATCCCGTGGGAATCTCGGCAACTACTTCTTAGTCTACGGTCCCTTTGGAACATACATGTTACAGCTTCTTGCGCCCCATAGTTTTGGCAGTGCGGCCAAAAGTGTCCTTGTCTGTCATTCAGTAAGTAACGAAACAATTTTATATAATATACAGATTAATCTCTTTTTTGTTCTAGTTTGTTGGTTGTTTTATAATGTCTAATAAGTTTACAGCTTGTCGTTACCGCCAGGAGGAATGCATGAACGATGCATCGCTATCCAGCATTCAAAAACTACTCCACCGACTATTGAATGACAAAACCGCTTAGTTCCACGGATACAAAACCCGTCAATTCTCTGTGGATACTCGCGTTAGGTTTTATTACTTCCTCGATGCAGCGTAACATCCCGTTCGCGTTGTGATCGACATTGAGAGCCTGTATTGTTACCCATGAATAAGGTAAATCTTGAAACTGGGCGTACGTTTACTACTTTTCGAATAGTAATAGGTGGTGCTAAGTTATTTAGTAGTACCTATTATACTGTTATGTAGGTACCTATGTAAACTGTAAACGATTTTAATATGTAAACTGTTTATCGATTTTCATCTATAGACATCAAGTAAATTGTTCTGTGTATTTGTAAATTTTTTACAGGCTAACAATTAGCTACGCAGATGTTCTCGTGTTCAAATTCGCGCCATGTTTATTGACTATTTCGAAGTGATACAATACGAAGTTGTTAGTTATATCAAGCTAAACGACGAAGGAAAACATGCATCGTGAGGTAACTCAAATAGTTGCCTCAAAAGACATACGAAGTCAACCAATCCGCACTTGGCTGGCGAGGAAGATTAGAGCCTGGCCGTTTTCACGGCGAAAATTGCATAAATTAGAAATTAATATGATATACAGGGCTTATAATAATGTATTTGACGACGGAATACAATGTCATTAGGAAGGGTGCGCCAGAATAAATACTTTGCTTATTGCATGCGCTGCACCATATGTTAGAAAAGTGTTGACAGACTTCGCATTTGCCCTGACAGTAATTTGTTTACCGTTTTAACTTTTCTTGGCCGAGCTGTAATGTTCCCTATTACTGCGTGAACAAATGTCAATTACCCTCCTCTCGCCGTACCGGACAAAATGTCGCTCTTAACCGTAATTAACACTTAATAAATTACGTCGTTTATTCCGTAAAAGTGATTTTTATATTACGCAATCTTCCTAGAACATTTGGTTAATTTGGTGATAGTACTTATGGTATATTAATTTAGTTAAGGGGATGAGGGTTAGTTAAATTTTTGATGTAAGGTACCAGAAATGTGTAACCATGGTTACCACATGCAGCAACAGAAGATGATTGCTGAAATATGCTACTTAAGCATCTCGATTCTTTTATAATTTTTTCTACGTGATAACTTACTGAGTTAGTATTGATGTCAGCGTGAAATGAATTACTGGTATTTTTAGTTACGAAATGTTTGATTGACGCTTCTCCAACGTCAAAACTTTCAAAGTGTAAGTATGAATGGCTGCGAAAGTAATAATCTAGGTCCTTTTCAACTTCCTTATAAAATGCGAAGGGAAAATCAAATGAGAGTTACTTAGTTGAAAAATCATACCTACCCGATTTTTTTATATCGAGATAAAAATAAGTCTAAAACCGAAGGTCAAAAAGAAATTTTGCATATTTATACCCCGCTGGCCGGACGGGTTGGGATAGGGTTTGTTGTCGAGTATTTCATCTCTTTCCTAAGAATTCTTATTCCTTTTGATTCATGTACTTTCTAACTCACCTCATAAGTCATCCACGGAATGAAATGGTGTAGTGACAATTTGTATTCTTAATTTTGCACAATATTGAAACTCCCTGCATAAGTAATAATATACAAATTGTTTGTAAAAGTAAACGGTGTTCAAGTATTCTAATCACGTAGATATTATAAAATATCTCATCACACATCACACGGCACCTACGATGTATACGAGCTAAATTGCTGCGTCACGTTTTAAATTATAAAACTAACAATACAACATGAAGGTAACATGGCTGGTCTGTAACTATTCGTTAACAGATTTAATTGGTTAAGCAAGTTGATTGTTTTAGGTAATAATGTTTAGGCAGTGAAATGGTTTTTCAAGTACGAAAAATGTTTCTATTCGAAATATAGCGGAGATTAATGAAGTTCTGACACAGATGGTGTGTTTATTAAACACTATGGTATTTTATATACAAATTAATTCATATATTATGGTTTTGCCCGCAAACATACAAACAATACCTTTATGCTCCAGTATAGTTACTCAAGACTAGCTGACTGCAGTTGTCATAACGTGAAGGTGCTATGCAAACACAAAGACACCTACCATTGGTCTTTTATAAGGCACCAATAAGGCAGGTAAAGATATACAATGCAACGACACACTTAATAGTAACTAATTCTTATGGAAATCTTAAATGTTCGGATACGCACAGCTAAGCTATCGCCTGCTGAAAAATGAGTGCTCTATTTAAGCCTCGACGCCTGTAAACCTTGACATTAACAGAACTGTTAATGTATATCTTATAAATATACATTGAAACGAAATCAATAACACAAAGAAACCGTCAGTTGCAAGATTTATTTATCCAAACTTCTACAGTTTGAAAGATTTATGTCAATTTATAACTTACGCAACTCGCTTAATAACACTTTTTTCAAACATAAGTACAACGCGCAAACGATGCCTCGTACGTTCGAAGTAGAATAACAATAAATTGGGCTATTCCATATAAGTCTGAAAGTTTCGAACGAATTCAGGCCTAAGATAGAGGTTAAAAAGGAAAAGAAATCCAAGTACGTATCTGGAGAATGAAAGAGCATGCAAAAAGGTCAATCTGTTACTTTAATAGTCGATAAAGGTTATGAGAAGAAGTAAATTGTAGTCTTGACAATTGTTAGGGTTACTACGTGTGAAATATCATTCGGATGTTTAGAATTTCTTTTGCCCAGTTCGGGTTTGTGTATCTTTAAAAATATATTGGGATTAAATATTTATATTTGCGAATTGTTGCTGTAGTAACGTAATTATTACTTATGTTCTGACTTTGTAATCCTCATCATCATATCAACTGCAAGACGTCTATAACTGTTAGAAATAGGCCTCCCCCAAGGCTCTCCACATAGACCAATCTTGGGCCAGCCGCATCCATGACTTTCTAATATTTGGAAGCAAATTTCGTATTAATGTATTGAAATGAATAACAACATATTTTTGATAGTGTCTCAACCAGGTCTAAATGAAAAGAAATACATATGTTTTTTAAAAAGGTACATCATGCCCATATTGCTTATTATCTGTTTCACACTTAAACTTATGAAGAGACCTATAGAAATCTTGCTCCGTATGAAGATCAACGTCAATACTTGGTGCTAATGCCCTCTCAAACCTTTACACCATACCTGTAGTCTCTTACTGAATATCAATTACATAGAGGTCTACGATAAATAATATCTATATTTCTGGCAAGAACATTAACAAGAATCAAATAACTCGTATTGCGTAGACGTATACACACAGTTCGCTAGTCCGCGCTCGCATCCTGTGTTTTAATTGAGATTCGGATAAAAACAGACCGGAGCTATGCACGTCATTTAACATCTACAACCTCGGGGCTCACAGTCCTTTATAAACATAGACGTGTATCGCGAACCCTAGGAACAGGACAAAAGCAAAGAGAACTAGAAAATTAATGAGATAGAAAGGCAAACCTACGTAGCAGAGCGAATTTCAAAATAAAAAAATATTGAAAAAAAATTAATAAGTAATTTAGATTCAACGGGTCGAGCGGGAAATTGTTGAGTGAACAAAATATTATGAGTGGATGTTCTGGACTTTGTTTCGTTCGTCGCGGGAAGTAATGATGGGGTTGTGTCGACGGGTTCGGTAGATGCAATTCGATTACTTTTGTTTATAATAGGTTGTAAATTAATGATTATTTTTTGATTTTATATCACTAGGGAGCTGTCAATTAATTATGGTAAGGGTACTAATGTATAATTCTCCTTTTCAGCTTGGCGATTATAAATATAGGTGTAGTCGGTTCCTTTGTATACACTTATATTCCTGTTCAACTTTTTCCATTTTGCTCGGTCCTCTATATCATATTCATATTATACCAAACTATGCATTTAATGGTCGCTTAATAACTGTCAACAAGATATTATATGGGTTTGTGTTTCCAGTTTTATCGTGGGTCCTGTAGCTAAAAGTAGCTCTTTCTTTTATAATAAAATTGCTTTTGCTTCTAATATATAAGTTATAAAAGCCAAATACAAAAATAATGAAACTGCGAATATCGTATGAATAAAACGATGAACTATACCAATAAAAGTCTCATAAAATTATAATTCATAGCATTTGTGCCTGTCAATTGTAACAATTATAATTTTTGATTTTAAATTTGTCTTCGAGGAGTTGTTAGAGCCTTCTGTGGAATAATCGGGGCGCCGCTAATCTGATTTCGTTTTGATCATTCGGCGAAGCTATTGGAATAAAAATTTAGATAGTCCGCTAAAGCCAACACAGAGAAAAATAAATTCTAGAATTTTCTGCTCCAGAGGCTGATCAGATTTTGAACTTTACACGGGTACAAAATTTTTGGAGAATGTTAATGTCTAAAATTGCATCGTTGCATCTGTCTAAATGCTGTAGATACCTCATATTTATTTATTTGTTTAGATTTACTGTTTTGTAAACATATTTATTGTCTACTAGCTGACCCAGCGACTTTCGTACCGCCATATATGTATTATACATATAAACCTTCCTCTTAAATAATTCTATCTATTAAAAAAAACCGCATTAAATCTGTTGCGTAGTTTATAAGATTTAAGCATACATAGGGACAGACAGACAGAAGACAGACTTTGTTTTATACTATGTAGTGATGATTGTGTAGCGCGCACAAAAAAAGAAAAAGCGGACAAAAGGCAATTTCACACTGCATGAATAATATCCAGCAACATATCCTTGTATTCGTCACACAACGGCTTGCTTTTGGAAATCGAATCCCAAGTCTTAAAACTTACAACTAGACCCAAGAAATCATTTATTATATAAACATATACAACTCGTAACAAATGCAAATCTGTGCATCAAAACTAATATCATGAAAGTGTAATCTAAACAAGGCATATGCTCAAACGGGGCTCAAACCCACCCGGGTGTATTTACTACGTCATAGTCGTGACGTCATCGGTCGAATGTCTCTGTCTTATCGAAGTAAGCCCGATGGCCATTTTTCAACTGCTCGCGATATTCCTTGATACCTGTTCAACCATTTTCATCATAAACCCCTACTCTGTTTTCGATACGGATTTGATATATTCAGTGAATATGTTTTATTAACTAATTATAATTTATTCTGGGTTATTAGGTATTCTGTCAGACAGACTGAGAATTTCATAGTACTGAGCAGCTAAATATAATTCTTTTAGGTGCTTATTATGCAATTAATGAAGATCATGAGTTTTCCTGTTATAGGTGTCTACATACATATTATTATCAAGATTCGAAAACACTTCCTGCAGTCTGAAAAAATAAGGATATTTTAATGCCATCTGTCTATTACTATAAATAATGGAACAATCAGCCGAGTGGATATACCAACAGACTGCCATGCAGAGGGTATCAGGTTCGAATCCACGGCGCGCACCAATGACTTTTCGGAATTATGTGCGTATTGAATGTTAATTATCGCTTGTCCCGTGCCTCGGAGAGCACGTTAAGCCGTCGGTCCCGGTTGTCATGAAGATCTTTGACAATCGTTACAGGGCGTCAGTACCTTCTAACATAAACTGACACTAGTCTAAACCATGGAATATCGCTATCCCTTCGGGTTGCGGAGGTCAGACAGGCAGTCGCTCCGTGGAAAAGTTAATATTCAGCCAAATCCGGTTAGACTAGTAAGCGGACCCCAGATTGAAACTGGGATAACGCTAAGAGAAAGAAGAATTGAACAATCATAAAAACTCCTTTGTAAATTTCTGGCTTTTCTTTTTGGGGATTCAAAATAGTTTAAGTGTTTATGGTTGTTTTCATATTTATACGTAATTATACACACATATCACTTTGTAAACTATGATATCGTAACCTATAACATATCTACAGATTTACATAATTACTTTCGAGTTATAATAAAAAAGAAGTAACATTAGTAAGAGACACTGTGACTACTGAGAGAGTGATCGTAGCACGTACAGTTGTGGCAGCTTTTCTTACTTAAGGTACCAGAAGTTAAGCTATTACAACTTTATAATTATAACCATGAACGCGTATACAATAAAGGCCTGAATGCCATTAAAGGCCCAGCTTCTTTCAGCGTCTCAAAACTTGATAGACAATATGTTTCGCTTATATATTTTATCGATAGGACTCGAAGGTCGAATATTGTCACAAGTTTACTTTGTCGTGAATATTCTGTCACTTTCTGATAGTGGAATTTATTGTCATTTAACCTTTTTACTACTGTTTAGTACTTCAATACTGCTAGGCCATAGCCAACACTTTGGCTTAATTATATTAATATATTAATCTCAAACAGCTATAGTAAAGAGATTAACAGACTGCTACGCAGAAGGTTCCGGGGTAGTGTAACGGCTACTGACGCTACAAATTATATACAAGGCGCAGTATTGTGTAAGCGAAGCTCGCAGTCGCCTCCCAACACTCGCACAGTCACGTCGTATTTATACACTGTATTTATGATCATTATGTGGTACCACAGTAAAATATATATTTCTGTTCTATGGATTATTTCGATAATAAATAATAAATTAGACTGCTATAAACAAAGTACTATAAAAAAAGTATCTCCACGACCAAGCAAGGCGGTTGAAACGTCAGAGAATAACAGAGGTATTTATTACCTTTAAATACGTTAATTATTGCGACTAAGAACCACTAAATAATATTGAATGATACTATAAACGACTCTCAATTGGATAATCCTTTTTCACCTTTCCCGAATTGTTATTCATGTCTTATTTTACTTTCCGACCCGTTAGATACATTTCTATAAACTGTAGTTTGTATGCTCTCTCCTTATGGCGTTGTAAACTTTGTAGCCTTTGCTGTAACCATGTAAATGGGAACATTAATATTGGCACGTTAAACAAGACCGTGTGGCCTAATGGATAAGGCGTCGGACTTCGGATCCGAAGATTGCAGGTTCGAGTCCTGTCACGGTCGGTAACACCGTAGCTTACTTTTTGTATTAATATGTTTTTTAATACAAAATCCGAAGTCGTGACTCTATATTAATATTGTAAACTGTTAAGTAAGGTAATCCTTACAAAACTAATATGGATATTGAATGAATAATTTCAACTTTACACATGTGCATGTATTTTTGAAATGTAAAAGTAAATATATTTCTTTACAGCCAAACAATTATACCGCGATAAAATCCGCAAACTATAGTTCAATTTTAACAGATAGCTACACAAATAAAACCAGTCCGAACTCCAAATTAATAGATGCCGTATTAAAACCTTGTACCAAAATTAGCCTTCACAAGTAAGGACTTACACTAAGCATATTTACAATCTTGTATCCATGAATAATTTAAGATCGTAATATGTAGAATGAGATACATACGTTTGTAAGTGTTCGGAATACAATCTGAACCTCTCCCTATGTAATCCTTTGGTTCACCACCTCAAATCTAAATTAGATAATCCATGTCGATGATTTTGCATAGGTGATGCTGAGTTACCATTAAAAGGCAGCGATAGCCTAGAGGAGATACCAACAGACTGCCATGCAGAGGGTGTCGGGTTCGAATCCACGGCGCGCACCAATGACTTTTCGGAGTTATGTGCGTATTAAATTATTAATTATCGCTTGTCCCCTGCCTCGGAGAGCACGTTAAGCCGTCGGTTCCGGTTGTCATGAAGATCTTTGACAGTCGTTACAGGGCGTCAGTACCTTCTTAATAAACTGACACTAGTCTAAACCATGGAATATCGCTGTCCCTTCGGGTTGCAGAGGTCGGATAGGCAGTCGCTCTGTGGAAAAGCTAATATTCAGCCAAATCCGGTAAGACTAGGAAGCGGACCCCAGATTGAAACTGGGATAACGCTAAGAGGATGATGATGCTGAGTTACCATATCTTTACGTTGCTTAGTTTTTGAAGGTCAAACGCGTGATTTGTTCCGTTTGTGTTTGAAGGTCATGTTGACTTCCCGATATAAGTATTTATATGTATTTATGAGAATACTTCAGTAACACATTTAATCATCAAATGAAAGCATTACCTGTGTTTATAAAATTCTTGCGTTACTGTCTGAATGACACACAACGCACAGCCGAAGCTCCTGGGCACAAGAAGGTGACATTTGGCATATATATTTCTTAAACTGCCTCCGTGGTCCAGTGGATAGCGTTTACGACTGCTGATCGGAGGTCCCGGGTTCGATTCCTGGATCGGGAAAAAGTGTTACTGGGTTTTTCCGAAGTTTTTTTCTCATTAGCAGCACGGAGTCTGGTGATGTGCCCGGTAACGGCAATAGGCTCGCCCTCTATTACGTGGGACCTAAAAATTCATGGCAAATTGTGGGTGTAATATTACACCTTCGGGGATACAGGCGTGAAACTATAAATAAAAATAAAAAATCTTAGGGAGTGTAGGGGAGCACTGAAATAGGATTCTTGCAAATTCCTTAAATCCCTTAGGGGTAAAACAATCACGGATAGAGCCGTGGATGAAGTCTAGTTAAGAATATGAAACGTTTATTGTGATTGTGACTGCAAGAGTTTTAGCTCTTTATTTATGAATATAATATTATTACAAGTTATGCAATACCTACAATAAAACATTTTGATCTTTTTCTTATAACATTTCCCGATCCTATGCCGTAATAAGAACTGGCGGTATCCACACCATGCCATATTTAGTCGTAAATGTTACACAAACGTATGAACATTAAGTATTATTTCACTCCGGCCGCCATTTTAATCATCGCGTCGGGGTCAACCGGAATTTAAATTCTAAAGCAACTCAACTTATATTTTTATTTTGGCAACGAATTCTTTCAGAGTGCTTGCTAGCTGGCTTTCGGTGACAGCGCAAAATTAAATCCCATTCGGGGGGTAGCACTTATTAATATCTGCCCGAAAAACTGCTCTTTTAGGGCATAATGGGTAATCTCGGGTAAGCGGAGCGGACATGCGTGGACGGGTCGTGAGAGACAAGCGATTTGAAGAAGTAAATGGTCCGTTGGCTTCCATATCTTGTCGCCTAGGTAAAGTTGAAAAAGAAGGGTTATATTTTCAGCAGTTTATGCATAGATATGGTGTGTATTTTAAGTTAGGCATTGTTTATGTATTTGTATCTGTTTGATATCCATTTAGGTACCTATGTATTTAAATCAAAAAATATCGGTAAAATGCGTTTGTTTCTTAAGTCGCGCTGTAAAATATTAATCATTTATTAGATAAGGTAGCTATTTGTTCAATTTCGGTTGGTAAAAATGATGCCTGAAATGAATTATTTTGGTATGAAAATGTGACTTTTACACACATATTTATACATGAGTACTACTGACTATTCATTTGGTTCGACTGGCAAAGAATACATTTTATTCAAATTACTATAGAATATCATAAAGATGATAGTGCGCCATTAGATACGATGAGTATAGTCTTGATCGTAAAAAATACTTTTATGAATTATCGTGACTTTTATGAATGATAATATAAAACTTGACAAATAGCCTCTAGTGTATTCCCCAAGTCTAAGAGCGGCTTAGATGGATATGATTAATAATTGAACAGCTTGTTAAAATAGCGATTAGCGAGAGTAATATTTTACTTTACCTAATATTTTTGGACTCCCTGAGAGCTGGGTTTTTGGTTGGCAGAATTTATATTGCGAAGGGCATTGGCCTTTGCTATGACGCATGTAGAAGCCTGAAGGCCTCCGACATGGCCTAACGATTCTTACCCTGAGACAAGAACTGTGACCGATAGCTTTACGTGCCCTCCGAAGCACGATAGCGCTCAGATGTAAATGCCACACTTGGTCACCCATCCAAGTGGCGACCTGTGCAAGCGTTGCTTAACTTTGCCGATCTGTTACGAACCACAAGCCAAGTGTCGCTATGAGCGCTCGCTAATAGTGAATGGTATAATATATATAATAGTAATAAGTATATTGTTTTGTAATACGTGACTGAATTATCATGGAGGTTAAATATCTATGTTAAAGCTTATCTTTGAGTCTAGATGCTCCATGCTTATCAGTTCACTTACGGCTAATATATTATTGTGTATGATCAAATTACATATTTTGTTTATTGTTGGATGCGGGCGGCTAAAGATCGGTCTAAGTGGAGAGGCTTTAGAGAGACCGATGTCCAGCAATGTCTTTCAGTTGATATTATGATGACATGTTGTGATCGGTTTTTACGAACCACCAAATATATTTGAATTTAAACGTTTTTGTTTCTTTCCAGTAATTATGAATAGTTTTGTGTGATTTAAGTTGTCTTTTTTTTGCAATTAGCCTTTATTTCGGCAACGTCCCTAAATATTTGCCAATCAAATAACCTTCTCACAGTAAAACCAATGACACTAGAAATAAATCAACATTGTATCCAATCTTTTCCATAAACCAAACCGCACCTTCGGAGCAATATCCTCAACGCTTGTTTACACTTGCTCGCTCCTGTTACTTACGCACCGCACACGTTAATATTAAACGTTGTATTATTAAATTAATTCCCGGATGTCGTCATCGGGACGTGTAATACGGGAACAGATAATATTATCCGTTGTTTACAGGCGTCGTAACTGCTTTGCTGTAAGCGAGTTAACACTGGTAAATACGAATGGTTGACGTATTTGCGCGCTATGGTAGCGTTTGTATTTAGGTTTTGTCTATTTTCGGATTGCTTGAGGAATGATTTTAATTTGTTTCCAAAACAAGATATGTTTTTGGATATCCCACATTGAACGTCGTAGCAGACAACAATATTTGTTTTGATAATAATTTATGACCATGTATAAAGTTTATTACAACAACACTTTTAAATTAAAGTAATTCCCAGGGAAGAGGACGTATCATCGCCTTTTCTTCCCCCCGCCCCATTCTCATTCTTTCTCTCCTTTCACATATAGAAAAGTAAGAGTTTCTTAGTTCTAAAGCACTGAGTTTCCGTTCACTCGCTGACCGATACGCAACAGTAGTAACATTGTTACTTTACATTAATCTTCAGTTCGACACTTCGACGCGCTGGTTTCGCGTGAACTTATTCGCTCCGTAACCAGCTATACTTACAGAGAAAATGCTTGCAATTATGTGTAACTTTAAGTCGAATTGGCGTAGCGACAGTTACAGTTATGTTCATCATCCTTCTAGCGTTATTCCATTTGTTACCCGGGCTCCGCTTATCGACTAGTAAACGGATTTGACAGAATGTTAGCTTTTCTTCCGAGTTATATTGCGCTGGCCTAATGTTGCGTCCACTAAAATGTTGTAAAACCTTAGTGTCGCTATCCCCACTCGTCTAGTCCGTCATGTGTTAGTCACAGCCGGACTGCGTGTTAATCGATGATGAAGCTCCATAAGTTACTTTGTGTATTGGAACGAAGTTCCTTATCGCGCGTTGCGAAAGGGGGCTCGTCGGAAAAAATTAAGAAGAAAAGTTGTAACGAAACTTTTTGCTATAGTAAGCTATTGTAAGCCGTGCGGCGTGCGCATGTTTCTCTGTCTGTCTCTCTCTCTCTCTCTCTCTCTCTCTTTCTCTCTTATAGAAAGCAAGCATCATGTTCATGCTTTTTGATCAAGAAAATGACATCCATTTGGGAATCCAAGAAGGCGGATGGGACATTTTTAAGAATATTAATATGGGTATCATTTTCGGGGTTTTTATGGATTCTGGTCACGAAAATGACATCTATTTGGGAATCCAAGATAGCGGACGGGACATTTTTAATAAAATTAATATGAGTATAATTTTCGGAGTAATCATGCATTCTGATAACGTAAATGACATTTATTTGTGGATCCAAGATGGCGAACGGGTCATTTTTTGTAAAACTAACAATTATTACTAAAATTTAGCCTACTGATTAAGTTTATATTACATTATATTTGTTGATAATAAAAAAATATTATTATATAACTTAAAAAAAAAAAAAAAAATATTACAATTCCTTCACTAATTATTCGAAAGGAACTTCTTCCATCCGGGTGTCCTTTGACACCTCTCAAGCAGTTTTTTGTTCTATTAAATTACTCATTTATTATATTGCTTTGTTGCTTATACGGTTCATATACATGTAGGCTTTGACTTTTTGTTGCTAAATTCACGTACGGTTAAACACGTGCGAGATTAGAATAATAATTTAGGGCTGGCATTTTTGACTAATCGACAAAATATTAAATAAAATAAAGTATAAATGTTCGGACGTCTTTGTAGGAGCAAGTGTTAGTGCAGATCGATCGAGAAATCAGTACTGAGATGGACCCACAGCATCCTTCGCAGTGTATGCTGAATGTTGGCCTAATTTGTAGCACGCGCCGTACAATACCCATAGGTTGTAACTTGTGTGAATTTTAATTTTGGTGTATGAGATACTCATAATCTGCATTACTATTATCAATATTGTAATTGTATTGTATAGGTGGTAGAGCACATGGTTACTTACACGCCGGTAAATGACAGTACACGTCACCGGAAGTGACGTTTATGACGTCTGTCTGTCAACGGCGTCAACCCGTTGCTTTGTTTGGGTCACAGTCATTTGGATTGCGTGATAGTGTGACGTGTCTCTTTAGAGTAAGGTTTTAATTTTATTGTTGTTCTTTATTTTAGTTTTTGTATGTTGCTATTGTGCGACGTGTATACAAATAAACATATTTTCTTCTTCTTCTTCTTCAGATGCGCAAATTATCATGAGAATATTTTGTCTTTTTATTCGATTGGTCTATAACACGTTTAAGGTTATCTTCGAAAATGATAAATAATTAACACTTATTGCGCTCTTGATAATAAATACAGTCTCTATTTTTTTATCTTTTCTATTATTTATTCAACCCAAATTAAATCCTGACCAGAAGCCAAAGTAACTACACACAAAACCTTGAGCCAAAAAAAGTTACTACGAAGAGGCCTATTACGATTGATTAAATTTTACAGAAAATTTTAAAAATTACATATTATATGTACACCAAGTCACGTAGCATTCTGTCTAATTCTCAAATGGCATCCTTATAAAACGGTAATAACATTTTTACAACATCGATATGGTAAATTGGGAACGTACTCCTACTTTAGACGTGATATAGAGATAAAACGTGTTACGTATCTGCAGAAAATATTGAAATGTGAGTTTGTGATCCCTTTCCTCTTTCTTATACGACAGTAACATTTTTAACTTTTTTTCATTTGTTAAAAAAAGACAACTCCCATTCTAGTACCTATTAAATAATCTTGTGCCGCGGGGACTTTATAAACTTACAACTAAAGGACACTGAACACATAGGCTCTAAACGACATCAGTTATACACAAAGTGTCGTCTCGTGTAGAGAATGAACCCACAACACTCGGCGCAGTATCAAGTGGCAAGGCGGGCGATTAAACCACTACGCCAGCCGTGTAGTTTTGATAATAGTAGAATCATACAAGACAAAAGTATACATCTGTATCGTTACAAAAAACACATATGTTTCCCATAACAATACACAAGTTTTAATGCGATTAAGCTTCGCAACTTCAGTTCATTTTACCATCTTACTTCTTAGATGGTAACATTTTCATTCTTTGCCATTGTTTTGAAATGCTAAAATGAGGTTTAGCAATAGTTGGAAAGTAAAATAAAGTACCTGGAAATTATTTATAGAAGTCTAAATACTAGAAAGATTACGGTAACTGTATTATTTCATTAGTACTTAATCTCACGATAGTTAAACTTATAAAAGTCCCTCGCACTATTTAATTTATCGGTGGACTTGGCAACAAGACCAATATGTTAGATATATTTCTAGTCGACATTAAGTCAAATATATATCTTGTAGCCCAAGCCATCAATAGATAAGATATTGGACACCGGACGTAAGTGAGAGGTCAATTTGTAGAGCCTCAAACAAACGGACACCGAGGTGTTTGTGGGTACCACAGATGTGTTACAGTGGTGCGACAAAGCGAGTCTGTTGATCCATTTATATAAATGGAGTGAATGTAATGAAAGGCCTTGATCCGTACGCGTTGCACTTAGGTTTCTTACGGCCAATAAATACTTGAGGAATTCGAGCCATAGCTCTGTAAAGTTGCTCTTTTTTGACCTACTGCTCTGTCACTTATATTTTTCATTTTCACGCATTTAATTCCAGAAAAGGACTCTTGTCTTTAATTTTTTATCGCGGTTTTCTTGAATATATCATATTCTTATTCGAAACCATAAGACGTTCATCTGATATCGCTATAAAGACCCTACTATTCGTGCGTACAATCGAAGGGCGGCCAAAAAAATATTATCAGTGTTATGTGTGGCATTACACATAATTCCTTAATCCGAGATAGAGCAGGCTCACCTCACATGGAATATTAATTTGAACCTGTCCCATTGACATGAGCCCTCTTATCTATATTACGGGCTGACGTCTATGCCTACGGTATGATTCCTTCGTAGTGATATCGTTCGAAGAGGTTTCGGGTTCGAACCCTGAGGCGAGTATTTGAGATTATGGGTATGGACGGTTGGCAGGACGTTTGGTTTTGCGTTAGGCATAAATGTAAATAGAAACGTATATATTATCGAAGTTTATTTAAGGGTAAGTATCTACTTATTCCAATGATGGATGTGCTTTGTGATATGCTGTTTGCCCACTCAAGTTTAAGGAATGAAATCTCAAGTCGACTATTTGTGATAGTTTAGCTAAAAAATGATTTTCTAGGTCTTTAATTTTAAATCTTTGTCATAATAGACCACATTTGAATCTAACTCTATATTAGTACTACTGTAATCCGTACTAAGTAACTGACAAGTAGAATTCGTCTTATGTACAATTAACGAGAGGTTATGACGAGCTCTGTGAATGACGGCGGAATACCCATTTACTAGAAGTGACATGTGCATTACATAATTTGTTTTGGTTGAGATCGAACCTGTAACTCTGTATAATATAGTTACAAAACGGCAAAGATATTTTGATTGTAAACCTTTGGGTTGTAAGCAATTTTTACGTTTATTTCGACAGATTAGAATGGCTTCAACTAACATATTTAGATTATGAATTCCCCTGTTTTCTCAGACACTTCGACCGGCTTAAAAATAAACTACCCAACAAATGTAAGCCTGTGGAAATGTTGGAAAAATAGAGGAATTTAAGGGACGTTTCAGTTTACTAGGTTAAAGGTCTTTATAATATTAAAAGCGCTTTCTTACTATTTTCTTGTGCAAATAGTGTTCAAAATAAAAATAGTTTTCAAAGTTCCTCCAAAATGCTTTTAATAAAAGAGTAAGTATTTACCCTATCTAATGCACAATCAACAATGAAAGACTAATAAGTGATTTTAAAGTTCGCCCTGACTAAATTACAAAAGCAACTTAAGTATTATAAATTCAGACACCTACTCTTATCAATTTTGTTCATCTATGTCTAGACGCAAACCCATTAAGGCTCCTTTTCTTGAGACTGCAAGATAAGATACATTTTATTACTAACAAAATAAAGTTCTATATCTTGTGCATACTTAAATTAAACTAAGGGATGCATAGCGTATTTGCTTATAAGCATAACACATTTTATAGCGAAAATGAATAAACACTGGTATTTAAAAATTTACACTCAAGTAATTTTATGGCACGGTTATTAAATGTAAGTATTTCGATACCTTTGGGTAGAAAGGTCGTACACCATTTTTCTCCGATTTTTTTACTCTATCGATCTGTATATATGAAATGCAGAAATTCGCACAAAAATGGTTAATACGACCCAGAAATGTTCAGTCATGGCCTCTTAAAAAAGGTAAATTTTCAGTATAAAAGCCGAATGTTTTATTTTTGTAGTTTTGTTATGATGTAATGACCAAAATTTTTATTAACTCAGGGCGTAAAAATAGTCCTTTATTGTAAATGGTTTATACGCCCTAACGTGTTAAATGCATTACCTAAGGCATAGTTTAAATTCTACGTCGTAAATCGATACCTTTGGATAGAAAGGTCGTATAAACCAAAACCCGACTTTTCAGGAGAGCAGAAGAACGACTTCCTTATAACATAAAAATTTATAACTTTTTGTTTTTGAAGTTATAAAAAAATATTAATAAGAAAGATTCTTACAATTTGCGAATGAAAAAGGTTAAATCATCAAAACCTATCTATCTTCTTTAGTTTTAAAGTTAGCTTGGATTTACGTCTAAGAAAAAATCAATTCCTGGTTAATACACCCCATGAAAATGTACTTTAAAAATACTGCATAGGTCGTATATCCACTTTTGGTAAGCTTATGGTTACATTTACTGTCGTAAAAACCTATATATCGATACCTTTGGGTAGAAAGGTCGTATAAACCAAAACCCGACTTTTCAGGAGAGCAGAAGAATGATTTTTATAACAAAAAAAAAATAACTTTTTTGTTTTTGAAGTTAAAAAAAATGATTTATGAGAAGGGTTCTTACAATTTGCAAATGAAAAAGGATAAATCATCAAAACCTTTCTATCTTCTTTAGTTTTAAAGTTAGCTTGGATTTACGTCTAAGAAAAAATCAATTCTTGGTTAATACATCCCATGAAAATGTACTTTAAAACTACTGTATAGGTCGTATATCCACTTTTGGTAAGCTTATGGTCACATTTACTGTCGTAAAAACCCATATATGTAGTTCTTTTGTATTAAAAACCATTTATAATCATAGATCAATTGAATTCTGACTAATAAACAATCCTGTTACTCTCAGAATGAGTAGGAACTCAATTATTACTATTCTAATACCCATTAATGGTCGATTCAAATAAACTAGGTACCTGAAATACGAAATTAACATTTGTTATGTATTATAATACCTTCTAATCAACATTTACTATAAAACTTCAATAATGGTGCAACATACCTAACAGGTTTAACATTTTAAATTGAAAAAATGATTATAACAACTTAAACTGAAAAGGGAAATAAAAAATCTACTTAGTCATAAAAAAAACAAAAATTATCAAACTTCTTCTTAATTAAAGTAATCAGGCATTTCAATAATTTATAAAATGTTTGATAGTATTTTTATTTTTGTACATATTTAAATGTACTCAATTCAATAATTTATTAAATTAAACCTTTGTTCTAAGGCTTAAATACTATGTAATTTATATAATTGAAACTTAATAAAAAAAAACAAGTATACAACAATCAAGCACTAAACGTAACTAACTTATGTACTAAAAGTAACTTATTTATAATATAAAATTGTATTCATAATTAGTTTAAAATTATTTATGGATTGTTACTATAAATTATTTTAAATATTATTATAAATTATTTTAAAACGAATTATGAATTATTTCTTGCAATATTGCAGAAATATCCGTTTCTCGAAACAAAAGTAGGTGGAGTAGAAGGTACGCAATTTAAAATTAGTGATACCTCGAAAGTTTAAATTTTCTATGTGATGTTATTACATTTCAGAGTCAACTTGAAGTTACGTGATAATTTAACTCATCCCTAGCAGATCAAACAAATGTATTGTAATTTAAGTAAATGGTTATACGAGTATAAAAATAATCATTCTGAATTACAACTTACCGAACTCAGCACCATATACTCACAAGAGTGTTCTAGCCTTAATAAATTGTAGCAAGTAATAATTAATTATTTAATAGCTACATCACGGTAATATAATTACCGTGATGTAGCTATTGTAGATATTAGTCGTGGTAGCCTCATACGACTGATCAGTGACGGTAGCCGGTAGTTAAAATCATAAATGTCTACCCTTAACTGGAAAAATTCGACCGCCAAGGCCCTCAGTATCATGCACTGAATCACTGGTATTGGTTTTGGGTTTATAATTTATTTAAGTTACATACTTACTAAGTTATATGTTTAAATGTACTTAATTCAATAATTCATTGAATTAAATTTCGTATTCGAGGTAGTTTTATTTTATTTGAATCGACCATTATAGGGTATTAGAATAATAATAATTGAGTTTCTCCTAATTCTGAGAGTAAAGGATTGTATATTAGTCAGAATTCAATTGATCTATGATTATATGATTATATGTTTTTGATTATTATGATTATATGTTTTTAATACAAAAAAACTGCATATATGGGTTTTTACGACAGTAAATGTGATCATAAGCTTACCAAAAATGGATATACGACCTATACAGTTTTTTAATCTACATTTTCGTGGGGTGTATTAACCAAGAATTGTTTTTTTCTTGGACGTAAATCCAAGCTAACTTTAAAACTAAAGAAGATAGATAAGTTTTGATGATTTAACCTTTATCATTCGCAAATTGTAAGAAGCTTTCATATAGATATTTTTTTATAACTTAAAAAACAAAAAAAATATTAATTTTTATGTAAAAAAAAATTGTTTTCTGCTCTCCTGAAAAGTCGGGTTTTGGTTTGTACGACCTTTATACCCAAAGGTATCGATTTAATTATTTTTGCTTTCACTCTTTTACCAAGATTTCTAAACAATGTTTAATGTGTATAGTTTAGTTTAAGGCAAACTATTCATAAATTACATCCTTTGTCTCTACCTACGTACCCCGAACGAATAAAGGCGTGAGTATATGTCTGTATGTATAAATTATATCTTTCTGGTACGTATTGGCTTAAGATATAGAAAATATTTAACATTATTTTAAATGTTATGTGTGCAGTAAATGCCACGTAGTCCAAAAGCGCATTTAAGCGGTGCTATCGGATATGTGTACCATAATTAAGCTAATTAAAATATACAACAGTAAAACTGAAAACCGAGTCTGTTTATTTACTATATTAACAATCCAAGTACAATTAGACTTATTAATGTAAACGAACACTGTTTTTGCAAACAAAACTATCAAACATTTTGAATTATAAAGTTGTTCATTTTGTTTATATCTCTCTAGTGTGAAGTCCACAGTTATAAGTTGATCTTTGTGCTTCCTGTTGATTGTATGAGTATAGGTACGATAGTCGATATTGCGGCAATACATTTTTTTACAGTAAAATAGTTATTTTAGTGATGTTACCTACTATCCAGCTTCCTAACACTAAATACTTCCTAGGTTCGGGTTACTTCAACTTATATTAAGGTCTACTTAAGGAGAAAAGTTAAGGTTCACGACCAAAATATGAATCTTGTTCAGTGAGTGTATCTACGTGACCAACTTACATTTCATCATAACTTTAATAACAACGTTTTAATACGTTGGCTAATCTATTAATCATTGTAATATTTTATTAAGTTATAGTTTATCTGCTATAATACGTTATAATACTGTACAGTTTATAACAAATAGTACACTTTTTAAATAGCATCTGCTACATGCTATACATTTATAACACAACGGAACAGACGCTCCGTAATCGTTCAGAGACAGCCTTCAATGTCTTAGAAAATCAAATTTCTTTTTATATTAATATTATTTGATATTGAAGCCCCGTGCGGAATCGTTGTTTATTCCTTTATTGAATAAATTTGCAAATCATTGATCTATGCCTGTGACATGTTGTTATTTTGAAATGGAGTGTTTGAATGTTAAGACAATGGACTTATTGCGGAGATGTGTTTATTCATTTAGATTTGACACGTTTGTGAATACATATAAAAAATATTGAAATATTTAGAAGGCCAAAATTGTTGACAAAGTTGTTTATGTTTCCGTAGAGCCAGTGGCTTTAGTTTGGTTTGAAACACAGAAACTGTAGTTCAGTCCACGTTGACCAAGTGCGGATTGTCAGACATACTACCTGCCTAAATACATACAGTACGTTACAGATAAATTTACACTCAGACATAAAACAATGAACGGTCTTATCACATACGTGAAGATGTGTTTGGTAGTAAACGAATACACGACCTTAGCGATCAGTGTCACTAACCAATGGACCGCTGGGCTAAACAAAAGGGACTCAAATTCAAAAAGATTGAAGCTACAACAATAAAATTAGTTTTAAAATTATTATGTGTCTAAATGGTTATAAATGTATGGTCTATGCATAATATATTTAATGCAATGTATATGACGGCGGATTGCTTGATTCTTGGCCGGTATCAACACTTCACATCACAGTTCGTTATAAGTTTGCACCAAATCAAATTTAACAAAACTGACTATAACTATTTTGTATTACTGAAGACGAAACGAGTGACAGTTTCTAGGTACTTGTTGCCCGCCCGGAGTCTCCAAGAGAAGTGATAGTTGTCGTTGCCCCGTTGAACGTCAACCGTCACCCCCCTCTTCGAATGTAGCGAACGTGACGCGTAGACTCTGTCGAAGCGCGCAATCTTCGCACTTCCGTTTCGTAGTCAATTGACGTCCTGTACTGATGACCATTCCGTTACGGCCATCCTACAAGACACACGACCCTGTGTGTTAATCTGTAACAAAATTTTACACGCACAGTATCACATTGCTCGGTCACTCCTGACTTAACCCAGGTAAGGGTTGAATAAAAACAGTGTTAGGATTTCAATCAAATTTTCTACAAAATTACCTCCTACATTACATTCCTAACTATTACAGGAGCTGGATTCAGAGCATCACTAATAATACGGTCAATTATCATAGACTCGCGTTGTAATCAAATTAAATAACTAAAAGCTCTACATGTGATTCATAACCATTCAGTAACCTCCAGTTACTAAACCAGGCACTCAACCAGCCACTCAGATGCCCCCATTCAGTAACTTCCAGTTACTAAACCAGGCCTTACACCAGTCTCTCGGTTGCCACCCATTTATCTGCGCCAATCAAACATCGGAGTCGTCTGCGTACCTACCGTGTACTCACGGACAACTGCCTTCACAGTTGTATTGAATCCGATTTGTACTGATTTACGGCTATTACGGCTACAAACCGACCTCGGACATTAACCCCTTGTATGCCGGAACGCAGATCTACGCGAGACACAATAGCTTTTTAATTGTGTCTGGTATTCCGGCATACAAGAGGTTAAATCACACAACCAATCAACATGTAAGCCCAGTTTTCTACTGTCTCGTCAGTATTAAGGTTCACAATTTTTCTCTTTAAGATCGTCAGTTATGCTCTGATCCTCTGACACAAAGTTTCAGTATCAAAATCAATAATCAGGAAACTCAAAGTAAAACTGACATTTCACTATCGCTGTATCTGTCAAGATATTATTTCAAACCAAGTAAACCATAACATTTTAGCTCTACATGTGATCATGGCTATGCATAGCCCAGTAACCTTTGGTTACTCTACTTTCTGCGAACCCCACATGGGAACGCCACTAAAACCCGACCTCCACCAGAGCTGACTGCAATACCGCCTACTCACGGACTACTAAGTTAGCAGACGCCGATTTCTACCGAGCTACGGCTACACGTCAGCCTGTGGTACGGTCCGATCCGATCATCATGTAACCTTAAACACTTTCTTCATTATCAGAACTACTTTTTTCTACCTCAATTTCGTCAGTTGTACTTTGACCTTCAGGCATTTTTCGCAACCTGTCGAGTGCGTACTTACAGTTAGGCTTTGAATTAAGGGCTTTGCGATTATAAAGATCATCGTAAAGAACTTCTGTGACCTCAAATGGGCCTTTATACTTTAAGATATTTCAAACGAAGTTAACCAAAACATTTAAGCTAAGGTCTTTGGACTCTACATCTTCTAACCTTTAATAGACTACCTTCACTTTCATTGCCAGTTTCGGCCAGATATGCTTTAGCTATACCAGTTACCAGGCTCTTCCAGCCACATACAGGCCTCACACAGGCCCCGCGCCACACACGGGCCGCGCGCCACACACGGGCCGCACGCCACACACGGGCCGCGCCACACACGGGCCGCGCCACACACGGGCTATGCTGGCCACCAAGCCACACTGGCCGCGCCGGCCGCCAGACCGCGCCAGCCACCATGCCGCGCCGGTCACCATACCGCGCCGGCCACCATGCCGCGCCAATTACCAGGCCGCGCCGGCCACCATGCCGCGCCGGCCACCATGCCGCGCCGGCTACCAGGCCGCGCTGGCCATCAGGCCGCGCCGGCCATCAGGCCGCGCCGGCTACCAGGCCGCGCCGGCTACCAGGCCGCGCCAGCCATCACGCCGCGCTAGCCACCAGGATTACCCAAAAAGGAAATAAGTCTACCATTAGTATTTCAAAGATTCGTCTCATTGTATACCCACTAAATAGAGTATCCGTTCTTTCATACTAATTCTACGTCCGCACTTCGTAAATTTTAGGCGATTATCAAATTCGTTTACAACTTCACAACTGCACAGAACGTAACTCCCGTCCATACTCTCAATGAGCTATGTCAAAACTGGATTTGACCACTGACAAAAACTAAAACCAAATGCGAACATGACGAGAACTGATAAGCTACTTTCGGACAAACTGATTTCCTTTGGCTACATAGAGGCAACTACTACAGTTCTGAGATAACCAATCGACAGTCTATGAGTACTTTCAGATTCTCGCAACACGCTCTTGTCATACGACACAGAAACCAGTGGTAGATAATTTTTGCGATCAAAAATCAAATGAGAGCTACTTGAGTAGCAGGGTATCCGTGATTGCGATCAACAACCACACTAATGAACTTCGCCCTAGGATTTAGAGAAAATTCTCGAACAGCAATCCTAGTCGTTCGGCCATTCCTGGCACAAGTCGGTGGGCAATAAAAGGTACCTACTGTGATCAAAATCATTACAGGTTTTAATGAAAATCACAACTAACTCTTTCTCTCGAAGCTGACATGTTGAGCAACACGCATACTCGTTAAAATAGGGAACTCATTAAAATATTGCATTGCTCATACTCTGACATCCATCGGGTCTTCAACATCACGCTATGCAACCTCCATCCGGTTACACAACACCACCCGGATAATCATTTCGAGCGTAACAAAGTAATCTTAAAGTAGGTTTGTTCAACATGTTGCTTTGGTTTCCCTTATCACATAGCAGACTAAAAAAAAAATCTTACTATGCTGATAGTCCAGATGTTAAGTTAACTACCAAGTATCCAAACAGTCTTTTCAGCGTTATAATTTTATCCTGGATAGTCTAAATACGAAGCTTATCCTAACCTAATCATAAGCGATACAGCAACGGACCTTTCGCGTTCAAGACGATGGACAGCGTTTGTGATACTAATGACAATGCACTAACTGTCTTATTTGTGCATCAACGGAGACTATGAATAACACAAAATCTCAAGGGTAAACTAGGCTATCCAGAAAGGCAATTTACCGGTCCAACCAATTAGAACGCATGGCTAAACATGCAGCCGCACCAACGGCTTATCCAGTTTATGCACATCTACACTGACGGTAACGTGGGTACCACAAAATTATCACAACAACGACAAACAAAGTGCCCATTTAATGAGAATAAGGTTAAGCATACAATCATCACTAACGATCACTAACCTAGTTCTACCTACAATGAAAATTTAAATCTCTGAAACTGATTATCGTAACGCACTATGATGATAACTCAATCATTATCTTCTACGTCTGATAATCAAGTTTAACAATTTCTACTAGAAACACTATCACTCCTAAACGTCCTAAACATAACTCGGGGCACTTGATAACAATTCCCAGCGTATCACATGAATTTTAAAAACAAACAGTAGCTAATTTTCACACGTAAAATCTTAAAATTGAATTTAATTTTACTAGTGGTGCCATCTAATAATCAGAGTAAGAAACATTTTAATGTGCCATGTTAAAAATTTCTGCACGCAAAGAAGCAGGTGTAATTGCAATACCGAGATCGTCTGTACAACTCAGAATTACAAAGAGTACCAGTGCCACTTTTTACTTAGGCTCTGATCACGTTTAAACGAAAACCGTTACGTATTATCAACACCACGAGTCGATAAAATAATGGCGCTAGTAATATCTTTTGACTTTGGTCAGGTTACACTAACCAACCAACCGCACTCGTCTAGACAGCACTGCAGTTCACACGTCTATTTAAGAAATAAAATCTACAAGCTGTTCTACACAAAATCAGCACAGGCAGAAGCAAATGAACTTAGTATGTACGATTCGATTAGTTTATCAACTTTAGCGCCGCTGCCCTGCGAAGGACAGTCTAGACCGGTGCTTTTGTTCTAGATTTAGCAGAAAACCAACCAGCTGGGTGTTGGTTCTAAAACCACTACTACAACTGCACTGGGAGTGACGTCACGGATGTCAAACTGGTGCATTGACCTTTGATAGTTGTTTTGGTTTTAAAAATAAAATAAGCTATATATGTGAACAATTTAATAACAGAAAATTGACAATCAGTGTGATACTATTAGTGAAGCGTTATACAGTGCTAAAGTTGCGTATAAAAGGAGAATAAAGTAAAATAAAAGACTTATGACTAAAATTAACTAAAAACTACCTTAAACTAAGAAAAAGTGAATGGACTATTTACATATGAACAGTATACGGACTAAAAAATAACTTAAACGTATGTACAGTTGGCTTGGTTTATTGTGTTCGGAATAGTAGTGCTGTTACATCACTACACTCCCATAAAACTCCATAAAAACATTATATTTAGTACAACGCCATCTATTGATCCTCCGAGGTGCTCCTGAGCTTTATCGATAGCTACGCTGTGCCGTTCGATATGCCGCCAACAAAGTGTGTAGCTTGTGCGAGGTTTTTATCTCCGCAGGATGCCGTAAGATGTCGTGCATGCAAAGGAGCATTCCACCGAGCTTGCGGGGCCGTATCGCTCACCGGTAACATTGCGCCTTATTGGTCTTGCCCAGATTGTAAAAGGAAGGAAGGTGGCCAGCAGAGGTCTGAAGAGGTCTCTGGAAAGGATGCCAGCTTTGACAGCACCAAGGACATGAGTCCAAACATGTCCAGATGGATCAACGAGGAGATGCGTAGAGTACTGAAAGAGGAACTGCGCACTGAGTTTCAAAATATGCGTACTGATTATCAAGCCGAGTTTCAGGGCTTACGCGCCGAAATAATAAAGCTGCAAGCCGACAAGGATAAACTTATAAAAAGAGTTGGTATACTCGAGAACCAATTAAAAATCTCAACCGAAGTGGCCGAGGATGTTGCTCATTTGAAAAATCATATTAACGAGCGAGACCAGCAGCTATTGAGTAATGACATAGAAATTAGTAATCTCCCAGAAACGGCCAATGAAAATCTGTCTCACATCGTATCACTAATAGCAACAAAGCTTAATGTCACTCTTGCGGACTACGATGTAATCAGCGTGAACCGCGTCGGCGCTAGACATCTGAACGCGACGAGCGCCGCAGGACCAGTGGAAACTCGAGCGCGCGCTGTCGTCGTGCGGTTTGCGAGGCATGGAGTACGTAACGAGTTCCTTCGATGCGCACGGGTTCGGCGGGGAGCGGACACATCGGAGCTAGGAATAAATATGCCAACAACTAGGTTTTACGTTAATGAGAGGCTAACAAGAGTAAATCGGCAGTTGTTTCGGCGGGCGAGGGATTTTATTTTATTTTATTTTCTTTGAGATAACAAACAATTGCGTAATGTGCTTAATTCTAATACAGTATTAATCCTTAAAATATACTTATGTAATCACGCAACCAACACCGTTATCTACAACTTAACATATTTAAGTGAACTTAACAAGTAGCAAGCAACTATAGCAAACAGGTGCCATTGAAAGACAATAGATATTTAATATTAAGAGGTAAATTTAAGACAGGCAATGTACATATAGGCAATGTACAGTAGGTATATGTTATGTTTTATTTGTGTATAATATTAAAATATTTTTGATAAACATTACACCAATTTATTCATTAGCTGTTTTTTAAACTGAAATAGGGACAAGGCAAATATATCAACATCAGTGAAATTATCGTTATAACTTTTCATTATACGTCTTAAAGGCGCCCGCTCACCAGCGTTTGTCCTGCTCGGTATAGGAGCAAATAGTTTATGAACGTAGGTGTCACGGATACGTTGCGAGCGACTAGGTATGCGAAAATATATTTGGTTTATCAACTTATCACAATCTAGTTTATTTTGACAAATCTTGTAAAGAAACATTTGGTCAAGGTACATTCTTCTATGTTTAAGAGTCATGAGAGAAAATTTTTTGAGAAGTATTTCATATGGTAGCCGTTTCCGTTCAACTTTATAATTCAAGTAACGTAGAAATTTGCGTTGTACTGATTCTATTTGGTCATTATATTTGTCATATAATGGGTTCCAAATACACGTGGCGTACTCCAGCTGCGACCGAATGAGGGACTTGTATAATAACAATAAAGTAGCGGACTTCTTGAACAAGGTACAGGTACGTCTAACAAAACCAAAAAGTTTAAAGGCCTTGGCTGTGATATAATCTACGTGTGCATCAAAGTGTAGTTTTGAGTCAAAATGAACGCCCAGGTCTTTAATTAATGAGACTTTATCTAAGGCGGTACCAGAAAGAGAGTAAGGATAATTGATGACATTTATTTTCTTGGTAAAAGTGATTGATTTGCACTTAGAAAGGCTTAAATGAAGTTTGTTAGCAAGGCAATAGACTGAGAATCTATCTAGATCCTCTTGCAATTTGACACAATCTTCAACAGATCTTATTTTTCTAAAAACCTTTAAGTCATCGGCGTACAGCAAAAACTGACTGTTTAAGAAGCATTTGTTAATGTCATTTATGAATAAAACAAAGAGCAGAGGACCCAAGATGGACCCCTGAGGTACACCGGAAGTAACGGTGGTGATATCAGAGGAGAACCCCTGGACCACTACCTTTTGAGTTCTATTTTGGACATACGATGCAAGCCAACGAAGTAGATTACCACGAATGCCGTTATACTCGATTTTTTGCAAGAGCATTGCATGGTCAACCTTGTCAAAAGCCTTGCAAAAATCAGTGTAGATTGAGTCAACCTGTAGTTGGTTATCCATACATTCAAACAAAAAATTTGAGTACAAGACTAGATTACTTAATGTGGAGCGATTTTGAACAAACCCATGTTGCTCAGGAATTAGGATATTGTGCAACGTAGGGTAAACCGCATTGTGGACCAATCTCTCCAAGACTTTTGACATGGCTGACAGCAATGATATTGGACGATAATTAGATATATCATTTTTGATGCCACCTTTAAATACTGGCGTGATATTAGCAGTCTTCCATGCTTGAGGCATAATACCTGCCTTAAGGCTACGGTTAAATAAATAAGAAAGTGGTACACTCAACGACTCGGCGGTATGTTTCAGGAAGAAAGGGGGTATCCCGTCCGGACCAGAACCTTTAGTTATGTCTAAAGACTTCAGTGAAGAAGCTACAGTATCTTTAGAGAACGACAGATCAGATAAAATGACTTGACTGTGTATCGGTGCCTCCAAGCTTTCGGTAAATGTATTATTAATAGGTTCATAAACCGAGCTGAAGAACTTTGAGAATAACTTACAAACATGCAAGGGACCGGTACATTCCTCATTGTTATAAGACATAGTGTTGGGTATACCTCCATTAGTTGTACGGCTTTTTACAAACGACCAGAAATGTTTTATATCTTTTTTTAGACTAGTTTCAATTGAATGTAGATATATATTAAAGCAATCAGCAGAGAGTGCCTTGAATCTCTTACGATATAAAGAAAATTGCTCATAGTCAGAACGATTTTTGTATTTCTTCCACTTGACCCATGCCTTTTCTTTGTTTTTAAAAATGTGTATCAATGGGCGAGAAAACCAGATAGGATATTCGTTGGACTTGACTGGTCTCGCCGGTACATGAGTTTTGATAACTTCATAAATATGTTCATAGAAACGATTAATTGCAGAATCAAGAGAAATATTGGCCAGAAGTGTACTCCAGTTAATTTTATGAATATCCCTATTAATGGCATGCTGCCAAACAACACGGATGGCAATATATATGGACTAAGAACGGTCGCATCCTTGCCCGGCGCAAGCCCGGTGAGTCAACGTTCACCATACGCACTGAAGCAGACCTTGCATATATACAATAATAATATATGTACTGTATTGCTAATTATTACTATTTCAAAAAAACGGTATTTAGTTCTATTGTATATGGTTTCATCTTGTTATTTTATATTAGGAAATATATCGCCAGTCCCTTATGTCATGCCATGGGCCCGGTACTTTATTGTTTTTTATAACGTTTTAACGTGTGTTATGGTCAGAAATACACTGGGATTGTCTTATATTAGTATAACTACATGTTATAGGAATAGCATTGCGATTAGTCAAAGATATGAGTTGCCTGGCATTATGCATTCAGTATTCAAATGTAGTTTTGTCAGTATAAGATGTGTGAATGTGTGTGATAAGATTTATGTTGTGACATTGTGTATTCATACATATTATGGCAATTGCCTGTTTCTTTTTTCTTTTAAATAAGGTGATCACATGTACCTACAGAAGTACCATTGCAAAAGGTATTAACTTTTTTGTTTTTGACTATCAATGCCGCGAAATAAAATAATCAAGTTTGGTCTGCTTAATGCGGGGTCATTGGCAACGAACCATGACGAATTCATCATAGCAATGAATAACTACTCTGTTGATGTCATGGCGATCAACGAGACATGGTTGCGCAGGGGTGAGGAAGGGCGAGCACCTGTCGTACCAGGCTATCGGTTACGTCATATTGCGCGTTCGGAAACAATTCGTGATGGCCGAGGTGGGGGTGTCGCATTCTATATTAAATCTGGCATGTCTATCCGAGTAAAGTCACACCCGCTGCACGACCAAGTTGAAGAAATGTGGATGTCGATTAAGACCAATTCAAAAATATTATTAATTGGCACTGCATACCGGCCACCATGGTTAGATGTTAATATATTTCTTGACGCTATTTCGGATAGTATCTGTGCATTATCGCCGTACGACAACATGATCCTACTGGGAGATTTCAATGTTAACCTACTTGATACAAATAATTATAAAACAAAGCAACTCACAGCATTCTTAAACTATAGTAATTTGAATCAAGTAGTAACAACGGCTACACACTTTGTTGGTGACAGTGCAACGCTAATTGATGTGATCTGCACGGACGCACAGTGTCGGAGGGTCTCTGTAGATCATATACCAGAACTCGGTCACCATTCGTTCGTCTCATGCGAGCTTTTATTTAAAAAAGAAAACCCTGTTAAGAGATTTGTTACTTTCAGACCGTTTAAGGACATAATACCAGAGTACTTCAATAAGGATCTGAACGCGATCCGGTGGGGGGAAATAGGTCAATTAAGTGACGTAAACGAAATGGTAGATTATTTTAACTATTGCATAAACACCCTATTTAACCTTCATGCACCTTATAAAACCATATTATTTAAGGGTCCACCAACACCTTGGATCACAGACAACATTAGATTCATGTTTAAATTGCGGAACGAAGCTCATAATAGATATCGTCAATTACGGCTCGAAGTACATAAGCGATACTATATAGATATTAAACACCAAACAGCAATGGCGTTGTACAACGAAAAAAAGACTTTTTTCAATAAGTATATTAATGAAAACAAGAACAACTCTAAATTATTATGGTACAATTTGAAAAAACATGTACTTCCAGCAAGCTCAGACGATGGTATGCTTGGCGGGCAATTTGAGGATCCTGAGGGTTTGAATGTGGCATTCTTGGATGTTCCAGGGGAACCCAACGTTAGCATCTCGCAACTTTCATATTTCGAGTTTAATCGGTATAGTACAGCAACCTTTTCTTTACAACCTACAAACACCCAAACAGTTCATAATATTATTAAAGATATTAATAGCAATGCACGGGGCATAGATGACATCTCTAAAGAGATGATATCCTTGACCTTGCCACAATCACTCACCGCCATAACAGACATTATAAACAAATCCATCACCTCATACTCATTTCCCAGGTTATGGCGGAGTGCTATTGTTAGACCAATTCCAAAAAATAATAATCCTCAAAATTATAAAGATCTTCGCCCTATAAGCATTCTACCGTGTCTGTCCAAGGTGTTGGAGAAGGTGGTTTATGTTCAAGTCATGAATTACTTAGAAGACAATGGCATTCTGCCTGACCTTCAATCTGGGTTCAGAAGAGGACGTGGGACAGCAACAGCTTTAGCGGATGTCGTGGATAATATCCTCGAGGCTCGCGATCGTGGGGAGGGTACGATACTAACCCTGCTCGATTATTCGCGCGCTTTCGAATGCATAAATATTTCACTGTTGCTTTCTAAGCTTTCGTATTACGGTTTTGAGTCACATACAATCAAATGGTTTGAAAGCTATTTAACAGGTAGGTTACAACAAGTCGAAATACGCAGAGGTGACGGATCGGTAATGATGTCGACGCCGCGGTCGGTACCTCGGGGTGTTCCCCAGGGATCACTTTTGGGACCACTCCTGTTTGTTTTATACACTGCCGACATAACAAACAATTTCAGAAACTGCTTGTACAACATGTACGCTGATGATACACAATTATATCTATCATTTAACCCACAAAATACTGCGACTGCTGTAGCTACCATTAATACGGAGCTCAACAATATAGCAGCGTGGTCCAAGCATAACTCATTGGTGCTAAACGCGAATAAGTCAAAATTTTTGATTATAGGGAGCAAATACCAAATTAATTCAATATCATCTTTTAAACCAAAGATCGAAATAATGGGTAGTGAAGTACAAGAAGTGCAGACTGCGCGTGACCTTGGTTTATTGATCGACCCTGAGCTGCGTTTTGAGGATCACATCAATGGCGTTGTAAGAAACTGTTTTTATAGACTGAAAATTCTCTACAGAGTAAGAAACTATCTCAGCCTCACTCTGAGAAAGAGGCTTGTAGATAGCTTGGTGCTGTCGAGATTTAATTATTGTGATACTGTGTATGGTCCCTGTATCTTGACCAGAACGCAACATCTAATACAGCGTGTACAGAATGCGTGTGCTCGATATTGCTTGGATATACCCCGGAAATATCATATTACACCTCACTTAAATAATAATGAGATACTCAAAATGTCAGCGCGGCGTAAACTTCATTTAGCAACATTATTATTTGGTGTTTTGAGTACGGGAGAACCTAAATACCTGTACAATAAACTAAATTGGCGACAGGATCATTACGGCTACTCCACTCGCTCCACCGCCAGACCGCTGTCTATCCCTCGGTACAAAACTACAGCTTTCAGAGGGTGCTATAAGTATGCAGCTACTCATATTTGGAATGACCTGCCTCCGCCAATAAGGTCCCTGAGAACAAAAATAACGTTTAAAATTAATCTTAAAAAACATCTATTGCAGGAACAAAAATGCGACCAGGTAAATCAGTATAAATAGATTAAGCACAAAAATCAGTACAAAATACTTACGTTGTGTTTATGACCACTGGGTAGTATGCCTGGCGGTCTTGACAGATGCGATATGGTTGGGGCATCTCTTCCTATATACTCGAAGAGCTATACTCGCACTTGCTTCTCTATTCGGTTACGAACGTAACGTACATGCGGAACAAAGTGGCGAAGCTATTGCAACTTTCCAGTGAGGCTTAGTGGATGGGCTGTGGTGGTTTTAGCGAATGTTTCGGGGCCTGAAAGAAACGCAGGTATTTGAAAAAAAATAGTAGGTAATGTGTATGTTTATGCATATTTACATATCTATCTATGGCGATGTAATGTTTGTCGTTATATAAATTTATAAACTTGCAATACGTACCTGTTCTCCATTGAATATTATGTTTTTAGTTAATAATATGTTTATCGAGCAGATGGCCATAGTTGTTATTATTAAAATTCCATTTTTATTTGATAGCGCGGCGGCCATTCTCGGGCAGCGCGAAGGCTAAATGATAGCCAAGTGATTCGCTCGCAAGTCGCAGTTGCGTAATCGAATAAGTGAGATGCCACTGTGTGCATAAGTGAGATGCAATTATGGCCTGACAAGCGCTTGAAAACCGGTTCGCCAATCCGTTTCAACTAGCGATAGGTACTCACTTGATGGACAACATTGTATTTTTGAATTACGCTTTATGCTTTTCTGTATAGATAATAAGATTATGATATATGTCTGTGATCGTCACTTGGGGTTACCACCTAAGATCAGGGTTGGTTTGTGGTCTTCGCCATAATCAACATAAGCCTGAGTGGTAACCTCGTTTTTATAACATACCTACTTGTGTAATTCTGTAATGTGTCATGTTTTTGTAATATCTAACTATTGTGTATGTTGTAAAAATAAATGCATTTCTCTCTCTCTCTCTCTCTCTCTCTCTCTCTCTCTCTCTCACTAGAACAATAACTGGCACGTTTGATTCAAACGCACTTGCTTGGAATAATGCAAGTCAGCCTGTACGCTCACTCTCGTTACTATTATAGTCCACAAAGTAAGACCGAGACAAGATAATCTATTTGCAAGCAAGCATAATAATATGATCACAAAGTTCGTGAGTGCGAGCCACCCTCGCATTAAGAAAATTAAATAATCGCTTTCTTTTTAACTGGCGTATCAAACTCAAAACCTCCGTTCACAATCTACGCTATAGCTAGATCACTGTGGTAGTCAGACAACCATATGCTTACTTAAAATACGGCAAAGGTCACAATTAAATCATTACTACCCACATTTTTTTGTCTTTTTTCTTTAAGCTATAAAAAAGAAGATTATTCATGAGATCATGCTATGGGAACTACGACACCGTAAAAGTCAAACGGTTCCACAACTCAGAGTCTCGTGTAGGAATCGAACCTACAACACTCGGTACGATGTGATGGCGATATCACCACAACAATTATGACATTTCCAAGGTTAAACGCGTAATATTTTACTACTACTGCTACTAAACAAAATTAGCAGTACCAATGTAAAAAAATCAGACAAAATACGCTCACCACGGTTGCAAACTCAGTCGATTCACCAACATAGCAGCGTTAGCAGTCGCCTTCGCTCGCGCCTTGTGGTCGCGCTGGTCCATGATGCCACTTCTGATGACGGCGGGTTGCTTGATTCTTGGCCGATATCAACACTTCACATCACAGTTCGTTATAAGTTCACACCAAATCAAATCTAACAAAACTAACTATAACTATTTTGTATTACTGAACACGAAACGAGTGACAGTTTCTAGGTATTTGTTGCCCGCCCGGAGTCTCCAAGAGAAGTGATAGTTGTCGTTGCCCCGTTGAACGTCAACCGTCACCCCCCTCTTCGACTGTAGCGAACGTGACGCGTAGACTCTGTCGAAGCGCGCAATCTTCGCACTTCCGTTTCGTAATCAATTGACGTCCTGTATTGATGACCATTCCGTTATATATATTTCTTGAAGGTTAATTGAAAGCTTAGTTACAACCAAGTCAAGCTACCTTGGACGTTAATCCGACAGCCAATATTAATAACTAGATGACGCCCGCAGCTACGCCCGCACATTTTTTAAATTTCACTGTTTCTGCCCGTTCCCGTGAGAATTTCGGGAAATCCCGTCTTATTGCACCCCTACGGTCCCCAAGGAACATACATGCCAAATTTCAGCTTCCTACGCCTAATAGTTTTGGCTGTAGCTTGTCTGTCAGTCAGTCAGTAACGCAAAGATTTTATATATACATATTAATCAAATCTCAAGTCTCCAGATTGAAAATACGATAAATCAAAGAGACGTAGCTTGCATGTCAAAACAATTCACTTCAGACATAATATCAGATTAGGCCGATTTTTTATTCATTTTGTGGCATTTTTATTCAGATAAATCATAACTGTTTATCTTACTATTGTTATAAACGTAAAAGTTTGTAAGGATGGGTGTATAGCTGTTGTTACTCTTTCATGCAACAACTACAAAACAGATTTTCATGGAATTTAATCTTATACGTCATAGTAGCCTTTTTTTTACGCATGTTGGAAACCAAACTATTTACGAACTAACCGCCCCAGGCTTGGCCCCTAAAGGGGCTCAGGCTAGGTAGAGTGTGGGACTCCCCGACGAGAAGCGCCGAGACTACCCACTAAAACCACCATGGTGATCCTCTATCCGATCCCATTGAATGGCGGGGTCACGGGAACTACGTTAGCATTACTGCCGCGACCCCGCCTGAGCTGACGCGCCGAGGCAGGCTCCTTCCCTCACATGCATCCATCTGCATCCATCATACTTGCCCTCATACATCCTCTTAAATAGTACGAGCGGAAAATAACGACGTAGTCTACTAATGCTACGAGAAGCGCATGCGCAAAACACGTGCGCCGCCTCTCGGGCCTCGCGGACGGCGCGCGGCGGGCAGTCCAATACGCCCGCCGCCCGCTGGCGTGTACTCACGGTGGCCGGAAATCGTTGAGCGCCCTCCAGCGACGACGCCCGGTTCTGCGGGTGGAGACAGGTCGCGTGGGCTATCCCGCTCCGCTGCCTCCTTGATCGACAGCACCGTCTCACAAAAAGAGGCGGCGGCCCAACACATCTCGCTCCGGACCATGGAACGAATCAAGGTCCGAAGCGAGAGGTCAACCACTCCTACCGCTGCGACTAGGTCACGGCGCCGCGATGCCCAAGCAGGGCAATCCGCCGAGGTGTGCAGCGCCGTGTCTATATTGGGTCACGGCGATCTCCGCAGGGGTGACATCCGGGCGTCTCCTCCCGGCCAATGCGGTGCAGGAATCGGCTGAAACAACCATGGCCGGTTATCACCTGTGTCAACCGGAAGGTCAGGGCGCCGTGTCGTCTCTCCAGCCACTAGTCGAGTACGGGACTCAATGCCTCGATGCAGCGAAGCCCCGCGCTGGATACGTCATAGCAGCCTACACTACTTTCTGTCTCGATAACCGATTCCCATTCGGGCGAATCCGTGAGCAAAAGATAGTATAGATATAATTAAGATTTTTAAGTAGTAAAGTTTTTGCTTTTGTTTTTCGTGTGAGTGTGTGGCCAACTCTGGTGTCGGAGTTTTCAGACCGCCCAAAGGCCTCCGACATGGCCTAACGACCCTTATCCTTAGACAAGAGAAGGGACCGACAGCTTTACGTGCCCTCCGAAGCACGGTAACGCTCAGATGAAAATGCCACAAACGGTCACCCATCCAAATGGCAACCTGTGCAAGCGTTGCTTAACTTTGCCGATCTGTTACGAACGGCAAGCCAAGTCTTGCTATGAGCGCTACAAAGTTTTTGCTAATATATAGTGGGTAAACTCAATCGGTTCAGCAGCTCAGCTCAAGAGATAGAGGTAAACTTTATATGAAATAATAATCATGCGACTGATGCCTGGTTGACTTCTGTCTTCTTATCTCAATCTCATCATCATTATTGTCATAGCCTTGTCCTGGTAGCATCCAAAACTTTCTTCTTGAAGTCTGTAGCTCGCTTTGTAGTCAGCCAGGTATGTCAGAAAATTAGCGTCATTTTGATCTCACATATATGTTGTTGCCTTCGATTACGATACCTATATCACTGTCAGTTTCCCATTCCTACAAAAAAAAAACACAGTCGAAGTAATATTCTACCACATTCACACAACACCGTCTAGTCCCAAACTAAGCAGAGCTGGTACTATGGGTACTAGACAATGGCTATACATACATAAATAGTCATTTTTGTAAATACACACATATTATACATAGAAACACCCAAACCAAGACAAACATCCATGTTCACGCACACAAATGTTTGACTTGAGCGGGAATCGAACCCGCAACCTTCGACGTTGCAGTCGCTTACACTACCGCTAGGCCAACCGGTCGTGGTGTTTGTTTTCTTGCATATTTTGAGAGCCATCAAACTTCCTTTGGGAATGTAGTATCCTCAAAAAAACATTACGTCACTATGTAAAAAATCTACATCAAATTGTAGGTCAGCCCGTAAACTTTAGAAGAATTACGAAAGTATTTCCTTGTAAACTTGCCCACGCTGAACCAAAACAAAAGTACACGCGACAGATGTTCTTATTCCCGCGGAGAGTGAAACGAGGAAATAATCCCAGAGAACTTGTAAACAGAACTTTGACCTTCTACACACAAAAAGTTGTATACTACATACCGCCGTCCCCGGAGAATAAAATGATAACAGCCATTGCCTTAGTTTTAGTGTTATATCATTTTTGGGATATGTGGGTGCTTATACATCTGCTCAATTTTTTTCCTAATTTTTATACAGTTACTAGAGGACGCCAGCAGCTACGCCTGCAATTTTTTTAAATTTACCCGTTTTGACCGATCCCGTGGGAATTCCGGGAAATCCCTTCTTAGTGCGCCCCTACGGCCCCCAAGGAACATAAATGCTAAATTTCAGCTTCCTGCGCCCAATAGTTTCGGCTGTAGCGTGTCTGTCAGTCAGACAGTAACGCAAGGATTTTATATATTAAGATTTACGAAGTTACAAAATATTACAATAGTATTCAAAGATTTAAATTACGAGAATAAAGTATTAATATAGTATTATCAAAATTTATTCCCACTTGTTAGTATGACAAACAGTCGTAGAATTATGTTCTCATGAAAAAAACCAGCCAAGTGCGTGTCGGGCCACGCACAATGTAGGGTTCCGTAGTGGCCCATAATGGCCATTATTGAAAAACGGGCATCTTTAAGATTAAGCCAGCGCTCCCAATGTAAACTCACAGAAATAGGTATTTATAAGTTAACCGACGATTACTCGTAAACTAGTGATGTCTACTTAGCCGTGATAGTTTTCCTTTTAAATTCGTTATATGTACTACATTTGTGATTTTTTTCACCCCTTCCAAATTAATAGTTTAGCCGGCAGAGGGGGGGGACACTTGAGTCTAACAATTTTTTTTCACTTCAAAGCTTGATATTTGACAAACCAATCACTTGATCGAAAAATGATTTGAGCAAACTAATAATATTTTTTTAAAACCTATCCAATAATACCCCACACAATTGGGTACTCAACCAAAAAAAAATTCAATCCCACTATATATGTAGGGGAGATACCCTTAAAAAAATTTTTTCCTAAATTTTATTCTACAGTTGTGTTGCAATATCGTATGTCTATATTCATGTCAAATATCAGCTTTCTAGCCCCAGGCGTCTTTGAGCTAGGCTGCGGACGGACAGACGGACGGACATGACGAAACTATAAGGGTTCCTTGTGGACTACGGAACCCTAAAAAAGGGACTAGATAATGATAAATGCAGTTATCATTTTATTCTCGTTCAAAACCATCCAGTCGCTCTGTATAAGACGTGTTTGTAATATTACTGTTATGGATTTGAAAAATGATAAGTGAAGAGTACAATATTTGATTCTGGTCAGGCTGTACGGAGAATAAAATGATAATCGCCGTTAAACAACTTAGATGATGGCTAATTTTGACTCACCTTTTATTTTTGAAATAATATCTCTATTTTGATAATAAGGCGTATTTCACTCAAACATTTAAAATAAACAAAAAATAACCTTCTTTAAAAGCTTACAATCATCTGTCTACGTCCAGTGTTTAAGGAGCAATCGACGAAAACATGTTTTTTATTTTTCCTGTAAAGTTGCATTTTTGTAGTTATCATTTTATTCTCCGGGGACGGCGATACATGTATAACTTACTAGTTTTTGCCCCCAGTTTCACCCGCGTGGGACTTGATTAATGGGATAAAAAGTAGCTTGTATTTATATTATATTATTATATGTGGTAATACACAACAGATAATATAATATTAATACTTTACTAGTATGTTACTGGTGTATAAGCTGTATTAATGCAAATTTTCATCAGAATTTGTTGTCATGCTTGTGCGTAAAAGCGCAATAAACATCTATGCATTCTCACAAACTTGCGAATTTAAAATAGTGGTCATCATATTATGCCTTCTGAAGTCCACTGCTGGACATAAGCCTCACCTAATTTGCGTTACAATGGCATGTTGATCTTCGACCAAATGAACAGTATAGACCGGCCCTGCCCAAACGCCACGAGCAAAAAAACTGAGACAAACACTAAGACGTAGTGTCACTCCAAATGATATCGCACACCGTCTTCAAGCATGTGTGCGCCTTGAGCTCAGTTGACAGTCTTCAAAATGATAGTCAACCCTCCGGATTTATACTTTATATTTGGCCAAAGATTGTGAAGCATCGTAAAAACACATGAATTTCAGAGTTAACCTTTTTGTCTATTTTTGCTGAATTCGGACTGCGATGTGTGATATGAAATGAATACGGGATGACCCGAATCTGACACGTTTCATTTTTCTCTATTTCAAGCTAAAATATGCGAGTACAAAAATGCAACGTTGTGTCAAACTGTCAAGTAAGATCTATCCAGTACAGTTTGAATTTTAAAAATATGTGGAATACATTTTAGGTATGTATCATTTTTATGTCCGAATGATTTTGTATTTTAATGTTGTTACGTTTGTTTTGTGTGAATAAGTGGCCAACTCTGGTGTCGGAGTTTTCAGACTGCCAGAAGGCCTCCGACATGGTCTAACAATTCTTGTCTGGCGAAAAGAAACGGGACCGACAGTTTTACGTGCCGATTTCGATTCCCATACCACCGGTGTTCAACAAATTGTTGTTACGGGTTTGACTATACTGTTTTCCTTTATTTAAAGTCTCTCGCGAACCAGGATTAGGCCTTTTGAAGAATGAAAAATGAATGATAACAAGTTATTTTGCGCGAGCAAAAGCAAGTATACACATTCAATTTCATTCAGAAAGGTAAAGCCTTTTAGGAAGAGTTAGGTGACAAACACAGGTACAATTTAATACAAATAATTTCCGACCTACCAACTACTTGAATCTCATAACTGACTTATGACAGCTATGCATATAGAAAGACCTACAACCGACAATAGAATCTTCATCTTTCCTGTACGTTTCGCGTAGTGGTTTCCGAAGTCGTCTTATCGCTTGTTAATGCGCATGTCTTGGGTTCGATTCCCACATGAGACCATATTTTGTGTGACAAGTGACAAAACACCATAAATTATTATTTCGAGTCAGTATTTTTTCACCCCGTTTATTGAATATTATCAAGTCAATCATGACTTAATATTTAAACCTAGTGCGGGTCTTTGTCCTATAAAGAAAACTATGAACCAGACGAGAAGAAAATATCAAGCCTCCAACAATTAAGTTCTTATTGTTATTCACTCTATCAGCAATTCAATGAACGAGTCGACGAAATATGCAAACCCTTTGTCTAAGAAGACGAGGGTAGGCTAGTAATGAACCGGCGCCATTTGGTTTTTTTTGCCCCAACACAGTCATTTCGCGATGACAGACGATCTCAAAGACGTTGTAAATTTTATTGTGATAATAAGGTTGGCCTTGTTAATAAAAGTTCAAGACAAAACGCGATGAATTTACCTAACGCCGGGACAAATATAATGACGCGAGTTAAGCCTGTTCGCGAATTTGATGTGCGGGTTGTTGAGGGTGTGAATTTTTCTAGTTGCAAGGCCGTCTAGGTAGGTACCACCGCACTGTCAGTTGTTCTGCCACCAATTTGAATGGTACTGTAGCTAGTGAAATTACTGGGCATATGATGATTAACACCTTACGCCTCAGGGTAGGCAGCGGCTTGGCTGTGTCTATGACCAAAGTCTATGGGCGGCGGTTGACGCATACGATACTATGACGTAGCAGCCATCGTAGCATTAAACAAATACGCTGTTCAGTTGCATAGTACCTTTATTTATATTCTTATTCATGCAATAAATGCTAGATTCGAAATAACAAAAACACATATTTGTCCGATGATTGAATACGTGACTTTCGGCGTAAAGCCTAAGTTTACCACGAGCTCTGCTCACGTATTGCTCACTAGTTAGAAATAAGTAAAATAAGTCTGTAATAGTATATTCTGTAATAGTTGAATTGTCATGTGTATTTTAGCTGTTACAGATACGGAACTTTAATGTTGTTTTAAATAAAATAAATTAAGTCACTCCTTATTCTAACATCAGCTATCTATCAGTGAAGGTGCCAAATCGAATTAGCCGTTTACGAGATTGGCCTACATAACAGCCGGTCTAATTGATTGACGGACCAAGAAATCAAAAGATATTTGTTCTAAATCTGTCTTTATAAAATTCTTCCGTAATGAATCTAGGATTGAACCTGTCGAGACAAACCTGTTTTTAGGTATTATGCTCGACACCAAACTACAATGGGGTCCACATATTGAAAGGCTATCGGGCAAACTCAGTTCTGCAGCTTATGCAGTTAAGAGAATTAGACGCCTTACAGATTTAGCTTATTTTAAACAGCTAGAATGGTTTATTTCAGTTATTTGCATAGCTTAATGTCGTATGGGATTCTTCTCTGGGGGAGTGCTGCAGACCTTAATACAATATTCGTTCTACAGAAAAGAGCTGTAAGGGGAATTTATAACCTCGGTCCAAGAGTTACTCTAAGAGAAAAATTCAAAGAAATAAACATTCTAACTGTTGTATCACAATATATTTATGAAAATCTGTTATATGTACATAAAAATATTGACAAATTTGGTAAAAAATGTGATATACATTCTGTAAATACAAGACACAAGAATAATCTGGTAGTTCATAGCACTCGTCTCCACAAAATAAGTAGCTGTTTTATGGGGCAATGTATACGCTTTTATAACAAGCTCCTTTATAATTTAAGAAACTTATCTATAAATAAGTTCAAAATTATTGTTAAAGCAAAATTATGTTCAAAAGCATACTATAAAATATCTGAATATAAAGACGACCAAAACGCTTGGGATTGAGCTGTTCTAATTCGACACACAAAAATAATTGTATAAAATGCTTTTTCTTAATGACGTTTCGTAAGTACTTGCAAAGTTTATACGAAATAAAGAAGTATTTCATTTCATTTCATTTCACCTACTTAACTGCTAAAACTATTGGACGCAAGAAGTTGTGGCATGTATGTTTCTTAAGGACCATAGAGGTGCACTAAGAATAAATTGTTCGAAATTCGTCCCACTGCACTTTCTTTGTTTGTAGAAGAAACGGTTAAATTAAGTAAAATGTGTGAATACAGCTGCTGGGACCTGCTAATATTATAAATCCTTTTATGTGCATAAATAAAAGCTTCTTACAAAAAAAATATACGACTAACTCCGTGAAAAAATATGACATAGCAAATAAGATAGTAAATAATAGCTTCTTGCTTTAGTAAGAAGCTATTACTTAGACAAGCAGACACTTCATATTTATTTCTTTGTGTTGAGAGTATCAGTAAACATATAAGTCCTCAAACAAGGCCTGCAAACTGTCACCTTATGATCAAATGACAAAATGTACGCACCCTCATACATCGCGTGCATAATAGTGAGTCGTCTTAATCTTCATATTTATCCGTTGGCCGCAGCCCCGAGCTGCTAATTATTCGTGCCAGACAGAAAGACTGTACCAACAATGCATCACACAACTACTCGTTATGGATGTGGTGTTATACATCGTGTTTTGTAAGTCAGTGTTTTGAAAAATATGTACTCAGACTATGATATAGAAGCTTCCCGTAGCATTTATTTAGAAGAAAACCCAAAATCCGATTTTTATTAGCATTTTCGTTAAAATCAATATTTCACAGTAAGGGGCGGAACATATCTGACGGAAGATCCGTCGCGTTTTATCCGTCGCGTAACGCCAATACATACAAATGTATAGAAAAACGTTCAACCTTTCACACCTGACCGAAGATCCGTTAGTACGTCGAGCGTACTGACGGATTATCCGTCGACGTCGCGCGCACCACGCACCACGTGAATTTTGACCATTGAGTAAGGAATATACATGGAGAGGGCAAATAGTAGGTAGGTACATATAGAAAAATTACATTATACACATATATTATTATATTTTTTATTTTTATAGACTCACGCCTGTATCCCCGGAGGGGTAGGCAGAGGTGTAATATTACACCCACATTTCACCATGTTTTTTTATACACATATATACGAAATCGACATAAAGCCACCAAACATAGTGTTGTCTCGTTTTGTCTTAGGGATATCTCTGTGATAAAAAAAGATATAGCCCTAGTTTACTGATTTTATTAGAAATGTCATTCGTGCCACTGTCACCATATTTTTTGCCAAGGTTTGTGGTACATCTGCTGTGAAATCTAATAATAATTTTGTTTTTGTGCATAAATATGTCTAAAAACCAGATGAATCAGTGCTTCAGGCTGTGTGTTTCATTACCGTATGTATGGTGCCATTCATGTCCGGTACTTTCTCAGCGACACAGTATCGATATTGGCTCTCAGAGAATATTTTGTTACATGTTTGATACAAGGCTCGTTCTTCACTTTGCCATGTTCGCCCACATTTGCATTATGAAATAAACTAATCTGGCAAAAGATTTTTGTTACTAACTAACTAAAGTAACTTACTACAAAAATGTATAGGTTTCCTCTGACCGGCTCCATATCGATATCGATTATATTCTGGAGTACAACCCAAATCGCAGCCATTTTAAATTGCCCAACATTTCTTAGGTATGCACGCTAGTTTCGTAGGTAGGCACGCTAAATTCGTAGGTATTGGACATGCCATATCCATGTCATTCCCAGATCGGTGATTTTGAGTGATGCGTAGTAGAGTAAGATTCCAGGGCCGCCAGACCTTACTTATTTTTTCAGAAACGAAATGTGTAGAATAATGTAGTGTTAGTATGTGCTATGAGTGTACGCATACTTGCTAGCCTGGATCGTGGGCCAATTTTTAGGTATGAGGTTTTAAAGGTCTACGGGAATTACTGCCGTCGTAATGAGTCTGGCAGAATTATTTATGATTTTAATAACATTTTATAAAAAATACCTAAAAACCAGCACTGAGAATTTGTCTGAGTCTGAGTGTTCATTGTGTCCGTTAGTTGTATGTTTGTAAAGTCCCCCGCGATACAGGATTTATTCCTAGTGCGGGAGTTGTCTTATTAAACAAAAAAAAAACTAGAATATAAAACATGAAGAACACGATTTTTAACCAAAATCCTCTTTTACCAAAGATTCTACATTTACAGTTAATGCGACGTAGAGGCGTAGAAGTTAGAACCATGAGAAAGAACAGGCAATAAATCTCACGGCTACGCCTTTTAATTTCCAAACTTTATATATAAAAATACCTACATAGAAAACATTTTGTGTCATGCGCTGCAACTGTAACCCCTTCTATATCATTTGTCTAAATTTTCTTAAAAACCGTAACCAAATCTTATCATCGTCTTTTGATTTTGAACCTTCATACCTATATAGGAAATATATTCAAATAACGCTTGTTGGCTACTATAAAAATCTCTTAAGTCTGACATATTTTTAATAGTCAAACTCGAATTACAATATAAATAACTAAGTACCGGTCTTCAGTGACTACAAAACATCAGGGAACACGAAAAATGATTAGGTAAAAGAATATGACAGTAAAATATTGAGCTGCCCTGAGTACGGCCCTGCACGAACAAACTTATATGTGTGCATAATAGCCACGCTTTTAGCAAATGTGTGCAGATACGCTCGACGCATTTTCCGTCAGGTGTGTTCTGACTCATTTGACGGAATATACGCTACCGAAGATACGTTCGACGGATCTTCCGTCAGATATGTTCCGCCCCTAATACAACATGTCGGTTGATGCATAAGGTCCATATATTTTATTTTTTACCTAGCTTAGGTGTCGTACATGACAGCTATAAAATGTTTTTGATTGATTTCAACAAAAAAAATAATTGAAAATAACATAATATTTTTGACAATATTTTGTAAAATAACTGCCAAAGGTAGCTTCTATAGCATGTTCTGAGTATATACTATTCGGAAAACTACTGACTTAGTATACGCTGTGTATATGTTCCATGATATGACGACTTTTTGCGACGATTCTGACTAAATGGATGGCGCACTGGTTTAAACGGTAGTTTTGCCACATGGTACAGTGCCCGCGTGTTGATTTTAATATGAGAAAACACTTTGTATAAGTTATAATCTGTTGCATTCTCCTGCGACTCAGGATTTATTCCTGGGAATTATTGAAAAAAAAACATTGCACCATCTACAAAACCAATTTGTATAATTAGAACGTAAGAAAAATAGGCAATTCTGTCTCATAATAATGATAACTGTAACAAAAACAATAAAGAAATAATTACCATATCAAATCTAATCAAGGTATTTTTCATTGTTGTAGAGAAGAATGGATGACTGTACGAGTTCGCTTTAGCATGCCCAAAGTTCATTTAGTGAACTTCGTAACGACGTAGCAGTGTGTAGCACTTGTGTAGCGCCACGTAGACAACATTGCTACACACTAGTGAACATTGATTATGAGGATAGTAATATTTTTATATAATTATATTTATAGACTCACGCCTGTTACTATGAAGGTGTTATATCATACCCACATATCGCCATGTTATGATTTATAGGTCCCATGTAATAAGGGGCGAGCCTAGCAAGATAGCTGAATAAATTATGTGTAATGCAAGATAATGCTAATTAGAAATGGTTTGCATACTAATAAATATACCCGTGTCGCCCGAACACACAGGTGTTCAAGCGATGCTCAGGAGGAAGACTTTTCTTGCGTTACTGACTGACTACTACTAGTGGGCGCAAGAAGCTGTTTCGGCATGTAGGTATATTCAACGAGAAGTGTGGGACAGCACGAAGAGAAGATTTTTGGAAATTGCCACCCGTGCACAGTGCCTCGGAGAGTACTTTTAACCATTGACGTGTCGGTCTCGGCTGTCACGAAGATCATTGACCTTTGAAGATACTAACCCTACGCTAAAGCTATGGAATATCTGTATATGTTTGGATTGCAGATGGTAGATGGCAAGATAGCAGTTGCTCCAATAAAAAAACAATACTAACCTGCTGCCGGGATAACGTTAGAACGATTCTGAATCGTGAAGCCGCCCTATATATATTCTTTTTCTTCATCTAAGATTTCTGTCAAATGCCGATAGCCAACGTTGTGCAACAAAATGTTAGCTAGTAAACGATGTGTTACCTAGTAACTAATCGTACTGCAATGTTATTTGACACAAGTTAGTGTTTGTTTGTTCCTGCACTTCTCAATTGTGTTTGAGGGAAGGTGCGATTAGGACTCTCTGTAAGACTAGAGTTTGTTTAGTTGTGTTCTAAGGTAGTTTATTGGTGTTGCGTTGTGCACGTGACTACTAATTTAGATGGAAAGTTTTAAAACACTGCACATATGGTGGTCTCTTTGCTGTTTTGAATTACTCTGAGTCGAGTTGTTTGGAGTCCAGATCTAATATAAAAATGTCTTTATATTAAATGCTTGTCACAGAAAGGCCTTTGACACAGAATTCATTCCATTTGCAGGAGCTGTTATAAAATATATTAAAAACACATGTAAATTGGTAAATAAGACACGTGGGCTGTTAACCTACAACAGTTACTAAACTAGCTATGGCAAGGGCGACGATTTTATACAAATGCTTTACAATAGTCATCATCATCAGCCTTTAACATTCCACTGCTGGACTAAGCCTCTCCTTTGAAATGAGGAATTGGCCTTCTATACCACGCTTGCCAAACGGGTTGGTATAGGGTTTGTATCAAGTTTTCCTTCTGTTACAGTGCTGTTCTCTGCATAATAATTATGCTCCCTCTGTCGGCTCTTACGACACCCATGGGATGATACGGGATGGTAACATTTCGTATTATTAATCCGTCACCACACGGACAATAGTAGAATTTACAATAGTACTCTACGGCTTTACAATAGTAGAATTTTAATAAACGTTTCGATCAATATTTTTAATCGACACCAAAACTCAAATATTTATTTGTTCCCTATTAACAGCCATATCGCAAATGCATAGTTACAAATAATACTAACTGCACACACATTCGTTACTGAAGATACGCGTACAGTGAGTACTGAGTATATCAATATACGCGTAGTCAAAACTGGCATGACAGCTACGGCCAATAAAATCTGCATTTGATGTATTTAATCATCGCGTCACGCGTCACTGCGATGGATGGTCAATCATTGTTAAGCCCGCAACTCATTGTTGCATATGGACTTGTAAAATTACTTTTGCAATTATTTATTAATAAATACTAGTCTATCAATAATCATAAATAAAATTTTACTGTCCGTCGTAAATAATCAGTATCCTTATTCAAAGTTGCTACTTTTTAAAACAAACATTCGCGTTAGTTATTAAAACAAATTGTCCGTGTATCTATGCCTTTATTTGATGATGATGATGAGATACTCATAATCTCAATGATTCAGTTTGTTAGTGTCCAATAAATCGTTCAACATATTCTTTCATCATATGGCAAGCAATAATTAATCATTAAATAGACACAAATCTACAAAAAGACCATTGCGCGCGCCGTGGGTTCGAACCACAGAAATTATGTTCCGTGGTTTGAACCCGCGACCCATCGCGTAGTAGTGTTGTCGCCTTCCCACGAGGCTGCCTCTTTTGTTGCATAACAAATACTAGAATTCACCCGCGGCTCCACCCGGCGAAATAAAATCACCCTATTTATTGGTGAAAATGGTACAAAAATCCTAAGCTTGACCAGCTGCGCCATTCTCGTCCTTACCAGCTAAGCCATTCGCGTCCTCAAAGTTTTCACTGTATGTTTACGAAATATTATTTACGATTCAGGAGGAATCGAAGAATTCCGGGCTTTCTCCATCAATAAATGTTGTTAAGCCTCCGGCGTTTTATTTCAGTTTCTGTATTAATATATAAAATACAAAATTCTGTGAAAATCCTCGATGTGCAAGATATCGAGCACCATCCATCCAAAAAAATAATTGCTGGTAGTACTTTTCAGCCCCGAGGCAAATAGAATTTATATACATAATATTTGACGTATCTGTGTGTCACAGACACACAGATACGTCAAACCCTCCGTCTCAGTGGCGCCCAACTCTATTTGTTTCACTTCCAATTACTGCAGTTGTTCTTGGTTAGGAGGTCAGCCTTTGTAAACGAGGAGGTGCAGACATCAGTGAACCGGTACATACTATCTAACTTGTGTGTATCTGTGTATTACTGTGTATCTTCGAATTCTATTCTTGTATACCTATTATGTGTTTTCCTACTATTGCCTAATTCAAATTTCAACTACCATTTCCTTACGTAACAGTTCGCAATTTGAAATAACGGTTTTATCTTTTTGCAAGTCACTATCCATTGTCTACAGTTTTTCATCGAATAGTCGTAGTTTCTTTGTAAATCAGAACATATAGTCACACAGACAACTAGAATATGCTTACCCCCAGCGGGACAGTAGATATTGAAGGAGAAGGCAGAATAATACTTGGTTGTCACCACAACCAGCAGCGTAGCGACGTCTAGAGAAAGTGACCGATTTAGATCACGCACCCATCTTATATAGGCATAGACCAATGAGTCAGAGACTGCCTGTGTCTCGGTCTATGCCCATATAAGGTAATATGCTTGGCAAGGCTGGCTCCACCCACTGCGTTAAGCGCCTGCGAGATATTATAACGCAATACGTAGTATTACGTTACAGTGTCTAAATGTTATTTTACAAACATCTCTTAAAGCTGTCTTAATAACTACAAACTCTTGTGATCTTTGTTACTCTTTGATGCAAAAGCTACTGTGCGGATTTTGATGATATTTCGGTAATATAGCTTAAACACCACACCGACTCTTTTATCTTATTACACTCTCCTTTATTTACAACCATACCGGACACATTATCGTATTTGTCATTCAACCACTATAATATGTTTTGTGAGGGAATAGAACCTACGACTTATCAGTCAGGCCAGCAATTAAACAGACATAGTAATTTTTTTTCAATAACCAGAACAGCCATTGTTAAAATATCTTAATAAATAACCATATTGACTCAGAATTATTTTTCAACCTGGTTGATAAAATGTAAACAGCCTGTTTCAATTCACAGGGGCGTAGTGTGTCGGAACGAGCGGGGCGCGACCTGTGATGTCATCAATAGAATGAGTAGCGACACATTCCTCGGCAATCATACCACGGATCGACCTTTATTGGAAGCGAGTGCGTTTTCAATGGCACTTGGATATTAATGAAGGGAAATTTACTTGTAAAAGAAATTGGACTAGTATTTTGGTCTAGTCGTTAGTGATACTGACTGCAAAGCTAGTCTACTACTACTGGAAGAGTAAGTTGCGGGGTCGATTCTCAACCAAGAAAAATATATGTTTGATGAGTAGGATGGTTTGTTCTATGTTTTAAATATTAATGGGTTTTTGTCAGTTCCTGTGTCTGCTGCTTCGGAGAGCACGTTAAACCGTCGGTCCCGGCTGTCATGAAAGATCTTTGGCAGTCGTTAATGGGAGTCAGTACATTTGAATAAACTAATACTAGACAAAACGCTGGCATATCGCTATCCCTATAATGATTTAATCTTGAAAATGACAGTCCACGCAGCCGAACGAGCGAAACATAGACCGATCGAATGAATTCTATAGGAATCGGATAACGGATGTCAGATAGAGAATTACGAAAAAAAAAGAGAAAAAGAAAAAATTACGTAAAAATTATCCTACGTATACTTCGTACCATATTTTAATGGATTCGGGTCAGTTATGGATCGGACATAGTCCGAAACCGCTAAAATGTCGAATCGTATATAACATTGGAAACGCAGGCGATCCAACAACAATGATAGCTGATGAGTGCCGCGCAGACAGGAACTTAACACTCAAATTCTGTTCACACTTGGTGTCGCGTGACTTTATAAATATCAGTATTGTATGGAGAAAGAATATGTGCAGAATATTAGCTTCACTGTGCTTATGTATGCCCTATGGAATCCTGTCATTGTGTTTTAGCAAGATTAAGAAATTATCACAACAGCATACAAATAAACGCAAAAGTTTAAGAGGATAAATATCTGTATGTTTGTTACTCTTTCATCTCAAAACTACTGCACGAATATTGAAGAAACCTTGCAATTATAAAAACTGTACATCAGAATATTAATTTATGCATCAACATCTATGATTTCCAAAAACTCTTGTCACCATATTCGAGAAATAAATATATTATTATAGAAAAGACTAACAACTAAGCAGCGATATGTGTGGAGATACCGATGGACTGCTACGCTGAGGGCCTCGGGCTCGAATCCTCGGCGCTCACCAATGACTTTTCGAAGTTATGTGCGTATTAAATTGTTGATAATCGCTTGTTAAACGGTGAAGGAAAACATCGTGAGGAAACCTGCATGTCCGAGAGTTCCCCACAATATCCTCGAAAAGTATGTGAAGTCTGCTACCCGCACTTGGCCAGCGTGGTAGACTATGGCCTTACCCTTCTCACGGTGAGAAGAGGCCCGTGCCCAGCAATGGTACAGTTTATATACAGGGCCGATGATGATGAATAGACTAACGTTTGTTGGTTGCAAGCAGATACCTAGCAAGTAGTAATCACAAATCTTCTTTTCTTATTTCTAGTCTGTCTGTATAATTAATAACTCGTAACTTGACTGACAGACAACGCACAGCCAAAACTAACGGGCGCAAGAAACTGAAATTTGGCATGTGTGGTGCTTGAGAACCGTAGGGATGATCGAAGAAGAGAGTCAAAGACTAAATTATTTATACATGTAGGGCACAGTGTGACGCTTATGAACGTCAATATTTAAAGTTAATTACATAATGAATCTGTCCGTGTGGTGACGGATTAAGAATACGGATTGTCACCACCCCATATCATCCCATGGGTCTCGTAAGAGCCGACAGAGGGAGCATATTATGCAGAGAACAGCACTGTAAGATAAGGAAAACTTGATACAAACCCTGTGCTATCCCGTTTGGCCAGCGTGGTATAGTAGGCCAATTCCTCCTTTCAAAGGAGAGGCCTTGTCCAGCAGTGGACTGTTAAAGGCTGATGATGAACATAATGAATCTACATTCACATTTAATGCCTCATCCGCAAAGCAAGGACGTAGTACCACGAGAAAGAACGGGCAATAAAACTTATGGCCTCGCTCAGATTTCCCGCAATACCCACGGGATCGGGAAGAAACGGTAAAATTAAAATAAATGTGTGGGCGTAAATGTGCGGGTGTGGCTGCGGCTCATCTAGTATATTATAATGTACAAGTATATGAAGTTTTAGTTAAATACTGCCTAGGTTTCTAAATAAATTTACGGTCAAAATTATGTCTCCAAGGAGGCAGATGTTAAAACAGGGTTTAGCCCAACATTTATGCCGAAATGACTCCTAACACAAGAAAAATTTATTAAACTAACAAATTACATATATACAACAGAATAAAACTACTTATGGAACTAAGCCTGGCCGCAGACATCCGATTTTCAGGACCGATTTTTAATGGCGGAATTCGACTGTATCAAATGTATTTTGTATAATAAACGTACTTACCACCGCAAACGATAGATTTTGCTTTGATCGGAAAGCACGCAAAAGTTTCATTCCGTTCCGGACTGAAAAAATTCAGTGCCCGTTTTCAGGGACTGATTTCAGGTTTGTAATGTTTTCGGGCTCTCAAAATCACCTAATTAATAAAAAATGAGCTTACTGCCTACCACAAACGTTTGATTTTACTCTGAACAGAAAACATTCCGTGGACTGAAAGAAATGAAAATCAAGCGCGCGCGGAACGGCTCGTGACGTCATACCGGAATTTAGCGCATGCGTACATCATGTCATGTATCGATGATATATAGCATTGGTTTGAACCGGTTTGAACGGTTTGAAGTTTATTTTTTTATCAGAATCAAGGAGTATACCATAGACTAATGATTGATTCGCTCTAATCAGTTGTCTAAGGAGTATACAAATACTATAATACTATGTGTCAGAATCACACGACAATGTATGTGTAGTACAGAGAGGTTGGACTAATAAGGTTATATTTCTTTGGTGTAGTAGATGGTAGTAGACGTATATAATTATACCCTTGTCTGGGGACTTCAAATTTACGCCAAAATCAGATACAGACGAGAGGATAATATAATTATATAAGTTACTAGAGGACGCCAGCAGCTACGCCTGCATTTTTTTTTAATTTACCCGTTTTGGCCGATCCCGTGGAAATTTTGGGACATCCCTTCTTAGTGCACCCCTACAGTCCCCAAGGAACATACATGCCAAATTTCAGCTTCCTGCGCCCAATAGTTTCGGCTGTAGCGTGTCTGTCAGTCAGTAACGCAAGAATTTTATATATTAAGATTTTATCATTTTCGTTAGATCATAATAATGTGTGATGTGAAAGGTTCATATTCGCTACTGAAAACCATTCCTGCTTAAACTTTTGTCTCTCTACGTGTATATAAAAGTGGTAGAGAGGTACAAATATACTCTATGCGAGATGAAAACAATTAAAGAACGTAAACAATTTTTGGAGAGATTTGGAGAATGAAGGTATGGTATGTAGAAATGATATTCTTGACTCCAGGATTCAGAATAATTTATTTGTAATTTAGTGCTGTTTATATACAAAATGTACAACTAGGCTGAGCCAATCCAAATGCAGATAAATAGAAATGTAAAATGTTCAAAACAATCAACCAATTAATTTAAAGTACAATCGGCCAATAATATTTGAGTTGAGTTTACGTAAGTAATCCGCCAGGTGGTTCATACGTCGCGCGAGCGTTTTCCCGCGCAAACGGGAACATACTTATACTGGTGGCATAAGCGTGGCGGCTCCAGGCCCATCACTCTCCTCTCGACGGAGAACTACAGGCCCATCACTCTCCTCTCGACGACGTCCAAGGTGTTCGAGCGGCTGCTGCTGGCGAAGATCACCCCGCATCTTACATCGAGACCCGAGCAATTCGGGTTTCGCCAAGCGCATTCCACCACGCTGCAGCTGACTCGCGTACTGGGCGAGATGGCCACGTGGATGAACAAGCGAGGCCACACGGTGACCGTGATGCTCGATATGGAGAAGGCGTTCGACAGAGTGTGGCATGACGGCCTCATCTATAAACTGTCGACGTCCACTATCCCACGACAACTCATCACGGTCATCGCATCATTTCTCCGAGGGAGAACCTTCCACGTGGCCGTCGAGGACGCCTCGTCAGAGGAGAGGACCATCAAGGCCGGAGTCCCACAGGGGAGTTGCCTTTCCCCTGCTTTGTACGCCCACTACACGGACGACATTCCTGTGGTGGGCGACGTGAAGCTGGCGCTGTTCGCGGACGACGCCGCGTACCTGTCCAGCTCCCAGAATGCCAGACACGTTGCACGGAAGCTGAGCCCGACACTGGAAGCGCTCCCGGGCTGGCTGAAGAAGTGGAGGCTCAAGTGCAACGTGTCCAAGACCCAGGCTTTGGAGACTGGACGGCTACAGTACCCGCCGTGCCTGAAGCTGATGGGGGAGGAAATCCCTTGGTCGCCGACGGTCAAGTACCTGGGCGTCACCATCGACAGAAATCTGACGATGGCCCACCACGTCCAGACGACCACCGCGAAGGCCCAGGCTGCGAGGGCGAAACTTCGCCCGCTGCTGTCCTCCAGACTGCCGCTGAGAGCCAAACTGGCTCTCTACAAAACGTACATCAGGTCGCGCCTCACATACGCGGGGCCGGCCTGGTACAACCTGACTGCCAAAACCACGCGGCAGCGACTGCAGCGGGTGGAGAACAAATGTCTTCGCCTGGCGGTGGACGCGCCCAGGTACCTCAGGAACGCGACCATATATCGGGACCTCAAGTGGGAGCCGATCGAAGGATTTGTGAGCGGGTTGGCCCGGGGTATGTTCGAGCGAGCAGATCGCTCAGAACACCCCCACCTCGTCAACATCGCTCCCCTCCCCCATCCAGAATCGACCAACCTCATCAGGAGGAGACTGAAGCGCCCCGCTCGGGAACTAATACCAGTTCCCTCGAGCGGGGCTTCTTCACCACCACCACCATCACCACGCCAGTCAGATGACCAACCGCCGCCCTCTCGCAGGCGACTAACTGGGCCTCTCCCAACGGAGACTCACCCGAGGGCCTCGAGGGCGACCCACCCAATGACCGGCCCATAGTATTGGGCCGCGAAGACAACCTCCTTAAGGAGCTATCCTCCCAAAGGAACCCCACTACCCCGAAGGGGGTGGTGAGAAGAAGACAATGATGATGGCGGCGGCTCCATTTGCCGGTCACTCGTCGAGCGAAGATGTCGTGCGTTCGCGCGTCAGCGAGCACGGCGTGCGTCGACGTAATAATATTTGCAGAGCGAAGATTTCTTGAAGTCGTCAGCGTGTGTATCTTCGAGTTCGCAAGAGAACTCTTCTTGTTTCTATTTAACGTTGCAAAAGTCTATAAAACTGTTCTTTTCAGAACAACAACAAAAGTCCTTGAACAGTCCTTGTCAGGACTATTATCACTGTTTCTATTTAAGCACTTAAGTCCTTTTCAGGGCTGTGTGTATCCATGTTTCTATTTACATATCACAAAAGTCACTGTAGGCACTGCTAGGTATAGGATAGCTACAGTACTCCCCTTCAAGCGAAGCGTACCGGCAGCTTGATGGTGCGACCGGAACGTATTGTTTTGATGTCTGTTTGCGGCGGCGGCGTCGGCGTCGTAGAGTTCGCCGGCGCAGGTACTTGTTGTTTGGTAAGGTTATAATGCGGTAAGGTAACTTCGGTATCCTTGGTAACGGTAAGGTTATTGGTTTTCTGGGTAATGGTAATGTTGCTTGAAGGTAATGTGTTGTTATGGTTTGCTGGTATATTATCACTATCTTCTAATACGACGTAAGCAGGTTTCAGTCGATCGATTGAAATGTTTGCTTGTCGGTCCGGTAATTGTACACAATACACTTTGTCTGTTCGGTTTATAACCTTGTAGGGTCCTTCGTAGGGTGTCTGTAGTGGCTTACGAACTGAATCTACTCGAACGAACACGTGACTGCAATTGAGTAGGTCTTTACATACATACATACATAACGTCACGCCTTTTATCCCCGAAGGGGTAGGCAGAGGTGTATTTCTACTCCCACTTTTCGCCAGATATACATTAGTCCCACGTAATAAGGGGCGAGCCTATTGCCGTACCGGGCACATTTCCAGACTCCGTGCTGCTACTGAGAATTTCGTGGCAGAAAAACCCAATAACAGTGCCCGACCCAGGAATCGAACCCGGGAGTAGGTCTTTATGCACGAAAATATTTCTATTGTTATTATGATGCTCGGTGAATGCTTGAGGTTTGTTGGTATGAATGATTTCACGTAGCTTCTCGACGTAGGTATGATCCATAGCTGTAGGTGTGTATGCGCTTGATGTGAAAAAGTCTCCTGGTAGGCGTAAAATGCATCCGTAGGTTAATTCAGCGGGACTCACGCCGGTGTCAGTGCGCAGGGCGGCGCGTAATCCCAATAATATTGTAGGTATTTCGTCGATCCACGAGCGCGTGTCGGTGAGCTTTGCACGTAATGCATTTTTGAGTGAGCGATGCCAACGTTCGATGATTCCATTGCTTTGCGGGTGGTAAGGAGTAGTTCGATTTTTCTTGATACCCATTAGTTTCATGAGGTTTTGAAGTAGTTGGCTCTCGAACTGTCGACCTTGAGCTGATGTTAGTGTAGCCGGGCATCCGAAGCGAGATATCCAATGTTGATAGACGATGTTCGCTATTCGATCAGCTGTTATTTCCTCTGTAGGTACGGCCTCAGGCCATCTCGTAAAACGGTCAATCATAGTTACGAGATATCGATGACCTTGAACAGTTGTAGGTAGCGGTCCAACGATATCTATGTGTACGTGTTGAAAACGATCGGTTGGCGGGAAAGATGCGATGCTTGAATAGGTGTGACGATGTATCTTGCCTTTCTGACATTGAATACAGGTTCGCGTCCAGCGGTAGCTCTCGAACTGTCGACCTTGAGCTGATGTTAGTGTAGCCGGGCATCCGAAGCGAGATATCCAATGTTGATAGACGATGTTCGCTATTCGATCAGCTGTTATTTCCTCTGTAGGTACGGCCTCAGGCCATCTCGTAAAACGGTCAATCATAGTTACGAGATATCGATGACCTTGAACAGTTGTAGGTAGCGGTCCAACGATATCTATGTGTACGTGTTGAAAACGATCGGTTGGCGGGAAAGATGCGATGCTTGAATGGGTGTGACGATGTATCTTGCCTTTCTGACATTGAATACAGGTTCGCGTCCAGCGGCTGATATCTGCATTCATTGAAAGCCAGAAGTATTTCTGTGTTGTGAGCTTGCGAGTTGTACGGGTACCAGGATGACTTATGTTGTGAACATTGTTGAAAACTTCTTTTCTGTATGGCTCAGGGATGTATGGGCGAATATGTGACGTAGATGTTTCGCAATATAGTTCGATGTCAGTATTAGGTATTGTTATTTTCTTGAGCGCGAGGTGATCGTCGCGTAGTAATTGTTGTATAGTGCTGTCTCTTTCTTGCGCTGTTGCTATGTCGTTGTAGTCGATAGCGGACGGGCAAGTTATGGTTGCTATGCGACTAAGGGCGTCTGCGACGATATTTTGTTTACCGCTTACGTGCCTTATATCGGTGGAGAAAGCGGAAATGAATAATAATTGTCTCGTTCGCTTCGGTGTCTCGGTGGTGGAGTTGATCTTGCTCATTGCGAATGTTAGCGGCTTGTGATCGGTGAATATAATGAGATGACGTCCTTCGAAAATTTTTCGGAAATGTTTGACGGCCATGTAGATAGCTAGTAATTCTCGATCATAGGTAGAATACTTCAGTTGCGCGTCGTTGAATTTCTTAGAGAAATATCCGAGCGGCTGCCATGTTTCGTTTAAGTATTGTTGAATTACGGCACCGGCTGATGTGTCCGATGCGTCACAGAATAGAGCGAGTGTTGCGTGGTGAGATGGATGAGCAAGTAAAGCTGCGGTGATGGTGCTTGCTTTACATTGTTCAAAGGCTTGTGTTGCTTCGTTGGACAATTTGATTGCAGTTTTATCTCGTTTCTTCACGTTGTGTAGGTATGAATTCAATGGTGCTTGTAGTGAGGCGGCGTTGGGAATGTGATCGCGGTAGAAATTTAACATTCCTAGGAATCTCCGTAGTTCTTCTATTGTCTTGGGTTTGGGGTAATCAGTGATAGCTTTGATCTTCTGTTCGGGAGGCTTGATACCATCTTTTGATACATGATAACCGAGGAACTGAACTTCGGACTTGCCTAGGTTGCATTTAGCGGGGTTGATGGTGATACCATGTTCTTCTAATCTCTTGAGGACGGTGTGGAGGTGTTCGCGATGCTGGGTCTCGTGTTCCGAAGCGATTAGTATATCATCTATGAATGGATATACAAAATCTAGTCCTCGCAGTACTTCGTGAATGTAACGTTGAAACGTTTGTCCTGCGTTCTTCAAACCGGGACACATTCGCGGGAATTCAAATAAACCCATTGGTGTGATAATAGCGGTTTTCTCGATGTCCTCTTCTCTTATGCTCAGTTGTTGGTAGGCTCGGTTGAGGTCTATTGTTGAGAAGATAGTCTTGCCTGAGAGATGATGTGTGAAATCTTTGACGCGTGGAACGGGATAGCGATCGGGTTTTGTGATAGCGTTGAGTCGCCGATAGTCTCCGCAGACTCGAATGTCACCATTCTTCTTCGGGACGATGTGAAGCGGTGATGACCATGGACTCTTGCTTGGCCTGCATAACCCTTGTTCAATCATATTTTCAAACTCTTTCTTCACGTTTTCATATCGGTGCGGTGGTATGGGGCGAGCGCGGCTATGTATTGGTGGGCCTTCTGTTTCAATGTAGTGTTGCACGTTGATAGAAGAGCTTAACTGCATTGAAGTGAGACGTGTGATGCCGGGATATTGCGCTAAAATGTCGTGATACGACTGTGACTTGTCGATGGTGTACACTGTAGGCATGTTTGAAATGCGAACTGGGGCGTTGACCTTGAGATTCGTGACGCCGTCGATCAATCTCTTGTTTTTCAAATCGACGATAAGTTGGTGATGTTTGAGAAAGTCAGCGCCGAGTATAGGTCTTGAAACGTCGGCGACAATGAACTTCCATTTGTATGGGCGTCGTAGGTTGAAGTCGAGCGTTAATGTTTTCTCACCGTACGTAGCTATAGTTGTGTTAATAATAATAATTATTAATATATTTAATAATAATAGTAATTCATATTCCTCATTTATTGTTTGCTTTGAAATTGTATGGTTTTATGCATTCACATTCAGACATTCAATTTGACACTAGCATGAAACTTATTCTTCATAAATCAGACACTTGTCAGAATGGACGTGGCTGTTTCTGATGGACAGGGTTGCGACGCGCCGTCGCCATACAAAAATTATAAAACTTATCATAGAACCCACCAAAAGGCCAAATATAAGGGCCTAAATGTTTTAAAAATAATGAAAAGTATAGTCGTCCACTGCTTTAGTTATTCTTCTGTGTCGTCCATGTGTCGTCCACCTAAAATTGTTTATATATACCTCTGACGCATACTTGACAGGTTTTTACACAGATTAGGTATACCCTACTTGCTAAACGTTCAACCTTTCTGCCTACTTGCATATTTTTCATAAATAATCTAAACCTTTAACAAGTTTTTAATAACGAATAGCAAAAAGGGTTTTTATTTTTAACTAGAGGACGCCAGCAGCTACGCCTGCATTTTTTTTTAATTTACCCGTTTTGGCCGATCCCGTGGGAATATCGGGAAATCCCTTCTTAGTGCACCCCTACGGTCCCAAAGGAACATACATGCCAAATTTCAGCTTCCTGCGCTCAATAGTTTCGGCTGTAGCGTGTCTGTCAGTCAGTCAGTAACGCAAGGATTTTATATATTAAGATTAAATGGGGTTATCGTAGCGGGGTCTATACTGCTTCATGCGACCGATGCTCAAGACAAACACGTCCTCTCCTCCGTTGCTGATACGTATAATACTATACTAACCAACGCACGGAAAATATCGATAGTCTGTGGTATCGAGTATTTTTCCTTTCGATATCCATAATTTTGTACTTACTTGATACTTTGCATTCGAAGCTTTTACTCAATAAGTACTTAATGGCAGGTATCGTATCGAATCATTTATTATCATCCAAAGCCCGATTTCATCCACTGTTAGATATAGGCCTCTGTTTGATTTTGCGATTTGCAACGTTCGTGTGCCATTCATATCCAGGAATCATTTATTTTTAGGCATTATCTACATATCGCACCTACATCTTACAAATTATCTAATTTAAAAAATTTACCTTACGCCTCATGTTTATGGCAAAGTTATCTTATAATAATAAAATTGGTACCCATAGTTGTTAGCATACTGGGCAAGAAATCTACTATATTTTTATAAGCATTGGAGTCACACTAGTTTTAGAACGAATACTTAGACTGGTCCGACTGGAGAAGAATTAACTTCTCTAATATCGAGGTAAAGTAAGTTAGATCTATCGAAAGTGAACTGACGTCATTGATTGTCTTGTCGTGAAATATAATTATGTGCACATTAGCCCATGTTCTGCGTGACAATCGAGTGCGAAGCGATCCGATTCGTGTAGAACAAATTGTGACCTACGACTGCGTTGAGAATAATGTGTTTGACAATTAACGCAACGCGTCGCGCTCGAATCTTACTTAGGGTACGGACTAAGAAAAGTACTCGATACTTGAAGTATCGATTTCTACTTATAATACTTACCTATATTTGATACTTATACGAGTATTTTTCAACACAATCATTTCTTTTACGGTCTGTCTAAGATGTCAACTGCGACATGGAGACTTCCATTCAGAACTGTAATTTCACAACTTTAAAAGTAAATGATGCAAAATATTTAGATTGTTTGTGTACGCCTGTATGAGCCGATAGGCCAACTATTGGTGCTGTACGTCGGCAATCACAACAAGAGTCAACATCTTGCGTTGATATTTTTAAATTTTTGTGCAAAGCTCAGTTAGCACTGAAGCTTTGTCAGTACTGGCAGGTGTACTTTCGGTTGATTTTGAGGTCCAAAAACGTGCATCAATGTATTATCACAGATTACTAAATCGATTATACTATACGAGAAAGCATGGATTCAAATTTCCTAGCACCTCGTGATAGAAATAAACTGCTTAGGTTGTTCAACCAGCACGCCGATGTCTACGTAGGCCTCCTCGACGAATAGCAGTTTCGTTGGAATACATCAACCAAGGGCCGTCCCCCTCTACCAATTCTTCCCAGACGTTCGTGAGCGACTGGCCGGACCTGACCCCGCATCTTACATCGAGACCCGAGCAATTCGGGTTTCGCCAAGCGCATTCCACCACGCTGCAGCTGACTCGCGTACTGGGCGAGATGGCCACGTGGATGAACAAGCGAGGCCACACGGTGACCGTGATGCTCGATATGGAGAAGGCGTTCGACAGAGTGTGGCATGACGGCCTCATCTATAAACTGTCGACGTCCACTATCCCACGACAACTCATCACGGTCATCGCATCATTTCTCCGAGGGAGAACCTTCCACGTGGCCGTCGAGGACGCCTCGTCAGAGGAGAGGACCATCAAGGCCGGAGTCCCACAGGGGAGTTGCCTTTCCCCTGCTTTGTACGCCCACTACACGGACGACATTCCTGTGGTGGGCGACGTGAAGCTGGCGCTGTTCGCGGACGACGCCGCGTACCTGTCCAGCTCCCAGAATGCCAGACACGTTGCACGGAAGCTGAGCCCGACACTGGAAGCGCTCCCGGGCTGGCTGAAGAAGTGGAGGCTCAAGTGCAACGTGTCCAAGACCCAGGCTTTGGAGACTGGACGGCTACAGTACCCGCCGTGCCTGAAGCTGATGGGGGAGGAAATCCCTTGGTCGCCGACGGTCAAGTACCTGGGCGTCACCATCGACAGAAATCTGACGATGGCCCACCACGTCCAGACGACCACCGCGAAGGCCCAGGCTGCGAGGGCGAAACTTCGCCCGCTGCTGTCCTCCAGACTGCCGCTGAGAGCCAAACTGGCTCTCTACAAAACGTACATCAGGTCGCGCCTCACATACGCGGGGCCGGCCTGGTACAACCTGACTGCCAAAACCACGCGGCAGCAACTGCAGCGGGTGGAGAACAAATGTCTTCGCCTGGCGGTGGACGCGCCCAGGTACCTCAGGAACGCGACCATATATCGGGACCTCAAGTGGGAGCCGATCGAAGGATTTGTGAGCGGGTTGGCCCGGGGTATGTTCGAGCGAGCAGATCGCTCAGAACACCCCCACCTCGTCAACATCGCTCCCCTCCCCCATCCAGAATCGACCAACCTCATCAGGAGGAGACTGAAGCGCCCCGCTCGGGAACTAATACCAGTTCCCTCGAGCGGGGCTTCTTCACCACCACCACCATCACCACGCCAGTCAGATGACCAACCGCCGCCCTCTCGCAGGCGACTAACTGGGCCTCTCCCAACGGAGACTCACCCGAGGGCCTCGAGGGCGACCCACCCAATGACCGGCCCATAGTATTGGGCCGCGAAGACAACCTCCTTAAGGAGCTATCCTCCCAAAGGAACCCCACTACCCCGAAGGGGGTGGTGAGAAGAAGACAATGATGATGGCGGCGGCTCCATTTGCCGGTCACTCGTCGAGCGAAGATGTCGTGCGTTCGCGCGTCAGCGAGCACGGCGTGCGTCGACGTAATAATATTTGCAGAGCGAAGATTTCTTGAAGTCGTCAGCGTGTGTATCTTCGAGTTCGCAAGAGAACTCTTCTTGTTTCTATTTAACGTTGCAAAAGTCTATAAAACTGTTCTTTTCAGAACAACAACAAAAGTCCTTGAACAGTCCTTGTCAGGACTATTATCACTGTTTCTATTTAAGCACTTAAGTCCTTTTCAGGGCTGTGTGTATCCATGTTTCTATTTACATATCACAAAAGTCACTGTAGGCACTGCTAGGTATAGGATAGCTACAGTACTCCCCTTCAAGCGAAGCGTACCGGCAGCTTGATGGTGCGACCGGAACGTGTTGTTTTGATGTCTGTTTGCGGCGGCGGCGTCGGCGTCGTAGAGTTCGCCGGCGCAGGTACTTGTTGTTTGGTAAGGTTATAATGCGGTAAGGTAACTTCGGTATCCTTGGTAACGGTAAGGTTATTGGTTTTCTGGGTAATGGTAATGTTGCTTGAAGGTAATGTGTTGTTATGGTTTGCTGGTATATTATCACTATCTTCTAATACGACGTAAGCAGGTTTCAGTCGATCGATTGAAATGTTTGCTTGTCGGTCCGGTAATTGTACACAATACACTTTGTCTGTTCGGTTTATAACCTTGTAGGGTCCTTCGTAGGGTGTCTGTAGTGGCTTACGAACTGAATCTACTCGAACGAACACGTGACTGCAATTGAGTAGGTCTTTACATACATACATACATAACGTCACGCCTTTTATCCCCGAAGGGGTAGGCAGAGGTGTATTTCTACTCCCACTTTTCGCCAGATATACATTAGTCCCACGTAATAAGGGGCGAGCCTATTGCCGTACCGGGCACATTTCCAGACTCCGTGCTGCTACTGAGAATTTCGTGGCAGAAAAACCCAATAACAGTGCCCGACCCAGGAATCGAACCCGGGAGTAGGTCTTTATGCACGAAAATATTTCTATTGTTATTATGATGCTCGGTGAATGCTTGAGGTTTGTTGGTATGAATGATTTCACGTAGCTTCTCGACGTAGGTATGATCCATAGCTGTAGGTGTGTATGCGCTTGATGTGAAAAAGTCTCCTGGTAGGCGTAAAATGCATCCGTAGGTTAATTCAGCGGGACTCACGCCGGTGTCAGTGCGCAGGGCGGCGCGTAATCCCAATAATATTGTAGGTATTTCGTCGATCCACGAGCGCGTGTCGGTGAGCTTTGCACGTAATGCATTTTTGAGTGAGCGATGCCAACGTTCGATGATTCCATTGCTTTGCGGGTGGTAAGGAGTAGTTCGATTTTTCTTGATACCCATTAGTTTCATGAGGTTTTGAAGTAGTTGGCTCTCGAACTGTCGACCTTGAGCTGATGTTAGTGTAGCCGGGCATCCGAAGCGAGATATCCAATGTTGATAGACGATGTTCGCTATTCGATCAGCTGTTATTTCCTCTGTAGGTACGGCCTCAGGCCATCTCGTAAAACGGTCAATCATAGTTACGAGATATCGATGACCTTGAACAGTTGTAGGTAGCGGTCCAACGATATCTATGTGTACGTGTTGAAAACGATCGGTTGGCGGGAAAGATGCGATGCTTGAATAGGTGTGACGATGTATCTTGCCTTTCTGACATTGAATACAGGTTCGCGTCCAGCGGTAGCTCTCGAACTGTCGACCTTGAGCTGATGTTAGTGTAGCCGGGCATCCGAAGCGAGATATCCAATGTTGATAGACGATGTTCGCTATTCGATCAGCTGTTATTTCCTCTGTAGGTACGGCCTCAGGCCATCTCGTAAAACGGTCAATCATAGTTACGAGATATCGATGACCTTGAACAGTTGTAGGTAGCGGTCCAACGATATCTATGTGTACGTGTTGAAAACGATCGGTTGGCGGGAAAGATGCGATGCTTGAATGGGTGTGACGATGTATCTTGCCTTTCTGACATTGAATACAGGTTCGCGTCCAGCGGCTGATATCTGCATTCATTGAAAGCCAGAAGTATTTCTGTGTTGTGAGCTTGCGAGTTGTACGGGTACCAGGATGACTTATGTTGTGAACATTGTTGAAAACTTCTTTTCTGTATGGCTCAGGGATGTATGGGCGAATATGTGACGTAGATGTTTCGCAATATAGTTCGATGTCAGTATTAGGTATTGTTATTTTCTTGAGCGCGAGGTGATCGTCGCGTAGTAATTGTTGTATAGTGCTGTCTCTTTCTTGCGCTGTTGCTATGTCGTTGTAGTCGATAGCGGACGGGCAAGTTATGGTTGCTATGCGACTAAGGGCGTCTGCGACGATATTTTGTTTACCGCTTACGTGCCTTATATCGGTGGAGAAAGCGGAAATGAATAATAATTGTCTCGTTCGCTTCGGTGTCTCGGTGGTGGAGTTGATCTTGCTCATTGCGAATGTTAGCGGCTTGTGATCGGTGAATATAATGAGATGACGTCCTTCGAAAATTTTTCGGAAATGTTTGACGGCCATGTAGATAGCTAGTAATTCTCGATCATAGGTAGAATACTTCAGTTGCGCGTCGTTGAATTTCTTAGAGAAATATCCGAGCGGCTGCCATGTTTCGTTTAAGTATTGTTGAATTACGGCACCGGCTGATGTGTCCGATGCGTCACAGAATAGAGCGAGTGTTGCGTGGTGAGATGGATGAGCAAGTAAAGCTGCGGTGATGGTGCTTGCTTTACATTGTTCAAAGGCTTGTGTTGCTTCGTTGGACAATTTGATTGCAGTTTTATCTCGTTTCTTCACGTTGTGTAGGTATGAATTCAATGGTGCTTGTAGTGAGGCGGCGTTGGGAATGTGATCGCGGTAGAAATTTAACATTCCTAGGAATCTCCGTAGTTCTTCTATTGTCTTGGGTTTGGGGTAATCAGTGATAGCTATGATCTTCTGTTCGGGAGGCTTGATACCATCTTTTGATACATGATAACCGAGGAACTGAACTTCGGACTTGCCTAGGTTGCATTTAGCGGGGTTGATGGTGATACCATGTTCTTCTAATCTCTTGAGGACGGTGTGGAGGTGTTCGCGATGCTGGGTCTCGTGTTCCGAAGCGATTAGTATATCATCTATGAATGGATATACAAAATCTAGTCCTCGCAGTACTTCGTGAATGTAACGTTGAAACGTTTGTCCTGCGTTCTTCAAACCGGGACACATTCGCGGGAATTCAAATAAACCCATTGGTGTGATAATAGCGGTTTTCTCGATGTCCTCTTCTCTTATGCTCAGTTGTTGGTAGGCTCGGTTGAGGTCTATTGTTGAGAAGATAGTCTTGCCTGAGAGATGATGTGTGAAATCTTTGACGCGTGGAACGGGATAGCGATCGGGTTTTGTGATAGCGTTGAGTCGCCGATAGTCTCCGCAGACTCGAATGTCACCATTCTTCTTCGGGACGATGTGAAGCGGTGATGACCATGGACTCTTGCTTGGCCTGCATAACCCTTGTTCAATCATATTTTCAAACTCTTTCTTCACGTTTTCATATCGGTGCGGTGGTATGGGGCGAGCGCGGCTATGTATTGGTGGGCCTTCTGTTTCAATGTAGTGTTGCACGTTGATAGAAGAGCTTAACTGCATTGAAGTGAGACGTGTGATGCCGGGATATTGCGCTAAAATGTCGTGATACGACTGTGACTTGTCGATGGTGTACACTGTAGGCATGTTTGAAATGCGAACTGGGGCATTGACCTTGAGATTCGTGACGCCGTCGATCAATCTCTTGTTTTTCAAATCGACGATAAGTTGGTGATGTTTGAGAAAGTCAGCGCCGAGTATAGGTCTTGAAACGTCGGCGACAATGAACTTCCATTTGTATGGGCGTCGTAGGTTGAAGTCGAGCGTTAATGTTTTCTCACCGTACGTAGCTATAGTTGTGTTAATAATAATAATTATTAATATATTTAATAATAATAGTAATTCATATTCCTCATTTATTGTTTGCTTTGAAATTGTATGGTTTTATGCATTCACATTCAGACATTCAATTTGACACTAGCATGAAACTTATTCTTCATAAATCAGACACTTGTCAGAATGGACGTGGCTGTTTCTGATGGACAGGGTTGCGACGCGCCGTCGCCATACAAAAATTATAAAACTTATCATAGAACCCACCAAAAGGCCAAATATAAGGGCCTAAATGTTTTAAAAATAATGAAAAGTATAGTCGTCCACTGCTTTAGTTATTCTTCTGTGTCGTCCATGTGTCGTCCACCTAAAATTGTTTATATATACCTCTGACGCATACTTGACAGGTTTTTACACAGATTAGGTATACCCTACTTGCTAAACGTTCAACCTTTCTGCCTACTTGCATATTTTTCATAAATAATCTAAACCTTTAACAAGTTTTTAATAACGAATAGCAAAAAGGGTTTTTATTTTTAACTAGAGGACGCCAGCAGCTACGCCTGCATTTTTTTTTAATTTACCCGTTTTGGCCGATCCCGTGGGAATATCGGGAAATCCCTTCTTAGTGCACCCCTACGGTCCCAAAGGAACATACATGCCAAATTTCAGCTTCCTGCGCTCAATAGTTTCGGCTGTAGCGTGTCTGTCAGTCAGTCAGTAACGCAAGGATTTTATATATTAAGATTAAATGGGGTTATCGTAGCGGGGTCTATACTGCTTCATGCGACCGATGCTCAAGACAAACACGTCCTCTCCTCCGTTGCTGATACGTATAATACTATACTAACCAACGCACGGAAAATATCGATAGTCTGTGGTATCGAGTATTTTTCCTTTCGATATCCATAATTTTGTACTTACTTGATACTTTGCATTCGAAGCTTTTACTCAATAAGTACTTAATGGCAGGTATCGTATCGAATCATTTATTATCATCCAAAGCCCGATTTCATCCACTGTTAGATATAGGCCTCTGTTTGATTTTGCGATTTGCAACGTTCGTGTGCCATTCATATCCAGGAATCATTTATTTTTAGGCATTATCTACATATCGCACCTACATCTTACAAATTATCTAATTTAAAAAATTTACCTTACGCCTCATGTTTATGGCAAAGTTATCTTATAATAATAAAATTGGTACCCATAGTTGTTAGCATACTGGGCAAGAAATCTACTATATTTTTATAAGCATTGGAGTCACACTAGTTTTAGAACGAATACTTAGACTGGTCCGACTGGAGAAGAATTAACTTCTCTAATATCGAGGTAAAGTAAGTTAGATCTATCGAAAGTGAACTGACGTCATTGATTGTCTTGTCGTGAAATATAATTATGTGCACATTAGCCCATGTTCTGCGTGACAATCGAGTGCGAAGCGATCCGATTCGTGTAGAACAAATTGTGACCTACGACTGCGTTGAGAATAATGTGTTTGACAATTAACGCAACGCGTCGCGCTCGAATCTTACTTAGGGTACGGACTAAGAAAAGTACTCGATACTTGAAGTATCGATTTCTACTTATAATACTTACCTATATTTGATACTTATACGAGTATTTTTCAACACAATCATTTCTTTTACGGTCTGTCTAAGATGTCAACTGCGACATGGAGACTTCCATTCAGAACTGTAATTTCACAACTTTAAAAGTAAATGATGCAAAATATTTAGATTGTTTGTGTACGCCTGTATGAGCCGATAGGCCAACTATTGGTGCTGTACGTCGGCAATCACAACAAGAGTCAACATCTTGCGTTGATATTTTTAAATTTTTGTGCAAAGCTCAGTTAGCACTGAAGCTTTGTCAGTACTGGCAGGTGTACTTTCGGTTGATTTTGAGGTCCAAAAACGTGCATCAATGTATTATCACAGATTACTAAATAGATTATACTATACGAGAAAGCATGGATTCAAATTTCCTAGCACCTCGTGATAGAAATAAACTGCTTAGGTTGTTCAACCAGCACGCCGATGTCTACGTAGGCCTCCTCGACGAATAGCAGTTTCGTTGGAATACATCAACCAAGGGCCGTCCCCCTCTACCAATTCTTCCCAGACGTTCGTGAGCGACTGGCCGGACCTGGTTAAGGGGGATCACTATGTTGCTCAATTTCGTACGGAGCATGGTAATTTTTGGAGGAAGTTGCTTTGGTTTTTATTTAGTTTATTCACCATTGTGCCAATATTCAAGCTCTGACAACAAATGTGAGTAATCTGCACATCACATCTTGTAGGAGTGGGGTATTTGGCAATCTGAAATTAACAATATGCCTAATGATTTCCATGATTAATCACTCCTAGTCTAGCATATTATGCGGCTCTTGCGGCAAGCAGGTCGATTATCCGTGCGTTTAGCCTTCTCTGCCATGCATAATACTGGAAATAGGCACAGCTCGCAAATTGACGGTAATAGGGCCATGCTGATTCCAGCACAAATGGTTTGGCTAAACCGGAGAAGTACTACGCTCTCACAGAAGATCGATGTCAAGCAACGGTATCTGTTATTTTGTGTTTTGTACAGTGAGTGAGAACGCCGTAGGCCCAATCACCTTTCCTTTCCCGGTCCCCATCCTGATCCTTTTTCCTTCTCCTCTTCCTTCCGGTAGGCAGCAACTTGGTTGTACTTATTTGACATTGCTCCTGTAATACTAAGTAAACACAGCTAAGTATGAGCCACGGATACCACTTACCATATCACGTGGGCCCTTGGCTCGTCTGCCATCGGTGAAAGTAATAAAAGTTTTGTAGTAAAATCGCGGCGTCAGTCAACTTGTGACCATGGGACGTGCAACCGTTCCGAAACGTCAAACATAAATGGTATGTAAATACGTCTAAAAATCGTGTTAATTCCCGTGTCGTGAATAATTAACCAAACATGAAGCACTTTCAATGAAAATTATAAGGGTTCATTAGGCTTTACTATTAACTAGTAATATTCGATTAACACAAACTTACATTTGCAAGCGATTAAATTAATAATTATTGTGCTTGAGTTCTTTTATCCTTAGGACACTAGATAAAGGCTAATACGACCCTACATTGTGCGTGGCTCGATATAGAAGAAGAAGAAGAAGAAAAGCATTTATTTACACAACATACAAGAACATACATTCATTTTATACATAGGTACTAATAGGGCACAGGTTACATATAGCTTTGTAAATATATTAACAAAGTAGGTACCAGTACGCATGTTGTGAAAATGAGGTCACCACTCAGGCTTATTGTTGATTTGAGGTGTAGCCTCAAATCAACCCTGATTTTATTTGGTGACCCCAAGTGACGATACAGATATCACATTAGGTATCTAATTTATAAAACACAGAGAAAAAAACAAAAAGAAAGAAAACCTTATCCTAATACCTATATAAAAGTGCCTGCAATGAATTATACGTAATAAAATAATATACCTACATACGATTTAATTATATAAATAAATATAAATTATAAAGATAAGTACATTTATAAGTATACCTACATATAATTATAAAAAACAATATTAATTTATACACGAGTAATACATAAGTATAACTTCGCATCATCTTACATATTTATGTAAACATCAACAAAATATACTTATATCTACATAGGTATACAACATCACAATGCAACCAAAGTAGCAACACTCATTTTGCTAGTCGCGAAGCGGCCAGACGCCTGAGCAAACCGGTTAGTTCGTCACAAGTACTCACAGTCACAGTCTTCCTTTCTCGCTTGCACATAGCGTCGACTCGCACTCGATTACGCAACATCAACGATGCACATTCATATATCATTCGGCCGCCCGCGCCGCGCGTGATCAAAACATTACGTAATAGAATACTGTTTGTGGTTACAAATGAAGTGCTGCATATTTAAGAAGAAAGTAAGAATAAAGGAAAACGAGTATATATAGTGATGAAACTTCAATGATTAACTAAAAATAGGTAACTATTTGATTGATATCATAATGTAATAATTCTAGATGCATGTAATATTAGGTACTTATATTGCATACAATCATAAGGTGTTTACCCTGCTGTATAAAAACTTAAACTACATAAATTTAAGCTACATGTATTTTTGTTTTAGGCTCTAAGTAAATGTAACCTCAACAAGGCAAAACAATTCACACATACAGCCCAAACGTCATGCCACAACATGTCGCCCGGAAGACTCATACTCACTGAAATTATAAACTCATTATGTTTTTACTTGAAGGTCATAAACAAAACGTAAGGAGATGATATAATATTACAAAACGTTAATAAATATTTATTTTAATATTGTGCATTAAATTATCATTTATTTGTAATATTTGCTTTGATCGCATTTCTGTTCTTGTAAAAGATGTTTTTTAAGGTGAATTTTAAAGGTAGTTTTTTTATTCAGGGATCTTATCGGCGGGGTCAGGTCATTCCAAATGTGAGAGGCAGCGTACTTATAACATCCCCTAAAAGCTGTGGTTTTATGCCGAGGAATGGACAGTGGCCTGGCAGTGGATCGAGTGGAATAGCTGTAGTGATCCTGTCTCCAACTTAATTTGTTATAAAGGTATTTGGGTTTGACCGTATTCACAACGCCAAACAATAACGTTGCTAAGTGAAGCTTACGCCTTGCAGACATTTTAAGTACCTCATGATTGTTCATGTAAGGTGTAATATGGTTTCTCCGGGGAATATTTAAACAATAACGGATACACGCATTCTGTATACGCTGTATAAGATGTTGTGTTCTGGTTAGGAGGCATGGACCATACACGGCGTCACAGTAGTTTAATTTTGAGAGCACTAAACTATCCACGAGCCTCTTTCTCAAAGTGACACTAAGATAATTTCTTACTCTATAGAGGATTTTGAGTCTGTAGAAACAGGTTTTTGCAACGCCATTGATGTGATCCTCAAAGCGCAACTCCGGGTCGATCATAAGACCAAGGTCACGTGCAGTTTGCACTTGCTGAATAATATCGCCCATCATCTCAATCTTTGGATTACGTGATGTTATTAGTTTAACCTGACTTTGGCTCCCCATCACCATAAAATTTGATTTTTGTGGGTTTAGTACCAGTGAGTTACGCTTAGACCATTCCGCTACCCTACTGAGCTCAGCATTCATGGTGGCTACGGCGGCAGCAGTATTTTCAGGGTTAAATGATATATATAACTGCGTATCATCAGCGTACATGTGGTACATGCAGTCCCTGAAGTTGGTTGTTATATCGGCAGTATATAAAACGAACAGGAGTGGTCCCAGGAGTGATCCCTGAGGAACACCCCGAGGCACGGGTCGTGACGTCGACAACATTATAGAACCGTCCGTCTTACGTATTTCGACCTGCTGCATCCTATTTGTTAAATAACTTTCGAACCATTTGATTGTGTTCGACTCGAAACCGTAATATGAAAGTTTCGAAAGTAACAATGAAGTATTTATACACTCAAAAGCACGCGAAAAATCAAGCAGGGTAAGAATTGAACCCTCCCCGCGGTCCCGGGCTTCGAGGACATTACCCACGACATCCGCTAAAGCCGTTGTTGTACCCCGTCCTCTTCTGAACCCAGACTGTAGTTCAGGTAAAATACCAGTCTCTTCCAAATAGTTGGTGACTTGTACATACACTACCCTCTCCAACACCTTGGATAGACAAGGCAGTATACTTATTGGGCGAAGGTCCTTATAATTTTGCGGATTACTATTTTTTGCTATCGGCCGTACTATAGCACTCCGCCATAGCTTGGGAAATGATGATGAATTAATCGATTCATTTATTATGTTTGTTATGGCGGTAAGTGACTCTATTCCTCGTGCATTGGTATTGATATTGCTAATTATACTGCGAACAGTTTGACTATTTGTAGGCTGCAATGAAAAAGTTCCGCCACCATATCGATTGAACTCGAAAAATGTAAGTTGCGAGATAGAAATGTTTGGTTCCCCCGGTACATCGAGGAATGCCGAATTTAAACCCTCAGGATCCTCAAATTGTCCCACAAGCATACCATCGTCCGTATCTGTAGGTAGTACATGTTTTTTTAAATTGGACCATAATGTGGAGTGATATTGATAATTTGGAGTCATTTTGGTTGTCATTGATATACTTATTAAAAAATGCCTTTTTTTCATTGTATAACGCTAATGCAGCCTGGTGCTTAAGGTCTAAATAATATCGTTTGTGTACTTCTAGCTTCGATTGACGATATCTAATGCGAGCTTCGTTACGGAGTTTAAACATAAGTTTAATGTTGTCTGTTATCCAAGGTGTTGGTGGCCCCTTAAATACTCTAGTCTTATACGGAGCATGATTGTTAAATAGTGTATGTATGTGATAGTTAAACAACTCAACCATTGCGTCTACATCACTAAGCTGGCCTATCATTCCCCACGGTATCTCATTCAGGTCCATCTCAAAGTACTCGTGAATTATGTTCTTAAATGGTCTGAACGTTATACATCTTTTTACAGGTTTATCTTTTTTGAATAAAAGTTCGCAAACAACGAAGGAATGATGACCTAGCTCTGGAATATGATCTACAGCAACCCTTCGGCACTGTGCGTCTGTACAGATCACATCAATGAGCGTTGCACTGTCACCTACAAAATGCGTAGCCGTGGTTACTAATTGACTTATGTTGCTATAGCTCAAAAAAGCGGTGAGTTGTTTAGTTTTATAATTTTCAGTGTCGAGTAAATTGACATTAAAATCTCCTAGTAACACAACGCTATCGTAGGGCGATAATGCGCACATACTTTATGTAATAGCATCAAGAAAGATGTTTACGTCCAGCCAAGGTGGTCGGTATGCAGTGCCGATCAATAATCGCTTTGAGGTTGTGGTCATGGACATCCACATTTGCTCAACTTGGGGATGTTGTGGGTGAGACCTCGCTCGGACGGTAATGTCATTTTTAATATAAAATGCGACACCGCCACCTCGTCCATCGCGGATAGTTTCCGAACGGGGAATATGTCGCATTCGATAGCCCGGTACCATAGGTGCTCGCCCTTCTTCTCCTCTGCGCAGCCATGTTTCGTTGATCGCCATAACATCAACCGAATGACTATCCATTGCGATCAGAAATTCGTCGTGATTCGTTGCCAGCGATCCCGCATTTAACAAACCAAACTTAATAATTTTATTCCGCGGCATTGATATAAAATAATAAATAAGTCAAATACTCTTTAAAATGGTACTTGTGATCACGGTATTGCGACATTTTAAATTCTATAAATTGGCCATTCATAACACATAACTGAAAATACAATATCAAACAATAAATAATATTATATAAATAAAAAAATATATATAGTATGTATATAGTAATACCCCTATAAACTGTACAAATAAAAATAATATGTGCAATGTCAGGCAACTTATGTGCGCATAGGCAGACCAGTATAGAATGACTGAACGAAAGTCGAATTATATAATATTCTGGCAAGATATTTAGTGACTCATTCAACAACATAAACAAATACCGGGAGCATAACGTGAAATTGTCCATGTTATTGTATTTGTGACAGGTCCACTTCGGTACGTATGCTGATTGTAGGTTCGCCGGGTTTGCGTCGGGCAAGAATTCGACCATTCCTCGTCCAGATATATTGCCACCCATGTTGTTTAGCAGTATCACGCGCTTGCCGAAACAACTGCCGATTTATCTTGGTCAGCCTCTCGTTAACGTAAAATTTTGTTATCGGCGTTGGAATGCCTAGATCCGAGGTGTCCGCTCCCCGCCGAACTCGTGCGCAGCGAAGAAACTCGTTCCGTACGTCATGTCTCGCGAATCGCACGACGACCGGTCGTGCACGAGTCTCCACTGGTCCCGCGGCACTCGTCGCGTTGAGGTGTCTAGCGCCGACGCGGCTCACGCTGATAACGTCACCGTCCGCCAGCGTTACACTGAGTTTCGTTGCTACTAGCCTAACAATATGCGCTAGATTCTCGTTGCTAGTGTCTGGGAGGTTAGCAATTTCGATTTCATTACCTAACAGTTGCTGGTCTCGCTCGTTGATCTGGCTTTTTAACTGAGCAACATCATCTGCTAACTTTGATGACATATTGAGCTGCTTTTCTAGTACGCCTACTCTTTCTGTAAGCTTTTCTTTGTCGGTTTGAAGCTTAAATATTTCTTCGCGCAACCCCTGAAATTCTGCTTGATAGTCAGCGCGCATGTTTTGGAATTCGGTACGTAGTTCTTCTCTCAGTATTCTGCGCATCTCCACCGTTATCCATTCAGACATATTCGGGCTTATTGCATGAGTGCTATCAAAGCTGTCATCTTTGTCTGTCGCTTCATCAGGCCTCTGCTGTATACTCTCCTTCTTTTTGCACTCTGAACAAGACCAAGTTGGCGCTATATTACCCGTGAGTGGTAAAGCCCTGCAAGCTCGGTGGAATGCTATTGTACACACACGACATCTCGCGGCCTCCTGCGGAGACAAGAATTTTGCACAAGCTCCACATTTAGTTGGGGCCATAATTACAAGTGTCGAGGAACTTGATAGATCGATGTAGCCTACAAGTACCTTGGAAAAACGATAGATGGCGCTGTACTAAAAAATTATGTTTTATGGTTTTTCACGGGCTCACAATGGTGTAACAGTACCAGTAGTCAGAGCACCGCAAACTAGGGCCAACCGCACATATACTCGAGCACTTTTAAGACCGAATTATGTACATATGTAAATAGTCCGTTCACTTTTTTTTAGAATAAGGTAGATTTCGTTCACTTTTTATATAAGTTTTTATTTTTTCTGTTTATTCTATTTTTACACAACTTTGACACTGTATAACGTTTCACGTAATGTATCTCACTGAATGTCAACTTTTGTTAATAAATCGTTCCACATATATAACTTCTTTTATTTTATAAACAATAACAACAATCGAGGTCAATGCACCGGTTTGACATCCGTGACTTGAAATATACACTTGTCCGGATTTTTTAATAGGTACCTAGTATTTTGTCACAGGTATTTTTCACGCAAACAATTCAATCACAGTCATGTGATACCTAATATTTCAATTACCTATATAACCCATGTCTAGGCCAAAGGAAAATAAATGAAAATGGCTTTGCTCACGGAATGAACTGAAAACGGTCCTGAAGAACTGATCTGAAAAGCGGGCCTGAAAACGGATGTGTGCGGCCAGGCTAAACTAAACCAATAAAACTAAAGAAATTAAAATAACAAAATAGACGAGGAAAAACAAAAAAGACCCAAACTACGCGGCGTCAAAAAATTCCTCCGCAACGCTGAAAATATGTTTGCGACATGTAAGTACAATCTTATTTAACCACTATTTTCTTAAATATTACCGAAGTTCAACTACCAGACGCCAACAAATTTTCTGTATTTTGAAACTAGATGAGCCTGCAGTTACACCCGCGTTATTCAGGGCTACTGCTCCCTACATGTGGCTCATAGCGTGATCTTATAAAGCTTATATAGCCTTCCTCAATAAAGCTAGCTCAATGAGCTATCAACCATGAAAATAACTATTGAAATCGGACCAGTTATTTCTGAGATTAGCGCGTACAACCAAACAAACAAATTCTCCAGCTTTATTATATAAGTATAGATTATTATGTTTAATGTAATGTGGAATATGTTTTTCATAATTCTTCTGTATTGTGTGAAAATATGTTTTTCATCATTCTTCTGTATTGTGTGATCATATGTTTATCATAATTTTGCTTATAACCCGTATATTTTGACAGAAAGGGGAGCCCCTTGGCCTTGGTAATGATTTTTTTTTGTACTTCCATCGTGTTTCGTTAGGTCAATTCCACTGAGAGGCTGCGAACCCTTAGAGACGTGCAAGGGAGGTAAGCGGAGAGCAACTAAAATATCTTTGAAATTTTGTTCATTGCCCTGGGCTAGAAATATAATTTGTTGTTTCCTAGTGTTTATTGATATATTATTATGTACATTTGACAGTGGAAGAAGTTGAACTTGAAGTGGAACGCACTCCAAGGTTCAAATGATATTAGAACAATGCTAGGATGAAAATTAATGACGTCACCATTCCTCGTTAAACTCAGCTTAGTTCATCTCTGGCGGTTGTCAGCTCATTGATCACGAACTGGCGTATGTTTTATCAGAATCCACTGGTCTCTATGCATATTGTTCAATTCGAGGAGATTAATCTAAGAGAGTGCAGTCCTCTGTACCCAGCATGGATCATGTGTAGTCAGGATTGTTTGACGAATCATGGTAAAATGAAATAACAAAGTAGTCCCTAGTGTTACAACTATTATTCTCAAGTGCAATGTGATAGCCTCTAAATAGGGAGGACTTTAACCTTAGATGTCTAATCTACGCCTGCGAGGCATAAACAAAAATTGTTAATATTTTTGTAATAGTTGAAGCTAGCACATTATGCTCTTTCACCAACTCAGTGGCCACCAGAAGCTAACGATCGGTATTCGTTTCGCTAAGGTAAGTCCCACCATTTTTGAATTATCGAAGTATAGCACGCCTCTGAGACGTATGATTAGGCTTTGGGCACCTTTAAGATAGATTAGGCTTCTAGGGTTAATAAAATTAAAAAACTTGCAATAAGCTTAATGTATGTAATGGTAGCTACATGTAACTAGTATAATTTATTGTTCAATATTAAAGACACAATATGTGATCCTGGTAATATCTAACGCATTAAAAATGATTAAAAATCTTGTGTCTCGCTTTTAGCCAGTTTTTTATAATTTATAGAATATACTTATCGAATTTACTAAAACTAAAATATTTTCCGCTTTATGACGATTTCTTTTCAATCTTGGTCGTTTGCCACCAAGTCACTATAACTTCAACAGATAGTAGAGCCTTGCCGAGTTCTGCATAAATGGGCCTGCCCGACTGGAGAAGTGAATACATCTATAAGTTTAATTCGCTGAATGAGAGTACACCAGACCCCATCCACTTTTTTTTTCCCTTATACCTCTTCTTGTTCTATTACTTTTGCCATTCAGATCGGCAAATCGCTTGTAGCTCACCTGAAGTTGCCATCATTGGCCGGCGGCAATAACGTACCATCAGGCGATGCGCCTGCTCCTTTGCCTCCTATACCATAAAACAGTTAAAAATTAAAAACATTCTTAAAACGTTAAAATATGTACCGAAAAAATAAACAGCGACAAATACATAAAGTAGATTCCCTTCAATATAATTTTTTACTTGGATCGATTTCATTTCAATTTCCATTTAAGTTCGCTGCCTAAAAGCTTGGCGGGAGTCTTAGATTAGATTAGTTTGGTGTACACGTCGGATTGACGGTGCTACATCAATTGGCGTCGCTCAATAACCTACAGATTGATATCGGTACGTGACAGTCGAGACACAAGTACTGGGGTAGTTCTTGGTAGGAACAAGTTTGGTAATAGATCGCAGTAATGTATTTTAACATCGTAGATCAATCTTACTGGAGAATTTAAGAATATTTTATTTTAGAAAGGACCAATAGCTACGAATTTTCTTGATCCCGAATTTTAGCAAAGCTCTTAGTCCACCCCTGCAGTCAAGTCAGTCAAATTCAGTTTGTTTCTATGCGTTGTCTGTCAGTCAGTACAGATATAAGGATGGCTAAGCAAATATGAAAATAAAAACGACCATCATTAGAAGTAAACTCTGTATCTAAAAGGGCATTACAAACTTTCAGTCAACGGACACAAAGATTACTCGAAACAAAAATAAAATGGTGGATCACGGAGTATATTAACCTATGATGACATCTTACTATTCCCATCGGGACCGAATGCAAAACAGAGATAAACGTTACCATCTCCGCCATTTTAATTGTAGATAAGTATATCCCTCGTTAAAATTAATATTTTACATTTTGAACGCTTACTCATCTGACCTAAAATACAAAGGTATGTTCACGTCAACTGAAGCTGCGAAGTTAGAATCGACTGAAACGCTCCATCTAAAACGTGAAACAAGGCTGAAGATAATAATAATAAAAATAATGACATCACGCAATACGAATTTTTTTTCGCGCGTTTTCCCGGTCGTTATGTTTTTTTTCCTTTTCCCATCTTTTTCGTAAAAGAATTCTTTGTACAGGGCGAGTTTGTCGAGTCGATTTGGGTGTATAGGTGGAACTAGGATATGTCGAATCGAATTCACAAAGAATTCGCAAATCGAATTCCGATGATAACTGAATGAGGATTATTAGATTTTCAATATATACAATAGATATTTAATTATAGCTATTGGACACGCAGTTTTGCTTTCGTCACAATCAGAGTGTGATATTTGTAAGCCTGTCGAAGCGTCGGAAAAAAGCTGAGGTATCTATACCATAAATAGGTTAGTAAACGTGGACTCACGCCCGGGGATACAGGCGTGAGTCCACGTTTGCAAAGGTGTAGGCAGAAGTGTAATATTATAATCATAGCTTCATTTTGTGGTTTGCACCCGCATTAGATTTTAATTTCCTACAATTGTCAAGCTCTCCGAGGTACAAAAGAAGCCACAATTGTTTACATCACTTTGGTCAGTCCTACGTGCTGACCAAAGATATGAAAAAAACCGTGCGTTTGACCCCGAATTGGTATCTTCAACGAGTATCTGCAGTAAATAAACAATATAAATGCTAATAGGTAAATATGCTTGTAATACCAAATGTACCGAAAACTCCTTAGTAAAAAAATACATGGATTGGAATAAAACTAAAAAAAAATAAAGTCTACGTGTAAAAGAGAAACATGATGTTGTAAGTTTAGATGGTGTGGAAATGGTGACGGTTGAATGTGGCAAATACAAGCTTTAATTCGTGTGATGCCATTATCCTGAATGGATGTTTGTAGGTTTGCTAATGCTAGATGAATGCTGTTTATGTTTAGAGTTGTGGGTTTCAAAGTTGGCAATTCATTGTGCGTTATTTTGGAGGTGTAATACCAGAATACAATCTATTTCATAGTTAGAGTAGATTGGTAGGAAATTGACGTATAAATTTATGATTTGTTTTCTATTCCACTTTCCTGACAAGACACTGCTTTAAATTAAACTTTTAGTGATGGCCACCATGTTTGACAGTCATTACAGGGAGACAATATCCCTGAAAATACTGATACTGGGATAAAGGCGTAAACCAGCACTATCACCTTGGGTTGCGAAGCTCAGACGGCTTTAGCTCTGCGAAAGAGTTAGAATTCTGTTACATCTGGTTAAATTAGACATCAGACCCCGGGCTCCAATTCTTCTCCACTTCCATCTATTAGATGCAACCGGGATAAGGCAAGGACTATGAAACAACCTTGTGTAATGCTTGTGTTATAATACATGGTGGCTTATATTAAGACAGTCGAGCATGGTTCTTTGACAAAGCTGAAGTCACTCCAGAACTTCGAACTATAAACTCATTATAAAATATTAGTTAGTTGCGTTATTAAATACGATGAAATATCGAGTACTGAATGGATTCGTCACCTTACGTCACGGTTCAAAACAGCAACTTCATCAAAGCCAGTGTGTAAAAACGCACCCAAGCATTTTTTTATGTTCCGTCAAGTAATATCATAAAAAACGTATGAGCGGTTTATTGAAGACTTTATTTCCCCCATAATCGTTAAAAAGCGATCATGCACGAAATATGTTTTACAATTCTTGTACCTACTTTATTAATATTGGTCATATTTTATGTAATTTTTTCTCAATCTCTGGTGAATTTTTTAACAAGCTTACTTAGAAAAGTGTATGCTGTTTTATGTGGTTTATATATGGCTTATGTTTAACTCAACACCAGATAAAGTAACATATAACAGGCAAAAATAGTAAATGATCACCAAAATGAAACTCGCTCTTTAATGTAAAATTATAACTAACGTTTTTTATTAGTTGTATGAAATACCAACACATAAATTGGATTTGGTTACACCACTTACTTTAATAGACTAAGTTGACGGAGCCAAAATGCCTGGAATTGAGTTTAAAATTATGAATTTTGACATTTTCAAATTAGTGACGTAATATTTTTATTTACATTTGTAATTATATTTCTACATTTTGACAGTTTTTGACTTGACATTTGTAATATTTATTTTATTTTGGCATTTTTTGATTTGGCATTTGTAATTTTATTTATTTTATTTTGACATTTAAAATTCATCATCATTGCAGCCTTTCACTCCCTACTCACGTCCACTGCTGGACATAGGCCTCTTGTAATTTGCGTCACAATATTATTGTGAGCAAATTAGGAGGGCTTGGCCTACTATACCACGCTGGCCAGACGGGTTGGTATAGGGCTTGATGTCGAGTTTTCCGTCTCTACGTGCAAAGACGGTATTTGCATCGTATTATCCCTTTGTCGCCTCTTACGACACCCACGGGAAGATAGGGGGTGGCGACACTTGTATTTTGCTGTAAAACCACACGGCGGACATTTAAAATAACTTCAGTAATAATATATATTCTTTTTTTTTAAACTTTCTAAAATTAACATTCAATAATATTTTCTGACATTTGAAATAAATGACACTATATTGTTTAAATTTTGATTATTTTTAACATTTTGTTTACGGCATGTTTTTTATATTTTATGATATAAAAAAATACAACATGCATTTTACCATAGGTTTATTAGAATGTAAAGTTTTGAGTACGATGTGGGCATTATTAAACATTTATATAAATAGTTGTGGAAACCTGTCTGATGGCTTAGACTGACATGCTTATGCATACTTCTGATAGCGTGGAGGCATAGTGATACAGATCGTGCTGGCTCCCTCAATCAAGGTTGAGCCGTACGATTAGTGTTGAATGCGGGTCATCAGTGGGCTGAGTCAGTCAAAAGCGTGAAACGAAATCCTGCATTGTACTTGCATACTAAACCTATTTTGTCTGGACTTTAAAAGATTAAGAAAAGATGAAAGAAATTGAAATTAAAATAAACAATGACTCTGAGTTTGTTTCGGCCTTTCTTCTCAAACTTCAAACTTCAAAATCTTTATTTGCTTTGAATGTATGTACATGGTTGAGGTCTTACATAGATGGTTAGTTCTAATACATTCTACCCATTGAGCATGCAAATATATTTATTATTAACACAGATAGAAATAAAGAGAAAATTACAGAGATGCTTTTACAAGGATTACAAATATAATTACAAGGAAAAATTTCAATTACAGTCGTTTTCACAACATTACCTACAATTCATCATTTAAGAAGTCTGTTATACTGTAGTAACATTTTTCTATTAGTAATTTATTCAAGTATTTTTTAAATTTGCATAGATTTTGGTTTTTGATATCATCGGGTATTTTGCTGTAAATAATTGGGCCCATGCACACAATGCTCTTTCTTAATAAGGCTGTCTTATAGTCTCCTTTATTAAGGAGGTATTTGTACTTGTTTCTCAGCAGTGCTGAGCGTTTACTGGTTTCAGACATCTTAGTGAATAAGTGAATATTGGTTTTGACAAATATAGCTACTTCTAATATATAAAGACATGGGAAAGTTAGTATTTTTAGGGATTTAAACGCAGGAATGCAACTGTCAGTTATTTTTAGACCTAACATGGATCTTAAACATCTTTTTTGTGCTTTGAAAATTGTTTCTCTCTCGCTACAATTCCCCCAGAATATCACACCAAATCTCAAAATCGACGCAACAAGGCCATGATATGCTATAAGCAGAGTTTCAATATTTACTTTTTTAGACAAGTTATAAAGAGCATAAGCAGAAGTGCTCAGTTTCTTGCAAATGACTTCTGACTGTGGCTTCCATGTTAACTGGCTGTCAATTTGTATGCCTAAAAATTTTGTTGTGTTTACTTCATTTATTGTTTGGCCATTGTAATCAATATTAAAGAGCCCATTTTGCAGTTTTTGATAGAAATGCATAACGTTAGTTTTATTAAGATTTATGAGCAGGTTGTTGTTAGTCATCCAGTTAACTATATCTGCAAGAGTATTATTGATGTCAGCCTCATAGGATTTTAGTTCTAGACATTTAATTATGGCAGTACTATCATCGGCGAAGAGTATCATTTGCTGTTGAGTGTGATGTGGGAGATCATTAATATATATCAGAAAGAGCAATGGTCCGAGGACACTCCCCTGAGGAACTCCGTATTTTATTTCTTTACCATCGGATCTGTAGTGAACTTCATTTTTAGTTTTGTTACATATTCTTGTTATAACAGTATATTGCTGACGGTTGGTTAGATACGATTTTATTAATTTTAATATGTTGCCTCTGATGCCATAATAATAAAGTTTGCTCAACAAGACATCATGTTTTACACAATCGAATGCACTCGACATGTCAGTGAAAATAGCGCATGTAGGTATCTTTTTATCCATATTTGTCATTATTTTAAGTAGTAAATCGTATATGGCCATGTTAATACTGTTACGCCATCTATCGGTGAATGGGGGTACTAGAAGAGATTGAATGTATCGGTGATTTAAAGGTAATTCAGCTACTCTGTACTAGATGGCGTTGCTGTATCGAGCATAGGCTGTTCGCGATTATTCGACAGTTTTGTGGAAGTATCTAGAATGAGCTAGTGATGTTATCCGGCCAGTATAAATAGAGTGCGAGCGAACGGAACGGACACAGTAACAATTGAATATCGAAGCAATCAACAAGGAGCGAAGGAAATAAGTCGGAAGTGTTTAGTGTTGTTCTAGTGGTGTGAATAGTGTGTTTTATTAGTGAAGTGAAAAATAAGTGTGTGTATCTAGTGTTATTGTGTTAGTGAATAAAGTGCAGTTTTTCTGGCATAGTGTGTATAATTTATCACGAACCCCAGCTCGTAACAAATTGGTGTCAGAAGAAAGGGATAAATTATGCCGTTTATGCCGAAGGAAGAAACTGAAGGTGTGCGTACCAGGAACCAGCGCCAGCAAGACCTGGACCAGAAACGCTTCGGAGACGTTCCTTCTCCATCGCCTGGTGGACCAGGCGACTCCGCGGCTGCAGTGGAGCCTGCAAGCGCACACTCCGTGGCGGTGCCCGACATCGCGGCTCTGATGGCGTTCATGCAAGAGCAGGCCCGCCGTCAAGAGGAGCACGCGCGCCGCATGCAGGAACAGCTACAGCGCGACAAGGAGGAGCAGGCCCGCCGTCAAGAGGAGCAGGACCGCCGTCAAGAGGAGCAGGCTCGCCGTCAAGAGGAGCACGCGCGCCGCAAGGAGGAACAGCTACAGCGCGACAAGGAGGAGCAGGCTCGCCGTCAAGAGGAGCAGGACCGCCGTCAAGAGGAGCAGGCTCGCCGTCAAGAGGAGCACGCGCGCCGCCTAGAGGAACAGCTGCAGCGCGACAAGGAGGAGCACGCCCGCCGTCTGGAGGAACAGCTGGTGCTCATGAAAGACCTCAGCGCCACAGTGGGGAAGGACTTGAAGGCGGTCAAGGAGGAACTTCAGCAGCACGAGGCCCGTATCAGCGACGTAGAGATGCTCGTGCACGACAAGCTTGAGACTCGCGTCGCCTCTATAGAGAAGCGTGTACATGACCACCACGAGACCTGTGTTGCTGAAGTGGAGAAGAAATTGCGTGGGCTCGAAGTAACACCAGCGGCTGTAGCGCCCTCACCTCGTGGATTTAAGGTTCCACCATTTGATGGCTCGTCATCATGGTCTGCATACAAGATCCAGTTCGAGGCTGTGATGCGATCGAATGGGTGGACCAAAGAACAGGCCTTAACCCCCCTAACCTTGGGCATTCGCGTCCAGGCCTTGACAGTGTTGGAGGCACTCGAGCAAGACGTCACCTACGAAAAGCTCCTGGAGGCGCTGGAGGCGAGATACGGTGATGCGCACCTTGAACACGTTTATCGTGCTCAGCTGAAGGACAGGACACAACGCACCGGAGAAACTCTGCAGCAGTGGGCTCTAGAGGTGGAAAAGCTGGTCAGGAAGGCATACCAGTCGTCGCCTGCGCTTATTGACGGGAACCTCGTACAGGCGTTTACGGATGGGATCCGGGACCTGGAGGTAAGAGCAGCAGTGAGGCTTGGGCACTTCAAGGACCTCAAGGACGCTCTAGCCCACGCTCTGGAGGTGGAAGCAGTGCGACGCGACGATCGAGGTCACCGCATCAGGGAAGTTGTGTCGTCACCTCGGTGCTACAACTGCGGAGAAAGAGGCCATATCCGCTTGAGCTGCCCAAAGCGTAGGCAGCCTGGTGACACCCTGTCTCCACCAAAGGGGTCGCCTGATGTGCCTGCCAGGCAGCGAGAGCAGGGAAACGAGTAGAAGCCAGGACTGCGGGGCGGGTGCTGGCTGGTAATGGAAGAGCCCCAAGTATCTCGATCTCGCAATCATGCGACGGGAACAGCCTGATCATCGAAGGCGAAATTAACAGAACACCATGCAAGCTGACATTGGACACGGGTGCTTCTCGGACAGTCGTCGGTTTCCATCTGGCAAGACGGGTTCTTCGGGGCTGCTTCAGGAACAATGAATGTGTGAATCTGAGAACAGCTACCGGTCAGCACATAACCGTCCGAGGTGAAATGGAGGTGGATCTGAAGCTAGGCAACAAAATTTACCGTCACAAGGTCATCGTGGCCGATATAGTGGACGACTGCATCTTGGGCCTAGACTTCATGCGGAAGTATCGCTGCGAGATCGATGTTAACCAGGGAGTCTTGAAGTGTGGCTCGGAAGAAGTCTTCATGGAAGGTGCAACTTCAGGAAAAGTGTACTGCCTGAAGAATGTCATTCTTCACCCGCGGTCGGAAACGGTTGTACCAGTTTGTCTACCAGGGAATTCTGGTCGAGGGAACCGCTGCGTACTAATCGAAGGCCTAGAGAAAGAGGCCTCGTGGAAGATTGCACGAACGTTGGTAAGGGGTACCAAAGTTTCATCAGTACGCGCACTGAATGCAAGTGACAAGGAAGTGTCGCTCAAGAAAGGGACGGAATTGGGCACCTATGAAGGAGCGGCTTGGATGCGTAGATGTCAAGAGCAACCTACCAGCGCCAAGGTTCAGGGTGCACGATTCGACGTGTCTTCACTTTTGAAGGACTGCCAAAGTACCCTGTCAGAAGAAGAGAAGACCAAGGCTAAGAAGATGTTAAACCGGTTCGCCGATATTTTCTCGACCAGTGATGCCGACATAGGGAAGACAGCACTAGTCCAGCACAAAATAAACACGGGAAGTGAAGCACCGATTCGCCAGCGACCAAGACGTGTGCCAGTGGCACGGGAACGTGAAGTGGAAGCTATGATCGACGGTATGGTGAAAGAAGGCGTAATCGAGCCTTCGTCCAGCCCGTGGTGCTCTCCGGTGGTGTTAGTTAAGAAGAAGGATGGCAGCATGCGCTTCTGTGTAGACTACCGCCGATTAAATGACATCACGAAGAAGGACAGCTACCCACTGCCAAGAATCGATGACACTCTGGATACGCTGACGGGGATGAAGTGGTTTTCTACATTAGATCTAAAAAGTGGCTACTGGCAGGTGGAAATAGATCCTCGAGACAAAGAGAAGACGGCATTCTCCACAGGCAAAGGATTGTGGCAATTTAACGTCATGCCCTTTGGATTGTGCAACGCTCCGGCTACTTTTGAGAGACTGATGGAGCGAGTGCTTATGGGACTGATTGGAGACGCCTGCCTGGTCTACTTGGATGACATCATCATCGTGGGGCGCACCTTCCAGGATCACCTTCGAAACTTGGAGCAAGTGCTGTCAAAGATACGAGGAGCTAATTTGAAGCTGAGTCCGAAGAAATGCGCGTTATTCAGACGGCAAGTGAACTTTCTAGGACATGTGGTCTCGGAGAACGGTATTCAAACTGACCCGGATAAGATCATTGCCGTGAAGGAATGGCCAGTTCCAGAGAACAAAACGCAGGTCAGAGCATTCCTCGGATTATGCTCCTACTATCGACGGTTTGTGAAGAACTTTGCTGACATTGCTCGACCTCTTCATAAGCTCACCGAAGACAGAGTGCAGTTCTGTTGGAATAAGAGCTGTGACGTTGCATTCCAGAAGCTTAAGGAACATCTGTGTACTGCACCTATTCTAGGCTACCCTGACAATGAGCATGAATTCATAGTTGACACAGATGCCAGTAACACCGGTATTGGCGGCGTGCTGTCACAGAAGAAGGGTGATCAAGAAGTTGTTATAGTATACTTCAGCAAGACCTTATCCAAACCCGAAAGAAACTACTGCGTCACCAGGCGGGAACTCTTAGCTGTAGTAAAGACGTTGCAGCATTTCAACAAATACTTGTTGGGCCGTAAATTCCACCTGCGAACCGACCATGCAGCGCTGAAATGGCTACTTCAATTTAAGGACCCAGAAGGACAAGTAGCTAGATGGATTGAACTACTGCAAGAGTTTGATTTTGTAATACAACATCGCAGCGGCAAGTCCCATGGTAACGCAGATGCTCTATCGCGTAGGCCGTGTCCCGACCAGTGCAAGCACTGTAGCCGACAGGAAGCAAAGCAGGCAGCGCTAGTGAGGATGTTAAAGACGGATCTAAGCGACGAATGGAGAGAAGCTTTGCAGAGTGCTCAGCAAGATGACAAGGATGTACAGCCGATTCTTGAATGGAAGAAATCAGGCGCTCCTAGGCCCAAATGGAGTGATATCGCAGCAATGAGCCCTATCACCAAGAGTTATTGGGCACAGTGGGAAAGCTTGGTCGTCCAAGATGGAGTTCTGTGCCGCAAATGGGAAAACGCTCGCGGTAACCAGTGCCATTTGCAAATGGTGGTGCCCAAAACTAAGGTGCCGGAAGTCTTGCAGCTCTATCACAATGGTGCTTCGGGAGGTCACATGGGAGTTAAGAAGACCCTTACTAAGATCCGGGAGCGGTTTTATTGGCTCCACTGTCGGGATGACGTCGAGGATTGGTGCCGCAAATGCACAAGTTGTGCGGCTGTCAAGGGGCCACATACTCGAAGCAGAGGTGCATTAAAGGTGTACAATGTGGGAGCCCCATGGGAGCGCATAGCCTTGGATGTCGCTGGGCCGTTTCCCGAGAGCCAGGATGGAAACAAATACTTCTTGGTAGTGATGGATTACTTCACAAAGTGGCCTGAAGTGTTTGCCATCCCAAATCAAGAAGCTACCACAGTGGCCGACAAGCTGGTGCATGAAGTCTTTTGTCGATTCGGGATACCCTTGGAAATCCACAGCGATCAAGGCCGGAACTTCGAATCCGAGGTGTTCAAGGAGACTTGTCGCGTGATGGGTGCACATAAAACCAGGACCACGGCTTATCACCCGCAATCAGATGGCATGGTTGAACGATTTAACCAATCACTAGAAAGGTACCTGGCGAAGGTCGTGGAGAGCAAACAAAGAGATTGGGACAAGCACATCCAACCATTCCTTCTGTCATATCGCAGTGCGGTCCACGAAACCACAGGAGTAACACCAGCTTTTGCCAATTTCGGCAGAGAATTACGTTTACCAGCAGACTTAATCACCGGTATTCCGCCAGAATCTCCACGCAATATAACGGTTTACGCGACCGAGCTACGCAACAAGATGAACGACGTAGACGAGCACATCAGGGAGTCAGGACAACAGATGTCTGAAAAGATGAAGACTCGCTACGACCGGAAGGCAAATAACAAAGGCTTCGATGAGGGATCATTGGTGTGGCTTCATAACCCAGTACGAAGCAAAGGCAAATCGCCTAAGTTACAAGCCAGATGGGACGGGCCATATCGCATAATTACCAGGATGAACGACGTCACCTATCGAATCCAGAAGGGGTCGCGAGGTGCACCGAAGATAGTTCATGTGGACCGGCTGGCTCGTTACCATAGGTCCAACGATGTTCGAGACGAACACGTTTAAGAGGGGGGCAGTGTTACGCCATCTATCGGTGAATGGGGGTACTAGAAGAGATTGAATGTATCGGTGGTTTAAAGGTAATTATGCTACTCTGTACTAGATGGCGTTGCTGTATCGAGCATAGGCTGTTCGCGATTATTCGACAGTTTTGTGGAAGTATCTAGAATGAGCTAGTGATGTTATCCGGCCAGTATAAATAGAGTGCGAGCGAACGGAACGGACACAGTAACAATTGAATATCGAAGCGATCAACAAGGAGCGAAGGAAATAAGTCGGAAGTGTTTAGTGTTGTTCTAGTGGTGTGAATAGTGTGTTTTATTAGTGAAGTGAAAAATAAGTGTGTGTATCTAGTGTTATTGTGTTAGTGAATAAAGTGCAGTTTTTCTGGCATAGTGTGTATAATTTATCACGAACCCCAGCTCGTAACAATACTTTTGTTTTTTCTGAAACCTTTTTGCTCATCGCATAATATATTAAATTTTGTTAAGAAGGAATAAATTACTTTGTACAATATTTTTTCAAAAATCTTAGAGTATACAGGGACTAATGCGATAGGCCTATAATTACGTATATCATCTTTACTGTTTATTTTATGTTGTGGTTTCACTAGGACTGTTTTAAGACTATTAGGGAAGATACCTGTGCTAATACATAAGTTAAATATATGACTTAATGGTGTCGCTACGCTATCAGCCACAAATTTGACTACTGATGTACAAATTTCGTCATAGCTGCAGCTCTTGGTGTTTTTTAATGACTTTATAGCATTTATTACATCTTGTGGGACCACTGGTGGCATAAATAGTGAATTTCTGATGGGGCTTATAGATGCGCTAGTCATATTTTTGGAAATATATATGATATTCTCAATAAAAAAAGAATTAAAATAATTTGCTATTTCTTTTGGATCTTTAACCAATATACCATGTCTATCAATTTGCAAAATAGATTCTCTCGGCATTGTATTGTTCTTTATGACCTGCCAGGCAGCCTTAGATTTATTTTAAGATTTTCTAATCATATTACTATTCTGGACCTTTTGGGTAAGTTTTATAATCTTTTTTAGTTTTTGTGAGTAGTTTTTGAACCTATTTTTATTTTCTGAAGTTGGTTTTGTTTTTTATCCTGTATTGCCAAAGCATTTGCCTTTGCTTTCTGCTGCAGAGTTTTATTCCCTTTGAAATCCATTTGTGCTTTTTGTTAGATTTTATTGTTATTAATTTAAATGGAAAGCACAAATCATAAAATAATTTGAAATTTTCTAAAAAGTGATTATAAGCTTTATTGGGATCATTGGCATCGTAAACATCTGAAAATTTTAGGCATTTAATATATTTATCAAATTTTGAAAGATTCTCTGCAGATATATCTCGTTTTCTGATTCGCCATGAAGTCAGCAGTGGAATTTTATTGACTGGGATTTGTAAAAGTTGAGCTGTGTGATCTGACAGTGAAAAGTCTAAGACTTCTGCCTTACAGTTTTGTTGGAGATTATGTGCAAAGTTGTCTAAGCAACTTTTGCTTGAGAGTCTAGTTGGTTGTGAGATTGCTAGTTTTAAGTTGAAGCTCAAGAGAAAGCATTCGAAATCCAAAGTAATTCTGTTCCGTTTTAAAGTATCCACATTATAATCCCCACATAATACTAGCCTTCTTTCATGCTTAGTACATAACAATTTTAAAATAAAATTAAGATTTCCATAAAACAAATCCATATTGCACATTTTAGGCGGTCTATATAGACATACAATTACAATTTTAAGTTCAATCAGTTCAATAGCGCAACATTCTATTATACCATTTATTGAGTATTTTGATATTTCAGACAGTTCCTTAAATTGGTATCCCGTTTTCACAAGGATACAAGCGCCGCCGCGCTTTTGCTTTCTAGAATAACATGCCGCTAATTTATAGTTAGGAATATGTAGTAGTTTTTCATATCCTGATTCTATAAAATGCTCAGTGATACAGAGTATGCCCACATTTTGTAGATTGTTTGCGAGTTCCTGAATGTGTAGTGACAATAAGTCTGTTTTGTTTAACAAACCAGCTATATTTTGGTGTAAAATTGATAGAGAGGTATGTGTTGATTGAGTATGGCTATGTACTGTATCATGGTTGGATAAAGTTGGTGTTAACTTTGTCCCTTTACTGACGAAAAAATATTTGATTTGTGTCAGGCAATTGACTGACGAGTGAGTGAGCTGGTTTTAGTGAATTCTTAGTATTCCTAGACAATATAGGAAAGTAATCAATTATTTTCTTCTGCCTTGTAATATTTAGAGAACAAGTTTGGTTTATCAATGTAGTTACAGTGTGTTGCTGATGGTTGCTTTTACAATCTGTATCAAAATACAATTGTATATAATTTTTGATGTGTTTAAAAATAATGGCCATAGCCCTGTTATTCACTTTGCCCGTCAATGCAGAAAACATTTCATAAGTGTATTTTATATATTTATTTGTATCAAATAGATAAGCATATTTATAGGTACAGTTATTACGATATAAAAGATGGTTAAAAGCTTCAATTCTCTTATTATATATTGTAACATTACTTTTTAACTTAAAGTTTGGCTTGATTATAACGTTAGTATAAGTAATTTTCTCGAGTGTACATTTTATGTAATTAACAAGTTGGTCATATCTAGTAGACACTTCAAAATCTCGTTCCCCAAGAAATATCAAACAAAAATCATACAGAGAATAGTTCGAGAGCTTACCTTCTAAAGTTTCAAATATCTGCATTATACCTGCATTCGGCATACAATAGTGACATATTTGTGAATCAGGGAATGTATTTTTTGCGGTTTTAAGAATATTATTCACATTGTTATCACTAATAATACATAACTTGTTGTTCTTAAAGTCATTAGATACTAACGCAATATTTTTATTTTGTACAATTGGTGAGGGTGAATTTTGACGTTTCGTTTGAGGTGCGTTCACGATTTTCGACCGCTGTGAATTTTCCAATGTTCTCGTGATGTTGGTATAGGGTTCATCAATATCGATAGCTTTTTGTTGACGTTGTTTGCTAATTGATTCTGTAGACGGCGTTGTTTTTGCCTTAGTACGCTGACTAGGGGTGATTGTAGGACTTTGTGATGATATGGTGAAGTCAAGAGTGGTTCCAATTTTTGTTCGTTGTATCATACTTTTAGGTTGTGGTTTCTTCTTGTTCGTGTTTGTGCATATGTGGGTTAATTGATCAATTCTATGTTTGTATTCTGTAATTTGTTTAGCTTGTGTACTATTTTCTATTAATAGGTTCTCGATTTCATTTTCAGCGATTGTTAATTTTTCTTCAAGTTGAGAGATTCTATTTTGTAACTCCTGAGCATCTGCTGTTTGGAGATGATGACTTTCGCCGATTGGTAAGCTTCGGTTTAGTTCATGAGTAGGTGTTGAAGTGAGAGATGTGTATTCGCTGTCTCTGCCCGATAATTCGAGGAAAGTGTCAAAAGAGTTGTCGGATTGCATGGTCAATTTTTTCTTATTTCTGAGAGTTATATTACTCGTATGCTTATCTGCAATAGAAATGTTCAGATCTTCGAGACTATGCGGTTTATTCATGTTGTGAGGATGCGTATGTTTTGCCATCTTGTTGACTTCTTTGTGAATGTCCAGCCTTATTTATCTCTATCTCTGTGGTCTTTCGTTTTGGTATGCTAAAGTGTAATGAAATGACACAATCTGGAACGCGACCATAAAGTTTTACATTGGTAGCACTGTGTAGTGTCCGCGAAAAGAATATTTTTCAAATGCTTATCAACGAATTTTAGGCTTAGACAAGTGACAAAGATAATTTACACAAAAACTGTTCTGCTATCGTTTTATCTTGATATTATGATTTTATTTAATATTTTAAGCACTTGTTATACATAGTTTTGATTAAAACGTCTGTATAACACCAATATTTCCAGTTACAGTCACAAACACTATGCACTTGGTTAATGACGTACTGTTACACATATAATTAGTTTTGATGGTGGAAAACGATATTGCTGAATATTTCACTGTTTCTTCACGCACTTCATTAACTTTTACGACTGTTGATACGGAATTAGTAATTTAATAAATTTTTAAATACGGAGCTATGTTTACATTACAAGTGACAGCTGTCAAAAAAAGTCATTTAGCTAGGAAAAGCCGGCATGACCTATAATAGAGTTTTGACTTGTATAAGCGTTGTAAACAACCAAAATGCAGAAATAAATATGTTTTTTATGTCTTTCTTTGTCTTTATATATTTCGGTTTTGGTGATAAATAAAATCTTCTTGGCAAACGTACCTACTGTAGGATGCCCTCCAGCTAGTTGGAGTGACGATAGACGCAAAGTGGCCGGCAGCGGTTGGATAAGCCGGTAATCGGGCTCAAAGGCGTTTAGTTTAGTTTAGTTGGACGTGGGTTTTCCGCACTTAGCCACTTATTTGGGCCATTGTGCGTAAGTGGCGACTTGATTGACGCCGACTACTCATACCACCTTAGCTCCTTCCAGAAAGCCATTAGTTGGCTGATGTCGTTCAAAGCCTCACACATGGTTCTGGGGTTGTTCAGCAGCTTTGCTCGTTGATCGCTCACACTTGTGCAGTGCAGAATGACGTGAGCGGGTGTTTCTTCGGGTTCCATGCAGCCCCTGCACAGTGGGCTGTCCGTAACGCCTATGTTGAATAGGTGCTTGTTGAGTGGACAGTGGCCGGTTATTATGCCTGTCAGATGCTTAAGAGTTTTTCTATTAGAATGTAGCAGCTTGTGCGAGAGTCGCTTGTTCAAGCGGAGGATAGCATCTTTTGTTTGTCTGCATTCTTTTATGTCTGCCCACTGTTTTTCATGTTCATGTGCGGTTCTCTCGCGTAGCCACGTTTTCAGTTGGCTTGCCGGTATCGGTACAATCGGCTCGGGTCCCATTATTATTGTGTCCGATCGGGCTCAAAGGCGTATCATTGGAGAGGTCTATATATATCCAGCAGTGGATTGTAACAGGCTGATGATAAATTAAAGATTTTATCATTATTATATCTATTTATATACACGTATGTGAGCTCTTTATTCATCATGAACTTCTAAATGCTTCTGACGATTAAAAAGAGTGGCCACTAGTTTTATTGCCCGTTCTTTCTCGTGGTTCTATCTATTGCTTTGCGAACGAGGCAGTAAATGTAAATATAGGAGCATTAAGTAATTTACTTAAAAAAATTGACGTGCATAAGCGTCACCTTGTGACCTAGATGAATAAATGATTTTGACTTTGACTTTGACTTTAAATGTACGGAAAGGGTAAGGAGAATAGTTATAATCCTTATGGTAGTCGTCCCGACTGATATTGACAATAAATACTTTGAATGAAGAATGTGTACTTTGAATGAAATAGTGTCTGTGTTTCTGAGTTTATTTATTAAGGTGTTTTGTAACAAAAATATTAAGTCTTTGTCACGTAATAGTTTACAAACAAAACAAAATCTCCCAGAGATGTCAAAAATGTGATTAAATCACATGAAATATCCTTCAACCCGGGTAGTTCATGAAATTACCAATTCTAAACTAGCCATTCTACTAGCTGTACAATAAACTAAAAGCTTTAGGTTCTACTTACATCTCTTAAAATGTTGATAAGAAGAATCCCTTTAATATCAAAACCATTTGGCCCAAGAAGATTTTTCTTTGTTATAAAACACCAAAACTTACTAAAGAAACAAATCTCCCGCCTTTCACTGCGGTGCTAATTGAATAACCGGTTAAAACCGCTTCGCTCCAGTAATATCGGTCTGGTAATAACCGGAATGAACCGGATTAACCGTCGCAATATCTGTTATATTGCGTACTAGTGTTCGCTCCCGACTTCGCTTAAACTTTTTAACGATGATTGAGTTTTATTTTCCAAGTTTTATTCAAGTTTTTATGTTCGTTTTAAATGTTGGCGTGTGAATGAATGGTAGATGACTAAAAAATCAAAAAACTTTAAAGTGCTTGAGCAGTAAATATTCGCTTTTTATAGAAGTCCACTTGTCCACTTCTATGTATATGTCTGCTGTCCGTTTGTATTTGTTAAACCGCTTAGTAGGGTTTGTATTTATTATTTTTGTACCTTTTTTTTAGTCAAACCAAGTTGTATTGAGTGACTTTTTTGTCTACGTCGTAAATACAACGTATAGTGTCTGAACCATAAATTAGTAGGTATGTATCTGAACGAACAGACGAGTGACCTGATACATAAAAATTTTTAAAACCATTCATACAACAGCATAACCTTTCTCTCTAAAAAGTAGTTATTTGACGAATTGACTCCTCAATATCATCACAAACATAAACTTGGGTAAAGAAAATCATCGCTAAATGGGCAGTGAATGTTGCTGATGATTGTGAACCATCCATAATCTACACTTGAGCACAGCGTTCATTGAGTGGAACCACCGAGATGGTCAGTGAGCGGCACTGATCAGAACCTCAAACAGCCACAATGGAGAGACAATGCGCTCTAGATTGGTCCGTCGAGCGTGCTGAGATAGTGATGACTACTGACGGCTGTGGGGGACAGTGTGACTGGAATTATACTCGGCTAAATATGACGATATTGGGCCAAGCTGCGCATGTGTCTGCTTAGACATAAATTAAGTACCTAATAGGTTTTGAGAAATCAGCTGCATCAATATTTTTTATTAATAAACTTTTAAACTTTTACCTCTATATAAAACAGTAAAAATGGGCTCAGGTGTTTCTATAAATGTTTATATCTTATACTAATATACACGCTGATTTTTTATTGGTTTAGGAAAAAGAAACCTCATGTCCGAAATAAAATCCTCTATTCATACTCAAAATCAAAATTCACCTAGCACCTAAAACAAAAAAGTTATAAAAGTCAGTAACTGCTGGAAATACGTAGTAAAACACGGTTGTTTATGAGTAGGTAGTGTTCGAGCGCCACGCGGTCATGACCTCGCCGCGCGCGCCGGGCGTCGCCGTCAGCTGTTGTTTACCTACAGCGGTTGTAGGTTGTAGGTAGTTAGTGCGGACTGATAATGATACATAATTTACTTAGAAAACACCATTTAGGTAATCACGATGCCAACAATTTTAAACACATTTGTTTTCTAATTTTGTTCTCTCTTTAAGAACCCCTCCCGCATCCTAGTGCTAAATCCTGTCTTTCGAGGGACATTACAAACCTAACAATAACGGACACAGCAGTCGAAACAACAATTTATGAATCACACAAAGTATTGTGTCAAACATCGCTTAAACCACTATGCCAACCATGAAGTGCAGTAATAAATAATTAAAATAATAAACGTCTGTAACTAAATAGCTATACCTATTCAATAATTTCTTGGAACATTACTCGGACTTAGAATTTCGTCGAAACAAGCTGTGGGTTTATGAAATCATGATGAACTAGTAGAAGCAAAACGATAAACTAAGAATTATTCGTTACGTTATTAGACATAGGTACCTACATTATCTTTTGAATAACTAGACAAAGATTTTAACAATAGAAAAGTTTAGTACTTGCGTATTTCTATGGTATTTATAAGAATGTAATCACAGTAGGTATTCGATAATGAATAAACTAAATACCTTTGCTGTTTGCTGCCTAGGTACTCGTACATCACAATCAATTTACACCTTTCACACATTGTCTTTTGTTAATGATAGCTAATTAGAAAAACACTAATTAATTACGATGCCGAATTTCTTGCTCAAACTGCACTGAATACACTGCTAAACTGACCGATGTTTATGAGGCGTTGCACTACAGCCAGGATTGTGTTTGGTGATGGCACTTAGGGTGAGTGAATACCTCGCGTGCGCAACGATTCCAGGTGGTCTGGTAACGAATACATGCGCCTCGCCTTTTCCATATTTTCACCAGACATGTAATACACTCGCACCGTAGACGCGAACTCAATATTGGAATATTCATAATGCCGATCCATTACGAAGCGCGCGCGACGTAACACGGGTACAGTGACGGGATCGAACGTGACGTACGAGCGTCCCGTTGACCTAATTTCGCGAGACTCAGGCTGTTGTAGTGACGAGCGGCAAATTGCAACCGACCCCCTACCCCTGTCGCCCCGCGCGATGCGCGCACGCCGGGGGCGGGGTCTGTACCTACAGTGCAATGTTTATCTGTGTGTGTCGTATGTTTGATATCTATCTGTGTAGGTATGTGTGTGGCACGATCGAACATACATCGGCGCGCGCGATTTCTTTTATAACTACGAACTCTCGTACCAATAATTTAATATTTTTGTTACGATTTTTATAGCTTAGATTTCAAATTTTATTAGCTGGTTAGGTTCTGTTAACGATAAGTAATAAGATGGCTTTCGCTCCAAAACCAATTAAAAATCAGCGTGTATAAAGCTGAAGAGTTTGTTTGTTTGTTTGTTTGGTTGAACGCGCTAATCTCAGGAACCACAGGCTCGATTTGAAAAATCTTTCAGTGTTAGATAGCCACCAGATCCAATATCCCGCAGTGTCTCAAGACGAAAATATTTGACCAGTGTGTGTTGCCAGTGGTGACTTACGGATCAGAGACGTGGTCGCTCACTATGGGCCTTATCAGAAGCCTCAAGGTCACTCAGAGGGCGATGGAGCTATGCTTGGAGTTTCCCTGCGAGATCGAATCAGAAATGAAGAGATCCGCAGTAGAACCAAAGTCGCCGCCATTGCTCTCCGGATAGCTAAGCTGAAGTGGCAGTGGGCAGGGCACATAGCTCGAAGAACCGATGGCCGTTGGGGCAGAAAGATTCTGGAGTGGCGGCCACGTACCGGACGACGCAGCAGAGGTAGGCCCCCCGCAAGGTGGACCGACGATCTCGTCAAGATCGCGGGAGGCGGTTGGATGTGGGCGGCTCAAGACCGGTCTGTGTGGAGAACCTTGGGGGAGGCCTATGTCCAGCAGTGGACGTCGTTTGGCTGATATGATGATGATGATGTTAGATAGCCCATTTATCGAGGAAGGCTATAGGCTATATAACATCACGCTATGAGCCACGGGAGCGGAGCAGTAGCCTTAAATAACGCGGGTGTAACCGCGGTCTCATCTAGTATATATATAGGTTACTATACTCTTAAGACTGGAGGAATGTTAATAGTGTACAAAATCAACACCAAAAATAACAATATAAAACAACTCCAACTATGAAAATTTACTACACTATGTAATTAAGCCATGAAGACAAACATCCCATCATCATCATCCTCAGTACGACTATGTCCACGCTGAACATAAGCCTCTCTTTGTTCTTGCCATTTCCTTCGAACTTTTGAATAAAGTAAAAAAATATATTATTTTCTTACTTGTACTTGGCCGGAAACATTGCCGCGCACGCAGTCCAAGCTCAGACGTGTGTGTTTTACTTGACTCGCGTCTGCAATTGATGGCGTGGCAGATTGGTTCGCTGCTTTATAGATATGCACGATATGAATATTGAACACCGAGTATATTGGAATCATTTCTATCTATATTTGATACTAGTTGGCTTTGAACTTACTTGCTAATGTCGAGCTTAGAGACGTCTGTAGGTGACTCTGCATGAAATATAATTAGATGAATATAAATGGAATGGCTGTTTAATCGGGTGGCTCAAGATAGGACTGTGTGAGCTTTGGATGAGGCCTTTGTCTAGCAGTGGGTCACTATAGGCTGAGAAGACTATGATGATGCTGATGGGATATAAGAGACGAAGTGCTTTTGATATAGGGCTCTGTGATATTCTGTCAAATCTGGTTATATTTGTAGAAAGTGGATCTCGTTATCCAAGTGGGGAAGTCTTGAATGCAATCGAGATGAATCTAGGACTACAATCTTTCCCAGCGATTTTTGAATTCGTTGTCGACAGTTAATCTATCTATAGTTATAAGTTCTATCTATCTATCTAATTAAATGTTCTGATAGTGCTTCTCGCCTAGAAATTGTGGGTTTATGCCATCTATTCCAAATTTCCAATTAAGCCTTGCGTCTTTATATGAAGCTGTCAGTTGAAAGTATTATTAAGTATTAAAAAGATTATTTTTTCGAGCAATGAAGCATAAGACATAAGTTCCCTAAGACATTTAATAATAGTTAAACAGTTTTACGTACAGACAGACAGCTCCCTCAAAATAATATAATGAAGAACATTGTGCTGTAACAGCCCTCGCGGCTTACCGACCACTTTTTAATTATGAGTTTTAATTGATTCTCGCGGCGATTATGCGCACGCGCTACTTTTAACGTCAATAGCAATTTAACATTGTTTTCTCGATACGAGCTGCGTTTGATAAGTTTGAAATTGATATAAACCTATATAAAAACGACTGACATTTTTATAGCTTTGTTTGCTTGTGAAAATATTTTTTTATGTTCTAAAGACCTAAGTATGAAGAAACTATTTTTATGCAACGAAGGATGACAGACAACCTAAGTCCCACTTGATAACAATAGATGCCAAAGTGGACAACCAGATATTATTCTTTGCCAAACATTGCCAATACTTAGAAGGAAAAGAAGTTTCGACGTGACTTCGACAACGTGACTAATAGGTAGTCGGTATTCAATGTAGCGTATGTGCATTAACCCTAAGTGTATGCTTCCGACCAATAAATGTAGTATCATCAGTTTCTTTTTTATTACAATAATGACTTTGTGATTTTAATTTAAAATGATTAATTTGAAATATCCATGGTATGCATGGCTGTTATTATTGCATTAATTTAAACTTTTCTTCCTGCTCCATTAATTTCAATGTGACTATATTATTTTAATAACCCCAAGGTGGATATTTTATCACAGGTTTATGACAGTCTCTGTGACCGTTTTAATTAGAGGGAATAAATTTTTTTATGCTATAAGTCTACGAAGTAGCACGTATTTCAGGTTAAAGAAAAATATTTAGTTACCCAAAATAAGATTGGATTTTTAATGAACATTTTTCCATAGTATTTTAATACTACTAGATGAAAACCCGGACGCTAGAGTGGCCAATATGGCGACTGCGATTTGTCTGTCAAAACCATTAGAATTTAACAAAATACTCGACAATCTGAATTTTGTTGATAATATCAAGTTATCAACTCGCAATCTTTATTTTTTTATGTTTTATTATTCAGGTTAGTTTTCGATCGAGTCTACCGTACCCCTTGACGAAATTATTAATATAGATAATTATTTTATTATTTAACGACGTTGTCTATTATAATTTATTTGCATTTATAACGAAGTTTTTTCATCACGCTAGGGCAAGATATGTATCTTTCGAGACAAAAGTTAAAATTATCTGATGAAAATAAAGGGAGCGCCCGAAATAAAACAAAAATGGACTTATTCTTTAGTTGAGATATACAAAGCAGTAGCGCTCACAAAACGCTAGAATTCATTTAATTTTTATTTTAACTAATATTTGTCATTATTAGAGAAAAGAAGCACCGAATATGAAAATATTTAATTAAGAAATAACTCAAAATTGCTAAAAAAGTAACTAAATTTTGTTAGTCTTTGAGAAATTTGATATAATTTCCATTTTAAACTAAGTCTCAAGATTTATAAGTGAATCAAAATATGTAAAATTAAGTTTACAAAGTTTAATGTAGGTATTATCTTTAAAATATTTGTCTCTTTATACTAAGTATTTGCGCTTTAGTAAAGGATTTTACATAAAGAATTCACGCATTATGACAAAAGGCTTATACTTCAATGCTCTCGGTATCTTTTTAAGTCTGTAAAAGTCTTATGTAGTATAATGACAGTATATAATACATTTATTTATTAGACTGCCTTCGTAGTCCAGTGAATAGCGTATGCGACAAAGAACACCCAGACTCGAAACAACAATTTATGAATCACACAAAGTGTTGTCTCGTGTGGGCATCGAACCCACAACACTTCGACGCAGTCAAGCGGCGAGGCGGCTGCTTAAACCACTACGCCAACCATGCAGTCGTCCTATAATTAAGATTTTTCAGTTAATTGACACGTAACATACAAGAGTTTATAATCTCACCATATTTTTTATAGCTCAGACTGCCAAAACTTCGCATTACTTCCTAAATAGAAGATCTGACTGCCTCCGTGGTCCAGTGGATAGCATATGCGATTGCTGATCAGAGGTCCTGGGTTCGATTCCCGGGTCAGGAATTTTTTTTTACTGGGTTATTCCGAATTCTCAGTAGCAGCATGGAGTTTGGTGATGTACCCGGTAACAGCAATAGGCTCGCCCTCTATTACGTGGGACCTAGAAATTCATGGTGAAATGTGGGTGTAATATTACACCTCTGCGTACCCCTTCGGGGATACAGACGTGGGTCTATATATATATATATATATATATATATATATATATATATATATATATATATATAATTAAAAAAATATGCTGGTACTGGAAGACTGGTAAGCCGATGATCGTTCGATTCCTATCCGAGACTCTCTATGTGATGTGCCCGATTTTATAATAATTATCTCTACATTCAAAAATGTTTAAGTTTTAGATTGAGCACTACACCCGTGTGAGTGTCGGCTATCGATAATATGACAAAAGGTAGCTTACTTTTTATTCTTATGTTCAAACTAAATTAGTGCAAAATTATATCAAAATCCGTTCAGTACTTTTGGCGAGACATAACGATAATACAACACACATGAACAGTCGTCCGATTAGCATCCTAGTTAATATCTCCACACCGTTTATAGTCGCCTGGCAAAATTATCAGATGATTAAATAATAAAAAGAAAATTTATATTTACAGAAATGTTCGCCATCATTGCTTTGTAGTAAAAAATCAATAAAAAAATATTGACTGAGGTCAACGTTAAACTAAATAACTCCGCGCCGACAGTTCATAACCCTAACATCATAATAACTGAAACCTTTTTGCTCATCGCATAATATATTAAATTTTGTTAAGAAGGAATAAATTACTTTGTACAATATTTTTTCAAAAATCTTAGAGTATACAGGGACTAATGCGATAGGCCTATAATTACGTATATCATCTTTACTGTTTATTTTATGTTGTGGTTTCACTAGGACTGTTTTAAGACTATTAGGGAAGATACCTGTGCTAATACATAAGTTAAATATATGACTTAATGGTGTCGCTACGCTATCAGCCACAAATTTGACTACTGATGTACAAATTTCGTCATAGCTGCAGCTCTTGGTGTTTTTTAATGACTTTATAGCATTTATTACATCTTGTGGGACCACTGGTGGCATAAATAGTGAATTTCTGATGGGGCTTATAGATGCGCTAGTCATATTTTTGGAAATATATATGATATTCTCAATAAAAAAAGAATTAAAATAATTTGCTATTTCTTTTGGATCTTTAACCAATATACCATGTCTATCAATTTGCAAAATAGATTCTCTCGGCATTGTATTGTTCTTTATGACCTGCCAGGCAGCCTTAGATTTATTTTAAGATTTTCTAATCATATTACTATTCTGGACCTTTTGGGTAAGTTTTATAATCTTTTTTAGTTTTTGTGAGTAGTTTTTGAACCTATTTTTATTTTCTGAAGTTGGTTTTGTTTTTTATCCTGTATTGCCAAAGCATTTGCCTTTGCTTTCTGCTGCAGAGTTTTATTCCCTTTGAAATCCATTTGTGCTTTTTGTTAGATTTTATTGTTATTAATTTAAATGGAAAGCACAAATCATAAAATAATTTGAAATTTTCTAAAAAGTGATTATAAGCTTTATTGGGATCATTGGCATCGTAAACATCTGAAAATTTTAGGCATTTAATATATTTATCAAATTTTGAAAGATTCTCTGCAGATATATCTCGTTTTCTGATTCGCCATGAAGTCAGCAGTGGAATTTTATTGACTGGGATTTGTAAAAGTTGAGCTGTGTGATCTGACAGTGAAAAGTCTAAGACTTCTGCCTTACAGTTTTGTTGGAGATTATGTGCAAAGTTGTCTAAGCAACTTTTGCTTGAGAGTCTAGTTGGTTGTGAGATTGCTAGTTTTAAGTTGAAGCTCAAGAGAAAGCATTCGAAATCCAAAGTAATTCTGTTCCGTTTTAAAGTATCCACATTATAATCCCCACATAATACTAGCCTTCTTTCATGCTTAGTACATAACAATTTTAAAATAAAATTAAGATTTCCATAAAACAAATCCATATTGCACATTTTAGGCGGTCTATATAGACATACAATTACAATTTTAAGTTCAATCAGTTCAATAGCGCAACATTCTATTATACCATTTATTGAGTATTTTGATATTTCAGACAGTTCCTTAAATTGGTATCCCGTTTTCACAAGGATACAAGCGCCGCCGCGCTTTTGCTTTCTAGAATAACATGCCGCTAATTTATAGTTAGGAATATGTAGTAGTTTTTCATATCCTGATTCTATAAAATGCTCAGTGATACAGAGTATGCCCACATTTTGTAGATTGTTTGCGAGTTCCTGAATGTGTAGTGACAATAAGTCTGTTTTGTTTAACAAACCAGCTATATTTTGGTGTAAAATTGATAGAGAGGTATGTGTTGATTGAGTATGGCTATGTACTGTATCATGGTTGGATAAAGTTGGTGTTAACTTTGTCCCTTTACTGACGAAAAAATATTTGATTTGTGTCAGGCAATTGACTGACGAGTGAGTGAGCTGGTTTTAGTGAATTCTTAGTATTCCTAGACAATATAGGAAAGTAATCAATTATTTTCTTCTGCCTTGTAATATTTAGAGAACAAGTTTGGTTTATCAATGTAGTTACAGTGTGTTGCTGATGGTTGCTTTTACAATCTGTATCAAAATACAATTGTATATAATTTTTGATGTGTTTAAAAATAATGGCCATAGCCCTGTTATTCACTTTGCCCGTCAATGCAGAAAACATTTCATAAGTGTATTTTATATATTTATTTGTATCAAATAGATAAGCATATTTATAGGTACAGTTATTACGATATAAAAGATGGTTAAAAGCTTCAATTCTCTTATTATATATTGTAACATTACTTTTTAACTTAAAGTTTGGCTTGATTATAACGTTAGTATAAGTAATTTTCTCGAGTGTACATTTTATGTAATTAACAAGTTGGTCATATCTAGTAGACACTTCAAAATCTCGTTCCCCAAGAAATATCAAACAAAAATCATACAGAGAATAGTTCGAGAGCTTACCTTCTAAAGTTTCAAATATCTGCATTATACCTGCATTCGGCATACAATAGTGACATATTTGTGAATCAGGGAATGTATTTTTTGCGGTTTTAAGAATATTATTCACATTGTTATCACTAATAATACATAACTTGTTGTTCTTAAAGTCATTAGATACTAACGCAATATTTTTATTTTGTACAATTGGTGAGGGTGAATTTTGACGTTTCGTTTGAGGTGCGTTCACGATTTTCGACCGCTGTGAATTTTCCAATGTTCTCGTGATGTTGGTATAGGGTTCATCAATATCGATAGCTTTTTGTTGACGTTGTTTGCTAATTGATTCTGTAGACGGCGTTGTTTTTGCCTTAGTACGCTGACTAGGGGTGATTGTAGGACTTTGTGATGATATGGTGAAGTCAAGAGTGGTTCCAATTTTTGTTCGTTGTATCATACTTTTAGGTTGTGGTTTCTTCTTGTTCGTGTTTGTGCATATGTGGGTTAATTGATCAATTCTATGTTTGTATTCTGTAATTTGTTTAGCTTGTGTACTATTTTCTATTAATAGGTTCTCGATTTCATTTTCAGCGATTGTTAATTTTTCTTCAAGTTGAGAGATTCTATTTTGTAACTCCTGAGCATCTGCTGTTTGGAGATGATGACTTTCGCCGATTGGTAAGCTTCGGTTTAGTTCATGAGTAGGTGTTGAAGTGAGAGATGTGTATTCGCTGTCTCTGCCCGATAATTCGAGGAAAGTGTCAAAAGAGTTGTCGGATTGCATGGTCAATTTTTTCTTATTTCTGAGAGTTATATTACTCGTATGCTTATCTGCAATAGAAATGTTCAGATCTTCGAGACTATGCGGTTTATTCATGTTGTGAGGATGCGTATGTTTTGCCATCTTGTTGACTTCTTTGTGAATGTCCAGCCTTATTTATCTCTATCTCTGTGGTCTTTCGTTTTGGTATGCTAAAGTGTAATGAAATGACACAATCTGGAACGCGACCATAAAGTTTTACATTGGTAGCACTGTGTAGTGTCCGCGAAAAGAATATTTTTCAAATGCTTATCAACGAATTTTAGGCTTAGACAAGTGACAAAGATAATTTACACAAAAACTGTTCTGCTATCGTTTTATCTTGATATTATGATTTTATTTAATATTTTAAGCACTTGTTATACATAGTTTTGATTAAAACGTCTGTATAACACCAATATTTCCAGTTACAGTCACAAACACTATGCACTTGGTTAATGACGTACTGTTACACATATAATTAGTTTTGATGGTGGAAAACGATATTGCTGAATATTTCACTGTTTCTTCACGCACTTAATTAACTTTTACGACTGTTGATACGGAATTAGTAATTTAATAAATTTTTAAATACGGAGCTATGTTTACATTACAAGTGACAGCTGTCAAAAAAAGTCATTTAGCTAGGAAAAGCCGGCATGACCTATAATAGAGTTTTGACTTGTATAAGCGTTGTAAACAACCAAAATGCAGAAATAAATATGTTTTTTATGTCTTTCTTTGTCTTTATATATTTCGGTTTTGGTGATAAATAAAATCTTCTTGGCAAACGTACCTACTGTAGGATGCCCTCCAGCTAGTTGGAGTGACGATAGACGCAAAGTGGCCGGCAGCGGTTGGATAAGCCGGTAATCGGGCTCAAAGGCGTTTAGTTTAGTTTAGTTGGACGTGGGTTTTCCGCACTTAGCCACTTATTTGGGCCATTGTGCGTAAGTGGCGACTTGATTGACGCCGACTACTCATACCACCTTAGCTCCTTCCAGAAAGCCATTAGTTGGCTGATGTCGTTCAAAGCCTCACACATGGTTCTGGGGTTGTTCAGCAGCTTTGCTCGTTGATCGCTCACACTTGTGCAGTGCAGAATGACGTGAGCGGGTGTTTCTTCGGGTTCCATGCAGCCCCTGCACAGTGGGCTGTCCGTAACGCCTATGTTGAATAGGTGCTTGTTGAGTGGACAGTGGCCGGTTATTATGCCTGTCAGATGCTTAAGAGTTTTTCTATTAGAATGTAGCAGCTTGTGCGAGAGTCGCTTGTTCAAGCGGAGGATAGCATCTTTTGTTTGTCTGCATTCTTTTATGTCTGCCCACTGTTTTTCATGTTCATGTGCGGTTCTCTCGCGTAGCCACGTTTTCAGTTGGCTTGCCGGTATCGGTACAATCGGCTCGGGTCCCATTATTATTGTGTCCGATCGGGCTCAAAGGCGTATCATTGGAGAGGTCTATATATATCCAGCAGTGGATTGTAACAGGCTGATGATAAATTAAAGATTTTATCATTATTATATCTATTTATATACACGTATGTGAGCTCTTTATTCATCATGAACTTCTAAATGCTTCTGACGATTAAAAAGAGTGGCCACTAGTTTTATTGCCCGTTCTTTCTCGTGGTTCTATCTATTGCTTTGCGAACGAGGCAGTAAATGTAAATATAGGAGCATTAAGTAATTTACTTAAAAAAATTGACGTGCATAAGCGTCACCTTGTGACCTAGATGAATAAATGATTTTGACTTTGACTTTGACTTTAAATGTACGGAAAGGGTAAGGAGAATAGTTATAATCCTTATGGTAGTCGTCCCGACTGATATTGACAATAAATACTTTGAATGAAGAATGTGTACTTTGAATGAAATAGTGTCTGTGTTTCTGAGTTTATTTATTAAGGTGTTTTGTAACAAAAATATTAAGTCTTTGTCACGTAATAGTTTACAAACAAAACAAAATCTCCCAGAGATGTCAAAAATGTGATTAAATCACATGAAATATCCTTCAACCCGGGTAGTTCATGAAATTACCAATTCTAAACTAGCCATTCTACTAGCTGTACAATAAACTAAAAGCTTTAGGTTCTACTTACATCTCTTAAAATGTTGATAAGAAGAATCCCTTTAATATCAAAACCATTTGGCCCAAGAAGATTTTTCTTTGTTATAAAACACCAAAACTTACTAAAGAAACAAATCTCCCGCCTTTCACTGCGGTGCTAATTGAATAACCGGTTAAAACCGCTTCGCTCCAGTAATATCGGTCTGGTAATAACCGGAATGAACCGGATTAACCGTCGCAATATCTGTTATATTGCGTACTAGTGTTCGCTCCCGACTTCGCTTAAACTTTTTAACGATGATTGAGTTTTATTTTCCAAGTTTTATTCAAGTTTTTATGTTCGTTTTAAATGTTGGCGTGTGAATGAATGGTAGATGACTAAAAAATCAAAAAACTTTAAAGTGCTTGAGCAGTAAATATTCGCTTTTTATAGAAGTCCACTTGTCCACTTCTATGTATATGTCTGCTGTCCGTTTGTATTTGTTAAACCGCTTAGTAGGGTTTGTATTTATTATTTTTGTACCTTTTTTTTAGTCAAACCAAGTTGTATTGAGTGACTTTTTTGTCTACGTCGTAAATACAACGTATAGTGTCTGAACCATAAATTAGTAGGTATGTATCTGAACGAACAGACGAGTGACCTGATACATAAAATTTTTTAAAACCATTCATACAACAGCATAACCTTTCTCTCTAAAAAGTAGTTATTTGACGAATTGACTCCTCAATATCATCACAAACATAAACTTGGGTAAAGAAAATCATCGCTAAATGGGCAGTGAATGTTGCTGATGATTGTGAACCATCCATAATCTACACTTGAGCACAGCGTTCATTGAGTGGAACCACCGAGATGGTCAGTGAGCGGCACTGATCAGAACCTCAAACAGCCACAATGGAGAGACAATGCGCTCTAGATTGGTCCGTCGAGCGTGCTGAGATAGTGATGACTACTGACGGCTGTGGGGGACAGTGTGACTGGAATTATACTCGGCTAAATATGACGATATTGGGCCAAGCTGCGCATGTGTCTGCTTAGACATAAATTAAGTACCTAATAGGTTTTGAGAAATCAGCTGCATCAATATTTTTTATTAATAAACTTTTAAACTTTTACCTCTATATAAAACAGTAAAAATGGGCTCAGGTGTTTCTATAAATGTTTATATCTTATACTAATATACACGCTGATTTTTTATTGGTTTAGGAAAAAGAAACCTCATGTCCGAAATAAAATCCTCTATTCATACTCAAAATCAAAATTCACCTAGCACCTAAAACAAAAAAGTTATAAAAGTCAGTAACTGCTGGAAATACGTAGTAAAACACGGTTGTTTATGAGTAGGTAGTGTTCGAGCGCCACGCGGTCATGACCTCGCCGCGCGCGCCGGGCGTCGCCGTCAGCTGTTGTTTACCTACAGCGGTTGTAGGTTGTAGGTAGTTAGTGCGGACTGATAATGATACATAATTTACTTAGAAAACACCATTTAGGTAATCACGATGCCAACAATTTTAAACACATTTGTTTTCTAATTTTGTTCTCTCTTTAAGAACCCCTCCCGCATCCTAGTGCTAAATCCTGTCTTTCGAGGGACATTACAAACCTAACAATAACGGACACAGCAGTCGAAACAACAATTTATGAATCACACAAAGTATTGTGTCAAACATCGCTTAAACCACTATGCCAACCATGAAGTGCAGTAATAAATAATTAAAATAATAAACGTCTGTAACTAAATAGCTATACCTATTCAATAATTTCTTGGAACATTACTCGGACTTAGAATTTCGTCGAAACAAGCTGTGGGTTTATGAAATCATGATGAACTAGTAGAAGCAAAACGATAAACTAAGAATTATTCGTTACGTTATTAGACATAGGTACCTACATTATCTTTTGAATAACTAGACAAAGATTTTAACAATAGAAAAGTTTAGTACTTGCGTATTTCTATGGTATTTATAAGAATGTAATCACAGTAGGTATTCGATAATGAATAAACTAAATACCTTTGCTGTTTGCTGCCTAGGTACTCGTACATCACAATCAATTTACACCTTTCACACATTGTCTTTTGTTAATGATAGCTAATTAGAAAAACACTAATTAATTACGATGCCGAATTTCTTGCTCAAACTGCACTGAATACACTGCTAAACTGACCGATGTTTATGAGGCGTTGCACTACAGCCAGGATTGTGTTTGGTGATGGCACTTAGGGTGAGTGAATACCTCGCGTGCGCAACGATTCCAGGTGGTCTGGTAACGAATACATGCGCCTCGCCTTTTCCATATTTTCACCAGACATGTAATACACTCGCACCGTAGACGCGAACTCAATATTGGAATATTCATAATGCCGATCCATTACGAAGCGCGCGCGACGTAACACGGGTACAGTGACGGGATCGAACGTGACGTACGAGCGTCCCGTTGACCTAATTTCGCGAGACTCAGGCTGTTGTAGTGACGAGCGGCAAATTGCAACCGACCCCCTACCCCTGTCGCCCCGCGCGATGCGCGCACGCCGGGGGCGGGGTCTGTACCTACAGTGCAATGTTTATCTGTGTGTGTCGTATGTTTGATATCTATCTGTGTAGGTATGTGTGTGGCACGATCGAACATACATCGGCGCGCGCGATTTCTTTTATAACTACGAACTCTCGTACCAATAATTTAATATTTTTGTTACGATTTTTATAGCTTAGATTTCAAATTTTATTAGCTGGTTAGGTTCTGTTAACGATAAGTAATAAGATGGCTTTCGCTCCAAAACCAATTAAAAATCAGCGTGTATAAAGCTGAAGAGTTTGTTTGTTTGTTTGTTTGGTTGAACGCGCTAATCTCAGGAACCACAGGCTCGATTTGAAAAATCTTTCAGTGTTAGATAGCCACCAGATCCAATATCCCGCAGTGTCTCAAGACGAAAATATTTGACCAGTGTGTGTTGCCAGTGGTGACTTACGGATCAGAGACGTGGTCGCTCACTATGGGCCTTATCAGAAGCCTCAAGGTCACTCAGAGGGCGATGGAGCTATGCTTGGAGTTTCCCTGCGAGATCGAATCAGAAATGAAGAGATCCGCAGTAGAACCAAAGTCGCCGCCATTGCTCTCCGGATAGCTAAGCTGAAGTGGCAGTGGGCAGGGCACATAGCTCGAAGAACCGATGGCCGTTGGGGCAGAAAGATTCTGGAGTGGCGGCCACGTACCGGACGACGCAGCAGAGGTAGGCCCCCCGCAAGGTGGACCGACGATCTCGTCAAGATCGCGGGAGGCGGTTGGATGTGGGCGGCTCAAGACCGGTCTGTGTGGAGAACCTTGGGGGAGGCCTATGTCCAGCAGTGGACGTCGTTTGGCTGATATGATGATGATGATGTTAGATAGCCCATTTATCGAGGAAGGCTATAGGCTATATAACATCACGCTATGAGCCACGGGAGCGGAGCAGTAGCCTTAAATAACGCGGGTGTAACCGCGGTCTCATCTAGTATATATATAGGTTACTATACTCTTAAGACTGGAGGAATGTTAATAGTGTACAAAATCAACACCAAAAATAACAATATAAAACAACTCCAACTATGAAAATTTACTACACTATGTAATTAAGCCATGAAGACAAACATCCCATCATCATCATCCTCAGTACGACTATGTCCACGCTGAACATAAGCCTCTCTTTGTTCTTGCCATTTCCTTCGAACTTTTGAATAAAGTAAAAAAATATATTATTTTCTTACTTGTACTTGGCCGGAAACATTGCCGCGCACGCAGTCCAAGCTCAGACGTGTGTGTTTTACTTGACTCGCGTCTGCAATTGATGGCGTGGCAGATTGGTTCGCTGCTTTATAGATATGCACGATATGAATATTGAACACCGAGTATATTGGAATCATTTCTATCTATATTTGATACTAGTTGGCTTTGAACTTACTTGCTAATGTCGAGCTTAGAGACGTCTGTAGGTGACTCTGCATGAAATATAATTAGATGAATATAAATGGAATGGCTGTTTAATCGGGTGGCTCAAGATAGGACTGTGTGAGCTTTGGATGAGGCCTTTGTCTAGCAGTGGGTCACTATAGGCTGAGAAGACTATGATGATGCTGATGGGATATAAGAGACGAAGTGCTTTTGATATAGGGCTCTGTGATATTCTGTCAAATCTGGTTATATTTGTAGAAAGTGGATCTCGTTATCCAAGTGGGGAAGTCTTGAATGCAATCGAGATGAATCTAGGACTACAATCTTTCCCAGCGATTTTTGAATTCGTTGTCGACAGTTAATCTATCTATAGTTATAAGTTCTATCTATCTATCTAATTAAATGTTCTGATAGTGCTTCTCGCCTAGAAATTGTGGGTTTATGCCATCTATTCCAAATTTCCAATTAAGCCTTGCGTCTTTATATGAAGCTGTCAGTTGAAAGTATTATTAAGTATTAAAAAGATTATTTTTTCGAGCAATGAAGCATAAGACATAAGTTCCCTAAGACATTTAATAATAGTTAAACAGTTTTACGTACAGACAGACAGCTCCCTCAAAATAATATAATGAAGAACATTGTGCTGTAACAGCCCTCGCGGCTTACCGACCACTTTTTAATTATGAGTTTTAATTGATTCTCGCGGCGATTATGCGCACGCGCTACTTTTAACGTCAATAGCAATTTAACATTGTTTTCTCGATACGAGCTGCGTTTGATAAGTTTGAAATTGATATAAACCTATATAAAAACGACTGACATTTTTATAGCTTTGTTTGCTTGTGAAAATATTTTTTTATGTTCTAAAGACCTAAGTATGAAGAAACTATTTTTATGCAACGAAGGATGACAGACAACCTAAGTCCCACTTGATAACAATAGATGCCAAAGTGGACAACCAGATATTATTCTTTGCCAAACATTGCCAATACTTAGAAGGAAAAGAAGTTTCGACGTGACTTCGACAACGTGACTAATAGGTAGTCGGTATTCAATGTAGCGTATGTGCATTAACCCTAAGTGTATGCTTCCGACCAATAAATGTAGTATCATCAGTTTCTTTTTTATTACAATAATGACTTTGTGATTTTAATTTAAAATGATTAATTTGAAATATCCATGGTATGCATGGCTGTTATTATTGCATTAATTTAAACTTTTCTTCCTGCTCCATTAATTTCAATGTGACTATATTATTTTAATAACCCCAAGGTGGATATTTTATCACAGGTTTATGACAGTCTCTGTGACCGTTTTAATTAGAGGGAATAAATTTTTTTATGCTATAAGTCTACGAAGTAGCACGTATTTCAGGTTAAAGAAAAATATTTAGTTACCCAAAATAAGATTGGATTTTTAATGAACATTTTTCCATAGTATTTTAATACTACTAGATGAAAACCCGGACGCTAGAGTGGCCAATATGGCGACTGCGATTTGTCTGTCAAAACCATTAGAATTTAACAAAATACTCGACAATCTGAATTTTGTTGATAATATCAAGTTATCAACTCGCAATCTTTATTTTTTTATGTTTTATTATTCAGGTTAGTTTTCGATCGAGTCTACCGTACCCCTTGACGAAATTATTAATATAGATAATTATTTTATTATTTAACGACGTTGTCTATTATAATTTATTTGCATTTATAACGAAGTTTTTTCATCACGCTAGGGCAAGATATGTATCTTTCGAGACAAAAGTTAAAATTATCTGATGAAAATAAAGGGAGCGCCCGAAATAAAACAAAAATGGACTTATTCTTTAGTTGAGATATACAAAGCAGTAGCGCTCACAAAACGCTAGAATTCATTTAATTTTTATTTTAACTAATATTTGTCATTATTAGAGAAAAGAAGCACCGAATATGAAAATATTTAATTAAGAAATAACTCAAAATTGCTAAAAAAGTAACTAAATTTTGTTAGTCTTTGAGAAATTTGATATAATTTCCATTTTAAACTAAGTCTCAAGATTTATAAGTGAATCAAAATATGTAAAATTAAGTTTACAAAGTTTAATGTAGGTATTATCTTTAAAATATTTGTCTCTTTATACTAAGTATTTGCGCTTTAGTAAAGGATTTTACATAAAGAATTCACGCATTATGACAAAAGGCTTATACTTCAATGCTCTCGGTATCTTTTTAAGTCTGTAAAAGTCTTATGTAGTATAATGACAGTATATAATACATTTATTTATTAGACTGCCTTCGTAGTCCAGTGAATAGCGTATGCGACAAAGAACACCCAGACTCGAAACAACAATTTATGAATCACACAAAGTGTTGTCTCGTGTGGGCATCGAACCCACAACACTTCGACGCAGTCAAGCGGCGAGGCGGCTGCTTAAACCACTACGCCAACCATGCAGTCGTCCTATAATTAAGATTTTTCAGTTAATTGACACGTAACATACAAGAGTTTATAATCTCACCATATTTTTTATAGCTCAGACTGCCAAAACTTCGCATTACTTCCTAAATAGAAGATCTGACTGCCTCCGTGGTCCAGTGGATAGCATATGCGATTGCTGATCAGAGGTCCTGGGTTCGATTCCCGGGTCAGGAATTTTTTTTACTGGGTTATTCCGAATTCTCAGTAGCAGCATGGAGTTTGGTGATGTACCCGGTAACAGCAATAGGCTCGCCCTCTATTACGTGGGACCTAGAAATTCATGGTGAAATGTGGGTGTAATATTACACCTCTGCGTACCCCTTCGGGGATACAGACGTGGGTCTATATATATATATATATATATATATATATATATATATATATATATATATATATATATATATATATATATATATATATATATAATTAAAAAAATATGCTGGTACTGGAAGACTGGTAAGCCGATGATCGTTCGATTCCTATCCGAGACTCTCTATGTGATGTGCCCGATTTTATAATAATTATCTCTACATTCAAAAATGTTTAAGTTTTAGATTGAGCACTACACCCGTGTGAGTGTCGGCTATCGATAATATGACAAAAGGTAGCTTACTTTTTATTCTTATGTTCAAACTAAATTAGTGCAAAATTATATCAAAATCCGTTCAGTACTTTTGGCGAGACATAACGATAATACAACACACATGAACAGTCGTCCGATTAGCATCCTAGTTAATATCTCCACACCGTTTATAGTCGCCTGGCAAAATTATCAGATGATTAAATAATAAAAAGAAAATTTATATTTACAGAAATGTTCGCCATCATTGCTTTGTAGTAAAAAATCAATAAAAAAATATTGACTGAGGTCAACGTTAAACTAAATAACTCCGCGCCGACAGTTCATAACCCTAACATCATAATAACTGGCTTATTTAACTTTAATAAGTCCAGTCTCGGTCTAACTAAGGATTAACGTTTAATAAATAGTGCCTAGTGCCAGCTTTATTGCAAAGAATTTAATCCTTTAGGAATGTTCTGTTGTGAAATGTTATAACTGTTGAAGTTTAGTGGTAAAATTTGGCGTTTTGCGCCATTTGAACTACATTAAATACTGTTTTCTTTTTAATAGGGTTAATTTACGCTATCAACTCCTTTGTAGTTCTGTGATATTTAGTAAACGACTATTTGAAATTGCTGCTTTTTCTTAATAAATTGATTATATCATGCTTACAACAAACTTTGACCAGCCAGTTAGATACTAGCGGTAGCTTCTAGATGATGTGTATCTAGAAAGGTAGTCAGTTGCTTCGTGTTGCTGACGAGAGGTCGGTTTCACCGCTGTCTGATAACGTCCTTCAAATAATATTGAAGATAATTCACACATATTTTGGTACAATTTTAAATTTATCTACTTTTAGATAAATTCAAAATTGTATTAAATTCAAAATTTTATTGAACGTATATACGTTCTATTCATAGAGGGTGAAACTGGTGGTTAGTCGTTATGTCTTGTCGTTCTAGTATGTAGTTGAGGAACCGTTGAAATAAGCGACGTTACTCAGCAAAGACAGCTTAAGATATCCTATTCTTCAGAGGTTGCATACAATCAGTCAGATTTTGGTGAAATCACGTTTCAGGCACCTTATTTCGTCGTATTTTGCGCATCAGCAGATTTCCTCACTTCGCAGTAACATAGATTACAAACTTAGTTAGTCAGTATAAATATGTGGTGTCCGTGACAAGCCTACTAATTAACACTTCTATAGTAATATCAGAAGGCCAATTCTCGTATTTAACAGAGACTGACACTGAATTTTGACTGAACTGCGATTTGATTTTGAATTGACTCACAATTGACGACCGGTTGGCGCCGCGGGAGTGTAAGCGACTGCTACGCCGAAGGTCGCGGGTTCGATTCCCGCTCAAGTCAAACATTTGTGTGCATGAACATGGATGTTTGTCTTGGTCTGGGTGTTTCTATGTATAATATGTATGTATTTACAAAAAAAAAAGTATATATGTATGTTTATCCATTATCTAGTACCCATAGTACAAGCTTCTGCTTAGTTTGGGACTAGATGGTGTTGTGTGAATGTGGTAGAATATTATTATTATTATTATTATTATTAATTGGTATTCTGCTCCACTTAAGCCTTGTATTCATTAGGCAACATTTGTTGATAAACACTGTTTATAAACAGTTTATAAGCAGTGTTTCGTCATCTCTGGATACAGTTTATAAACAGTTCATAAACAAATATGATGAAACATTGTTTCTGAAACATGTTGCCGTGTTCCCCAATCAAACGGAGAACAAGCCGAAACATTTTGTTTATAAGCAAAAGTCAACAGGTGTGGACGTGTGTTGCGCGAGTTAATTAACATGGAAGTAGTGTGGTCCAACAACCATGAACCAAGTTTCAATGCTCATAGAGCTTATCAACAGCATCATGTACTTTGAGACTCTTCAAATCATCATCATCATCATCATCAGCCTTTAATAGTGCACTGCTGGACTAGGCCTCTCCTTTGAAAGGAGGAATTGGCCTACTATACCACGCTGGCCAAGCGGGTTGGTATAGGGTTTGTATAAAGTTTTCCTTCTCTTACAGTGCTGTTCTCTGCATAATATGCTCCCTCTGTCGGCTCTTACGACACCCATGGGATGATATGGGGTGGTGACAATTCGTATTCTTAATCCGTCACCACACGGACAAACTCAAAAAAAACTCTTCAAATAGAGATTATAAAGATAAATAAAAAAAAATGATGCTTGGGCCGATATTGCTGCAGAATTGAATATGTCGCAAAAAGAAGTGGAAACGAAGATGCATACTCTACGCTCACAATTTTCCCGTGAAAAGAAAAAGCTTAGGTCATCAAAAAGACTTGTACTTGTATACCAAATCAAAAAGACCTTGTACTTGTGTACCATCAAATTCACGAAGGCCATGAAGTAGGTAATTTTTCATTTAAGAGATAATTCCGAATCCACCACCTTTTCTTATTTTTTTTTAGTAGCACTCTTGTGAACTACTATGTAAGCACAAGCAGCACTGAGCATCACTAACTCCTCGGGCGACATCTTAACAACAACTGATAAGTGTGGACAGCCATGTTTCAGAAACAGTGTTTACGGTAAACTTGATGATAAACACGTCATAAACAGTTTATCAACATATGTTGCCTAATGAATACAAGGCTTTAATCTCCTTATAGTATAATTTCGATATAATCAATTTATAATCTCTTGTTGATCTTAGAGGTAATGACAAAAACTCAAAAACAAAAACATGAATTTTGCCATTGTATGGGAAAATACATTAATAGGAATGGTTATTGGATGCCAATACGTTTACATGCCAAATTAAAATTAATATACAACTAAGTAATAAAATTTCGGTAAGTAAATATATTGGTTCCTTGGCTCGTGTGAATTATTTTCAATAGGTATTCAATAATTAAAAAATTAGTAGCGCTCGTAGCGAGACTTGGCTTGCCGTTCGTAACAGATCGGCAAAGTTAAGCAACGCTTGCACAGGTTACCACTTGGATGGGTGACCGTGTGTGGCATTTACATCTGAGCGCTACCGTGCTTCGGAGGGCACGTAAAGCTGTCGGTCCCGGTTCTTGCCCAAGGATAAGGATCGTTAGGCCATGTCGGAGGCCTTCGGGCGGTCTGAAAACTCCGACACCAGAGTTGGCCACACGCTCACACGAAAAACAAAAACAAACATTAAAAAATTTAATATTCAATAATAGAAATAATTCAGACATTATAAAGATTTTAACGATGGTAACGTACAATTGGGTTTTTTAATTCGTTTTTCCCTCCTGATAATTTTATCTCATTTGTTGAATTTCTCGAGCAAAAGTTTCGCAAATATTTCGATCTTGAAATAAATATTGTCAATGCTGGCAACGAAATACTTAACATGTTTGCATGTTGTCCACCAGGATCTCCTAGCCAGATCCCCCAGAGGATCCTCGTGAATTCATTAGTTGTGAAATTGTATAAAAGCAATTAACGTTTACAAAACCAGTGACTATCAGAAAGTTATCAGCCATCGATAGGGATTACAAAAATCAGGTGCATGCGATTTTCGACCTTATTGACGTAATTCAGAATTTATAATTTTAATAACGTATCAATGTCAGAAAGCAAGAAAATACCAAAAAGAAGTTTATCACGAATTGTCAATAAGGTCGAAAATCGCTTGCACCTGTTTTTTGTAAGCCCTATCGATGGTTGATCATTTTATAGTCATTTGTTTTGTAGACATGAATTTGTCTTACACAATTTCTTTTTAAACTTATTTTAGATACCTATCCCCGTGGTAAAACTAGTGGCACATAATAGCTAAAGGCGATTCCTATGTTTATTAGCAAAATAGATCATAAATATTACCAGAAAAATATTCAACACTATTAGTGGTATCGTTGGGAATGTCAAATAAATCACGTCATCACGTCGTGTCCTTGGTAACAAATGTATATTAAAACTAGAAATACCTTACCTGCTCTACTAATAATTAGCAGAATACCGTTCACACTAGTTCACACTTGGTTCAACTTTCGATGTAGTCCCGATCTCATTCAAGTGTCAGTTAAGTTACGAGAATACCATTTATGACGCCGAGACTAGATCGATATTGGAATTTGAACAAATATAATTACCAGAATTGGCCCTCAGGCCTCCTTCACTCGGCCGTACCTACAGCGATAAGTGCCTACACTTTCGCGCGGCTTCCAAGCCGCGTCGTCACCGCTCGCGCGCAGGGCTAGCTAATAACGTGAATTTTAATAGTGAACAACAAAAATGTTCACATCACAAGTCTGGTGCAAAGTATTGCTCATTTAACGGATGTGTGTCGAAAGCAACTTGAAATTTTGATTTTATTTATTTTACGAGAGCAACTTGAAAATTGCACTTTTTATTTGTTGAGATATCTCAACGATTATGGTGTCAAATTAAAGATCTAGTTCAAAAACCATTTTATATTTTTGAATCATGTAAATCGGTCTACGCGTTTAGGAAATAACTAAGAATTAGTATAGTGAAAATGTAAACCACCAGAATTTTTGTGGTTTTCGTTCTACGAGCTCAAATAGTGGGATAGGATACTTATAGTATAAATATTTATTATTAGGTACGTGGTCAAGTAGTTAGATAGACGATGAATAAATATTATAGTAGCAGCGGCAAGTCGACAACCCTAGCGCGACAGCTAGCGCACCACTCCGCGCCAGACAGCGACAGCGTTATGTGTTAGAAAAGAGCGGGAATAGTTAGGTCAATATCGCGTTAGGTTCTGAGTGCTCATGCGAGCTGAATTGCACTTTCTTGCTTAGTAGCAAGAGTCGCCATTTCTATAAATTGGTTTGCGAAGTGGTACTTCTGTTCGTAAGAACTATCTATTCTGTGGTAATATAGACAAACTGAGAAGCTACGTGTTTACGTGACAATTACCTTAGTGTTGTCCCAATTGTAATCCAAGATTTTCCTCTTGTAAGGTCACGATCGGTCAGGATATATTACGAATTGGTTCAATAAAAAGTTATTGTCATTTGTATGTAAGAAAACATGTCTGTCCGGTTTTCCCTACTTGATTTGTTCTCTGATTAATTTATTTTACTCAATATGCCACCGATATATTTTGTCCCACAATATAAACATTTTAATGAGTGATTGCAATCCCTTATTGAAGCCTTTGCATTATAAAACTAAACGCGGTTATGACCCTGCGAAGAGCTTAGAACTTTCATAAATTGTCACGCATGGAGCTACAAGAATATACTAATAAGTCAACAAAAAAATATAATCAAAGAGATACGATTGGGTCATAGATAAAGGAAGAAGCGAACTAGGATCACACAACGACCACAAGCAGAACATTGTAATTGAAAACGGCGATTATCCAGATCACGTTGTACGTCGGAGCCACGATACGTTATTATAATTGTGTACCGTACTTTTGCTTACATATGTATTTACATAGATCAGTCTATTGTATGTATCTGTAAGTTAGAGAGTAAGCTTTGTTAAGAAATAAGCCTTAGGTTGGTTACTTTGCTCGATTCGAATTATTGATTTTTGTTTTACATATAAGATCACAAAGTTAAGAGATATTACATATACTCACGCTGTGGTTATAAAAGGTTCCCTTCACTACGTCTTTCTTTTATAAAGACAACTCCCGCATTAGGTGTATATCCTGTGTCACGAAGGATTTTATAAACGTGCAACGAACGGACACAAAGCACAAACAGACTCTCGATCTATTTCTGTATCACACAAAATGTTGTCTTTATTGGAAAAAAAGAAGCTGAATCTTACCCCGATATCGTCTGCCAAACCTCATGCACTTTTCATTACTTTCAACTTCTCTATAGGGAAGGTAAGCAGGAAATAGAGGGTCTGGGCTTGCGCTTTACCAAACCATATATCAAGAAGACGATTAAAATAGGTACTGGCCACAAGTTAAGTAAAATCGCCATTGACCTCAGGGGCGAATCCAACAAGGTTTTGGGTTCTAATTTCAAGGTATTTTCAAAAGTAAATGTAATGTAATATGAAATAAGACGTCAAATAAAGCACCAAGCACTCGCTAACTAAATTTTATCACAAGCTGCCAGAATAAAAAGTCATAAAACAATTTTTATTCAAAATGACGTCGCATTCTCGGCAAATCCTTATTTTAACAAATAACCTGGTCCCCTATTTGTTCGGCTTACAACACGGGTGTCGGGGTTCTAATCCGGCCGAAGTCATTTATCACCTTTTAGTGTTCACACAATTGTAAAGCCGCGCGCACCTTCGAAGCCTCCGACGTCAGATTGTTTTATTCTGCGTTACTGCGCCGAATTGGACATAGGGAAATATTCACTTGTGTTTTTTTCAGATTGTTTTCTTGTACACATAAGCTATAATATACCAAAATTATGTATCGGTGTTAAGAGTTCTTTTATTTTGTAAGTAAAGGGAGGTTTTGGCAGTGTGAGCTGAAAAAATATAGTGAAATTATAAATTCTTGAGTCATCATCCTCCTAGCGTTCCTGATTTCAAATGGGGTCGGCTTACTAGTCTAACCGGACTTGGCTGAATCTTAGCTTTTCCACAGAGCGACTGCTTGTCTGACATCCGCAACCCGAAATGGTAGCGATATTTCATAGTTTAGACCAGTGTAAGTTTATTTAGAAGGTGCTGACGCCCTATAACGACTGTCAAGGATCTTCCTGAATAACCGGGACGGACGACTTAATGGCAAGCGATAATTAACAATTTATACACTCGTGAGGGTTACGTCTTAACTAAGTACAAACTTGAATTTTCTATAAGGGTGCGTCAGTTGTTACGACTCAAAAGAAAGGAATAAACCATGCTGTATTGCATTGAGCTTTATAAGATTGTATTTAATGTCAGATGTTTGTATAATATCGGATAATGTGTATTGAGAAGAAAATTAATAATAATATTTTCTTCTTTGTAAACATAGCACAAATAGCCTTTTATAACCTTATGGCGCTGATACACTTGAGCATTCACCTGTAATGGGCATTCTCGCGAATGTTACAAAACAGAAAAAAACCGAGTGTGTTTTAGCCAGCATTCTCATGAACATTCTGGCGAGCCTTAGAATAAAGAAAATACATAGAATCCGCGCTACAATGTCGGGTAAACCCAATATTATTTACTTCACTTTGGCTTATGATTTTAATATAGGTAAAAGAAAGATAAATAAATATACAAATGATGTTTCGAATCTTCATAGTTAGTCTTTGTCACTAATTTTAAGGGGACTACAAGAGCTAAACGCGAGTTTTATAATGCTTTAAAGTATATGATTCAATGCAGTTAACACAATCAGAAAAATATATGATATTCTTCAGGATATAATTTAGTTAAGTACTGTATTGAAAACATAATACAACTAACTTCCGACGATAGAAAAAAATCACAAAGATACCTCTAAAAAAATATTTTAACGAATAAAAACCATATTAAAATACATACATTTATGAAACGGCATTTGATGTGCTAGAGAGTTGCCCCGATTGGTATGTCCCTATGTTTTATCGAAAAAACTAGTTAAATCGATGAAGTTTCGGAGAAGGCATCAAGGGAATACGAAACGTTGGTTTTGTGTAGGTATTTTTGTTCCAAGCTGCAGTTGTCTCTATCGCGCTCTGCGGGGGGAGGCTTGAGGCTGCGCAACAGCAATAGATTTTACAAATACCTATTTTTCAATTTTCTCGCCCGTACTACCTCTTAAAGATTTTTTATTGAATTTCATACCAGTTTTCGGCAACTACTGTAGTTGCGATGTTATTTTATTGGCGTTAAAAATATTCAAATATTAATTTGTATATTTTAATATTTTTAACAATTATTCATTGGTCAATAATAATGTAACAATTAAATATTTAATAATAATTCGTAATAAATAGTCTAAAACACAGACGAAAACCTAGTTCAGGCAATTCATTTAAAACCTAGTTAGCAAAGTAAAAAATAATATATACCTGCCTCTTAAACTATATGTTAATTATGTATTGTTTTTTTTAGATTATAAAGTATTATCCCTACTAATATTATAAATTCGAAAGTGTGTGTGTATGTATGTATGTTCCGTTTTCACGCTAAAACGGCTGAACCGATTTTGTTGAAATTTAATATAAAGATATATTGGACCATGGAGACGGATATAGGCTACCATAAGTTGCAAAAAATTAACTTGGAGGGATTGTAGGGAGGATAGAAGTTTGTACGGCACAAATTTACCTCTTGGAACTAAGAACGCATGCGCTAATAATTGAGTGCTGCGCATGTACTTTCGCATATCTGTCAGTACTGTCAAGTCATACATAAATGTCATATTGTGCACGTTGATTAAATTGTTCGCATAGCTGAAAAGATTTTCCGTACTAATATTAAAAATGCGAAAATATTTATAATAGAGATATATTGAACATGTATTAGAACATGGCTTTGACATTTGACTGTATGCAAGGTGATTTTATTATGTACCTTTCGGTAGATATTGTCATGGATATTGACCGAATTACTTTGTACCCTATAGAGTTTCTGAAGTCTTTAGAATAATCAGGAGTGTCTTCACACAACTTGAGACTGAAAGTAGATTTGTGTTACCCCGAATTTAACGCGCGCGAAGCGGCTGGCAAAAGCTAGTAAATTATAACTGGCCAGTCTCACATACATAAACACTTTTTCTCGCAATACTTTCTGAGTGACCTGGTATATATCAAATGAAATTTTTACAATTTTTGTCAGTCTGTCTGTCGGTCGGTCGGTCTGTCTTTCTGTCTGTCTGTTTGTTCTCGCTAATCTCTGGAACGGATGGACCGATTTTTACGGGACATTTACTGGCGGATAGCTGATGTACCAAGGAGTAACTTAGGCTATAAATTAACCGGGTACGCGAAGTAGTTTCCCCAGGTCGCGAGTGAAACCGTGGGAAACAGCTAGTAGTTTAATATTATCCAGAACTAAATGTATCCATCCATTGAAATGTAAACATTATTGAATAATGATTATAAATTTGTTTTCGTCGTCAGCAATAAATATTACATTAAAAAAAAATACACGTTTCATTTCCAACACCAAGAAAATAAAAACACAAACATCACCTCACTCGTAATCTTTTGTTTACCGCGACTGACATAATGACATCCCATTTCCTTATCGACGTGCCCGTATCCCTTACATCGCATTCACACAATTTTATTTACTCACACTTCGCATAAAAAGTCTCGCACTTAATGCCGCGTCAATACGTCAGGCGTCACGTGCCAGTTTGGATCGTGATGTCGTAGTGAGTCCCCTTGAATACACACAAAAAAAAATCATCAAAATTGGTCCTGTCGAGGAGGAGTTCAGTGACATACACACGCACACAAAAGGTATATATTTGAATAAAGATTTATAGAAACGAATAACATAACAATTGTATCACTATAAATAAACAATATCAATATTTATATTAAATCTAATAATAGGCATCAGGTGTAAACATTGCTGAATTGCGTAGACAAAGTAAAAGAGGTAATTTGTTCTAAATGTTTACATAGTATGTAATAGAAAGAACCTTGATAGCTTAACAAAAGGTAAATAATCAAAATAAAATACATCAAAAGTATAATTTATTATACGAGCCAATAAAAGAATGAGAAGCGAAATATACAAAGTTATTATAACTGTTCTAAAAAGTCGACTAGATTGGAGTTTGATAGATTCAGCGGCACTGCAAAAAGTACGATGGCTCAGCATTCTCAATTGAAGCAGCTCAGCTTTTTTAATTGAATTATAATTAAAATTAAACTTAAAGGTCTTAAATAATATATCTGTAGAGTTACGGTCCTATCATTTGCGGCATTATTTTATTTAGAGCTATTAATAAAATATGGAATAAAGCAGGTAAATTTTTCGCTAATTAAGCTCCGTGGTAATTTTTTCCATTTCCCATATAGTAAGCCTAGTCAGAGCCTAGAGTTTATTCTATAACTCTATATGACAATGTTATACAACAAAGATTATATTGCCCCTCAAAATATTCTACCCAGTTTTTGTTGAGTAAATCATTCCGTTGACAAACTTGTGGGATGTGTTATGTGCTTCCGTCACGGAGGGTACGTCGCAGGCGCAGGCAGGTCGTGGGGATGACAGCTATTTTTTGACTAAGTAGAGTTTATGGTGGGTGTTAAAACGTGCAATGCTTGGTGAGGTTATTAAATGACATTTCTTAAAGTTTTTTTTTATTCAATTGCTTTCTGGTTTTCTAGGAACTTATGACGATGGATCTTTGTTGAATCCCCCACGGTAAAGCAAGGTAGGTATGTCTACAGGTCTAAATGAAAGTTATATTGCACTCAAGCTGACACCTCAAGCTGACACCTCAAGCAACGCAAACACCCAACCTATACCTGTCGCCAAATTTAAACACTTTTTACGGCGATGATAATAATTATAATGCTTTGAGAGTAATATGATTTTTTCAGTGCGCTCTCAGTTATCACACAGTTGCTGAACAGTAAATTTGACCACGGTTGGTAAGTACCAATAACAGATACCGTAATGACGGGACAAATTAAAGATATTTCACAGTTTTTTTTTTATAATTGAAATAAAAAGCAAGGACCGATTATATAAATTAATACCTGTACAAATCGTGCATTTTGAAAGTATTTTGATGCTAATAAAATTAAAAACCAAATATTATACACATATCTTCTGAAGCCACTAGGTATGATAAAACATAATGTTTACCAACATACGCTGACAATAATAAAAATGTCCCTAATTTATTATCCACAAAACCTAAGCCAGAATTGAAGAGAAAATCTAAAATATTTTATGTGCACATATGAAAGGAAAAACCGAATTATTTCTATTCCCTTTTACCGCGACCGTTTTACCTTTAATTTACAACGACGGATAATAGAAATAAGCTCAAACTCTAACCTACTACTTGATGTATTACATTCACAACTATGTGAGTAAGAAAGTCGGTGCCGTTAACAACTATACTTACCTTGGCTTTTTATGATACAAGCTCTTGCCCGTGGCTTCGCATCGGAATCATTTATTCGCAATCAAATGTAAAAGGTGCTACAAGCTACGTTACTTTTAAGTTTCATCAAAATCTGTTAAATCGTTTTTGGGTCAAAGAATAACAAACATGCCTACATTCGTCCCCACAAACTTTCGCGTTTATAAAAGTAAGTAAGATTGAAGATGAGTACATTATTGTATCATTTATAAATTCAAAATCATCAACAAGTAATAAGATTTGTATGCAAACTGCTTACACATGGAACGTGCGCTATCATTACTCAAAGACAAAATTAGTTATTCAAATATAGGTCACAATGTCAAGCGTTTGAACTTCAATAGATTAATTACTTAATGATTCTAATTAACATTTAATATTATATGTGAAATAACACTTAATAAAACCCTCCTGGGTTTGAATCATACATTCACTATTTCATCTACTGTTTTTAATCGTCGGGTTTACAATTTTCTAAACCGAATTATTTGCTCTTCTGACGCTGGCCTTACACCATCAACATCTTAGCGTTAAGCAACGCGGTTGCATCCAACACCTTTGTACTGGAGATCGTGGTCCGTATTTAGTTTAACTACATTTGACTGAATAATTTTTCGCTCCTCACACGAGACAACTCTTTGCGTGATCCAAAAAGTGATATTTCGTGCCTGGGTGTACTTTAATTTTTGTATAGTCCTCTGCGACATAAGATAAACGCTTAAAGAAGACGTTTAGTTCATTGTCTTTCTTTAAAATACGCAAGAAGAGTCCTATATTACTCAAAAACACAACTTTCTCGGACACATAAATCTTTCTATTCAATACTTCAGACTTACGTCTCAAAACATTCTGCCGTGCGGTATAGTATGTGAAAATGTTTCACAGATTTAATATTCTCTTTTATAGCAGCGTCCACGACGAACGCCTCAGATATCCGCACGTTCAACCACTGGCATTCTACATTGAAATGAATTTATTTGAAGCATGTTTATTGGATGTCTTTGAGTCCTCGTCTTTGAAGCGAGTGCCCTAGAAATATCAAGCGATCAACCATGTAAGGTAAAATCTTACATTGTTCTTATTGCAGAAAAATAATTTTACCATTTATGATTTGCTGATAGGTAAGTGTTCGTGTCTATGTGCGTATTATCACAAGCCAGATGAACAAAATAAAGTGGCACAGTTAGTATCAGTATACTGTAACGGAATCCTATGGACCCCAGGCTGATTAAAATTTTAGTTTTCTTAATAACTGGGTTTAAAATGCCAGCCCCGCCAAGTAATTTGTGGCCAGGGTTCCCGCGCACCTCCCCGCGCAGGACCATGGAATTCGTCCTTACTTTATATTCCTCTGCTGACAGCATTTACCAAACGTAAACGCTTATAATTGAATGAAAGGTGGACATCAAAATACTAAAGACAGCGATACATTAGTATTGGTTTGTCATCACAAAATCACTCTCCATATATTCATGCTTTACATATTGGTACTTGAGTACAAGGCAGCGTATCTCAGAGACGGCAGCTCCAGGGAGACGGAGAACATGATTCAGGTATATTAGACATATATTATTATCGGCGCCGAGTATTTTAGCGATATCCAGTGTATAGTATTGAGCGTACAGTAACAGTCTCAGAACTGATGTCACAAAACGCCTCCTTGCCGCAAGTCACAACATTGAAGCCCATACAGACATAGTCAATTAAAACGTATTAAGCCATCGCGCATAGTTTGCAGAGAAGCTCTCGTTACAATCGCCACTAGATTAGCCGCCAGGACTTACTTCTACCGCGTGACCGACAGGTGGCTCTTCTTTCGCTCTTTAAAACCTTATCAGCTGCTATGTACTGGCCTGTACGCAGGTTTAGACAGCGATTGTGAAAGTCCTGCATTCTACCACCTGATTGCGAATACGGAGACTCCCGTCATACATCGCTCGTCTTCACATCCATCATCAACAAGGCACGAACCACTACTAATGGTACACGCGGTTATTAATAATATAACTATGTACAATATCTCATAGAGAACTTTATATTTTAGTCAGCCTGGTATATATATATGGTGTGATATAGACATAGATACACAACAGAGTTATTAATGTTATACAGTTCATGCAATAAATTACAGTAAAATGAATAACAGACACTCACTGGACTTTTAGCTGCGTCGCTGCCAAACTTACGCCTCGTCCTGTGCTGATCACCTTCTCTTGAAGCCGCTCGCCTTGTTCTTTGATATCACTAAGCACTAATTATCGACCAACACCAAACCTCTTTCGCGCTAGGCCAGGTCCGATCTCTCTCGCGCCATAAGACCAACTGTCTAAACCACCCCGCTAGAGCGTTCCCGTGATCTGCCCTCTTTCGCGTCCCAACATTCACTGTCCCAGATCCGCCCGGTTCCGCGTCCCCACATTGACTGTCCCGTACTACCACGCCGCGCTTTCCTGGGACCCGACTCGCTCCACCTCTTAAGCCCGACTGTCCAGTCAAACACCCACAAGGCAACGCCCCTGACCTCTTACTACCTGATAGGGTCCGTTTCTTATGGTTTGTCCCTTTTTTATAATCCTAAACTATACCGCATGTGAACACTACAGTGTAAATGTTTTCTCATATTTCATGGCTATTTCTTTACTCATATGCCTGTCACATAACTCTTATAAATTTGTCAACCTCTTAGAATTTATGAGTTTACTAATTGCAGAACGTTGGCGCCATGGTAGCGATAAGACAAACACATGTGGAAACAAGTATGCGACCTAAGAACTATATATTATTAATTAATTTGGTGTAGCCAGCAACACCATTACAATACTAAAGTAAATTTGGCAGATTTCATTTGTTATACTTGAAAATAATGTTTTACAAAGAACTTTTTTAAGCTTTGGTGATTAGCATACATCATAAAAGTGTATTTAACGGGCCCCAATCGCGTTAACGAACCAGTCTCGCCACAAACACAATCGTTGTAAGCCGGTCATAAAGTTGGGGCAAAAAGGAGAAGAAGTTTTAACACGCAGAATTGCGAAAAAATATTTTCTAAAAGGAAACATGAAAGCTCATGGGAGTTAAACTCAGTTCTCAGAACGTAAACAAAGAGCCGTTGGACTAGCTTGTCGGTTGCTGTGTCCAAATATAGATGCCGATAATTCAAGGAATTCCCATTCAAGAGTAAACATGAATTTACTTCCTTAGTCAATCAGTCGTTATTGTGTAGTCCTCATCTCTACCGTCCCTTGAGAGAGTACCGTAATACTATCAATTTCGGTCAACAACGTCTTTAAGTGAAATATTTGATTTTCGACGGCAGACTTGAGTTATTTCAATTACACCTTTGAAATCAAATTTTAGGGAAATATTGGTCCTTGGGGCAATACCGCATTGGGTAGGGTTATATTGAAGTAAGGGCGCCTTAGATTCTAAAGATTGTGGATATTGAGTTTTCATAATGTTACTAAATATTTGGAGGTGAGCAGCGGTTTGTAGAGATTGGAAGTTCTGACTAAAATTATGACAACGTGTAAGAAAATAACTTATATAAAAATTGTGCGTATTTTTTGTTGTACATTTTAATTCAATTTACCATTTCTTACCAATCGCGTGGGAACTTCTTCAAATTCCTTGTTAGCACGACTGCGGTTCCCAAGGAACATAGGAAATGCTGCATTTCATTACCTTCCTCCCAATAGTTTTGGCTGTCTGTTAGTTAGCAGTAACGCATGAATTTTATATAATTGTATTTAGGTACTACTAAATTCGTATGATCTATCATAAATTTATCTAAACATGAATCAACAACGTCCCGAATGCAAAGTGTAATGTATGTGGCTACCCTACCATAATCTGTCTCCAACCTTCAGTCTCGAAACTTTTGTCTTTGAAGTACACCTTATTTTATTAAATAGGCGTTGAATTTTGGCCTTTGATAGGTTTTCTTGTGTGATGTTTATACTATCTTGTTCAGTGATTACGTTGACGTTATATCGAAGAGAAGGTTATATAGAGTTAATTTTGATGGCTAGACGTTCTTTAAAATTTTGTTGGCAGTCTTTTACGTGCAGAAGACTGATTATTTGTATATTATGATGTAAGGTTTTGACGTTGAAAGATTAAACAGTTTTTTTCTTAATTTTAAATTGTTTGATTTAAGTTTCAAACGATCATAATGTATTTAGATATATGTATTCTACCATATACACACAAAAGCGTTTTGTCCCAAACTAAGCAGAACTTTTACAATGGGTACTAGGCTATGGATAAACATACACAATGATAACATACACTATATTTTTTGTAAATACATACACATTTTATATAGAAACACATGTGTATGGCCTTATAATGAAACATAGGCCTTGGTTCTATTACGTGTCTTCAAAAGCACAAAGAAGTGTTTTAAAGATACGCAATACTGTCTTGTTTTATAATATATAATTACATGTACTTATGTTACACCTGACAGCCTTTTGCAAATACTTTTTAAGTAAGTAATTTAGTACGTAAGTTTATTTATAATAAATTTTGGAGATAGATAAGAACTAAATTTCGCCCTTGTCTCGTCTATCCTTCAAGACAAAGTCGTTGTTCAGTCTCCAGTCCTTCAAGGTTACAAATTTAATATGAATCAGGTAAACCCCGAATAGTTTGCAGATTATGTCCTAAACGCTTTATTGAGAAACTTGATAATTCTCTGAATATACTTGTAGAACAATTCAATGAAGTTATCATCATAATTATGTATGAAATTACTGGTCCTGACTAACTTTCAACGACCATCATAGAACCCAAACTGCTGTAGCTAGAAATATGAAATTTAGACACGTAGGTTATATGACGTAGGCACCCAATAAGAAATGTTTTTTAAATATGCGGTGGTATTTATTTTAAAATGCTTCCTTCGTTCTTTGTGGGTGCAAGAGTAAAATAAAAGTTAGAAGGTGGTGAGGCTGCGGGTGACTGCTAGTTATCAATAAATAATAAGTCTTAAACTGGGTTAGCATTGGCTTTTCAGTAAATTAAATATCATATCTCTTAATAAGTACATGACATACATAAAACTTTACGAATTGGCTAAACTTAATACCACTCAGGCGCTAGACTTTTTAATAATTTAGCGTATAAGATGAGGCCCATATTTCTTAACTTAGTACTAAGTATACGAATCATATTGGCATTGACATATCTTCAATCAGGAAGCAAACGACCTGCCTCTTAGAATCTTATTACCCTTAACTGATAAGTACTCATTTGATGTTATGTTTTTTATTTAGTAGGCCGCGGTATGTACGCATGTGCCAATTAGAAAATACTAGAAGCTTTCTTGTCATTGTTAATGCGGTTAGCAATGGCTAGCAAGGAGTTAGGTTTCGAAGCTTAAAAGATGTTCTTTAAAAACTTTATTTATTTATTTAAGATATAACAGTTGCTACAGATTCTGATTTATTATAGTAGCATAAAACTTCTTGCACGTAACATAAAATATGTATAAAGAAGGACTTATGCCAAATGAATTGAGAAATGGCTATTTTCCATACATTTATAAAGAAATAATCATCGTAAAGTAGGTATATTAGGTTTCCAAGCAATGAACGAACTGTACAGTGGAAGTCAGTGTCATCAAACTTTACTTAAAATAAAATTGCTTAGTAAATTATCTTCATTATAAGTTATTTGTCAACAAGATTTAATCGCAATACTTATTTTCGAGAATAAATGACGCTTTTTGTCCCAAAGTTGTAGACGTCATTAGATGTCGTGAGCTAAAGTATTGACAGTGAAAGCTATGTAAATAAAACCTAATGGAGATATAATAGAATCTTTGAATAGCATATATTAAAAAATCACTATTTTCGTGACTAAAGCTGATATAACTGACCATTAAAATAAGATACTGATTACAAATAAAATCAACCTGATTAAAACAAAAACAACAACATAATAATGTTTTCGAATAAATTGTCAACTTTTGTATCTATGCCAATAGATTTTTATTACAACTACGAAACTAATCGCTTTTTTACGATAAAACTTTTCTGAATATATTGAAATACCCACGATGTTGCACAAACCGGCAATTTATAAAAAAATACCATCTCTGTTCCTGAAATGTTTCTCAATTCCATCATTAACCAAAATTCAAAACACGTTAGTAAAAAGAGCCGTTAAAGATCCACCACAAACTTACGGATACGGATGCAAACACAGATCTTCATTTTGTCCAAAAATCCGTAACCCGGACATTAAGCACATCACTAATGTAGAGTAACTTTATTTAACCAGCAATAAACATGTACTTTTCTCTGTATAATCTTTGTTATCCTTGTACCCACGGGACAAAATTTATTTCACACTCCACATTAATAATATCCCCGACAGGTGTATATGTAAGCAATTTTATTTGTGCACGAGTAAAATGTTTCCCCGGTAGGTAATTGGTTAGGCTGTATTGTTACCCGACCTTTGTAGCCAGATTTTATAACGATATTCTGTAATAGAGACATATTTTGACGACCGGTTGGCGCAGCGGGAGTGTAAGCGACTGTTACGCCGAAGATCGCGGGTTCGATTCCCGCTCAAGTCAAACATTTGTGCGCGTGAACATGGATGTTTGTCTTGGTCTGGGTGTTTATGTGTATAATATGTATGTATTAAAAAAATAGTATAGTTATTATTATTATTATTATTTTGGTACATATGTACATACTAGAGGACGCCAGCAGCTACACCTGCATTTTTTTTTAATTTACCCGTTTTGGCCGATCCCGTGGGAATTTCGGGAAATCCCTTCTTAGTGCACCCCTACGGTCCCCAAAGAACATACATGCCAAATATCAGCTTCCTGCACTCAAAAGTTTCGGCTGTAGCGTGTCTGTCAGTCAGTCAGTAACGCAAGGATTTTATATATTAAGATTGTGGTTGTCATGTGAGTGAAATAAAATAGAAAGTGCAGGTAGTTTATAGGTGGTTGTAGATCTCGACTTTAATGGGTGTGTTCAATCCTATAAGGCACAATTGTGACAGTAAATAACATGGAAGTCAATTTGCATTAGGTCAGCATCATCATTATCACGGTGTATAAACTGTCTAAAAGGATACTCTACTCATTATGAGAAGAGTAAGGACGTAGTTTACAACAGTGTCCAATTGTGGGTTTCACTTCACAACCTTTCGACAATTTTCAGGCATGTAGGTTTCCTCACGCGGTTGTCCTTCTTAGCTTGCTGGTTAAATAAATAGCAATTTAATTCGCACATGACTTCAAAAAGTCATTAATGGGATCCGTGAGTTTTACCCTAGACCCTATGCGTAGCAGACCGAGTTGGTCTCCTCACTAGGCTATATGAGTAATCCACTGAATTCGATATTCGATCTAACCATTTTTTTGGAGATTTGAGATAGGTACATATTTGACATGAGTTCCATAAACAATATGTGTCAGATGAAATATCGAAACCAGCACCGGTATTATGAAATTAAAATTGAAAACCCTTAATGCCAAATTTTTATCTACTGTATGCAGATTGTATGTTTGGTGGTATAAAAAAAAGCTATTTAAAATAAGGCTACAGGCTCGCGTTCGTTTTGCTTCAGCTTGATTTAATTCGCCGCAGAGTTCATTTAAATTAAAAACGTGAATGTAGTGCCACTTACCAACCTGTGAATCCTGTAACCGAGGTTGGTCGACTAGTGGCGAGATTCATCTACTTTTTATTTAATACCTAGCTTTGCCCTCGGCTTCGCACGCTTGGTTAAAATTATATTCAAGAAAACCTCAACTTAAAGAATACTAGGTTAAGTTCTCAGTGTATAAGCTAATTTGAACACGTTATGGTCTCTTCAGTGTATTATAAATACGACTATAAACTCGAAAGGCTTTTGCAATCCACTGCTGGACGTAAGCCAATCCAACTTTGAGTCACAATGTTATTGTGAGTCACTATAAGATTTTGCCTGCTATACCAATCGAACATCAAACTACGTTTTATACAGACAATGTTAGAACTAAACTGCGAACCGTATATTTACTCCATATTTTATAGTAAATAGGAAAGCGTTCGTCCTTCTTGATAACTCCTGCAAGCCTATTCGCCACTAGCTTAGAACGTACGGTCTTTAAAGTACAAGATTCTAAACGTACCCTCGCACTGCCAAAAATATTCGTCATGTCACGAAAGAGGTATTGGACAACGTGCTTTCGAGTCCATGGCGACGATCTGGACTTGCCTTTTGTCCAAAGGCCCGTCAACGAAATGTTGCATACAACTCTGTACTTGCTCTTAAGAAATGTGGTTATTGTTCCACCTGACGCATTGTTTACTTTAAAATCACGCGATCTAAAGCGTTTGTTGCGACAATAAGGGTTTATTTCGGATTTAATGCATACAGATTTAGTTTAATTTCACTGTTAACATTTTGTCACTTACTTACCAGAAAGTAGGTTAAAAGTTGCAAACAGAAAAGTACCAACTAAGATTATTGTGTAGTGGCAGGCCGGGCGCACTTCGCATTTTAGGTACAAACTTACAAGTACCTCGGCCGACCACGTCGACGTGGTTGGATTTAGTGGGTTGCCGCGCGCCGCTCATATTAGACGTCACGCAACACAACGAGTGCGACCGCTCCGTATTCTCACGCGCCGTGTTCATACACTGTTCAAATTATATACCTAAACGCCTTTAACAACAAAAATGTATCATCACAAGTCTAATGCAAAGTATTGCTCAATTAACTATGTGTCGAAAGCGACTTGAAAATTTGATTTTATTTTATTTATATTACGAGAGCAACTTGAAAATTTGATTTTTTGTTTGTTGAGATATCTTAACGATTATGGTGTCAAATTAAAGATCTAGTTCAAAAACTATTTTATCTGTTTGAATCATGTAAATCGGTCCACGCGTTTAGGAAATAACTAAGAATCAGTATAGTAAAAATGTAAACAACCAGAATTTTTGTGGTATTTGTTCTACGAGCTCAAATAGTGGGATAGGATACTTATATGATAATTATTTATCATTAGGTACGTGGTCACGTAGGTAGATAGATGATGAATAAATATTATAGTTGCAGCGGCAAGTCAACAATCCTAGCGCGCCACTCCGCGCCAGACAGTGACAGCGTTATGTGTTAGAAAAGAAAGGGAACGGTTAGGTTAATATCGCATTAGGCACTGAGTGCTTATGCGAGTTGAATTGCACTTTGTTGCTTAGTAGCAAGCGTCGCAAATTCAATAAATTGGTTTGACAAGTGAATTTTCTGTACGTTAGTACTATTCTTTATTCTGTGGTAGTGGCCACTCGGCATAGTTTAAGTACAACAATAAGAAAAGAGCAAATTAAGGTAGGTAGATAATACATCCTGAGTACATATTTTTTATACATACTTTAGAGGTAAGGAGCCTAAAAAAAATTGTTTAAGCTAGACAAAGGGCTTTTAAGAGAAAAAGTAATTTTGTACCTTTTGGCTACATCAAGTAATTCTCAACTACTACGTCATTTTAATGTATTTTTTACGTTTTATTTTTATAATGTGTTTTTACCCATTATAACCCTTTGTACGTAATTTCCTACATAAGTTCTACGGTTTTTGCATTCTCGTTTTAATAACTATGTGTATAATTAAGTACGTAGAAGGGTCAAGATTTTTACCGACAAAATCTGCTAAAATGGACCGTTATGAGAGAAAACGTTATAAGAAAAATTCGGTGTGCCTTTATTCAAGAATTCGACGTGTGAAATTACAATACTTGTTATTTCTACTGCGGTTCCTAATTGTATACTAAAGATACGACAACGATAAAATATGAGTTCTCTGTCTCGCTCTGAGCAAGTAAAATTATTGGCTTTCAGTTCCAGTTAAGCCACTACTTTGCCTTCATTTGTACGTGTAACATATTTTATTCATATTTGAGCACATACTATGATGCAGAATTTTTTGACACAAATTTAGTTTCCAGAATGTTTATGGTTTGCCTTGTTTTCGCAACCTATTAACTCTAGAACGCTCCAAAACTAAAAGCCTTTTGAGGCTCAAGAAAAAAATAACAACTTTGTTCGACGGAAACTGATGGCGCTGCATCGTGTAAATATGCTGACTGGCGAAGCAAATGGCGCAATTTAGATTCCTTTCACGTCTGTAATAAAGAATGGACCTGGTGTTCAGACTGGTCTGCTAAAGATGTCGGATGATCGGTAGATTAATTACAAATGCGATAGTGTATTTGTTTGTCGCAATAGCGCGATGCAAAACTATGATTTTTGTGTGTAAGTGAAACGGATGATGAGGGATATAGGCCACTCATTGCCGTGATATAACCACCGATACCCAAGCTCGCAAACTTGCCGGCGAATTCTAGTTCCATATACATTAAACTCTGAATTTGTAAATGAAAACCATTTTTCAATCTCCCGGTGGTAATAAATTCAAGCAAACAAACATTTACTGCGGTCCTCGCACCGCTTAGATGAGTCGTACATCTTCGGTGGAGATGCAGCCTTAGCCAGTGATATTTGAACACATGCATGACGCTGCATTTTTTGCCACAAGTTTTGACACCCGAATGTTCTTGGATGTTTTGGAATGCAAATACGGCGGCATGAAGGATCTAAACAGTATTGAGGCAGTAGTTGTCCGTGTGCTTGAATGTCGTTAGTATCATTCAGTAAACTAAGTGTTTATGTCAGTTGATATATGTTTATTTTGAGGGAATAACTACTAACTTGAGGAAATACACCTCTGCCTACCTCTTCGGGGTTATAGGCGTGAGACTATGTATGTATGTAATAACTACAGGAGAAGTTGAAACATTCTACGAAATATGCTAGGTATGAACCTAACAAAATTATACAATGCATGTATGGATAATTTATTGTTTCTCTCAAAAACTTATCGATGTTTGAATGAATCTGCACCGAAGTGTTGTGGGTTCGATCCCCACACGAGACAACACTTTGTGTGATTCATAAATTATTGTTTCGGGTCTGGGTGTTCATTGTGTCCGTTAGTTGTATATTTGTAGTCGACCGCGACACAGGTTTTAGTCCTAATGCGTCCCGACTGGGACAAAAACCTGTGTCGCGGGGTTTTTTATATTTTTTTATAGTAATAGGCGGCAAACGAGCAGACGGATAGCCTGATGGTAAGCAATTACCGCCGCCAATAGACACAAGCAACACCACAGGAGTTACAAGTGCGTTGCCGCCCCTTGGGGTTGAGAAAAGGGATAGGATGAGGAGTGGGATGATGGAGAAGTGTTTGATTAGTTATTTAGAAAATAAATATAGAGAACTATAGATTCTAAGCTGTGGTTCCTTTTTTGAAGTTAAACTAGATTTCACTAGAATAATATGATGGTGGTAGTCAATCTGAAAAAAAGCGCAGCAAGTTGCCTCAATTTTGGATTACATGAAACAACAAAATAAAAACATTCGTAGTCACACATTGAAATTAAACTACAGTTTACGGATTTTATCGCGATGTATTGGTTTCACTAAGTTATTACATTTGAGACTAATGATCTAGAAACTATATTTTTAATTTATTACTAGTCGCCGTTTCGAATTCTTTACAGAATTCATGTTCACGGCAGACTGAGGTGATATTTGTCTTTTTCTTGAATGTATAAGTTATCTCAAAGTACCCGAACATTTTCATCTACTGGTGTTACTATTTACGCAGAATGAGCTCACGGTGTCCTTAGGTCTTCTGGTGACTTTGTCCTTCTTGGGTTTCATTAGTCTTATGACTGGGTCCCAAGCTGGAGGAACATTCCAACCATCTTCCCTATTGAAATTAGGGTGTTTTTTAATTTCAATAGCCTCTCGTATCATCCTTGGAAGAAAACGGTGTTCTTTTGCGAGGATCTGTGGTTCATCAAATCGCAGGTAGTGGTTGGGTCCTTGTTCCACATGTTCGTACACAGCAGACTTTGTTGAGCGTTTATGTTTTATGTCAGCTATATGTTCTTTGAGTCGAATGCCTATGCTTCTCTTGGTTTGTCCAATGTATGAGAGCCCACATTCACAGTCAATTTTGTAGACACCAGCCTCTTGCAAGGGTAACTGACACTTGACAGATGGTAATAATTGACTGATCTTCGTTGGCGGCTTGTAGTAAGTTTTGATAGAAGCTCGCTTCAAGATGTAGCCAATTTTGTCGGTCACGCCCTTGATGTATGGGAGGACAGTAGGTTGTCTTTCTACTGTGGCTGGTTTTTCTTTCTTCTGGGATCTGTGACAGAGGCGCGGCGGTCGGAGCTTGTTGTCTTGCAGAACTTGCCTGACATGTTGAAGCTCAGCGTCCAGGTGTTCCTTGTCACAGATCCCGCGGGCTCTCTGAAACAGAGACATTCCTACAGTAGCTAACTGTTTAGGATGGTGGTGAGATTCACAGTTTAAGTACCTATTTGTATGGGTCTTTTTCCTATACACAGTATGGCTTAAGGAGTTGTTTTTATTCCTGATGACAAGTACATCTAAGAAAGCTAAAGAATTGTTTGCCTCTAATTCCATTGTGAATTGTATTTGGTTATTAATAGAATTAAGATGGTTTAGGAAAGCATTAACACTATCTGTTGGTAAAATTGTGAAAGTGTCATCTACATACCGCTTGTAGAACCTCGGTGTGATGGTGGCAGTCTGCAGGGCTCGCGCCTCGAAGTCCTCCATGAAGATGTCAGCGACAACAGGCGATACTGGAGAGCCCATTGCTACACCGTCTACTTGTATGTAGTATTTCTTGTCCCATAGCAGATAGCCCGTTGTCAGGCAGTGTTTGAGTATTTCTGCATATTCCTCAGGCATGTTGTTTTCTGTCAGCTTCCTTCTAGTAATTTCTACACAGTTATGTACTGGTATGCATGTAAATAATGACTGTATATCAAAACTAACCATAGTTTCCTTGTCAGAGAGATGTAGGTGTTTGATTTCACTAACAAAATGGTAGGAATCTTTCACATGTGCTCCCGTATTGCCTCTGAGCGGTGAGAGAATCTTTGCCACGTGTTGAGTCAGTCTGTAAGTTGCTGCGCCTATCTGACTAACTATCGGGCGCAGAGGAGCGTTTTCCTTGTGTATTTTCGGTAGCCCATACATTTGAGGAGGTTTTACACACGATGGTATTAAATATTTCACGTCCAAATTAAGTTTTTCGGAGTATTTCTTAACAATATCACAAGTTTGCTTGAGTATTTTGTTCGTGGGGTCTGACTTAACCAACTTGTAGGTACTTTCATCCGACAAAAGATTTTCCATTTTTTGTTTATACTCGGATGTGTCCATCACTACCGTTGCATTTCCTTTATCTGCTCGGAGTACTGTAAGTTCAGGCCTAGCTTGTAACTTCTTGATATTCAGTCTTTGGTAGATTCCTTGCCGGCACTTTCGATTGACGTAATACAACAGAAACGTCTTGTCGTATGGCCTCGAAATCTTCCTTACTCACATTGTTCTTCACTAGGCAATCCTCAACGTTGCAAATAATAGTTTCATACGGTATTCTTGATGGAGTTATCGCGTAATTTAAACCTCTGCTAAGCACTTTCTCGGTATTTTCATCTAACGTGTGTTTTGACAGATAGACAACTGTTTGTCTATGGGCGGACGGTAGCGTGTGATTGGTCCGTGCGAAAACGTTCTGTTTCATGTTGTACTGGTCATTTGATTTTTGTTGTAATTTTTAAAATTTTTGAATTTTGTTACGTTTACACGCATAATATTTTGATGTTTCTCTGTTGTTTATTGCATCTATGCATTGTTTTGGAAATCAAATGAAGTTATCAATCTGTATATTTCGTTAGATAAATTCTCAACATTTCTATTTATTCTGCGTAAGTCAGCTCGGTGTTCATGGATCTTTTGTATGAGTAACTTTTGACTTGCCTGTTTTAAGATCTTAGCGCTCCCACGTATGTCCTTCTTGGCTGATATCTTGCAGCATGTAGGGATGAGATCGTGATCCCGGCATCTCTTCAAGAAATTTAAAGATGTTATGTATCTTGCGCGCTTGGTTTGTAGATCTTCTAACCGGCGTATTTTTGTTGCTGTTTCCAGTCCGTACTGGTTCACATAGTATCTTCTTGGGTTTACGCTTGGGTTTATAGAATTAAGAAATATGTCAAAATAAATAAATTCATAAAAAAGACCCAAAAATTAGTTCACAGGCAAAAGTTTTTCATAAAAAATGTTAAGCTCAACAGGGAAAGATTATTTGCTCTTGAAAAATTAGAAAATTACTCACAGAAATATCACCAAAATAATTTGAAACATAAATTAGAAATAAATAATTTGCAGGTAGAATTGAATAATCTTAGTGACAAATTAGTATCAATGACAAATAAATATAAAAGCTCTGAATTACAAATGAAAGAGTACATATTGGCAATGAATGAGCTGGTGTCGTCAAATAGTAATGAGTGTTCACAACAATTGAACAATGACATCCCATTCAACCTCCAACGCTCACCAGCTTGTTCAGTGTCAACATGTGACCCTGTTTTATTTAATACTTCTGTAAACAAACCAAAATCTAAATGCGTTACTAAACATACTTTAAATAAATTAGAAAATAATATACTAGAAAGCAAAACTAAATTAGAAAACAAAAATAAAGTGATAATATTTAGTGACGAGATTGGAAAAGGTATGGGTCAGTTTTTGGCAAACACATATAGTGACGGATTAGTGATAAATTACTGTATGCCTGGGTTAAGTTCTATAGCCATTTTAGATAAAATTATCAGTTCTAATTTTGCCCAGGATACAACTCTACTGATTCTACTTGGTAAAAGAGGATCTTTAAATAAAAAACTATTATATTTTATTACAGTAAATTAAGTGAATTAAATTTAAATATAATTATTATGCTTACTTTACCCTTTAGTAAATCGTTGCCGCAGAAAGAAAACAATATTAGACATAATCTTAATACAAATCTTTGTACATGGTCTTATAACAATAAGCAATTCCATGTATTTGACTCTAACAATTATGTTAGTCAAAGTTTATATTTGACGCAAGATATTTGCTATCTGAATTCCTTTTTTAAAAGACAGCTAGCAGCTTCGCTAGCATATTGTATTAATATTTCAGCCAAGAATTTGGCTAATAAACCTGTTGCTCCTATACAGCAACTAAATGACATTCATAATAATTCAGCCAATATTTTGGCTACACAACTTGACATGTCAATTAATTTAAATTAAATAGTACGACAATAGAGAGTACCTCTTGCAAATTAGACACTTCAATGAATAATAAACCAGAAAGTACAAATAAGACTAATTCAAGTAATTATAAGGCTGGGCATTCACGAGTTATAAAACTAGTTCATCAAAATATTCAAGGAATGTTGAATAAATATTTAGAAATTGAATTGTTCATGAACGGTGAATACATTGACATTTTGTGTTTAACAGAACATTGGCTTAAAGATTACCAGTTCATGTGCAACTTCAATAACCACTTAGTTGGTAGTTCGTTCAGCAGACAAAATGCAATACATGGTGGATCGTTGATTTTAGTTAATAAAGAACTTAAATTTAAGAATCGTTGTTACATTGTGAATTTTTCTGTTGAACGGACAGTTGAAATAGCCTGTGTGGAGTTGGAGCAACTTGTTGTATTAAGTGTGTATAGACCACCATCTTCCATTTATGATAATTTTGAAACTATCATGGATGATGTACTACGGAAGCTATGTCAACATAATAAATCAGTACTTGTGTGTGGTGATTTTAATATTAATTTACTAGAACAGTCTTTGAATAGCCAAAAAATTAAAAATTTGTTCAAATCATATAATCTAGATTGCTTATTTTTGGAACCCACCCGGATAACTTCTACCACCTCTACTTGTATCGATAATATATTTACAGATATAATACCAATGAGCAAACAAATAATTAACAAATTGACATCTGATCATTGTGGACAATCTATAACATTCGCTACGCAGTCTAAAAAAGTAGGTAGTAAAGAATTGACTGTGGTGCCAAAAACTTTGCGTCGTCTCGAGGGACTTAAGGATAGACTCACAGACACACTACCATATTTGTGCTATAATGAAGAACCTAATGAGTTGTACAATTCTTTCTTTAACATGTACTGTACTATTTTCAACTCTATCTTTATCCCTAAGAAGATCTCAGTTGTTGGTACTTCAACCTTCAGTGAATGGGCAACCACTGGAATTTATAAAAGTAGAAATAGGCTTTATGAGTTGTATGAACAGAAAGTTATTAAGAAAAATTATGAACGATTTTGTAAATATGTAAGTAATTATTCTAAATTATTCAAAAAGATTTGTCGAGAAGCAAAGACTCTTTATTTAAAATCTAAAATTAAAAATAGTGAAAATAAAATAAAAGCAACATGGGACATTATTAACAATGAGACTGGAAGAGTCAAGAATAAAAATAAGGACTACATTCTTCACTTTGATAACAAAGTATTCAAATCAGATTTTGAGGTTGCCACAGCATTCGAAAATTTCTTTACAGACATTCCAGTCTCAATTACAAAGTCCCTGAACTCGTCTCCTAATGATGCCGAACTTCTATTAAAACAAAATGTCAAAATGTGTACCATAGGATTTAGTTTTACTTATATTACCGAAAGAGATATTGATAAAACTTTTAATACACTTAATTTTAAGAAAACAAGTGATTTTTGGGGTAGCTCTGTTGTGATTACGAAATCCATAATCAATTCAGTAGCACCTGAACTTGCAATAATTTTCAATAGATGCATTGACTGTGGTGTGTTTCCTGATCTAATGAAAATTAGTAAAATAATTCCATTATTTAAATCAGGTAGCACATCTGACCCCACTAATTATCGCCCAATATCTGTGCTACCCACTTTTAGTAAAATTTTTGAAAAGTTAATTCTAGACCAGCTCCAAATTCATTTTAATAATAATAAACTGCTTCACAGTAAACAATTTGGTTTTACTAGGGGTCGCTCAACAACCGATGCTGGTGTTGAGCTTTTAAATAGTATTTTCAATGCTTGGGAGGAGTCGCATGATGCTCTAGGAGTTTTTTGCGACTTATCTAAGGCATTTGATTGTGTTTTTCATGAAACATTGATCAGGAAACTACATCACTATGGAGTTAAGAACACTGCTTTAGATCTTTTAATTTCGTATTTAAGTAACAGGATACAGAGAGTAGATGTTAATGGAAAACGTTCTATGGGTTCAGTGGTCACAATGGGAGTGCCGCAAGGTTCAATTCTTGGTCCATTCCTTTTTCTTATATATATTAATGATCTGCCATATATTATGAAAAACAATGAAGAGATAGTGTTATTTGCTGATGATACATCACTTATATTTAAGCTAAGATGACAGAAATCAACTAATGACGATGTAAATGACGCTCTCTCTGAAGTAGTTAATTGGTTTAGTGCTAATAATTTACTTTTAAACGAAAGAAAAACAAAATGTATTAGATTTTCCACACCTAACGTAAAACAAGTTGAAACCAATATACGGATGAATGGAGAAGAGTTGGATCTTATAGATAACACCGTTTTCTTAGGCATAACTTTAGATTCTAAGTTACAGTGGGGCCCACACATAAGTAAGTTGTCGAATAGACTTAGCTCTGCAGCGTACGCGGTTTATAAGATTCGTCAGTTAGCTGATATAGATACAGCCAGAATAGTATATTTCAGTTATTTTCACAGTATAATGTCATACGGCATTTTATTATAGGGCAATGCAGCTGACATTCAAACAGTGTTTGTACTGCAGAAGCGAGCTATTCGTGCAATTTACAGTCTTGGATCAAGGCATTCTCTGAGGGAAAAATTTAAGGAAATTAAAATAATGACTGTCGCATCTCAATATATTTATGAAAACTTGATATACGTTAGGAAAAATATAAATATGTTTTCGAAAATAAGCGACATGCATAGTATAAATACACGAAATAAAAATAAACTAGTGCTACCTTTAACTAGACTGCAAAAAATCAGTAACTCGTATAAGTGTCAAAGTATACGCTTCTACAACAAAATTCCAGGCAGTATTCAGGCATTAAGTTTAAATAAGTTCAAAGTATTTGTTAAGCAGAGTTTGTGTTCCAAAGCGTACTACTCAGTAAAAGATTACTTAGAAGACAAGAATGCCTGGGGTTGAGTTTCTCCAATTTACACGCAGGCTAAAATGTCATGTAAATAGTATAAAATTATGAATATTTGACATTTGTAATTTATCTATTTTGTTATTATTTATATTCTGACATTCTAAAATGACATCAGATTATTTTTATTTACTTTTATAGTAATTATTGTATTATGTTTTTGACATTTCCAAATTGACATTCAATTATTTTATTTATGTTTGACATTTCCAATAACTCAAGTGACATTTAATAATTTTATATAATTATAATTTCTTTTTTTTTGACATTTTCAAATTGACATTTAATTTATTATTATTTATTTGGTGACATTTTAATTAGATGACATTTTATTGTATAATTTTTAATATTATTGTTTACAACATGTACTCAACCTTATGATAAAATGTAAGGAGCAAGTACAATGCGGGAATTAGTAAACTTTTCAACTAATATTAGTGGCAACCTGTCTGGTGGCTTAGGCTGGCATGCTTATGCATACACCTACTGATGGCGTGGAGGCATAATGATTCAGGTCGTGCTGGCTCCCTCAATCAAGGTTGAGCCGTACGATGGCTGTTGAATGCGGGCCATCAGCGGGCTGAGTCAGTTATAAGCGTCAGATGATATCCTGCATTGTACTCGCATCTAAACCTATTATGTCTGGACTTCAAAAAAATATAAACGAAGAGATGAAATGACAAAAAAGCAATGACTCTGAGTTTGTTTCGGCCTTTCTTCTCAAGAAGTCATTTAGCTAGGAAAAGCCGGCTTCATCTAGAATAGGGTTTTGACATGTATAAGTGTTGTAAACAACCAAAATGGAGAAATAAATATGTCTTTATGTCTTTATGTCTTTATGTCTTTACGCGAATGTTACAGGCGCGAGCCCTGCAGACTGCCACCATCACACCGAGGTTCTACAAGCGGTATGTAGCGTGCGCTTGCGTCTACTGCCTATAAGGTAAAAATCGATTGAAATCATATTATTTATTAACGAAATTGAATAAAAAAGTGATAAAAACAGTACCTAAATATACAGTCTTGTGAATTAAATATAGATTTTTTCAATTTGAAATAGTTTATTCAGAAAAAATTTCATTTGATCTTGCATGTGTCTTTAAATGCACATTGCCAACTTTTAACAGACCTACCAACACTAGGCTGTGTGCATTTATAGATACATTGTCAGTTTGAAGGACATTGCTTTTAAAAGAACATTATGAATTTCAATTAAATTATTTCTTTCTATTAGCTGTTTATTTTTTATATTTCTTTATTTTCTAGCCTTCTACAAGGACTTCGAGAATTTTGGCGTTGGTACCTAAGTCTGCAGCTAGTTCCGACATAGAAAAAAGTAGTTCTTTGGAAAATGAACTTCATTATGCATGTTCAGTGCCATACTTCGACAATCTATTCACTTCAGTAAAATTTCTGGAACATTTGAGAAATGTTTATCTACGGTATTTTTGCCTTAGGGACTATCAGGCAAAACAGGAGCTGCAGCCAAACTACCTACTGATAAAAACCTAAAAAAAAAGATCGTGGATCTTTTGCCCAAGTCGTTTAGAAACCAAAGATGTAAAGCGAATGAAACTAAAAGACTTTCGATGTGCCATAAGTAATGATCTCACCACCTTTCAAAGAACTAAGAAGTTTTCGAATACGTCCAGAGGTTCGAAATTTGTTACACCGCAGACGTCTGACTACGGCAGATATGACCACTTTGGACACTTGCCATCATTACAAATAAAGGCAGATGCAAGAATTGCATAAAAGTCAGACTAAATTAATATGTGTAAAATGCAACGTGAGGCTTTGTTTGGTATATGGTCGTTATTGTTTTTATGATTATCATACAAAATAATAATAATAAATTTCATTGTTGACATGTCTGATTACTGGGCCTCAAGTCTGTTATTACAATAGTGCCAAAATGGTCAATCACTGACTTCATAATTGTTGATTTTGACAAGTTTGGTAGTCTACTGTTACAATGGTGCCATTATGATTTTCCGATGGTCAACCACTGACACTCCATTGAAAGACATGGCATAGATTGGTAGTCTCGTACATAATGACAAATCGATGACTGACGTATGCGGTAGTCTGGTAATATTTTGACAGTTCTTTTGATCAGTGACCTACCATCGTAACGCCATCGTGCAATCATTGCTTTTGTCTAGTGTTTGCTTGTGAAACATAGTGATAGACAATCAAAAAGTTTAATGTACTACAAAAAAGAGATAATGTATTAACTGCGAACTAATATTCTCGAGCTAACTAACAAGCCAGTCGCTTATCGAGGATGACTACAAACCCTTTTACGGATATTCCCGAGGCGAAATTTGTAAAAACGTTTCATCTTAGAGAGGAAAGGATTCAGTAAGGGAGTTATTTCAAAAACTCATTCCCCTTAAGGCCAGACTGCGTCAAAACGATAGCGTATCGGCAGAAATAAAGGTGAGAAAACTGAAGTTAATATTGATTTATTATTCTATTCCTATAAAGAAGAAATTTATTAATTAATGTTATATTTTTATTGCTGATTCTGGTAGCACTCATTTTACGCATCAGGATCTTACCAGACCTTGATTGGACAGGGTGCCCTCCATGACATTTCGCCAATTACTGTGTCGCAGCCCACTAAAGAAGTTAAAGAGGCATTATATAAAATATACCATCAATGTATTAAATGGGAAGGAATATCATAGTTCGCCTAGTTCAGTTTGTGGTTTTCCAAATTTGATGTTCAAGTGTCTACTTGAACATCAAATTATACATGTACATTCTGCCTTCCGAAATATACAAGAACATCAAAGCTAAATACTCATATTCCAAACATAAGAAACAGGAAATTAAATAATATTTTCAAACGTTGTAGCTATGCTTTTAACCCAACTATGGCAGAGCTCAGATGAACTTAGTTCATCTGAGTGACGGAGCTAAAAAGAAAGAGTAATGTTTTTACACATTGGGAATGGAAGTGTTAGTAGTAGATAATGATATGACTATAGATAGTGACCAGCAGTGGTTTGGTACTTAAATAAATGATAATGTCATACCTATGTGATAGTTTGAAGTATTAGTACAATAAGATCTTCCTGATCTCTTTTTAATATTGCCATACCTAAATGACAGGAACAGTTATGTTAATGATGCTTTATATAATGTTCCTAATTTATCAATATATTCTACCTACATTTTATGGAGTCCTGTAAAGAATTTAAGTACCTACATAATTCAATTAAATAATGTCTGAATTATGATGAAAAGTGTTTTTAAATTAATTGCATAGTATAGAAGATCTTAGTATAAAAGAATATGATGTAATGAGTGGTGTGTTTATAAATATTTACTTATCTCTCTTACAGATACAAAATTCAAGCAAACGGGCAACTTCTTTATGAGTTTTGTGACCGCTCATATCCATCTGTTTGAGACATACCTACATATATGTGAGGATTCTGCAAAGCCAGTATGAAGAAAGTTGCTTTGCTAGTAGATGCAAAAGTGAAGATTTGTGATAGTTAGTATATGAGAATAGTGTTCAATATTTGTGTCTATAATTGGAACCAATAATTCTTAATAAATTCATGTACAGAAATGATTTATCTTTAATAAAACAACATTGTAAATAATAACACATAATTATGAGTTTTATTTTCCTTCTTGATACAGTTACAACACATGAAACACAAATAATATTTTAATTGTCATAGGAATGTATCTATGATCTAACTCAATCTTCAATATTTTATGTTTTGGTTATGCCAATTCTTCTTCGAATATAAACACCTTTAGTAGTTAACTCGCTATCTTTAATTATAGTATTTACTCCTGTCGATATAATCACTTTTCTTTGAGGTGTGAACTGCATAACCTTGCTGTATCATTTTCTTTGGAATTTGTTATCCATAGAGCATTTTCCATTGATATCTTCGTTTTGGCTCTAAGAGAAACATACGAGCTACTCGGTATTTAACAATTCAACGCAGTGCATTGAGATTATTGAGAAAAATAACAAACTAGGACTTTGTTTACAAAAAGGTATGAGTTTTGAACTTTTGACAGTTCTTACTTCAAAACATGATTTGACTTTGACAGCTAAACAGAACAAATATTATTGAGTTGAATGGTTAAATGCATTGTTTTTTTGCTATTTACGAACTTTAATACAACTTTAGAGTGCTTATAACACTAGTAATGAATATTTAAAAAATATATAAATGAAATCTGGCATGAAAAATAATCAAATTTCATGGTAGTTTTTCAAAAATCATTTCTTCTAATGGTTTTTTTTTTATCTATGGCAATACAACAATGCCATTCTGCCACCATTCAATTACGAGACCACTGATCGATCACTGAACTATCATAATAAATTACCAGACTACGAACTTTTGTCAAAATGACAATGGGATCGTGTTGGAATGACGAATGTGTTTAAAATAGCAGACTTGAGGCCCTGATCTCTCATTATTAATAGTATTTTGTGTGTTTACAACATTTGTAGTACTTAAAGATGTTTTTTAGTGTTTAAAAGGACCTAAAAGGTCATAGACAATTATTTTGTTGTCTTTATTGCTCATATTTGATCTCGTTACTAGTAGTTTTTTTTAATAAACCGTTGTTTCATCTTAAATAAGTCACGTTTCAATTTCGTCTACACATGGCAATGTGCATTTAAATGCACACGTTTTTTTTTCGACGAAGCTGGCAATGTGCATTTAAATGCACATGCTATATTTCCAAAACTATATATGTATGATTTTTTTTTGCATTTTTTAGATGTATTTGACACGTATTAGACGCGATATATGTGAAAAAAATAATGAATATATACAAACAAAACCTTTGCCAAGTAAAGGGTTCATTCTATTAATAACCAAATACAATTCACAATGGAATTAGAGGCAAACAATTCTTTAGCTTTCTTAGATGTACTTGTCATCAGGAATAAAAACAACTCCTTAAGCCATACTGTGTATAGGAAAAAGACCCATACAAATAGGTACTTAAACGGTGAATCTCACCACCATCCTAAACAGTTAGCTACTGTAGGAATGTCTCTGTTTCAGAGAGCCCGCGGGATCTGTGACAAGAAACACCTGGACGCTGAGCTTCAACATGTCAGGCAAGTTCTGCAAGACAACAAGCGCCGACCGCCGCGCCACTGTCACAGATCCCAGAAGAAAGAAAAACCAGCCACAGTAGAAAGACAACCTGCTGTCCTCCCATACATCAGGGGCGTGACCGACAAAATTGGCTACATCTTGAAGCGAGCTTCTATCAAAACTTACTACAAGCCGCCAACGAAGATCAGTCAATTATTACCATCTGTCAAGTGTCAGTTACCCTTGCAAGAGGCTGGTGTCTACAAAATTGACTGTGAATGTGGGCTCTCATACATTGAACAAACCAAGAGAAGCATAGGCATTCGACTCAAAGAACATATAGCTGACATAAAACATAAACGCTCAACAAAGTCTGCTGTGTATGAACATGTGGGACAAGGACCCAACCACTACCTGCGATTTGATGAACCACAGATCCTCGCAAAAGAACACCGTTTTCTTCCAAGGATGATACGAGATGCTATTGAAATTAAAAAACACCCTATTTTCAATAGGGAAGATGGTTGGAATGTTCCTCCAGCTTGGGACCCAGTCATAAGACTAATGAAACCCAAGAAGGACAAAGTCACCAGAAGACCTAAGGACACCGTGAGCTCATTCTGCGTAAATAGTAACACCAGTAGATGAAAAATGTTCGGGTACTTTGAGATAACTTATACATTCAAGAAAAAGACAAATATCACCTCAGTCTGCCGTGAACATGAATTCTGTAAAGAATTCGAAACGGCGAGTAGTAATAAATTAAAAATATAGTTTCTAGATCATTAGTTTCAAATGTAATAACTTAGTGAAACCAATACATCGCGATAAAATCCGTAAACTGTAGTTTAATTTCAATGTGTAACATTCGCGTAAACCCAAGAAGATACTATTCGTAGTCACAGCCAAATTTCTGCGCGCGGCATTTTTAAAACAGTTTGTTAACCCACCATACTTTCGCAAACAGAGTTTAAGATAGTGGCTTCAATACAATTGGGTTCGCTCACTGTGGATTGAATCTGCAGTCGTTCATGGCGACGAACGCGATGCGATAAACTAAGTAAAGTAATGAAGTATGATACTTTAGGTTGCTTTTAAATTTTCTTATACCTGGTTTACTCATGGAGAGGCTGTTGATTATATCTATAATAAGTTTATTGCTTGCGCAACGGCTGTTTCACTATGTGAACCTTTTGAAATCAAACTGTAATAGGATTTGCATAATGAAAACCTACATAATTTTAAACTCGAATCGCATGTGTTATACTTAGCCCCGCGTTTAAACACGGCACTGAATGGCAATCAAACCCACTTATTTAAAGCTCGTTGCATACAACACTAAAACGTTTTATTAACATACTAGAGGACGCCAGCAGCTACGCCTGCATTTTTTTTAATTTACCCTTTTTGGCCGATCCCGTGGGAATTTCGGTAAATCCCTTCTTAGTGCTCCCCTACGGTCCCTTATGAACATACATACCAAATTTCAGCTTCCTGCGCCCAATAGTTTCGGCTGTAGCGTGTCTGTCAGTCAGTCAGTAACGCAAGGATTTTATATATTAAGATTTGATGGATGTATCATCAACGTAATCTCTTCACGAAAACATCAATACATCCGAATTTCAAATGTGTTTCCATTAAATCTAACCCGCATTCGTTTTATTTACGTGTCTACAAACTAAGGAATCAAAGTAGCAATTTTCTTTTGCGACAGTTTTCAATTAGATTTGTCGCTGAAAATTCCATTACACTCTACAGTCTCTCTGGGTAAAGTGTTAAATTCAATGAAACCGCTTTTAGAATACAAGGTGCACTCTGTACACCCGGAACCTGTAAGCCGGAACATTCCTGTAGCGTTTGACGTCAAAACTGACATTCTTTTGAGGACGATTCGAGCGTGGGAACGGGTAGTTTAGAGACTTTGGGCGGTATTTGAATAGATGTGCCTCGTATGTGCGTGCGTACATAAAAGATGTAGTGTACGTTTAATTTGGCTAGCAACTTTTACATTAGTATTATCATACTCGATTTCAATAACTTTCAATTGCGATTGAAAAATTAATAGGAAGTATAATTTTCTTCAAAATCTATATCATTTTGCCCCCCCCCTCGTGGGATCTCCACCTTCTCGTGGTGGGGGCTCAGTAACCATGGTTGAGTCACCCACGGTGAAGCTAAGCGAGATCCCGGGAGTGAACGCCGCGTGGGCTTGACGGAGGCCTGCGCAGGATGCTTCCAAAGGTGCCGGTGCGAGGGACAGTTTTTCTGTCCCTCGTACTCGTAACTTTACGATTCAATTGGTAATTTGAGTTCGGTGTTTCAATAATTGTTATTTAAGTTGGCTGGTTTTATTAAAACTCTCTGCAGTCAGCTCGATTTCTTAAGAAGAAAATCTTTGTAATAGTTAAATACATGTTAGAAATATTACGTGCATGATATACACATGGCCACATGTCACGCTAGACACTTTGATCTTTTTAATGTTCTTATGGCGTAAGAAATAAGCGTTAGAATCGTACTGCAACTGTATGACTTGACTTGTCGCTGTGTAAAATAAAATATTAACAAATCATACCTTCATACTCTATTCTCCTGTCCATGCCGACACGTGTTATTTAAATCCGCATGTTTCATCGAAACACATCAATCACTGGAATCTGATACGTTTGACTGCCGCCATATTGCAGTATGTGAACATTTACAGCTTCTTTTTAAATTGGTAATTATCGCTTGCTCATCGGTGAAGGAAAACATCGTGAGGAAACCTGCATGTCTGAGAGTTCTCCATAATATTCTCGAAAGACATGTGAAGTCTGCCAACCCGCACTTGGCCAGCGTGGTGGACTATGGCCTTACCCTCTTCATAGTGAGATGAGGCCCGTGCCCAGCAGTGGGACAGTATAAAGTGCTGATGATGAACATTTACAACACTCCGTGCCGCTCGTGACGCGGAGACGAGTTCCATTTGTGCCAGAACTAAATGCCAGATTTTTTTTTTACATATTATAACATGGTGAGATTTTTGAATGTGGTATGGAGAAAATCCTCGTGCGATATTGAAGCAATGCGTACGATTTATCAGTTCGTTTGCCATTTATTACATTAAAAAAAAATGTTCTTCAGCTAACTTGAAATAGTCATGATTTACAGAAGCTTGCAATAAAAATAGGCAACTACTAATATATAAAATACATTACAGCCCATAGCATGTTACTAGATACATTATACGTAATTGCAGATAATTCAACCAATACACGCGTAATACTATATAATCCTATGTAGATGATAGTGAACTTTTACCTACCTATGCGCTACCAAACTTAATGGACTTGTTAGAGGAATTAACCCAGTTAGTGTGAATAATGATCGGTGGGTTCAACTAATCGCATTGGTGCCGAAGTGCATTATGAAGACCTATATCTACCGTTATCTGTCGAATTGAATTTACGTTAAACTAACATTTTAGACTAGCGCTTTGCTGTAGCAAAGTTTAGTAAGGAGTTTTAGAAGCAAAAAATTCACATTGGTACCTTCATTTGGAATTTATTACCTTCTAACACTGGGTCCAAAAGGGGTTTATGTGGGTTAAATTCAAAGAACAATGAATTCATATGCCTATTTAACTTTTTGCACAATCAGAATCATATAAGTACATAGGCAGATTTGATGCCAATAGCGTTCTATAAGAGTCAAACTAAGGTGATGCAGAGAAGTCAGTAAGTTAATAGGTGCGTACCGAATTGTAGTAGTAACGGATACAATTTATATAGTCATATTCTCTGTAACTGGGTCTTAATGCGTAGCACAAGAAGACTCTTCCGGATAAGACGAAAGAAAGTTTATATACGGGCCTGATGATGATGATAAGGTGATGATGAGCGATCCCTTAGGAATTTCGGGAAATATGTTCTTAGAGCGCCCCTGCGGTCCGTAAGGAACATACTCGTATGTGCCAAATTTCAGCTTCTTACGACTAATAGTTTTGGCTTACGCTTGTCTATTAGTAACGCAAGGATTTTATACATATGAACAGAAGAAACTAAGGCTATAAGGGACTGCCTCCATGATACAGTGGATAGCGTATGTGATCAGATATCTCGGGTTCAATTCCCGGATCGGGCAAGTATTACTGAGTTTTTCGAATTATCAGTAGCAGCATGGAGTCTGGTAGGTAATGTGTCCGGTAACGGCAATAGGCTAGGCCCTATTATGTGGAACCTAAAAGTTTACATGCCGAAATGTGAGTGTAATATTACACCTCTGCCTACACCTTCGGGGATAAAGGCGTGGTCTATAAAAATATATATATTACGGCTATATTTCATCAATATTGAAAAGGCTAACGACACTCGTTTAATTCGGCTATAGACAATACACGGAATCGTTTGATTGATTTCATTATAATTATATTGTTGAGCCTTCTCTTTGTAGCTTTTTGGAATGCAAATATACGCCAGGTAATAAAAAAGCCTACAGTTGGTCGTAGACATAAAAAAAATAAAGATGTATATGTTTTTTTTTTCTTTTTTTTTTCGTCGCCGGATACGGATTGTCACCACCCCATATCATCCCATGGGTGTCGTAAGAGCCGACAGAGGGAGCATATTATGCAGAGAACAGCACTGTAAGAGAAGGAAAACTTGATACACACCCTATACCAACCCGTTTCGCCAGCGTGGTATAGTAGGCCAATTCCTCCATTCAAAGGAGAGGCCTAGTCTAGCAATCCATTGCTGGACTAACAGTCCACTGTTACAGGCTGATGATGATGTTTATTTTATGTGGCATAGTAACTCTTAAATATTATTAATTCATTGTTTATATAAAAATAAATCATCTTTTTGCAGCTTTTAACTGCAGACGGGCTCGCCCGGAGTAGTACTACCTTTTCTTTTTAATTTGGTGAATGAGCAGAGCAGAGGTCCAAGCCTCTCTTTTAATCTTCTCTTTTTTTCCATAAGTGTAAGGGAGATAGAATTAAACGGTGGAAGAGATTTTAAGGAATAAAGAATATTTAGAAAAAAATGTCGAGTATAGTTCCACCTTTTGTTTGTGACCGCAAGTTTGGTTACGTTCATGCTGACATGGTTGACTTTCTCAAGGACAATGGTTCTTCGCTTTCCATAGAGCAGTTGTGCGTTTACCACCATGTACAGTCAATCCTATAAATGCGGCTGTATGTGTTTATCCTTCCTTAACATAAAAACTACTGAATGGAGTTTAATGTAACTTTGCAGTAATAAAGCATAACACATAACATACCTTTTGTCGCGATATCTGACACCTACAGCGTTGCAGCCGCAGGAATAATCTAGTTATCCTATTAAACAAACAAAACTTCATAATTCATAACATTGACCAACTGGTCAATGTTATGATGACCATTCCCACTAGAAAATAACTATTTTCTTGTGAGAATGTTTCGAAACCCGCGTCATGTTTTATTCTTACAACTTGTTTGGACCGGTAAGCCTTGTTGAAACTTTTATTAAGTTTCGATGTTTATTTCCCGATGTTTTATGTGGTTAATGTGAATACGTTGTCGATACCAAATAATAAAGGAATGACACCGTAGTATCACAGTCTTAACATAAGGTATGACAAAACACTGTTTCGTATATTCTAATCTTTACATTATCTGTGATATTCCCACTAGAATGATATGATATGATATTATTAATATCTCTGTCTTTTAGACCGTAGTCCACCACTCTGCCCCAGTACGGTAATCCGTACTAGAGCAGTGTGGTGGACTACGGTCTGGTATTTCACGATGTCTTATTTTAACGTTTAACAAGCGATACTTTACATTTAAAGTGGTGTGCGCCGTTTTAGTCACTACTTGGCCATCGTTGCCTTCTAAGAATATTTACCACATGTAGATAATAATATAATGCACTTAATCCTATCATTTATCCTTAAGAACCTTATCTAATATGGGAATCAGACGCCCTAAACACAGCACTTTAGTTCGCAATTACGTCACTCAAACCAGGAAGACCACTGGTATTTTTATTCGCGCGATATAAATGAAATTAACCGAGTCCATATAAAAACCATATATACGTTACAAATGTACAAAAAAATATACTGGCAGTAGAATTTTGCCAATATTTTGGTGGGTCGAGCCTAGACCGAGATAGTTTTCATTTGCCCGCTTTTTCCGGCCAATGTATTTTTAGGTTTACGAGTTTTGTAATTAAATTTGGGTTTGATTAAAATCTGAAAGTACGGCGATAACAGTCGGGGATTATCTGTGAGATTACACGATAATCTAGCAATGAGTGAATAATATAGAAGATTAAAGTTTACAGTTTATTGGGGTTTATTAAATGATTAATATTGTTGTGTTGTACTTTGTGACGGCGGATTTGAGCGAGGAAAATGTTTACGAACATGCTACATAGCTACTCGTAGTCTTTAGTCTGAGAATTATTTGCAACGTATTAAATTACTGGGTTTTCTTTTTACTTCTTGGTAGCTGTTTGATTGACTCTTATGAGTTTCAAGAGTTTTTAGTGTTTTGAAGTAACTATAATTAATATGTGATGTAAAACACATTCGTGTCTTTTACCTCCTGGTTATATTTGTAATGTAAAACATTTTGGCATAGTTGATCTATAGGGTCACGAACATTCCAAATAATGAAACTACAGAACCTCCTCAAGAACATTCTTTGCTATAAAAAATTAATTTACAAATCTTTCGTTTTGTGGACACGAACTTACTGCATTGAAAAGATTTACGATTCGTAAAAATCGTTTATAAGCACAAAAAAAATAAAAATACAAATCGAAGCTATTTATCATGAAGGTTAACCTTTTTACAATGAGAAATATATGTAAATAGAGAAGTATACGGTCACTGAGTTATTGAAATCGGCCTCTAAATATACCATTTGATATTACAACTTCATAAGGAGTTGGTCGTATTATAGAAATGTTTAAATATTGCATTTTATAAGTAGGTACTAAAATAGCAGCCAGCGTTGTATATGAAACTTTTAACATTGTAACATATTTATCACCGTAAAAAGAAAGCAAAAAAGCCTATGTCACCTACAGCGTTCAAACTATTTTAAGACACAGAAATCATCCCATAAATTCGCACCGTTGTGCTACGGTATAGAAGGACCACAAACAAACACAATTTTGCAGTTATTATATTAGTAGTATCTTAAGATGGAAAGAATTATAGTAATCTGGTTCTCTAACCGGTGATCATTAGACTTCAGCGCATCGTCTCTTTGCGTGAAGTCTAAGAATGTAAACGCACCAGCGGCTGGGTGCAATTACCTTTAGCGACAAGTGTGCTGTAATTGACAGCTTTTGCAACAGTTCTAATGACCTAATAGGTCGATAATGGTGCTTGCAATAGTGCTGAAATATCAAATACTCGAAACAAAGTTAGGTATGTGGGAGGCATATATCCCCAAAGGAAAAAGACAATATACATACATACATACATAGACTCATGCCTGTTTCCCCGAAGGGGTAGGCAGAGGCATATTAAACGCCCAGTTTTCGCCAGTGTTTTGATCCCACGTAATAGGTGGCGAGCCTATTGCCGCTTATCGGGATATTTTGTTTGCCAGAGCCTCGTCCGTTGATCGGCAGGTGCACCACTTGCAGGTGAGGTTGGCTTGGGACCCTAAGTTCTTGGTGGGAACCCTATGAAAAAGACAATATGTGGTGATTTTTCGTTTTTCGAGCAGCTAATACAGCTTATGCCCTTGTAGTATTGTGCAGATTGTTCGCTATAACCTACACTAAATTTGTCCATCCAATAGGGTTTAGGGTCAATATTTATTGGCGGTTGACGGTAGTTCAATATCATGACCATTACCTAGGTTTCAGATATGTTTCAGATACTTTATAACGTCAATCTTAGGCATTATTCATGATTTAAGAGTATTAATAAACCTATTTCCAGCGGATATCGTATAACGGATATCGGAAACACAAGTGAAAAGTTTTGTAATCGTAACTTCAACTTTTGACTGTACGGACGGCTAGAGGTTATAAGTTTATAACAGATGTCTCATCGTTTACTACTGTGCTGAATGTTGTAAAATCAATAATAATATAATCATAATAATCATTTTATTGTGAATCATAGGTCTAGAGGATGTTTGACAATAAATATTTGTGTTCAGCTATGTTCCGCCTGCAAGGCATACAATATATTGAAAAATTTCAATAAAAAGGAAGCCAAAAATTCGATTTACAAATTGTTTTTTCAGAACTCAAATTTCTTTGAGTTCATCGATTTAATATTTTTAAGTCCCAAACAATACAGGATTAAATCTATAAAGCTAAAACAAATAATAAAAGGTTTTTTTAAAATTGTCTTAATCTGCATCCAGTTTGCGTAAATCTACCTCATATCTGCACAACAACAGGGCACAGGTAGGTAGCTTTTATATCTGTATACATCAATGTTCGACTCTCCAAGTGGTAGGAAGTGCATTCGGATGAGCCGAGCTGTTGAATCATTCATACTGAGAGCTACACGTCCGTCCACTGAGCGGGAAAATTGCATCTTCATGTACGTGAATTTCTGGAATTTTTCTCTGTTTCTGTGCGTTATTTTTAAGCCATGATGGCGGTATGATATGCCTCATTAATTTTCCTTTTTTAAGAGAGAGAAGGAGATATAGATCCACTCATAAATACACACGTATACACATTTACACTCATTCACTAAATTATAACACATGTAAACTCACTCACACACACATCGTAAGTTGGTGTAACGTAATTAATTACTATTCAATTTATTATCTAACTTGACGTCGCCAGCGGCTTCACTCGCATCTATAACCTATACATATAAACCTTCCCCTTGAATCATTCTATCTTTTAAAAAAAACAGCATTAAAATCCGTTGCGTAGTTTTTAAGATTTCAGCATACATAGGGACAGACACACAGAAGATAGACTTTGTTTTATACTATGTTCTGTTATAGACTCACGCCTGTATCCCCGAAGGGGTAGGCAGAGGTGTAATGTTACACCCACATTTCGCCATGATTTTTTAGCTCCCACGTAATAGGGGGCGAGCCTATTACCGTACCGGGCACATTATCTGATTCCGTGCTGCTACTGAGAATTTCCTGACGGAAAACCCCAATAACACTTTGCCCGACCCGGGAATCGAACCCGAGACCTCCCAATCCTACGCGCACATTTATGCCACGAGACCAACGAGGCAGTCCTATATATCTTTATATCTTATACTATGTATCTAATAATAATAACAAGCTGTTTTAAAGATGCTGCGCGCAGAGATTTGGCTGTGACTACGATTTTTTATATTTTGTTGTTTAGCCTAATACGATATTGCAGTATTATATGCAATTAACAGTTTTCCAATTTAGATACCATTCAGTTATAACTGACTTTCCATGTCAAAGTATAAAAGCCCTAAAATATCAACAAATTTAGAGTACTTATCAACTTATGCATACTCGACAAGTTCACATCAGATACTAGTAGTGATGCATTAGTTATAATTTCAACTTACATTAAACACCAAGTTTACTGAATAATACTAATCAAACTCAAGCAACGGTGCACTGCCTTAAAACTATCTAGATATCTCATACACTGGTATTTGCATTCCAAAACGTCCAGGAACATTCGGGTGTCAAAACTTGTGGAAAAAATGCAGCATCATGCATGAGTTCAAATATCACCAGCTAAGGCTGCGTCTCTGCCAAAGATGTAAGACTCAGCTAAGCGAGACTCAGCTAAGCGAGACTCAACCGAAACATTGTACCCAAACTTGTGTTGAACAATATTGCATCATGGCATGTGTTCAAGCTTTACGGAGAAAGGCAATAATTTTACTTGCGTAGAGTAAGACAAGATAGCTCTGATGATTCGATTTGTGGGAGGTTTCCCGCACTTTGCTTAGCTTATCTCATCGCCGTTGGATACGAAGTCTTATTGTCAGAACTATCCAACATCGGGCATGTTTACAATCTGCAGATGTTCGGAACTTTGCCTACACTGAACAACAGGAATGGAGGCTACTTTGAATAATTCTTTATACAGAGTTCTACTTCTAATAAGAAGCTTATATGACTATGTCGAAAGGTGTCTATTTTATTTTTGCCTTATAATATACATATAAAATACAAATCGGAACAGCAGTAAAAATAATTTCTTTGCCGCGGTACTTTACAAACATTAATCAATCATCAATGGAAACAAACAACACCCTACAACACACTTGGAAACAATAACCCAGTTAGATGGCCGCGTAAATCACTACGCCATGCGTGCATTCGTGTAGTGATAATGGCCATTCCAGATGCATAAAAAGGCGATAAAGGCGTGAAGTTATATAATATAACTTAACGCCTTTATCGCCACCCCGAAGGAGTTGGCAGAGGTGTATTACACACCCAAACTTCGCCAGTTAATATATTTCGGTTCCAATGTAATATGAGGCGAGCCTATTGTCATCTACCGGGCTCATTATTAAGCGAGTGATAATAATAATATAGGATTAACAAAATAGCCAGTGTTCACATAATGCATTTCCTCATAAGATTCAACCAGTATAGAATACTAGTTGTTACGTCCAAAGAAAGAGTGAAAAAATAGTTGGATACTTGCAGATGAAATAGATACCAACAACTGTTTGTTATAAAAGTGTTAAGAAATATAAATCAAAAACTATCATAAGTATTATACTTACGATACCATAAGTCAAAGTCAAAATAATTTATTCATCTAGGTCACATGGTGACGCTTATGAACGTCAATTTTAAAATTAAATTACTTAATGCTTCTACATTTACATTTACTGCCTCGTTCGCAAAGTAATTGGCAGAACCACGAAAAAGAACGGGCAATAAAACTCGTGGCCTCTCTTTTAAATCGCCAATATTATGGTATATATTTGTAAGGAGCTGCAACTGTTTCACATTGTACTTAATTACTTGTAAATAGTAATTAGTTACAGAAATAATACTTAAGTAATTAATGCAGTTACTAAATTAAGTGATTTAGTTAGCCTTCCAATGTGAATATTGTGTAACAGGAGCATCCACTTACGTCTTATAATGTAGATAACTCGTGACCATGTTCAGAACTATGGTGGAAATGTATGTTACAGAAGTGACGGTATATAAATACACAAAATTACAAAACGTTAGTTTACAGCCCATGATCACAAGTTATCTTCATCTTACAGCAAAATTTTAATAAAATGAGTGGAACAACAATGCAAATGTAAATGTAGTACATAAGTGGAATGACCATAAAATTAAATAAATGATTTTGTTGACGAACATTTTACAAGATAAGTGAAAATTTTCGCCCTTAGTACGAAGGGTCACGACGCAAACACAATACCTAAAATTTTGTAGCATATTTAATCTTAACGGTCCATTTTCAGCAGATTTCGTCGGTAAAAATCTAGACCATTCTTTTTAAACAAAAGGTAACGTGCCTAACGCCCGTACTTAATTATACACATAGGCTATGAGAAAAAAGATACAAATCCGTACAATTATTTAAGAAAATTGGTACAAAAGGGTTAAATAGGTAAAAACACATTATAAATGTAAAACGTTAAAAAATACATTTAAAATGACGCAGTAATTCAGAATTACTTGACGCGGCCAAAAATTACTTTTGCTTTTAAAAGCCCTTTGTCTAGCTTAAACAATTTTCTTTAGGCTCTCAACCTCTAAGTATGTATAAAAAATATGTACTCAGGATCTATTATCTACTTAAATTTGCTCTTTTCTTATTGCTGTACTTAAAAAGCACTTAAGCAAGCCTTAACCGAGCGGCCACTACACAATAATCTTAGTTGGTATTTTTCTGTTTGCAAAGTTTTCTTTCTTAGGTAAGTCAGTGATATAATATGAACAGTTAAATGTAATTAAAATCCTTGCGTTATTGACTGACTGACTGACAGATAACACACAGATGAAACTTCTGGGCGCAAGAAGCTAAAATTTGGCGTATATATTGCTTGAGGAGTGTAGGTGGATACTAAGAGGAACTTTGAAATCATTCATTATATAGTATATTACACTCATTCTAAGGAGGAAAAATAGTCCCACTTGGTCGGAGCCACAGACTATATTGTACTAACGTACAGACGGAGCACTCCCATAGATCAAAACTGGACTGTAATAGGCTCACATATCATAAATAACAGTTTTTTTTTTTTCATCGGTAACGTTTCGGGCAATGATTAAGAATGATTCAGCCTAATTTTTCCTAGTAGGAAATATCCATTTTACTATTTTAAGTTAAGAAAGGGCATTTCTAAAATAAAACACTGCTGTTTCACTTTGCTTTATTTTAATTTAGTTTTAAGTTTATTTAAAGCTTTACATTGCATCACAGGTAAAGATTTGTTTTGTAGTCGGAAGACATCCGTGCCTTTTAATATTTAAAGACGAACTCTAGCACGTTGCAGAAAGATACCACTTCTCGAAATGCTTTTAGCACACAAACTGTTTACGAAGTTCCTGGAAACTCAAGCTTCGCAATCGTTCACAATTAATGGACTGCAACCACTTTTTGAGTCCTGTCTCACTTTTTGGAAACATGGGAATCCGACGTCCTTTCGTCTACTAGCATATGTCGCAACACAGCACTTGTTGTATATGATCATATCACAGCTTCAGAAATTGAAAGGATAAGTTACGGAAATAAATAAACGCAAAACTTCACTCGATCAACTTTGTTGAAACTAATGTTGCTGTGTACAAAACTGTCATAATTGTCAAAAATTTGAAAAATTAACAGATAAGCAAACATGGTGATAGGTTCTAGGGGTTCGGGGCGGGAGGTAACTGTCAAATAAGATACATATCTCACATGAGTGCCATAGACTAAGGTTGAAATATTTTGTATGAAGATTACCTGCCGTGGTCAGAGCCGTGGGCCGAAATCTATTATATCGAATAATATGTCTTACTTTTATTAAATATAAATGTAAAATTATCTGGGAATGTATGTATGAATATGTTCAAAAGCAGTGATAGCCCAGTGATGTACTTAACAGACTGCTGAGACGATGGTCTCAGGTTCGATTCTCAGGTACCCTGCACACACAACTCAGACTTTTTGAAATTATGTGTGCATTAAAAATGTTAATTATCGCTGGCTTCATAATGTGTTCTACCGGACGTTAGAAGGAAATAGGCCCCTTATTACATTGTAACCGAAGCATAAATGGCAAAGTGTGAGTGTGTAATACACCTCTGTCTACCCCGTCGGGGATACTTGATACTTGATGGCACGGGCTGTATCCGAAACTCCACGTCTTGGCGTGTATTTTGCGTACGGGTGGCAATGGTCTTGTCATTCGAGCCACCCCAGTTCTTCGAGGAAGGCCAGCAGGCTCTTGATGTGGCCTACTGCTTCCCTCAGGGTGCTGTGTCTGGTAAGGTGCTGCTGCCTGTACTGTGAGACCTCAGGGCAGTCGAGGAGCAGGTGGCCTGCCGTCTCGTCTACTGCCATACAGGCTCTGCACAGCGGGCTGTCGGTGATTCCTATAGTAAATAGGTGCTTATTAAGGGATCCGTGTCCTGTATAGGCGGCAGCGACTGTCCGAAGTTGTTGCTTGGACAGCCGGAGGACTTGTTTGGCTATCTTACCGTCTACTGCAGGAAGAGCCTCCTTGGCCTGCCTGCATGTTTCGATACCAATCCATAACTGGTTGTGCTGGGCCCTGGTTCTTACCAAGTTGCGATAAAAACCAGAAGGAAGGGGAATAATGGGCTCGGGTCCCACCACCTCTAAAGTGGCCCCTCTTCTGGCAAGTACGTCAGCTGCGTCATTCCCTCTTGAGCCACTGTGGCCCTTGATCCATTGCAGTGTTAATTTGTTTAGTTTACCTTCCTCTGTTAGTTTCTGGTGGCATTCTAGTGGGGGTGCCGAGGTGATAGTATGGCTTTTGAGGGCTGAAAGGACAGGCATACTATCTGAGAGGATCAATGACCCTATCTTTATTTTACGATATTGTTTTAATTTCACACTTTATACATATTTACCGTATGCAATATGATAGCGTACTTAATTAAGAACCTGAAATGCTATATTTTATTACACATATAATACAGAAAAGCAGTAAAATTTAAGTTTTTCTAAACATCGAAGACTAGTTTAAATTGTCATTCCTAGGCTTTGCCAGATGTGGTATAATTAGCAAAATGGCTTCCGCCATATTAGCTCTTTTTTTTTCTGTCCCGGAGCGGGACGGCGCCAGATCTGCGTAAATGATCAAAATGGTGGCGCCAGACGAAGGGATAATGGATCGTTCTCTTACCTCACGTGCCATGATTGCTGTGGCAGCTAGGATTATGCCAAAACATTCGGCCTGGTAGACCGTATTATAGGCTCCCAGCGGTGCTGCGATGTTGATGTTTAGGTCCTCGGAGAATACTCCTGAACCCGTACCTGTATCCGTCTTAGACCTATCTGTGAAGATCTTGAGCTTGTTGTGGTTTACTGCTCCTCCATGTAGATCCTCGTACAGTTGGATTTTGGTCGTCAATGGCTTGTGTTAGAGGAACTACTCCTTGAACTAACCCTTCGGGTATAAAGGGCTGAAGTTGTGTTATGTTATGTTATGTTTGTAGCATTGTTTGCAGTAATTGGATCATAGCTCGCGTGGAAGTAATTGTTGAAGTAAATAGCTTGATAGAAATACATGTGTTTGTTGCATGTGGCATGGTGACCATTGCGTTTGTCGTTGGTATGCTAATGTTTTTGTTATTTAAATCAATGATTACTCATTTCTATTCTTAAGGTTTTATTCCTAAGGTATAACTTTGGCTTATCTATGGCAATATTTCGTCACGTATGTTGGTCTAGTGCTTGAAGAGCCTGACTGCTAAGCTAGGGAAACGCGAAGGTTCGATTTCACAAATATTTATGTGATACGCACCATTATCTACACCGTATCTAGATGTAACTTATCAACAATAAATAAGTATTTAAGAAGATATAAGTTTGCTAATCATTTACCTTACCTTACTCTTACCTACCGATTTTATTACAAGTGGGTTTCACTTTAAAAAGCGATTTTATCTCAAATATTTGCCTATTTTCCTTCTTTCTTTTTACATATATTATTTTCCACAGATCACCTGCTCCTGACGATTATGCAAGGCTAAGAGCAGTATCAGTATTATCAAGGGTACTAACACCCTATAACGACTGGCAAAGATCTTCATGACAGCCGGAAATGTGCTATTTGAAGCACGAGGCCAGCTTTAGTTAACAATTACACATAACTTCAAAAAGTTAATGATGCATAGCAGTCTATTTATTCGAGCCATCAACTATAAGCTGTATAAACCTTTAGCTACCGAGGTGGATTTTTTGTAACACTAGTACCGACGTGGGGCTTGAGAGGCCGCATGTTTAACACTCGATTTTTACTAAAAATATATGTCTTAGACATCCAAATATAGTTTGTATTGTTAATTTGGGTCTACAAATAAAAGTTAAGACAATTTATGTAATTAAATTTAATTAACTTAAATAAATCGTAAATTATTGGGCTTTCAATTCAAACACTAGCTCAATTTTTAGACGAAAAACATACCCTTTACGCACTAAAAACTATTAACAAAAATTTGAAAAATACTTTTTCTTAAACTTGAAGATGATTTCTATTAGAAAAATAACAATAAAAATCTGGTTTACAAAAAATTTTAAAAATGTCCAATAACACACTTACTGTACAATCGGGGCACATTATTTGTATGGCGCACTGTATACATCAAAAGTTCTAAAAACGCTTGTAGTTCAATTATATCCTCACTTTGTAATTCAGGCCAGATATCCGGTATATAAATGTCCCCGAATGTCATCTGCTTCGGATCCGCTGGAGTCTTTAGCTATCAAGTTCTCGATCAAAGCAGACTTATTTTCATCCAGTACATTTATTAAACGCCGTGTTTTTTGGAGACACTCAGGGTATCAATAGGTAAACTAAGTTAACCCCCCTGACATCCTAGGTACATCCATTATTTAAATTAACCATTAGATTCTTAAAAAACAATCATCTAATTATATTTATCGTTCAAACAAAAAACTAACGTTAGTACCGACGTTTTGCCTGAGAGGCTGCGTCGTAACTTTTAAGCGACATAACTTACCGAAATAAATAACGCCGATGCCGTGGAGTGTGGTGATATTCGGCGCACCGAAAGTCGCAGCTACTGACGAGCACGGGTCTCAGATGCGCTGGGAATTAATCTAGCAACTTGATAAGCCGCCGCGGCCTCACAGGCCCCACGTCGGTAGTGAAAGGTTAACGGTAATGGAAAGTATACAATGTGTTATCGTTGATAGTATTTTTTTAGGTAAAATCCCGACTAATTAGTTTTTCGAAGCAAACAGGAATAAGTCTATACGTAAGTAACTTACAAAAACTAATGGAAACTTATAAACTATTCCAATAAAATTTCTCAGAAAATATAATTACTTAGTTTAATGCGCTTATAGCAAAGTTAATTAATGTAAATTGAAATAAAAATAAACTAATGAAAAATTTCGTGACAAATTTAACATTTTATGTAATATTTTAACGCTGTAAGTACTTTTCAGGCGACATGCCGGTTTGAAAATGTAATTTGTTTTACCGAATTTAAAGTAACGCAATTTAATATTTAAGTATTTTTTATGTTATTCAATAAATTAAAAGGAAACAATTTTATAAATAAGCTATCTTATTCGCTTAACATATAGGATCAAAGTAATCGTCAATACAAATCAAACCCAAACTTGTCTTTTCGCTTTACTGCGGAGTTTCTATGGTCACCGTCTATTTCATTCTTCAGCTAAATAGAAAACTGGGAAGTGGGTCAAATTTATCTTGCAAGATACAGACACCTGAATAGGTGAAAGTAAATAAAAGTTTGAAAAAGCGAATGATAGAGTTACGTTTTTAATGCTATACTTCTGAATAGATTTGTAAAACTGCTGCATAAACTATGACCATAAATAATACGGTCCAAAAATTATTTTAAAAGTATTACTTACGGTTTAATATAAATGACGTCGTTAAGCCACGGACGGGCGTCAGTAATTTTATACTTAAGCTCTATCGATCCCTGTATAATATAAGCTTGTGTGAAACCTATGCAGCTTAAGAACTAAAATTAAAAATTCAAATTATTTGAGGTGGACCGTTAAGTTCTAATTTACAATGAAAGTAGACTTTTATTAGGAAATTCCTTCGTTGCTTTAAATTTAATTTGTTAAATTCATAATACGTGCCGCATGTATGAGTTTTTATCGACAGAGTATTGTAATTTTAGTTTTCAGTTATTTTTTAAAGATAAATTTTTGCCAATCTATGGAAAGTTGTGAGTTGAATGTGTACAGGGAAGTTTTAGGATCTAATAGCATTAAAGGAGGGAAGAAAAATAATTTATATTCGTAAGAAAATGTAATAAATTATTTGGATAACTAGTAATAAATAAATCCCATTAAATCGACTTGTACAATTCTTAAATGAGAACAACTTAATTGCCTTCACCGCGAAAAAGGTGAATTGAATATAAGAAGTATAAATATACCTTGTTGTAGATTAAAGTGTGTGCGTAGCTTTGAGGTATGATATCTACGCACAGACCAAATGGTTGGACTGGACGCTACTTTTCATTCGACCTCTCTGGGCAAAACAAATCTCAATTCCTCACAGGTATAACATGCCAGGAATGGTAAATATGTGGCGATCAATTTAAATAATGTGTACCCTACTATATATACACACTATACACCCATATTTTGTAAGTATCTAATAATGTAAGCCCGTTACTCCAACGTCTAAAAACTTACTTTGGTCTCCACAATTTATTTGCAAAGCCCGATTTACACAAATTCCACAAATCGTCTTTGTGCATGTTCAAAGCTTAAGAAAGGGCAACCCAAAAATTTTGACGAGAAAAAAGCAAATTAAAAATAGCCGAAGTTGGGCAGGGTGCCGTTTCTTCGACTTCATAAGCATGCTTGTATTTGCATTACAAAAATCTACCAATATTAAATCAGGGTGCGTTAGTTAAATTCCTAAGCGCAGTCCAATATTATTTCCTAGTCGAATTGTAGACAAAGCCTGGCCCTAATAAGTTTACTACACTTACAAATCCTGTTTGGACGTCCGTGGAGGTGTAACAGCGCGTGGGAGGCCAAATGGAAATTGTAAACGTCTGCAATGAAATTCTGATGAGCGGAATTCTAGATGTTACTTTTTTGCTCCACTCATTATGTTAATTGTTTTTTTCTTGGAGTCAAATACGTTTGATTATTTTACTTTACTTGTTTTTGTGTGGCGTACAAAAGAGACAGTATTTAGTACGAAGCCGAATCGTCCTGAGCTCAAGTACCTCGGACCCGATAAATGTTTTCCGTACACACATTTCTGAGAGAATTTTCTCTTGTTGGTCTCGGGGTTATGACCATTTGGCGTGTTTATTTTTCCTACGTGTATTTATTTTTCAATTATTCTATTTCTGTTTCTCATTGTAATAATACTGGGTGTTGTCCGGATGCCTTTCTTAATCAATAGCTACTCATCTGTAAAATAATTTTGATGAGAATTTTGGAATAAGCCTGTATAAATGTATATTATTTTTATAGGTTTACTTATTGTAAATGATAAAATATATTCATTACTAGGCAGGTGTCTAGAGAGTTGGCAGTTTCGTCTTGTAAAGCAGTGATATATTATATTTATACCTGACAATGCGCGTCTTGTTTTGCTACCAGCTGTTGTCACTTAGCCGACGAGTAGCATAATGTAGTAATATTTGTAATGCACAGACAATGTTTGTGGTAATTTGAAACATAGCAGAGAGATTCTAAATTTATTTGACTAAAATTGTACCTTTATGTTTGTTGTTTTAAAACTATGTGATATTTTTAATAACTGATTTAGAAAATTACTTTTAGAGCAAATTATTGCCGTCTGGTCCCAATGACATTCACAGAAGTCGATTAAATTTCATCTTAAAATTTTAATCGATGGTTATTATCTTATCTTATCTTAATATATAAAATCCTTGCGTTACTGACTGACTGACAGACACGCTACAGCCGAAACTATTGGGAGCAGGAAGCTGAAATTTGGCATGTATGTTCCTTGGGGACCGTAGGGGTGCACTAAGAAGGCATTTCCCGAAATTCCCACGGGATCGGCCAAAACGGGTAAATTAAAAAAAAATGCAAGCGTAGCTGCTGGCGTCCTATAATGCTGAAGAGTTTGTTTGTTTGTTTGTATGGTTGAACGTGCTAATCTCAGGAACTACTGGTCTGATTAGAAAAATTCTTTCAGTGTTAGATAGCCCATTTATCGAGGATGGCTAAAGGCTGTATAACATCACGCTATGAGTGACGGGAGCAGAGCAGTAGCCTTAAATAACGCGGGTATAACCGCGGGCATCCTCTAGTACTAATATATAAAGCTGAAGAGTTTGTTTGTTTGGTTGAACACGCTAATCTCAGGAACTACTGGACCGATTTGGAAAATTATTTCAGTGTTAGATAGCCCATTTATCGAGGAAGGCTATAGCCTATAAGCTATATAACATTGCGCTATGAGTGACAGGAGCGGAGCAGTAGCCCTAAATATCACGGGAGTAACCGCGGGCATTCTCTAGTACTACAACTAGGCAGCAGCTGTTATTAACGAGTACGATTGTATGCACTTCAATACTGCGTAGCATTCAACTAGCTCGCTACGCCGCCGTAGTCATTGCGTAGCTCGAACATTAAACACGTTGCTTACGATCTATGTTTGCTTTAAAATGTATTGTATTACTAGCTTTTTCCCGCGGCTTCGCTCGCGTAAATTTGGGGTTATCTAGTTATAGTATATCATCTATGTTCGGGGTAACACAAATCTCCTTTATTGGGAGGATACTTCTATAAATTATTGTCGTTTTAACTGTTTAAGAAATATAACTGCAAAAAGTATTTACACATACAAACTACGTAGTACTAAGACTTTGTAGTACTCAAAATGTTATCCGGTATCTGTGACGTTTCGCTAGAGTGGCCAATATGGCGACTGTTATTTATCTGTCAGAACCATTAGAATTTAACAAAATACTTCACAATCCGAATTTTGCACATATATGTTGTCGACTCGAAATCTTTATTTTTTAATGTTTTATTATTCAGGTAAAGTTTCGATGTACGCCTTGACGAAATTATTAATATATAAGATTTGACACTGCGATAGCAGCGCAGTCCGTCGGTTTCAATGTGAAACATTCCAAAATCCACAACTACTTACAAATTAAAAATTATGTAGTTAAAAAAAACATTTCCTAGTGGACGAAATTGTGAATCTAAACAATTCTCAAGTCCCCTTGAATACACTCAAAAAATTTCATCAAGATCGGTCCAGTTGTTTCGGAGGAGTTCAGTGACATACACACGCACACAAGAAATATATATACTAAGATAAGCCTTTTAAGCCCGAACGCATACATACTACTGCTATATAGATCAAACTGTTTAGTCAACTTGTGTAATTTAACGATTTCATGGCGATCAACCAGTTTAGTCAAAGGCTGTGCGCATACACTTAATTTAGTTGATATAGCTGAATTTTTGAGTTTCTCTATTGACCGGACGTCTATTACATAGTCGCGTATCGACTGTTTAGTCGTGTGCATACGAGCTCCAATACATGCCAATAAACGTTGAATGATCATGGGTAGTTGTTCGACTATTAATCAAAGGACGAGCGATGGGGATTTTTGTTTTTTTTTAGTTGTGCAACTATCTAGTTGGGTGAATACAGAACTACATACATTGTCGTTGTTGTACAACAGTTGTTTCATAAAAATATACATATCTGCGGTAGGCCTAAATTCACAAACAACACATGCGCAAATTTCGGTCCTTCGTTACTACATTCCACAACAGCGTGCCATTTATAAAGCTTTTCTCAATAATTCATATATGTGATACTTGGAGACATGGAGGTAATAACAACAAACGTTAAATTTTCTTGCTGCGAACGTCGCACTCGCAAGGGAGATTAGTATGACATTAATGATAATTAATTTTCTCCCGTACAAAGTTAAATTTAATAAAAATATTTAATATTCTCACACAAGATTAACTCACGTTTGCTCAAATGTGCAATTTATAATTTTAGGAGGCTACCGCCTTATACTAAACTTCAATTTATATTTGAGTCCATTATGTGTAGCATAGACTAAATATAAAACGAGGTTTAGTCACTAAAATTCGTTGCAACAAATGTCAATAACTACCATCATCAAAAAATATGTTTTTTTAATTCGCCATGAAAGACTAAACCTGGTATTTGTTTAGACCTTGTTATGTTATTATGGCTCCTAATGTTTTTATCTTGTTTATACCTATGATATTATGAGGGAGCATATTATGCAGAGAACAGCACTGTAAGAGAAGGAAAACTTGATACAAACCCTCTATACCAACCCGTTTGGCCACCGTGGTATAGTAGGCCAATTCCTCCTTTCAAAGGAGAGGCCTACTCCAGCAGTGGACTGTTAAAGGCTTATGATGATGATGATGATGATACCTATGATAGTCCAGGGATAGGTTGGAAGCGGATGATCGTGAAAGGGAGCGATCTCTCTCCGATCGTGTCGAATGCCGTCCCGTCGAATTATGTGAGTGAGGGAATAGAGAGTGCACTTTTACATATTTGCGCAACGCTAGTGCACTATAATATATTATCACCTGCCCAGTTGGGGTAGTTGAGTTGAGAATAACCACCGTGGCCGAAATTTGGTCTGCAGGACATCACAAACGAGAAATAAATTAATGTTCAAATGGTCCGCTTTAGAGGCAACAACCTTTTGAGTAGACAGCGAAGTGGGTGTGAGCTATGTTATAGTTGACCTGTTTCTGAGGCAAAGTGTTCATTAAACGTAATATTGGTTGGCAAAGTGTAATCAACACGACGATGATTTTGTTAGATTGATACATGTCACCCTTCAGCATAAAAGTATCGTAGAATATTATTGAAATGAACAGTAGTTTTTGTAGTTACACCTCATCGTTACATGTAAACAATAAAAAATAATCTTAAAAAATTTGTCTAACACCTAGTAAAGGCCTATTCGCCTATTTAATTTCTTATTTTCAAAATCAATCCATAAAGTACTTTGTTATGATAACATTAAGTTTTAACACGAGATAATGTCAAGTCCTTAATCTCCGAGAACTTATCAATTTATAATATAAATATTAATATAAGCTGGGTGTTGGTAAACCAATATTTCCAGTGTTTGTTAAAGCCCACGCAACAAAAATATTATTTGTACCTAGGTCAGAAGGTGTCGTTATAAAATGAAAAACAACACCGATGATTGGTTTTAGGTTACCTGTTTGAAATATAAATGATCAAGGGCTTTTGAGTAAGGTTAGAAGTTTTCGGATATTGAGAACCTAAGGTAGGCCTCGTATAAGTTGTGGACATCGATTTAGCTTTTCTTTCATTTCTTTTGGTAACGTTCCATGGGTTGAGGTCAGAAGGCGATAATTACGTGTAAAAATATTTTGGTTAGACCAGTAAGTGGATCTCAGACTTCAAGGTGGAACGTCCCCGGAAGAATAAGCTAATGTTCTGCCAAATTTCGTTAGACCGGTAAGCGGACATCCGACTCCAAGGCGGAAGGGTTTTGACGCAAACGGGATAACCCTAAGGCGATTATTATGACGTATGGTAGCAGACGAGCCAGTGGTGGTTTCCTTAAGACCGTTTTCTACTTGTGTTAAAGAAGCGTGATCATTGTGTCCATTAGCTGCATGTTAAAGTCCCCCGCAACACTCGATTTATTCTGAGTGTGGGCGTTGACTTTTGAAAACGGAACAAATAATTTCCGATTAAACTTGGCGTAAATAAAACCATGTACTTTTAAGTTCAACATCCCACTGAACCTCGCAAATATAAACCACACTGATTCCGTATGATCGGACGTGCGGAGGTGTTTCATTTAATAAACGTACAACCATTTATGAAATACAGGATTTGTGAAATAAATAACTGCCACGTACGCTACAATATTCATAGAGCAATAATATAAATAGCGACCAATTTGCTCTCATAGATATGACGCTGGTATATTCAGAGTTATAATCAATTTTCTCGTAACCTTTCCATTGGTAAATTAGGTTCGGGCCACTCTATAAAGTTCGGGTAACATGTTTATGCTGTTACGTAGTTAGGTTTTGTAAGTGACTATATTTTGTGTTCGTATTTATGGGCACAAAGGGTTGACTGAAAGAGGTGACCGCATGAATCTGTCTATCCTCAACATTAAACGCGTTCGTCACCACTTGGTTTATAGATGGATGGGCAACCAACTACAATAAGTGACTTAGGTATATGTGCCTTGTGGCGTAGGTTCTGAATGCTATGAAGATGTGTGACAATTTTATCCAGAATTCAGAACCTTCAAATAAATTAGGAATTATGCTAAGAAATTTAGCTATTCCTTAGGGTTGTTAAAGTCCCAAGGTATTAGCCGTACCTACGTTTTTATATAGAAAATAAAAAAAATATCTTAGGGCCTAAATGGAATTTTTCTCATAAATCGTCCAATATAGCAGAAGGAAAGTAAAAATTATAACAACCTAGAGATTGCCTGTAGCTACGCCTGTACATTTTTTTGATTATTCTTTTCTACCTATTCCTGTAGGAATTAAGGGGGAATTCCTTCTTAATTACCTATACCGCCTACAAGGAACATACATTCAAAATTTCAGCTTTTTGTTATAGTTTTGTCTGTGCGTTGTCGTCATTCAGTCAGAAACGCAAAGATTTTATATATAAAAATATTGCTAGATGGCAGCTTAAGTTGATCAACTTTTATTTATAGTTTTACTGGATCGTGGACACAACTTTACTTACTGTCCAGTGAAGTCGTTCAACACAACACGAAGTATTCGGATAATTCCTCCTGTCCCACCATTCCTGGTATCTCAGTTTTGGCTGCTATAACGTGACGCTGTTGGCAACTATTCGTCATGACCTTTGACTTGGGGTGACCCATTTAGCTTTGCTGGCCAAACTTTCATGAATTAAGTACAACTTTGGTGACTGCATGACGTTAAAGTGTTCCGTTGAAGTAAAGAACAATGGCCACGTCTCATACATTGAATGACCTGATAACGAACTATTGCGTATATAGATAAAATGTACGAAAACAAGTAGCTCTATGATCAAGAAATTATACTGTAAAGACTGTTTTTCTTATAAAGGTCTAGGAATTACATAATACACCAAAATTAGTTCGTATTCATTTGACAGATTCTCCCATGTCCAATGTCACCGGCGGCGTCTTTACGTCAAAAACGTTCCGTTGCGTCCTTATCCAATGTTTTCAACGGCAGAAATACATTTATATTTATCTTTTTATATCTTTTAACTTAAAAAAATACATTAATTTATGACCAGCTTTTAACAACTTGATTCAATTTATATATAAAATAAAGTTTTCTCGAGGTTTTGACAAAACCAGTTGCTAAAGATGTGGTATAAGTGAAATGGAACGTAGCTAAACAAGGAAGTATTATCGGGCACAGATAATATAACAATGCAGCGAATAAAAAATATTTTGATAAGGATGCGTTCACGAGTTCTAGAACATCTTTACAACCAAAAACTTTTCTTTTTCTATAAAATATAATTGTTAGTGAAATCATTACACTAAAAAATAACCTTAATTTTAAAATAAGTTTTATCTCTATACATGTTTAGGTCAAAAATGGCCATTCTTCTTTGTTCCTTGTTCCTTTCGATAAATTTCGGGTTGGCGAAGTTTTTGAACATTGCTATTCGTGTGGAATGAAGACAATTGGGCATCACTATTTTGAAGTGTGTGTCAGTCCTCAGAATCTAAAGTAAAGATATAATTACCGAGGAAGTCTTGCTTTGGGGATTCTTTAGATTTAATGACAGGGCGAGTAATTGTACCAGCGATGGCAAGGTAGATCTAATCAAAATTCGAGTTCAGTCCTTATCGTCTGTAGCTTTTGTAAAAATTAATTGTTTGTTACTTACAAATTACACACGGTCGTCTGGTCCCAAAATAAGCAGAAGTTGTACTTTGGCAACCAGATAACTGTTAAGCATACTTGAGTATTCTTAAATGCATACGTTTTATAGATTTATTACACAAAAATATTTTTATTATTGGTTTTGTATAAAATATATAAATTAACACATAGATACATAGGTTTACATAATTTAAAAAGTGTACATTATTTGTGCAGCAAGTAATAATATTATTAAAGGCATAGCAATAAGTCATTAATCTCTACACTACACAAACAGGCTAGTAGTGTTTTCTTTTAGGCTTAGGCCTGTATCCCCGAATGAGTAAGCAGAGGTGTAATATTACACTCACATTTCACCACGTTATCGGGGGTGAGCCTATTGCCGTAAACGGGCACATTGCCAGACACCGTGCTGCTACTGATAACTCGTAAAAACTCAATAACACATTTGCCCGACTTGGGAATTAAACTCGGGACGTATACGCCATCCAAGGGACTGCGGAGCCAGTAGTCGAGCCTGTGGTAATCAAATGTGGCTCTTTGAAAAATATTTACTTGGGCCAATTGCTGACCAATACAACACAATTAGGGTCAACCCACTGCCCTAATCGCTAATTATGTCTTGTCCAGATTTCAGGCCTTTTTTTGTTAACTAAATTGTTCATTCCCATATCCCTTGTGCTTTAATTACCCTTCTAAGTAAATCACTTAATAATTCGTAAGTTCCGCTTAAGTATATTATAATCAACTTGTACCTTAATATTTGAACTGAATCTGAATAGAACTGTATATTGAACTGCAGGTTTTTTTGAGTTTTTTCGAAGTTGTGCCTATACTGTCATCATGATGATGTTAATATTGACGCAGACTAATCGCCCCGTCTTAAGCCATGTCGAATATATGAGGCGATGACCTTCTCAAGGTGATAAATATGCGCTGATCATTATTTGCATTTTGATGAGTGATTAGCTTGGGTAGAAATACATTCTACCGCCGCAATACTCAGGTCCCAGAAACTATAAGCTCACACCAATTAGTAGTTTAGGAAATTACACCCACAAAACGTGAACTTAAAACGAATAAATAGAAAAATCTAGTTCCTGTACAACTAAATCTGTTACGAATATCGTAACCCGCACTAAACTGCAAGCTACGGCTACTGTGTAACGCTTTACCTATACGGCACACCTCTTTATAATAATTAGGAGTCGTGTTTACATCGCGTACGAATTAACCTAAGTCGCGCGGACCGGGTGGACCGGGAATAATTTACACGTCAAGACACATGCAACATACGTATAATATACGTTATGTCAACGTTGTCCACACGATAAGGTTGACACGAATTGTGTGTAACAGCTTTTCATTCTGGTGGAATGATACCCCCCTTTTTTATACCGATATAAAGTTAAAATTGGTGGTAAAGAATAGTTTTAAAGAACGATATAAAGATGTTTTGATGTCCTGAGACGGACGGAACAAAACTGAAGAACCAGGACCACGGGATTTACGAGTCCGTTTAAAAGCGGTAGTGCTCTCATTTAAATGTGGCATTTTCAACAAGCCGTAAGTAATGCAAGTGGGTTTTTGAGGGGAGCGTAGGGATGTACTAAGAAGGGATGTCCCGAAATGCTCCAGAGATAGGAAAAAACGCCTTAATATGAAATATAATGAGCGGGCGTAGCTACGGGCATCCACAACAATAAAATTGTACAACCATTTGTAGTATACTGTATATCATTTGAGTTACTTGACTTTGCTAAATGCCTTTCAGGACTTTGCTTCAAGTACTCCGTATGACACCACTGACGAGCGACGCTTGCAACAATGCCTATTATATCGGATACTCTAACATAAGTATCGTGTTTTGGCTGATATTAATCAACTCATCTAAAATATAGTGGAGTTAACTAGGTTATTAGTAGCCTACGTCACTGGTGACGTAATGAATGAAGTAATCTATAGTCGTATTTTTTATTAGACGAAGTCAACTGACGTTTACTGTGTTGTCAGTTTACGATGAAATAAAAATAGTGTTGTGACGAAGTGAATGATTGAAATACTCTTGAATGAATGAAATTGCCTCGATTGTCTAGTGAATAGTTAGTGTGCCGAACGGCCGATATCGGGTACGGTGTTCGAATTTTAGTCGTGCTTTGTACATACCAACGAGTTTTCGAATACTATGTTCCTATAGTATCTACCTATACTGAATACCGAGTGTTTTAAAAATTAAGGAAAACATTGCGAGGAAACTTGTAAGACTGTTCTATTTTCAATACATCATGTAGTTGAAACTATAGATGTATAAAATATAACAATTTATAGTTAGGTTATGAAAATAAAAAACCTCGCTAATTACATTATTTGTTTTTATTCATCATCAGATAAAAAATCATCACTATCGCTTTCGTTGACATTAATTATAAATCTGCCTGAAACATTGTCGATAATGTGGTCGAGACCATATATTTTGTCTTCTTCTTTAATTATATGAGACACGCAGCTACTCCATTTTCAGGAGTGATATGTTGAAGTCCTTCTTCAAAAAGCTTTTTTACTTCTGTCATTTTGAAGATTTTGTTATTTCTTGCAATATATCCTTTAAACTGCGCCCATACCAACTCAATGGGATTGAGCTCACAGTGGTATGGGGGCAGACGTAAAACAATTATCCCATGCTGCGCTGCCATCTCATCTACAACATACTTATTGCAATGTTCTTAATTGTTTGTGCTGCCGTACAATGTCTATAAGAGTAGCTTCAACCATTGTTGCTTCGAATGAAATATTTTTGCTCGTTAGCCAATCTTGTATTCTAGGTTTAGTCCAAGACATTGTAGACGTTGTAGGCAGCGATTCTAGTTTCCTGGAGTGGTAGGGGGCATTATCCATCACTATTACGGAATTTGGTTTTAGTTTTGGCAAGACCGCCCTAAACCAATTTTCAAAGGAATTGGCATTCATCTCTTGATGATAATCTTCTTTATGTTTTTTGGCTTCAAATATTAATAAGCTGTCTTCTACGAATCCTTCTTCTCCGCCTATATGGCCGATAATTAATCGTTTGCCCTTTCCTGAAGGCTGTTTTAAGCCAGTGGTCAAGCCATTTAGGAAGGCCTGGCGGGACGATAGCACTGTCTGGTCAATCCATGCCTTCTTCGGTGTATGACCTTTAGGATAGTGAAAAATATCAATTAATGATTGAAAGTACAATTAAATATAAAGAAAACAGAAAATTGTGATTACCTTCATTGATCCAGGTTTCATCTTGGTAATAAATATACCTTCCTTCCCTTCGATACTCTTTCATTTTCCGAAGGTATCGCTGGCGCCATAAAATAATGTCCTGTCTGTCAATTAAAATGCTTTTTCTTGATTTTGTGACATATTTGAAATTTAAATGTTTCATAAAATTTCTTAATGTACTCCAAGAAAAATCGGGTAAGTCTGGGTCTTCATTGACAACCTTAAGAATCTGTAAAGTAATAAAAAAAAAGGTTTTGAGTAAGGAAGTCTACGCAACCTAATACTTTGGTTTTACAAAGAACATTATGGTAGACACGGAATATAATGCAGTAGAAGGAATAAAGTTTAGGTTACCTTTATAAAGGTGGGTGCCTCATTCGCATAAAAAAAAAAGATGTACTTTTCGCCTTATAGCGGCAAAAGTAAAATCGTCTAATTTATCTTTGAAAATGTGTTTCGGTCCACGTTTCTCGGGAGACTTCAATTGTTCATTTTCTTTGTATTCTTTTAAAACACTGTAAACTGAGGTCACACCAATTCCCAAAATGTCAGCTGTTTTCGAAACACATTCTTTTTTTTTTGGGAGCCTCAATAGGTAATAATGAAGCAGCTTTCTCCTCAAATACGTATTTGTAAACATTTTGTATTGTAAGTTTTTCGGTAACGCTTAAAGCAATCCGTGGTCTCTTCTTTCTTGGAGACAAGCTTTGGCTTGACGTGCTTGGTTGAGGATCCATATAGTTTGTACGAAACAATATAGCAACAAATAAACACAACAATTACCACAAATAGAACGTAACAAAAAATTTAACAAAAACAATATCTAAACACTAAACAACGTGAGCGCAGAAAAAACATTCGTGCTATCAGACCAGAGGTTAGAAGCCGAATGAATAACAAACAAAATGGCGACCGACGCGCGCGGCGTTAATCGATGTTGGCACTAGTCGCCGCGCTTTGTAATAAGCCGTCAAAAAACTGATGTAACTACTTACATAACTACTAGTAGTACGCCACTACGCCATTCGCACTTATCATTCGGTTCTCATTTAATAGCGATACAATATGAAATACTTTCGTTACTAACTGATTGACAGACAACGCATAGACAAAACTATTGGGCGAAAGAAGGTAAAATTTGGCATGTAACTATGTTTTTGGGAAGCATAAGGAAGGATTGTCCGAAATTACCACGGAATACATAAAACAAGTGCGGGAGTAGTAGTAACTTATATCAGAGCACTTTTATACAATTTTATTGTAAAATAGAAATAATATTCTTTTATAGTTTGAATTGATTAACTATTCACACTCATTGTTCGTTCATCTGATTGAACGAGAACTAAACGCATCACTATTACTTTAAATATGGCAACATTATTTTACAAAGTGACATTAGCTATTGTCAGTTGGCTTCGTCTAATTAAAAATACGATTTTATCTCCGGAGTAAGTCGGCCGTACGTCAGGGCGCCGTCACACCGCCGTATATAAAGTAAACAAAATTGTGGGAGTTAATCTTGTGGCTTCGATTGGAGACAACAATGGCTGAGAGTGGGTTCATATGTGGGTGGGATTGTGCGTAGTCCGCTGTAAGTGGTAGATAGGTGTGAGAAAAAGGTTTTTTTTTTTGTAAATTTTAAAGTAATAATGTTGCCTGTACCTGTTACCTGTGGGTGCAATATTACACCTCTGCCTACCCCTTCGGGGATACAGGCGTGAGTCTATAAATAAAAAATGAAATAAATACATTTTTATTTTTCCTTCCCGACAGACACGTACCACGATGACTGCATTAATTTCAGTGTTCGTAGTCGGTGTAAATGTGGCCAGTACAGCATGCCAAGAGGTGAGGTGTAAGCATTTAAAATTAGCACAATCTAGTGGCAGTCACCTTGATTAATGTAACTGTTGTCATGTTTGTCTCAATAATATATTTATATAGGTATCTACATGAAATCATGTAGAAAATGAAGTAACTCTAGCTGAAAGGCTCTTTTTATGATATAGGAGGCAAATGAGCAGATGGGATCGTCTGATGGTAAGCGATTACCGCCACCTTAGACACCCGCAACACCAGAGGAGTCGCAAGTGCGTTGCCAGCCTTCTAAAAACAGAATACGTGTTTTCTTGAAAGTTTCATGGCTCTTTTTTGGTCTCGCGGTTGATATCTTGTTGTGAACTTTTCTCCATTACTCAATATTAAGTAACTCTATCTGAAAGAAGTTACCAGAAACCAGTCTCCCTTACTAGTCAAATGGCGAGGAGCCTCTTGAAATCATGACTCGTCGTCCGAAGGCTACACCCTACCGTAGTCGAAGAATATCACGCGCTCTCCGACGGACCTGTGAGGCTTTTGGCCTGACGGCAGTGGCTCTCTCCGTCCTGCTCTACCGGCTCAACAGTACTGCCTCGCAAAAAGAGACGATGCCGTTGCACTTTTTGCCACTTTTATGGAAAGCGTCAAGCCATAGTCCATTACGCTGGGCAGGCTTCACATGCTTTTCTATAACATTATGTATAACTCTCAGACATACAGGTTTTCTCTCGATAGTTTCCTTCACCGTTTAGCAAATAGAGATGGGTTGTTCTAGGTAAAATTCGGACTAGGTGCACCTGTTACTAGTCCTATCAAATACTAGATCCATATACCTGTTGTGAGTATTTAACTTATTAAATACTCGTAAGTTGGCAGACATTTATTACCATACTACTTAATTAAATAAATAGGTATATTATTAAACTGCTATCACTACGACAAATTCGTAAAATCGCGTAATCAAGAAAACGCGGTGGAATAAATATGCAAAATATGTTAATTGAATAATAGTTGTACTCGATATCGTGACGATTGGAATAGGTGCCACCTAGTCTCATAAAATACCTAATATTTTGATCTGTTGAAGTAAATACGTCTCATCTCTATTAGCAAACAACTTTTATTTTTTTATTCATTTATTTCAGAACAATATACATTGTGTTGAAAATATAATCTTACACTTATCAAATCTAAATCTAAACATAACATTACATTAATTCATTACATTTATAAAATTACATCAATTAGAATAATAAAAATACAATAATACACATACAATAAATATTTATGTTATTAGTTATTAGAGTACCTATGTCCTATAAGATGCACACTGTTTGTCATTTATAAATTCATCTAAACTTTAATAGCTTTTCCTCGACAAATATGCCTTTAGTTTATTTTTGAATAAGTTTGTGCTATATATAGTTTTAAGCTCTGTAGGTAATTTATTAAATAGGAAGACTGATTGGACCCTAGAGCTGTGTTTAACCACATCAAGCTTTGGTTGTATAGTGGACGGTAAATATTTTCTTCTAGTGCTTTCTCTATTATGTCTTTCATCAATGGTTTCAAGCTTATGCAGATTACTAATAAAATTTACCAGCAAAACAAGAAGATACAGACATGGAACCGTTAAGATCCGTAGAGTTACAAAGTGTTCTATTCTCATGATTCTATATCTGCATGATTCTATTTGCTCTAAGCGGAGCATTGTCCGAATAGCTCTTTTCTGAATAACAACAGTGGCATTTAAATGATATTGATAGCTATTTCCCCGAAGTAAGATGCTATATCTCAGCTTAGACTCTATTATATACTGTATTAACAAATTAATAAGCAATTGTTGCTTTGAACTCTAGACTATTTGCGTAATAGATTAGGCACAATTAGTATAATTATCAGGTGGTGGTCAGGAGCTATAAGTTTTCGCTAAAACATATTTATAGATAATCTCGTGTTCAACTTCTGAGCCACATAGTGTTTGTTTTATATAAAAAAATGCAAGTCTTGTCGATTCCCGACCACTGCACTGATATTTTTTCTACTAAATGCCATCTAACCGCATATTTAATTTTGTCAAACTATATGTATTTTCTAAACTTTTAGTTACCTCTCTAAGAATATACAGACGCGTTTTACTAAACTTTCTGAAACTATTTAGCGTCTAATTAGCAGTGCCGCTGTTCTAGTATGTAATTAACATTCGCATTGTCCAAATTTTGCCGTGGTGTTGTTCGAGAATAACCAAACTAAACAGTAAGTTAGTACCCTCGTCCATTCGTTAGCTAGCTATGAGCAAATTACGTCAGTTTTCATTACGTGCCGAAGTGTTTCTTTGCGGATACAATGCAGTTATTGTTTTGTGGACGATATAAGCAATTTTAAAAATAGCGAGGATAAATACTAGGTAGATTGAACTTAAATAATAATTACATGTGTTGAGTGAGAAGAATTGGTGGATTAAATTTAGAGAAGCATTAGTCTTGTTCATGATCTGACCCAGTGCTGGGCACAGGCCTGTTATGAGACAGAAAATAGGTAGTATACATTTAAATAATGCAGAAATATTCGTAGATGTTCACGTGCTCTATCTGTCTCTTTCTATTTGCCTTTATTTTCTAAACTAGTTGCTTACCATCAAACAGCTCATATTATGCGTTTCATGTAATTGTTGACACTTTGGAGAAACACGAGGCATGGGGTTTTGGAAATCTGGCTTTGACACAACTAGATCACTAGACATATCCAAGCAAGTTCGTTAAATCTGTAATCCGAGGTATAAATAGTCCAGACTATAATAATGTCACTATACTCGCAAGACTGAACAAGGGTTCTTTTATTACAAGATCTAAGCGCTATAAGATCCTAAATACGACTTCCTCATCGTTTTCTATTAAATTAAAAATTGATCAAAAGCAACGAAGAAACCGGAGCTCTTACTTAGTATAACGTTAAGTATTTATCGGGTTTCTGTTATAATTTTTTTGTACTAGAATTAGCTGAGCGCTTTATAGATAAAAAGCGGATTAAAATTTATTTTTATCAAGAAATTGCTAGTAGATGAACCAGATATAAGAGTTTGCTTAGTAGAATTGCGTTGAATAGCTTTGGGATTAGGCCATACAGGCTATAATTTCGAATGCTAATGAAATATCAATCAGATTATCTCTATCTACAAAAAGTACATAAAAACAGTATAATTATATAGCTTTGTAGACTTGTTGTATACAACAACTCACCTATGGTTAGCGAAAATTTATCTGCTTTCTGTAATCTCAACTTTGGCATCATGAATGACGTAGTGGTTTAAACGGCCGCCTCGCCGCTTAACACTGCGGGATTAAGAGTTTGAATTCCACACGGGACACTTTGGGCGATCCACAAATTGTTATTTCGGATCTGGGCATAATTGTGTCGTTGGTTGATTGATTGTAAAGTCGCTTAATGCTACAAGCTGTAGCGGACGTCGCCTACATAAAATGCGTGTCCCGGACACCATGGCAAAAGCCTTGGATCATCATCTTAGCCTAGAGACGTCCACTGCTGGACATAAGCCTCCCTCAAAGTTCTCCACACAGACCGATTTTGAGCCGCCCGCATCCAACCGCTTCCCGCGATGTTAACCAATTCGTCAGTCCGCCTTGCGGGAGGCCTACCCCTACTGCAGCATCCAGTACGTGGACGCCAGTCCAGAACGTCTTGGATGCATCTGGAATAAACTGAAATAACCATTCGAAAATAAAACCGTCAACAAAATCAATTATTCAATCATATTTTGCTTACCCTAATCAAACCTCAGCCTCTCAAATTTGTCACTCGCTGTATTGGTGGAGTATTGAATAAACAAGATATAACTCTTAGCGGAGACGGCCGTTGAGGCAGGTCACATCGATCAGTTCTGCGGTACAACCACGTCTGAATGCTGTGATTGATGACCGAGGTACATACATTGGATTAAGAACACACGGTATGTAAAATAGAAGATATATTGTAATTTGATTTGAAGACTACCTTGCAGAAGCTATGCCTTGGTTTGGCGTACACGTAAGCCGGTACTTTATGTACGCGGTTGTCAGGGCCACTGGATACTTGTATGCAAGGTTTCATGTTGATTAGCTCAGCAGTTAAGGTGTACAAATCTGTCAAACATAATAAGATCCATTTTAGTTGGTATGTCGTCAAATGTTATTTGATTGTATTTTGATTTTTATAGATGATTGGTCATTACCTTCTGGATTTCTATTAGAAGACACTTCTTAAATATTTGTATACTGGCTATAATATAATTTCATCCGTCTTTCCTGTTTTCGTCATAAGTAGTAACCTATAGCTGGTTTAGAAAGTACTTATTGTTAAAAACAGGAACAAAATAAAAATAAAGCAAAAATAAAATTGCTTCAACGATGTGCTATTAACGTACAGTAAATCATTAATTGAATCATCATTGCATATAATATGTATAATATTATGGCCCAATAACAATACAATCTCATATTTACCCCATGACACAAGATAATATAGGATATATAATTATTGTGATTGGAATCTGCCAACAATACGAACACATGAGTATAGAGATGTTATTTTGATATTGCTGCGACATACTTGTAATTAAATATTTGGTAGGGACCCCTTTGGTAGTGCACAGTGAGGACTGCATTGATCTATGAATTGGTCAGGTCTGCAAGGTTAAGCGCATTTGTAGATGGGTGACCGGAGAAAAATGTCACAACCCTTCACCAACGAGAACACTGTAACAACATTATCTAGATGCTTTTAAATATTCTGACACTCAAATTCTATGGTGAATACTTCACCATAGAATATTGATAACCATTTGAGTTGCTACGTTCAGACGGAAATTGCTCGGTGGCTAAGAGAATAAAGAATGTAATATAGTTTTAAACCAGGTTTCACTGAAAGTAGACCAAAACAATTTTGGTATACAACCATGTCAACTTTAAAATGAAGAAGATTTGCATGAGTACCGAAACACAAAATATAATTTTAGCAAAATGTAAGTTTTTACAAAATTATATATATATACATACATACATAACGTCACGCCTTTTATCCCCGAAGGGGTAGGCAGAGGTGTATTTCTACACCCACTTTTCGCCAGATATACTTTAGTCCCACGTAATAAGGGGCGAGCCTATTGCCGTACCGGGCATATTTCCAGACTCCGTGCTGCTACTGAGAATTTCGTGAAAGAAAAACCCAATAACACTGCCCAACCCAGGAATTGAACCCGGGACCTCCCGATCCCACGCGCACATTTATGCCGCGAGACCAACGAGGCAGTCGTATAGGGTTTGATGTTGAGTTTTCCGTCTCTACGCAAAGATGGTATTTGCATCGTGTTATCCCTTAGTCGCCTCTTACGACACCCACGGGAAGATAGGGGGTGGTGACACTTGTATTCTATGCCGTCAACCACACGGCAAAAAATTATATATATTTTTGTTAGAAATTACATTTTGCTAAAATTATAGGTGTATACACCAATTATATCTCACTGTTAAAGACAACTAATTGACACCAACCATCATCAATTCAAGGAAGACATGAGCGCACAATAATTTAGTTCATAATATCACATCTAACTCGTGATAAGTTATCAAATGAAGTATTGAATAAATGCATATTTTTTTGCGTCATGCTATTTGTGGCAAGACTAGAGGACGCCAGCAGCTACGCCGGCATTTTTTTTTAATTTACCCGTTTTGGCCGATCCCGTGGGAATTTCGAGAAATCCCTTCTTAGTGCACCCATACGGTCCCCAAGGAACATACATGCCAAATTTCAGCTTCCTACGCCTAATAGTTTCGACTGTAGCGTGTCTGTCAGTCAGTCAGTAACGCAAGGATTTTATATTATAAGATAATTTATTTCAATTGATAATATATTTCATTTATTAAATCTTAGGAATCACTGGAAGATAGAGCACTTTGTAGGGCTTCAAAATATAGTCTACAATTTCACCCGGAAGGTGGCGATGTTGTCGTGAAACTAATACAAACATACATACACAGACTCACGTCTGTTTCCCCGAGGCGTAGGCAGAGACTACGGAACTCCATTTGCAACGAACCTGACATATCTCTCTTGCTTCATTCACTCCCATCAGATTCCTCATGCATGCTCTACTGTTCAGGTTACTTCTAACCTGTCCTGTTTTTAGGATGTCTCCAATCTGGTCAGAGAACGTCCGCCTAGGTCTTCCCCTTCGTCCTGTCCCATTCACACTTGCCTTGTATATCTGCTTGGTCAATCTTTCGCCATCCATCCTCTCCACGTGCCCAAACCACCTTAGCAAACCTTTCTCGATGCTTGTCACCACATCTTCTTTTACCCCACAACACTCTCTTATCACACAATTCTTTACTTTGTCAGTCAAAGACATACCACACATACTTCTCAGTGCTCTCATTTCTAAAGCATTTATTCTACTTTCATGACTCTTCTGCCATACCCAACTTTCACTACCAAGCATAAGCGTAGGTACTAACACCCCTCTATGCACAGCCAAACGTGCCTTTTTGGACACGTTTTGGTTATTCATAAACGCCTTCAGGGCTCCATTCACTCTATTACATGCATTAACTCTTCTTTCAATATCTTCTACATTCTTACCATCTCTTGTAAACAGCGTACCTAAATATACAAACTCATTCACTTGCTCCTCTCGTTGTCCATTAATCATAACATTACAAGCCGTAACGCATTCCTTCTTTTCAAAAACCGTAACTTTCGTTTTACTTTCACTTTCATTCCTTTTTTTTCCCTCTCTAACGCACCTTGTATGATTGTTACCATCTCCTGCAACTCTTCCGCTGAAGACGCAAGTACAACCTGATCATCAGCATAAAGTAGGCATTTGACAAGTAAGTCATTCATCCTTAATCCACAATCACTATGTTTCAAATATTGCAAACAACTGTCCATGAAAAGGTTAAACAGCCATGGCAACGCTTCATCATCCTTGTCTAATACCTGTGTCGATAATAAAGTTTTATAAAATTCTTTTTACAAAACAAACAATCTAAGCCGCCAGAAATGTTTTTTTTTATAGTAATAGGCGGCAAACGAGCTGGCGGATCGCTTGATATTAAGCAATCACCGCCACCCATGAACACAAGCAACACCACAGGAGTCACAAGTGCGTTGCCGCATCCTTGGGTTGGGAAAAGGGATAGGATGAGGAGTGGGATGAGGGAGAAGGATAGGGGTAGGGCCTCCGGCACTCTCACTCACCGAACGAAACGCAACAGTTTAGGTACTGTTACTTTACGTCGATTTTCTGTGAGAGGGTAGTACTTCCCCGTTCGAGCCGGCCCATTCATGCTGAAATCAGCAAGGCTCTACTACCTAGAAATCAAAGCATTCTTCATTTATTTTAATTACAGTTTTTATTTCCAAAACTAAAAGAAAAGCAGATGCACTTGATAATACAGACGATTGTATAGCAAATTACGATTCAAGTAGTTTGAAATTCAATTACTGCGTCCAACCGATTTAATCCGAAGTCGTTTAACGGATGAATCTGTGCGATTGCTGGTCATGTTCAGTTATTAATTTTGTAGTTAAACGATAGCCATGGCCTTTAAATACCTATTGACAGGGTATTTAAAACACATGAGAAGACGTTTATACTTTGAGCATAAAACGTTTGAACAATATACAGACAAAAACGTGCTCTACTGCATCCCGCTAAATTAGTGGATTTAAAAATAAATAAAGATTTCATCTAATTTTGTTACTGCTTACTGCCTATGTTAAGTGCATTGTTGCCTAAGAATTTCCTTACAGAGGAGCCTTAAAAAGTTTATTGCAAATTTCTGAATCCTGTCCGTAAAACACCAAAGTCTTAAAATGTCGGTCTTCCGTGCACTCATGTACGTAATTTCCACACGCCATTAAACGGCGCACACTCCGTGCCAAACTTGTTGTTAATTGAAAATAATAATATCTTGCAAATTCCCATCTCGTTCGTAACATAATTTTCTTTAAGTGAAGGTATTTAAATAAAACATCAGACAACTCCGGTATGTACCATGTGCGAAGCTGACAGTCATACATTATCGCGGCCGAGCTTAAGATTACGTGCTCTGCGTAAAACACGCCTCACCTTCAGTAACGACGTGAAGGAAAAATGATGCGTTAAGCGAGATACGGGGGTCTATGAATAATTTAACACCCGTCTTTTGCTGCGTCTAAGTGGGACTTTCACCCTTCAATGCGGCTGCGACATCGTAAAGTTCCACATCCATCATTAGCTGACACATGTCTTGATAATTCAACTTTCGAACGCTTGCGGTAATGAACAGCGAACAAATGCGATTGTCGAGTAGGGTAGCGTTCCCAAATGTTAACCAACGTACGGTGAGTCAGCATGGAACCTTTTTTACGGCTGACTCTGTTCGGTTGAGTTGCGCTCAAGGCTCGCTTGAACGCAAATCGTCTAAATAAAAACGCTTCTTGAATATTTTCGTGTGGATTGAGCCGAATAACGCCTTTTTTTGCGCTTTGAAAAAGTTTTTAAGATGTTTTAGGGCAATTCGCAGTTAAACTAAAAGAGGGTGTTGCGTTATAAAACAATATAGGGAACGGTTTAATGACTTGTGCTAGTAGTTTTTATTTTAGAGTATTAAAATAATAAGGCTACCACTTAAACTTAAATCATTATTTGTTTATGTATAAAATTATGTATTTTATTGGAAACGCTAAACAACAACGCTTTTATCGGATTAAATATAGAGCCTTTATATGTTTTGCACACAATGTAGTAATATTTATAAGCCTCTACTGCTGCTTTTATAAATACAAAAGTTTCGATGATGGTTTGTTACTCTTTTATGCAAAAAAAAACGACAGAATGAATTTTGATGAAACCATGCAGTATTACCGCTTATTCGTCACAATAATATAACGCTGTAGAGTTTCTAGGAATGTACAAATGCAGGTAGCATTTGTACATTCCTAGAAACTCTTCTTCCTAGAAAATCTTTAGTTTTACGAGGTTTTTTAGATCTCCGTTTGATTTAGGTACTTGCGCTGGCTGGTGTCGCTATTGTAAAGAGATTATGTGGTGTAGATAGTCTTTAATAATATTCTGTTTCGTATAATTCAGAAAATATAGTAAAATACTCCTTATTTGCCCCGACGTTTCGGCGTGGGTTACACCAGTCGTGGTCACGGGGTAGCTATTATCAGTAAAATACATGTTAAACAACTATAATATAAATCATGAAGTTTAAATGTTTAAGATTTTTTTTATATTGAAGTAGCTGAGCACACGTTATTTAAGGTTTTAACGCTCCGCACCCGTGACTCATAAGGTGTCATTGTAAAGCCTTCGTTGATAAATTGGCTATCCAGTACAAATATATTAATTGAAATGGAACCAGTAGTTCCTGATATTAACGCATTAAATCAAGCAAACCAACGAACAAACTCTTCAGATTTATTGTATTAGTAGTGAAAGGTACAGCAAGATTACGGGGCTTAAACTGGTGTCATTATTTAAAAAAGACGATCCATGATGACTGTCAAATATCTTTATGGTAGCCAGGACCGACGGCTTAACTTACTCTGGGAGACACGGACAAAGCGATACTGTCTAACAATGTACTACGCACATAACATCGAAAAGTCAGTTTCGGACGCAGTGGGTTTGAATACAATACATGCATTGCAATCCTTTGGTATCCCACTAAGATATTGCTGCATCTGAGAGAGTTATGTCATATCGGTGAGTGAATAATATGAATATTTTATAAGACAGTAGGTAGCCAATTAAAGCTAATTTCACCTCAACGTACACGAATTTCATATACAAAATAACTCTTAATAATTATGTACATTTTACACCCAAAATAAGTAAGCAATTGAAAACATAATATTGCCGCAATTTAAAATTTTACATTTATCGAGGGTTCACGGGCAAAATGTATTAAGCGACATTTTTTAAACTTTACAGGAGAGCATTTTAAAGTTTCAATTTCACGAAAAAAATCATTATAAAAAAAGTATAAGGTTATTAACGAAAAAGTGACCGAAGTTGATTTCCATGACAAAAACTGCATAATTGAGTATAGTTTTCATTTCTTTTAAGCTACTATTAAAAGAAATAAAAGTCACTTGATACAATATTACCCCAGTTTACTTTTATTTAGAAACAGGCTAAATGTTATAAGTGCCATTAACTTCACAATACAGGTATAGGAAAAACGATTTAAGCAACACTCTGGTATTATTTTGTGTAAGGCTAACTATATGAACAACCATTGGAATAGTAAAATAAAATCAGGCTAATCGGTTTAAGCAATTGAAATATCATAAAGTAGTTGCAGATTAAAATGATTTATGTAGCACTTTTCTCTAAAAGTAAATTGTTTGAAATAACAATTAATTTGTATGTGTAATTAGGATTGGCGGTTAGATCAACATTAATTTGGACTATTGTTTATTTCCTACAATTAAAAATCTAAAGAAATTTTAAAATAAAACAAATACGTGTTTAAAATCAGACAAGTGATCATTTTTATTATATAAGTGGCACAAGGATTCACATATTTCGCTATTTGAAACATAATCAGATAATAAGCTGGTGATTACAACAAAAAAAGGCTTTTCTAAAAATTATAATAAAAATTAGGTATCAAAAACATAAATTCTAATAAATTCAGAAAAACTAAATAACATCATTATCACACACATACAACTTTTGATTTTCCTCTCTTCATTAAAAATAATCAGGTACTAATACGGAAAATTTCGGGAATCAAGGAAGTGACACAACATCAACTATTTAAAAATGTATTTATTGCTTTTCGAAGTATTCTCCGCGAAATTAGACACATTTTTCCATACGATGGAACCAATCATTGAAGCAACCATTCCATTCGGAAGTTGGGGTCTGCAAAATGGCCGTTTTGTAGGCGTCCACAGCTTCTTCAGGTGATGAAAAGCTCTGTCCACGCAATTTATTCTTTATTTTAGGGAAAGTATAGAAATCATTAGGGCTTAGGTCGGGGTTGTACGGCGGATGGTCGAATAATTCTATGTTTTCTTGCTCTAAAACCTGTTTTGTTCTGTGCTCGTTGTGAGAACTCGCATCGTGATGGAGGATGATGCGGCGGTTGCGGTTCTCTTTACGGAGATCAGAAACGTTCTGTGGCAAACAAATGCTTGCATACCATTCTGCATTAACCGTTCTTTGTTCCTCAAGAATAGTCGTAACATGGCCGGTTTTGTAGACAAACGTGGCCACAATTTTTTTTGCAACACTCCGTGAACGAAAAAATTTTGTTGGCTTTAACTCATTTTCGAACACCCAAACTCGTGACTGGTTTTTTGTTTCGGGTTCGTACGCGTATATCCAGGATTTGTCACCTGATACAATGTTGTATACAGCATTTGAGAATCCTGCGTCTTTCGAGTGTTCTGACGCACCAAGTAAAGCGAGCCGCTTTTTGCTCTTCACAGAGCAACTTTTTTAGACCTAATTGTTCATGCAAGATAATTTGTATTTGACTCATGCCAATGTCTAAAGTTGCCTGAATTTCACGGTATGTCACATGTCGATCTTCCTTAATCAGCTTACGCAAAGCATCAACGTTTTCTTGGGTGTCTGCCATGGTGACTGCAGTTTTTGGACGACCTTGACGGGAATAATCACTGAGTTTAACACGTCAACGTTAAAATTCAGCAAATCAGCGATAAATTGTGGTTTTCGATGGGGCTTCATCACCAAATACAGAAATCATCCGGTCAACACACTGTTTCTGTGTTAAACCACTTCGAAAGTCATAATAAATCATCGCTCTTGAATTTTCTCGAGTCAATTCCATTTTCTCAACGACTAAACAAGTTTGACAAAACCTTGTGACAAGACCAAAGAGTATACAAATACTACGTAAGAGACAAGACCGAGAATCTTTTTTTAAATAAATAAATGGTATCCGATTTTGAAAACCAAGGAGTTTTCAATTAAAATGATTTTAATATGACAGGAACAGTGGAAATATTCCATTCCCGATTATTTAGTGCAGCCTATGTATTAAAAAAGGTTTTTCCCATCATGACCTTATTTTCCTTACTTACCACATAAAACCTCCTAAATCCCCTCTTAAAGTCCGGTACATGCGTTGTTTTGGTCGCATGGATGTTAACAAACTCGTTCAGGATGCTTCTATGATAAATTGGGCAACATGTTTTCTGCCTCCACTGTTGACGAAAAAGTATTTCTTTTTAATAGCTCGATTTGTCGTTTATACGATGTTCATGCCCCGGTGAGGCAGGTCAAACTGAGGCATCCTCCAGCACCCTGGCATACGGCGGGTGTCCGTATGGCAATGCGCCGTAGGGATCGGGCGTTAAGAAAATATAAAAGGTGCGAGGAAAACTGGGCGCTATTCAAATCTGCAAGGAATCGGTGTAATCAAATGGTGCGAAATGCCAAACGCCGACACATTCTCAACAATAGCACTTCTTCATCGCCTGCCAATATCTGGAAGTTCCTTGGAACTCTTGGTATTAGCAAGCATCATCGGTGTGACTTCCATCTGACACTTGGTTTGGATGATATAAACCAATATTTCATCACTCCCACTCCATTGGATCACCAGACCAAGTGTCTGGCAGTCAACTATTTAAATAACTTACCCTGCCTAGACATTGCATCTTTCCAATTTTCTCCAAAGTCTTCGGATGATATCAAAAAGATAATCCTTTCATTTAAATCTAATGTCGTGGGACATGACAACATCAGCCGCCGTATGGTTATGACCATCTTGGACCAACTACTTCCGGTGATCTCTCATGTCATTAACTTTTCCCTTGAGTCTGGTTCCTTTCCGTCCTTGTGGGACAAGGCCCACGTTATCCTGCTAGCCAAGACCTCCAATCCTTCTCTTCCCAACCAGTTTCGACCCATATCCATACTCGTTCAAGTCCATACTCGTTCACGGTTCACGGCGACTGAAGCACCGCGGGGGCAGGCGCGTTACTCATAGTGACGTAAATCAAAGACTCTGGCGCCGAAACGATATGTCTTACCCGACAACGGATAAACGATTTATACAAAATTTTGACTATCTTAACGAATATAGATTTCCTAATTCCAGTAGAGTAAAAATGTTTTAACTTCCACCACTTAGAATACAATATGTCTGATGAGACGAGTCTTTATTAATTTAGTTCAAGAAGAAGTATTTAACCGCCGAGTATAAAGAATTTTTATTAAATATGAAAATGGTTTAAGCTCTTGTGTGTAATAATATCAGATGCATGGTAAATGGTTTAAGCGACATAAGGTATGGATTTCAGCAGCAGGCTAAATGTTTTAAGCGACATCAAGTATGAATTTCAGGTGCAAGCAAAATGCTTTAAGCGACGGTATGTATATATTTTTGGGCGCAGGCAAGACGATTCAAACACCTTATCTTACCAAACTTATGCCGGGGAAAATAGCTCAAGTCAAAAACACTAAATATTTCGCCTGTATGAAGTCCATTTTTTCTGAAATTGTAAAAAAAATTCGTCGCTTCAATCAAAGCTACTCCGAACTGCGCCTAAATTTACTATTGTTTTAAGCGCCAAAAAAGTGCTCAGATTAGCACGAAACCGAGTGCAAACGACGCAGAAAAATCCGGCGATTCCGAATATGTATATAACTCAATATCGGCCAAGATGTCGCTTAATACATTTTGCCCGTGAACCCTCATGATAATGAACCACTTTTAAATTCAATCAGATTTGTTTACAGCGGATTGACAACAAAAACAAATAATAAAATGGTTTTATGACAAGATAGAGACAACACTTAAATTTTATTACAACAATCAAAATAATAATTATTATAATAATCGACAGATACGAATGGTTTCATTGTTATAGTTTAAGACCATTTGTATCACAAAAAAGATATTTCATTGAAATGTAACAACAGTATATTATATCTGATAAACCTTCTGTATTGTTCTGACGATTTGATACAAAGAATTAACTCAAAAGCGTTTAAACATAATCGATCTATAAACTATGTGACGTCGCTGTGACGTCGGGACGACACCGCCTCCCGGCTGCCTGCATGTTCCGTCCCCACCGCACTGCGAGCCTCTATATAAGCGGACGCGTTGGCTTCGCGCGCCCTTTCTGCGGCGACTACAGCTCGGAGTTAAGTTGACCAACTATCCTGGACCATCGGCAGCTGGATTCTCCACACAAACCCCACCCCTCGCCGAACTACGCGACCCTGAGTTAATTTTTCTAAGTATCACATAAATCGTAATCTTTTTCATTTAAGTAACGCTTGCTAATTGATGTATAAAATTTATTTGGCAATTAAATCAATTTTTATTGTAACATTTAACCACGCTTCTCATTTAGACACCCCCTAGTAGGGATAACGTAACAGCACACACCCTAAAGGTCCTTTTCACGTTACAGTGGCGCCCACGGGAATATTATAGGTAGGGTTTTGTTGAGAATCCGCTGCCGGTGAGTCTTCTTTTTTTTATTTTTTGTGTATGTGTGAAGTCGTTCCAAAGCAGTGTGTAGTTATTTTAGTGGCATTTACCTATTGTTTCTTTTTGCTTGTTCTATTGTGCTCGGAAAGTCGGTGGTGTTGTGCTGATCACAATAGACATTTTCTCTTTTTGTTCTGTTGTGCTCGGAAGGTCGGTATTGTGTTGAGCCGGTCACAACAGACAAATTTTGTCTTACTACGCTTGGTAAGCATTTCTATATTATAACTTTCTCTGTTACCGCGTGTGATAATTACTGTGTATCAACCGCACAAGTAACGAGTTATAATCGTTCGACTGCGGCCACGTGTCCTCTAAAGACGCGCTAAGGTCACATTCGTCGATCGCATTCTTTGTATTTTGCGATTTATGACCTCACGTCCACTAACGACGTGCCTAGGTCACCTTGATCGTACTGCTTCGCGATTAGCTTTTTTAAATGCCACTAAGGTAATTAAGTGCTACTGGTAATTATTGCTAATAATCTGCTTTGGCTGACTTATGGAACGAGTTCACACCCTTCTCTTTTTCATTTCTTTCTATTTTCTACTATAACCTTCTGCTAGCGATTTTGTACGGCAATATATTTCTATATAGTCGGTATTATTTAATACTTTTACCGCCTACTACGGCGATTATCTTTTAATATTAACTATTCTTTTCTTTCTTACTAAGAAAGTTGCATCTTTATTATACCACGTGTACCTAACATAGTTGGACTGGCTGAGAATGAACGTACCTAAAGATGCTAGCGTATTATATACTAGGTATCTAGCTAGAATTCCGCGTTCATTTATTAATAAAATGTACACGTGTCACATGCAGGTTGCTCCCTAACAATAATGAACGAATGTAATTATTGTCTATTTGGTATAGAAATACGAATATCATCGTAGAATTATTAGTTGTTCGTTTTGTCAAATGTTTATTATGCTACAATCGTTGTTTTTGGTCTTCGATTTTATCTCCTTGTTACTGCCTATCGGTATGCTATTTGAGAATGCATCTAATTATGCATTTACTGTTCATTGTGAACTCAAACATAAAATTCCTGCGTCGCAATTATTGAATTATGTTCTTTTTGTAATGTTTTGTGTCGCTAGGATTGTTCTTTCAATGTCTGGTTTCTATTGAAATATATAAAACATATAATGATAAATAAATGGTAAAATTAAGCCGCTGACAGCTGGATAAATACTTAATTATCAATATGTAACTTGTTTCCTTTTTACTAAATGCTATGCATCTGGTTTTACTAGACCAGTTTAAGTAGTGGTTATATTGTGTTCTTGTGTTAACGCAAATGTTATTATATCTAACTAATTATCCAACTATCTGATAACTATCCAACTTTCACATAACTATATAAATATCAGATATGTTTCTCTTGGTGATTTCCATATAAAGGATCTTGGATTAACTCACTACAAAGTTTAAGAATGTAATGATTAATGCTCATCACTAATGATTTAATCACTAAAATAACTTAACACTTCGTTACATATAATATAAAAATCTTTAACTCCTAATTACAGCTAAATCATGTACCCATATATCTTGTTACTTATAGCTTTGGTAATGACTGATCGAAATATAATAAAATATTTTTTTTCCCTTATGGCTCAGTGGCTGAAAGGTTGTTGTCAGATCGGTCTGTGGTTCGATTCTCGATTGTTTTATTTTTTTTTGTGTTTTTAACTATGGTAGTGTGTACTATGTCGTCGACAGTCTCCTTCGACGACGTACTATACATTATATCGTGCAGCGAATATTTTTTTGTGTTGTTGGCTATGGTTGTGTACACTTTGTCATCGATTGTCTCCTGCGGTGATGTACTATACATTGCAACCTATTCCGAATTGTGTATTTGCCGTTGTCGATTTTGTATCATAATCAGAAACCAGTTATTTGTCCGCGAGAATGGAATGCGGCCGGCGCCAAGCGCGCAGTGATGACTCACGTGTTCACTGGTTCAAACCTTCATTGTTATTCCATTTTAAATGAATACAAATTGTCCTTGCAATATTGCATCTACCTTGTTAATGAGCAATTTGTTTGTGATACTGCCAACTAATCGTATGATTGTAGTATCGTAATATAGTAAGATCGTAATATTGGTTTACGACTTATACTCTCTCAATTAACTTCACTAATCGAATATGGGTGGTCAGGTGGTGCCTACCAACATAGACTGGGTGACTATTTCCCTATGGGAAAATTCTGGCCTAATGGGGGGAGTGTGTGACGTCGCTGTGACGTCGGGACGACACCGCCTCCCGGCTGCCTGCATGTTCCGTCCCCACCGCACTGCGAGCCTCTATATAAGCGGACGCGTTGGCTTCGCGCGCCCTTTCTGCGGCGACTACAGCTCGGAGTTAAGTTGACCAACTATCCTGGACCATCGGCAGCTGGATTCTCCACACAAACCCCACCCCTCGCCGAACTACGCGACCCTGAGTTAATTTTTCTAAGTATCACATAAATCGTAATCTTTTTCATTTAAGTAACGCTTGCTAATTGATGTATAAAATTTATTTGGCAATTAAATCAATTTTTATTGTAACATTTAACCACGCTTCTCATTTAGACACCCCCTAGTAGGGATAACGTAACAGCACACACCCGAAAGGTACTTTTTACGTTACAACTATAAGAAGCATATAGCTACGTCCAGTTTTGTGTCAATTTTGTCAAATCCCTTCTTAGTGCTCCCCTTCACTAACCATCATGGCGAATTTTAGCATTTTGCGACTAGTAGTTTCGGCTGTGCGTTGTCTGTCAGTCAGTCAGTAAAGTAAGAATTTATCCGTATATATAGGACCGTCTAGATTCGCTCTGGCATCTAAGTTAGTTTAAATTGCCTGGAACTTCATGCATTTCAAAACTCGATATTTTCTATGGTCACTGCTGCTGAACCTGGAAGGTGATATAAAATCGGAATGTGAGAGGGACTAGTCCCAAAATCGTTATCTGGTGTGTGCGCAAACTTATTTACCAACTAGGATACAAGTGTCGAGTATGGTTATTCATTTTCCTGGACCACATCCTGTTGCCCATTCCCAGGAGAAATCTTTAAGTGCTGTACTGTGTAATTTATTCTTAGCCGGAAATTTAACTGTATGCGGTACCGTATTAAGATGTTGCGGCCTACTATGTTATACTGAAACGAAATTATAAAGGCTATTTTAAAACGAAATGTGGGCAGTAATGGACATATAATATACTAGAAGTTGCCTGCAGCTATGCCCGCATATTTTTTTATATATCCGTGTCTGCTCGATCCCTTGTGAATCTCGGGAATTTGCTTCTAAATTCTGCCTTACGGCCACCAAGGAACATACATGCCGAACTGCAGTTTCTAGCATCCAATCGTTTTTACTTTGCGTTGTCTGCCAGTCAGTCACAATTGTAAGAATTTTATACGCCTATACAGATATGTACAACTCCATGGATACGACTGTGGAATAGTGAATCGGGATTAGATTATGTATTTATAGATATATAGATTATGCGCTAAATAAGAAAGATTTTGATATAGAACGCTGAACGAATTTTGCGCGCTTGTTCGAAATACAAAGAGGCTGAATACTGGGTACTATTAATGATAGCTTCCAGATATATATTGCAAACTTTGTTCCCCCTTAACCATAATAACGTACACATAAAAACTTGTACATTTATCAAAACAACGCCAGGCACTTCACACAAATGTTTGCACCGAGACTACGTTTATACAGAATAATTCGTCACAAAGAAACTCTAGCCTAGAAAATACTAATAGTACTTATGTGTGTTTGTCAATTTGCCTTACACAAGTTAGGACTGATCGCAACAAAGGCGTTGTCATTTTTCAACCCACTTTAATTTCTGTGCAGTGGGTACCTAATTTTAATATTGGAAAGCTTGAAATTATCGTATATTCAGCTTTATACTGAACCATTATAATTCTAAATATTATCTTAATATATATAATCCTTGCGTTACTGACTGACTGACAGACACGCTACAGCCGAAACTATTGGGCGCAGGAAGCTGAAATTTGGCATGTATGTTCCTTGGGGACCGTAGGGGTGCACTAAGCAGGGATTTCCCGAAATTCCTACGGGATCGGCCAAAACAGGCAAATTGAAAAAAAATGCAGGCGTAGCTGCTGGCGTCCTCTAGTTCTATATATGAAATCTGGTTAAGTTAGCAGAACTCAGTCATTAAATTGAAATGCTTTGATTAGAATTTGATATTGAATATATTATAACACATTATGATATGTTGTTAAAAATTTAAATAAATAGATGTCAACTTAGTGCACCCCTACAGTACCTTCTTCTTCATCTTCTCGATTCGATGGTACAGAGATCAGATGGTACCAGCCCAATGTGTGGCCACAGCAACAGCACTGTCGGTGGCTTGGTGTATATCGGCCTCCTATCCGTGCGGATATTTGGGACACTCCAGTGCAGGTGACTCATGGTACGAGCCGGGTCGATTATACCCCGTTTCGCTAGGTTATATCTGCAACGGCCAACCTGGTTTCGTAAGCGATTCAAGGATTTTCATGGGCCACTACAGATTACTACCGGGGGTAGGTGCTAGATTATTATTTTTTAAATAATAGTAATAATAATATTTTACCACTTTCACACAACACCATCTAGTCCCAAACTAAGCAGAGCTTGTACTATGGGTACTAGATAATGGATAAACATACATATTTACTTTTTTTTTGTAAATACATACATATTATACATAGAAACACCCAGACCAAATTTGGCATCAACATAATTTCCCAAGAAACATTCATGCCAAAATTCAGTTTCTTGAACCTGGTAGCTTTGTCTGTGTGTTGTCTGTCATTCAGTCTGGATATATTTCTAAAGCAAGTTATCTTAAAAAGCGAAATAGAAACTAAATATCTCTACTTATTATCAACTCTAATAATCACATACTGAGATCGTCCCAACACGTGCTGTAATTCATTTTATTCTGCAAAGCTGATGTTATCGAGCTAAAGGCTTAAATCAGTGGCTTCGATGTTTGCGAGAATTCACTTCATTATATTCGGGATAAACGGCTACACGTGCTCTCCCCGCAGTACATACTGGCAGATTTAACAATAAAATCCGAATAAACCGTGTGGTTGACGGCATAGAATACAAGTGTCACCACCCCCTATCTTCCCGTGGGTGTCGTAAGAGGCGACTAAGGGATAACACGATGCAAATACCATCTTTGCGTAGAGACGGAAAACTCGACATCAAACCCTATACGACTGCCTCGTTGGTCTCGCGGCATAAATGTGCGCGTGGGATCGGGAGGACCCGGGTTCGATTCCTGGGTCGGGCAGTGTTATTGGGTTTTTCTGTCACGAAATTCTCAGTAGCCGCATGGAGTCTGGAAAAGTGCCCGGTACGGCAATAGGCTCGCCCCTTATTACGTGGGACTAAAGTATATCTGGCGAAAAGTGGGTGTAGAAATACGCCTCTGCCTACCCCTTCGGGGATAAAAGGCGTGACGTTATGTATGTATGTAATCCGAATAAAAAGGGTGAACAAAACAAGGATTGGCTCTTTGAGCTGACTTTTCTTTTTATAATCGCCTCGCTGAGTGTTGTAGGTTCGATCCCCATTTGAAACACACCTATATTGAGTGTTTGTAAAGTCCCGCGCAACACAAGATTTATAATTGTTTTTTTAAATAAATAAAATAAAGAATATAACATCCCTGAAGGTGACTTAGGCCCTAGCCTACACCCTAGTGTAAGGTGGTAAATTGGAGACATTGAGCATCAGCATGACTTACGTGTCATGTTGTATTGTCGTGCAACACTACAGAAATGGGAGGTATGACAATACCCAAACGTGATCACTCGTCATAGGGCACATATTGCAATGGTTTGCAATCTGTCGGTGCTGTCGGCTAGCCTCGATGCGTTCCCGGTCACTGACATTGCCTTGGGTACAATACGTACTAACCGGCTTTGCATTCTCACCGGTAGAGGAAAATATAGGAAATCATGAAAATTGGTCTCAATTTTCAGAATTATTTATTTTAGCTACTTACCGCACCTTTAAATTACCTGGCAATACCAACAAAGATTCTCTTCACGATTGTTTTATTTTTATTTTTATGTTCAAAAGAAACCTAGCGGACCTACTTATACTCGTATTTATGTTGCTTGTTGGTATCGTAAATTGTAATAAAAATGTAGTATTCTAATTCAAACACCTATTCCGGTATTACAGTTGCCGTAATACCTGCATAGATACCCTTTATGATTACAAAATGAAATAAGACAACTGCTGATTTCATGAAACAAATACTCCAATATTAGTGTTAGTGCTATAGAATTAAAAAATGCCAGACGTATCTAAACTTTTGTCACTTCTTCCTTCAAGTCCAAATAGTTACCTATTACACAAGGTGTCTCAAGGCCACTTAACCTCACTTCAACTAGGAAAGTATCTTAGAAGACATTTTACGCGAGTTCTTTCACTATAACCGTAAGAGGGTACTAAAATATGTACAGTAACTTGCTCATTTTACGGTCGAACTGTCGAGTCACCGAACAGATGAAAAAGTACTAATTATTACGTACGGTGACCCAGGGAAACATAAAAAAGACGTCATTTTAATTTCTCTGTTTACTTGCTTGAGTCGCTTTATGCTTGGAAGAAGCAAAAAGCCGGGAGTTGACGTGTTGAGTGGTACATTTGTATGAGACTTTGTGGAACTAATAAAGCTGTACTTGCTTGTACTTTGATGAGACGGTGTTTGTATGTCGGTTTCGTGATATGAGGCCTTATGGTTTAGGGATTACGCAAGTTGTATCTGTAATAATTATAATATGGGTTGCGATAGTTAGTAAGACGTGTTATGTTCGAACTTATATCTACTAATACTTAAAAAAGGACTGCTTTGAAAGTTGATATTGTCTTTTAAAAGGTTGTGCTTGAGTTGAGCGTTTCCTTTTTTAATGCAAATTTTTCTAGGCATTATATTTTGAAGCATAATATTGTTTGGCGTTATCTCATAATTTCATCAATTTCGGCAACCTACTATTACTATTTGGGAAGTCCTCATCACCGCCAACTGCCTGGTACCCAATTGGTAGCTGCATGAGCCCACCATTCTAGGTTTATGAAGCAAATAACTATAAATTTTATGCTTATCATTGTTATACCTTAGAATATCGAATCATACATTATAATCTAAACGAGATGCACACCAACGGCAGTTTATCATTTAATTTCACACAAAATTAGTCAATTATCAACAACAGTTTACATAGCAGTGAACAATATCTCATTAGTCTGATTGTCTATCTAACAAAGTGAGTTACTACGTTCGGAACATCGTTGGACATGCCTAGATATTTCAGAATCCATTCGTGAGTAATGATTACAGTTCTGTAGGCAATCATTATTACTACTGCTCGTGTGGTGGTCGAATTGCGACCGTAATTAAATTAATTACTCCGCGGGGCTGATGCCTATGATTTCAGCCGCTATGTAGGACTGTATTTGTGACCTCATATCTGCCAAGCGGCTTATCATACTTTGATAGACGATGAGAAAATTTATAATGCATTAAGTTTACCTTTATATGCTTTGTGTACCTAACTCGTCATGTCAGCCTAGAGACGTCTACTGCTGGACATAGGCCTCCCCAAAGGCTCTCCACACAGATTTTAAACCACCCGCATCCAACCGCTTCCCACAATCTTAACCATCTGGTTAAGATCGTCGGTCCACCTTGCAGGAGGTCTACCCCTGCTGTGTTGTTCGATACGAGGTCGCCACTCCAAAACCCGCCTGCCCCAACGCCCATGGCAAAGTACCTAAGTAATGTACTATGTAAAATTATAAATAAAAAAATAAAATAAGATGCTAGGCTCAAATTCTTATGAGTATTCGACATGAACAACATATTAATGTCACTAATGGTAATGAAACTGATAAGTGTGCACTTACTTGTTTTATGCACTTTACTGCACTTCTATTTGTAGCTCATGTATTAAATTCCTAATTAACAGCAGAGTTTAGGTCAGTTTAAACAACAAATCGCTCTTATTACAACAAAAACAAATTTTCTCTGACCTTGGGCCCTCAGAGCTAACCAGATTAAACCGCATCATTCTTGCCAACTTTGTTATGAACGCTGCGACTACTAAGTTCACGTTGTAAATTATAATTTGGAACAATTTATGTCTCCCTGGATAACGAGTGAGACCTCGCTTATTTATATTTTAGAAGTAGACGACGGACACAAAGTTAGCTTGTTTGAGCTAGTTGGGAGTGTCGGTTATTCTTTAGGGCTTCTACGTGATTTGTGTTAGTAACAATAATAATATTCTACAACATACACACATCACCATGTAGTCTCAAACTAACCATTGCCTGTACTTTGGGTACTAGACAATGAATAATCTTACATCGCTTACCGTCACGCGATCCGTCTGCTCGTTTGCCTCGTATCATCATCGGCCCTGTATATAAACTGTCCCGCTGCTGGGCATGGGCCTCTTCTCACCATAGTGAGAAGGGTAAGGCCATAGTCTACCACGCTGGCCAAGTGCGGGTAAGCAGAGTTCACATGTCTTTCGAGAATATTATGGAGAACTCTGAGACATGCAGGCTTTCTCACGATGTTTTCCTTCGCCGTTTACCAAGCGATAATTAACAATTTAATACACACATAACTTCGAAAAGTCATTGGTTCCGTGGATTCAAACCCGAGACCTTCTGCGTGGCAGTCCGTCGGTCTCTCCACTAGGCTATCGCTTATTTTGCCTTGTATACCATTAATAAAAAAACATATTGCATACTTTGTTTTTGTAAATACAGTATATTTATATTGTTCACAGAAAACGACCAAGACAAACAACCTTCGGTGTCGCCGACGTTTGCCTTATCGCTACACCACTGGGTCGTCATTTGTGTCTTGTGTTTGAAAGAGATAAAATATTGCATGTTTTCCTCCATACTGAAGAAGTTGGAACTATTCAACAATACGTATTATTACTCAAGTGAATGTGATAATTTTTCATTGAAATATTATATTATATTATTGATTTGGTTGGTTTCACCGTCTCGACTTTCGTCGGTTTTATAAATACCCCGTCCCGTAACCCACGGGGAAAAGGATATCTATGTCCCCATAGTTTTTAACTGCTCTATTTAAAAGAATATGTGTGTAAATGAATATGTGTGTATTTTAGGAGAGTAAATTAGCTAGTGTGTGTCTGTTGTATTTTGTATGCGGGTTCCTGCCCTTCTCCTTCCTCTACCTCTTCCTCCTCTTGTTCCTCTTCCTCTTAATAATGGTGTGTTAACTGTGTCCTGTGTGTCCGGTGCATGAGTTGCGTTGTGTGCATCTGATGTGATTGGTGATTGTGGCATGTTTGGTGATTGCGTGGTTGAAGACTGATGCATATTTTGTGGCTGCCGCGTGTTTTGCGTGTGTTGTATGTGAGTCACTGTCCTTCCCCTTCCTCTTCCCCTTATTCTTTCTCTTCCTCTTGGCAGTGGTGTGTTTGCTGTCTGTTGCCTGTCTTGTGTTTGAGTTGTGTTGAGTGGGCCTGGCGTTTCTGGTGACTGCGATAAGTTGGGTGATTGCGTTATTTGCGAGGGCTGCGTGTTCTGTATGTGTCGATCTTGCGTATTGTGTACGAATACTGTATCTCCTAAAACTTTACTTAGTATGGTTACTGTGTGTATGGCTGCTTGTTTCTGTAGAATGCTAATGTCAATGTTACTTTCTAATGTATCTATATATTTTTTAATACTTTTTGCAACTACTCCCGTTGCCCCTATCACAATTGGTATAACAAACGTTTGTGTTTTCCATAGCCGACTAATTTCTGTTTTCAAAAGGTGGTATTTACTAAGTTTCTCAATCTTCTTAGCTCCTAGATTGTAGTCAGATGGTACGGTGATATCTATTAAATATGTTCTATTGTTAGTTTTGTCAATGTATATAAGATCCGGTCTATTGTGCGTTACGGTTATATCGGTTTGTACAGGAATTTCCCATAAAATTTTAGTGGTTTCATTTTCTTTGGTTTGTGGTTGTGTAAGTGTTTCTTGCCACCAGAGGTTAGCGACTTCTATTTTATGCTTTTTGGCCAGGCACCAGTATACGTATTGGACAAGGTTGTTGTGCCGTTTTACGTAGTATGTCCCCGCGAGTTTGTCACATCCTGATATTATGTGCTGAGTGGTCTCATCTTTGGTGGCACATAGGCGACATTTTCCGTCTACTTGCTCTTTCAGGATATCGCGCTGGTGCTGTCGGGTCATGATGGCTTGGTCCTGTATGGCGAATATTGCTGATTCTAGTTTGGGAGAAATCTGCTGTTTTTTGATCCACTTAAAAGTCAGTTCTACATCGACGTTGGCTTGATCCAGTACTTTTGTTGGGAATTGACCGTGTAACTGCTTGCTCCTCCATGTTGAATTTTGTGCTTTATTTACTGCTTTCTTTATTTCGTCGTCTGTATGTGTGGTGTTTGGTGCTAAATGTAGTTCTCCTTCTATTTCCTGTGCTTCCTTAATAATCGAATATTTATGTCTTTGTCTGTCATGCTGTACTATTGCTTTAATTAGGTGATCCTGTTCTGCATGAAAGTATTGACTATATTTGATTATCTGAGTTTTGTACATGTTCTCTATGTTTATTAAACCTCTCCCTCCTTCTCGTATGGGTAAGTACAATCGTTTTACTTCTGCTTTTTGCTGATGTGCCTTGCTTATTGCTAAAAGTTTTCTTGTTTTTACGTCTATTTGTCTTACATCACTAATTTTGTAATTAATAACACCAAAAGAATAAAGTAACACTGGCACAGCGTATGCATTAATACCTTTTACTATTGAGCGTGAGTTCAGATGTGTGTTAAGCAACTTTTTAATTCGTTTGAAATATTCCTTAGTTATTTGTTCCCTAATTATACTGTGTTCTATTTTCCCTGACTCATGTACTCCTAAATATTTATATCTGTCTCCTATTGCAAGTTGTTGAAATGCTTCTCCACTTAGTAAAATATGTCCTTCTCCTATCGCACTACTCCTATGTCCCGCACTTATATGTAAAACGTTGCACTTATCTAATCCGAATCTCATGCCTATGTCTCCTGTAAATATCTCTACACTATCTAATAATACCTTCAAGTTACTCCTATTGTTTGCGTATACTTTAAGATCGTCCATGTATAGTAAATGATTAATCCAAACACTATCTTTAAGTTTAAATCCCTTCATTTCATACTTATTCAGTATAAATGAGATAGGGTTTACTGCTAAGCAAAATAATAATGGTGAGAGGGAGTCGCCCTGGAATATTCCGCGTCTGATATAAATCGGTTCAGTAGTTATTGACTCTTGAGAGCGACGGGCTGTCATGATGACCTTCCATGTAGGCATAACCAGCTGAAGAAACCTTTTGATTAAAGATGGATATTTATAGACATCAAGTATCTTTAGAAGCCATTCATGTGATACACTGTCGAAGGCTTTTTGATAGTCTATCCATGCCATGCTAAGGTTCTTTTGGGATAGGTGTGCATCCTCGAGTATCGCTTTGTTCACCATAAGGTGATCCTTACAGCCCCTGGCACCTCGGCGACATCCACGTTGTTCTACTGCCATTATGTCGTTTTGGTCACAATGCTCATACAATATGTTGGCTAATACGGATGTTAACAATTTGTACATACTAGGCAGGCATGCTATCGGTCTCCAGTTTTTCGGATCTTCAGTGTTTTCATTTTTTGGGATTAGTATGACCTTTCCTGTAGTGAACCATTCTTCTAATGTTTCTGAGCCTATAACTATATTTGTGAATAATAAACTTAAATATGGGTGAACACTGGTTAAATATTTTAAGTAATAGTTCTGAATCTTGTCGATACCTGGCGTTTTCCAATTTTGTAACTTTCCTATGGCTGATTTTATTTGGTCTTCCGTAATTTCTTTTATAGCAGCTGTATTTATTTCACTTGATGACATTTCTACTTCCTTGATCCACTTAGCTTCGGTGTTGTAGTGTGTAGGGTTTGATAAAATAGAGGTCCAAAATTCTTGCACTCCTTCTTTAGTTGGTATTTTAATATTGTTGCTAATGTTACTATTGCCTAACGTTTTATAAAATCTGTGCTGGTTTTCCATAAATAAACTATTCTGTTCTTTCCTATTATTTATATCTTCATACCGTTTGATTCTACCTGCTAGAGCTTTAATTTTTTGTTTTAGTATTTCTGCTGTATTTTGGTGATCGTTTTCATTATTAATATTGTATTTATTGTAAAGTATCTCTTTGATATTTCTCATCCGGCGTGTGGCTATCCCTCTTTCCATTTCTAATAACTGTCCTAGTTCTTTCCTAAATTTTAGAATTTTCGTTTGTATTCTTTTCTTCCATGGTGGATCAGATTTTGCTTTAATGGTGTCTTTGGGTATGTATGGTGTTTGGTTATTATTTATGATTAGCGTTTTAGCGGTTGAATATATTATATCATTTATTTCGCGCAAACTTGTGTTAGTAACTAATAGGTTGGGTAAGTAATTGTTAAGTTTATTTAGATTTTGAATGAATTGTTTATTTATTTTAGCTTTTGGTAACAGTAATCGTTCTGCGAGTGGGGTGTCTTTTGTTTCTGCTAGTATTTGTAGGAAGTGTAAAATCAATGGATCCTGATCTTCATTTACTTGTATATTACGTGTCAACTGATTGATTGTTTCTGCTTGTTCTGAAGTGTATTGTGTGTGCAGGATGTTTGGTTGTGTGTCTTGTGTCGGTGATGGTGTTCTGTTTCTTTCTGGGATTGTGTGTTCAGTATGTTCAGGGTTTTCAACGGGTATAATACCTTCGGCTTGTTTTTGAATGCGGTCCAGTAGTTCTTGTGATATAACGTTCTGCTTAATTACTCTCCGAGCTTGGTTTGATAACGTGTTGCCGTTAAAATTGTGTATTTTAGGGTTGTTAGGGTTTCTTTGAGTAAAAAGTGTCTGAAGTCTGCCTATGTATCCTGGTCCTCCTGATCGTGCTTTGAAAAAACAAAACATAAGTTCTTCTAACTCTGCTGTTGACCACTTCCTTCGTCTGTCGTCACTTATATTATTAGTGGTCGTTGTGGATGGGCCGACAGAGTCTATGGGCGAAGCCCTACCCTGCAAAGCATCATCCACCCCCTCCCCTCCCCGTCGATCGGCTGTGACATCTTCAGGTCCCCCGACTCTCGCCCGCCTGTTCAGCAGAGAGCCACTGGTGGTTCGTATGCTGCCACGTCCAGCACCAGCTCCAGACGTGCCCCGGCGATTGCCCCCGGACAGCGGCCCTATACATATATCATTATTTAAATTCTCCATATTGATTGGGTTTGCCATTGCCCTTTTGGTCACCTGTATAGATATTTTATTTCAGGTGTCCGCCTCTCACGTGGGAAGATGTTACGCACGGACGTGGGGTTGGCCTTCTGAGAGGCATATTATATTATATTATATTATATTATATTATATTATATTATATTATATTATATTATATTATATTATATTATATTATATTATATTATATTATATTATATTATATTATATTATATTATATTATATTATATTATATTATATTATATTATATTATATTATATTATATTATATTATATTATATTATATTATATTATATTATATTATATTATATTATATTATATTATATTATATTATATTATATTATATTATATTATATTATATTATATTATATTATATTATATTATATTATATTATATTATATTATATTATATTATATTATATTATATTATATTATATTATATTATATTATATTATATTATATTATATTATATTATATTATGTATTTGAAAAGATTTTCATCACGAGTTTAACTCGGTTTTATCCTATTTCCCGCCCTGAGACCTTCAGGGAAAAGGAAGTTCGGAATCCCCTGTGTTACTGATAAAAACTGTATCCCCAAGAACTTTAGTCAATATTGTAGATGTGTGTATTGCTGCCTGTTTTTGCATAATGTGTATGTTTATGTTTGCATCTAATGTATTTATGTACCTATGTAAACTCTTAGCTACCATTCCTGTTGCTCCTATTACGATTGGTATTGTTTCTGTGTGTGTGTTCCAAAGCCGGGCTATTTCTATTCGTAAAGGATGGTATTTGCTAAGTTTTTCTATTTCTTTAGGTCCTATGTTATAATCCGATGGTATAGTTACATCTATTAAGTATGTTTTGTTTTCTATTTTGTTTATATATATTATATCCGGTCTATTGTGTGTAATCGTGACATCAGTATGTACTGGTATTTCCCACATTAATTTTGTTGTGTTATTTTCTTTTATCTGAGGCTGTTTCAAATCTTCTTTCCACCATAAATCTGCAACTTCAAGTTTGTGTTTTCTTGCTAGTGCCCACCATACGTATTTGACAACATTATTGTGTCTCATCGTATAGTATGTGCCCGCCAGCTTGTCACACCCCGAGACAATGTGTTGCGTGGTCTCGTCTTTCGTCAGACATAACCGGCACTTACCATCGATCGGTTTTTTCAGTATGTCTCTCTCTATTTGTCGGGTAATGACTGCTTGATCTTGAATGGCAAACACTGTAGATTCTAATGCAGGAGACACTGGTTGTTTCTTAAGCCAGCGGAATGAGTACTCTCTATCTATATTATCTTTTTCAACGACTGATATATAAAACTGACCATGTAAAGGCTTAGCTTTCCATTTATTAACGCCTACTTTAGTTGCTGCTTTTCTTATTTCTCCATCCGTGTAAATTTGATCTTGTAATAATCCTATCTTCTCTGCGTTTAACCTTCCTTCTTTATATATAAAATATTTGTCCTTGTGTTTATCATGTTTAACTATTGCTTTAATTATGTGATCTTGTTCTCTGCTTAAGTATTGTCTATATTTTATTATTTGTGTTTTATACAGCATTTCTACATTCATAAGGCCTCTCCCACCTTCTGCTATGGGAAGATATAGTCTTTCTACATCAGCTTTTTGTTTTTGTGCTTTATTCATAGCTAAAATTTTGCGGGTTTTTACATCTATTTTATTTAAATCGCTAGTTTTGTAATTGATAATTCCAAATGAATAGAGCAGTACGGGTACAGCATAACTATTAATAGCTTTAATAATATTTCTAGCATTAAGGTGTGTATTGGTGATACATTTTATCCTCCTGTAATATTCTTTTGATACTTGGTCTCGTATTTCTTTATGGTTAATCTGTCCTGCTTCATTTATGCCCAAATATTTGTATGTTTCGTCTTTCTTTAAATGTTCGAACTTTAGCCCACTAAGTAAAAGATGATCCTCCCATCGATATTCATTGATTTTCCCAGCAGTCAGATGTATTATGTTGCATTTATTCAGACCAAATTGCATTCCTATATCCCTGGTAAATACTTCTGTACTATCTAATAAAACATTGAGGTTACTTTTATTATTAGCGTATATTTTTAGATCGTCCATATACAATAAATGATTAACTGTGATATTGTTTTTGAGCTTATATCCTTTGTTACTGTAATTGTTTAAAATACTCGATAGTGGATTTATACCTAAGCAGAATAACAGTGGTGATAATGAGTCGCCTTGGAAAATTCCGCGGCGAATAGGTATGGGGTCAGTGGTGACTGAGGTGTTCGTGCCACGGGCTGACATGACAACGTTCCAAGTTGGCATAACTGTTTCTAGAAAGCGAATGATAAAAGACGGACATTTGTAAATTTTGAGTACAGTGAGTAACCACTCATGTGATATACTATCAAAAGCTTTCTGGTAGTCAACCCATCCCATGCTGAGATTTTTCTGGGACTGGTTTGCGTCTTCAAGGATGGCTTTATTAATCATTAGATGGTCTTTGCAGCCCCTAGCACGACGCCTGCAGCCTCTTTGTTCGGGAGCTATAATGTTGTTTATTTCACAGTGTGTATAAAGTTCGTTAGCTATTACTGAAGTTAAAAGTTTGTACATGGTTGGTAGGCATGCAATAGGTCGCCAATTCTGAGGCTCTTTTGTTTTGTCATTCTTTGGTATTAATATAACGTGTCCCGTTGTAAACCAATCTTCCATTACTTCTGTTTTATTTATCAATCCATTGAATAAGTCAGCTATGTGTTTGTGTGTACTGGAAAGGTATTTCAAATAAAAGTTTTGTATTCTGTCTACACCAGGCGTCTTCCAATTATGGGCTTTTCTTAATGCCTCCTTTACGTGTTCTTGACTTATTTCGTAAAATATGTGTTCATTTATGTTATCTGTCATACTACTGATATCTGAAATCCATTGTGCTTCTTTATTGTACGTTACAGGTTGTGCTAGTATAGATGTCCAAAACTGTTCTATTCCATCTTTGGATGGGAGGTCTGTTGGAGCTTTTTGATTTTTATTAATTGACCTGTAAAATGCGTGTTGGTTTTCATGAAACATTTTATTCTGGTTCTTCCTGTTATTCATGTCTTCATATCTCTTTATTCTGCCTGCTAATGCTTTTATTTTCTGCTGTAAAATTTCCATTGTATTATCATGATCTAAATCGTTTTTGATGTTATATTTTTCATATAGTTGCTCCTTTATTCTAAACATTCTTCTACTATTGGCTCCTCTTTTAATTTCGACCAGTCGACCTAATTCTTTTCTAATATCTTCGAGTTTCTTTTTAATTCTTAATTTCCACGGTGGATCTTGTTTTTGTTTTACTATTGACGATGGTGTATATGGTTTTTGTCCGTTGGTAATTATGACAGTTTTAGCTGCTGCATAGATTATATTATTAAGTTGGCGTAATGAGTTATGTGTATTTAAAAGATGTGGTATGTATGTGTTAATTTTGTTTAAGTTACTAACGAAGACTTTATTAAATTTTGGTGCTGGTAAGAACTTTCTATCTATTATTGCTATCTCCTTAGTTTCAGACAGTATTTGCAGGAAACTTAAGATAATAGGTTCAAGATCTTCTGTGTTGTTAACATTATCTTGTATAACTGTGTCTTCATTATTTTCTACTGCCTGTGTTTGTATATTTTCTGTAGGTTCATATGAGTAATTTGAGCATTGTTGTGATTCTGATAATTGTGTGATTGTGTGTTGTTCAAGTTGAGAAAGAGAAGAATTAACATTGGTTATACTCTCTGTATTAATAACTGAGTTTTCTGCCGTAGAGGTAGTTCGGGATCTTTGTAATTGGGTTTGAGATTCTGAACTATGTTCTGGTTGGGTATCTACCAGTGGTTGGCTGTTAGTTTGAGTATTGGAACGTTCTGCTTTTAATTTTATTTCTTCTAAAACCTGAGTAGAAAGCCATTTTCGTGTTATAATACTGCGTGCTTGATTTGATAGTGTATTGCCTGTAAATTTGTGTATTTTCGGATTGTGTGGATTTCTGTCTTTAAAATAATTTTCTAGGCGTTTAATAAACCCTACCCCCTGCGCTTTAGCTTTGTAGTAGCAAAACATCAGCTCATGTATTTCTTCTTTCGACCACTTTCTTCTTCCATCATTGTTATCTACTGAACTTGTCGTGGTCTCCTCCGATGGACCGGCGGAATTAGTGGGAGATTCCCTATTCCGCAAAGTGTCATCGGTACCCCCTTCACCCTCGGCTGTAGCATCTAGGGACCTAACCCCAACCCCCCTATCCCCGACTCCCGACCAGCCGGTACGTCGGAAGTCGCTGGCTAGCATTCTGCCACGTCCGTCACCAGCTACAGACGTGCCCCGGCGATCGCCCCCGGGCAGCGGCCCTATACGTTCATTATTTAAATTACTCTCCATATTGAATGGGTTACCTTAACCTTGTTGGCCTCGTAAGTTTACTTAATACGCGTGTCCGCCCCCCACGTGATCTGGTGTTCGATACGGACGTAAGGTAGGATTTTGGGGGGCATATTATATTATATTATATTATATTATATTATATTATATTATATTATATTATATTATATTATATTATATTATATTATATTATATTATATTATATTATATTATATTATATTATATTATATTATATTATATTATATTATATTATATTATATTATATTATATTATATTATATTATATTATATTATATTATATTATATTATATTATATTATATTATATTATATTATATTATATTATATTATATTATATTATATTATATTATATTATATTATATTATATTATATTATATTATATTATATTATATTATATTATATTATATTATATTATATTATATTATATTATATTATATTATATTATATTATATTATATTATATTATATTATATTATATTATATTATATTATATTATATTATATTATATTATATTATATTATATTATATTATATTATATTATATTATATTATATTATATTATATTATATTATATTATATTATATTATATTATATTAATATAGCGTAAAGTTTATATTGTAATTAAATTTACGTCATAAATCAACAGCGTATTGAAAGCCGTCGTTCTATCGAGCTTATTGTGAAATTAACTAACATTGTTATATCGAAGGGTAACAGCATAAGCTACGAAAGAGAAAACCCAGCTGAGGTCGTTTTTATTGTGATATTATTGTATAGAAAGTAAAATATCTATTAATATCAGTGATTAATTAAACATTTAATAGGGACTGACATCCTAGTATTGTCATGCCAAGGTCAGCAAGGCACTTGTAATCGTTCGGGCATTGCAGGTGTCTATGGGCGGCGGTGATCACTTACCATTAGGTGCTCCGCTTCGTCGTTTGTCTTCCAATGCAAATAAAAAAAACCTAAAACTTAATAAATATAAAATATCTTAGTTGATAATCTACAATAGGTACTGTTACACCATCTATCGGTGAATGAAGATACTAGAAGAGATTGAATGTATCGGTGGTTTAAAGGTAATTCGGCTACTCTGTACTAGATGGCGTTGCTGTATCGAGTAATCGACTGTTCGAGATTATTTCGACAGTTTTGTAAAAGCATCTAGAATGCGCTAGTGATGTTATCCGGCCAGTATAAACAGAGCACGAGCGAACGAAACGGACAGTAACAATTCAATATTGAAGCGATAATCTTCAAGCGAAGGAAAGTAATTCGGAAGTGTTTAGTGGTGTTTTATTAGTGTTGAGAATTAAGTGTGAAATAAGTGTGTTTTACTAGTTGTGTAAATAAGTGTGTATAGTGTTTGTGTATAAATAAAACTCAGTTTAAGTGGCATAGTGAGTTATAATTTATCGTCGAACCCCAGCTCGTAACAAATTGGTGTCAGAAGAAAGGGATAAATTATGCCGGTTATGCCGAAGGAAGAAACTGACGGAGTGCGTACCAGGAACCAGCGCCAGCAAGACCTGGACCAGAGACGCTTCGGAGACGTTCCTTCTCCATCGTGTGGTGGATCAGGCGACTCCGCGGCTGCAGTGGAGCCTGCAAGTGCACACTCCATGGCGGTGCCCGACATCGCGGCTCTGATGGCGTTCATGCAGGAGCACGCGCGCCGCATGGAAGAACAGCGACAGCGCGACAAGGAGGAGCAGGCCCGCCGTCAAGAGGAGCAGGACCGCCGTCAAGAGGAGCAGGCCCGCCGTCAAGAGGAGCAGGCCCGCCGTCAAGAGGAGCAGGCTCGCCGTCAAGAGGAGCACGCGCGCCGCCTAGAGGAACAGCTGCAGCGCGACAAGGAGGAGCTCGCCCGCCGTCTGGAGGAACAGCTGGTGCTCATGAAAGACCTCAGCGCCGCAGTGGGGAAGGACTTGAAGGCGGTCAAGGAGGAACTTCAGCAGCACGAGGCCCGTATCAGCGACGTAGAGATGCTCGTGCACGACAAGCTTGAGACTCGCGTCGCCTCTATAGAGAAGCGTGTACATGACTACCACGAGACCTGTGTTGCTGAAGTGGAGAAGAAATTGCGTGGGCTCGAAGTAACACCAGCGGCTGTAGCGCCCTCACCTCGTGGATTTAAGGTTCCACCATTTGATGGCTCGTCATCATGGTCTGCATACAAGATCCAGTTCGAGGCTGTGATGCGATCGAATGGGTGGACCAAAGAACAGGCCTTAACCGCCCTAACCTTGGGCCTTCGCGACCGGGCCTTGACAGTGTTTGAGGCACTCGGGCAAGACGTCACCTACAAAAAGCTCCTGGAGGCGCTGGAGGCGAGATACGGTGACGCGCACCTTGAACACGTTTATCGTGCTCAGCTGAAGGACAGGACACAACGCACCGGAGAAACTCTGCAGCAGTGGGCTCTAGAGGTGGAAAAGCTGGTCAGGAAGGCATACCAGTCGTCGCCTGCGCTTATTGACGGGAACCTCGTACAGGCGTTTACGGATGGGATCCGGGACCTGGAGGTAAGAGCAGCAGTGAGGCTTGGGCACTTCAAGGACCTCAAGGACGCTTTAGCCCACGCTCTGGAGGTGGAAGCAGTGTGACGCGACGATCGAGGTCACCGCATCAGGGCAGTTGTGTCGTCACCTCGGTGCTACAACTGCGGAGAAAGAGGCCATATCCGCTTGAGCTGCCCAAAGCGTAGGCAGCCTGGTGACACCCTGTCTCCACCAAAGGGGTCGCCTGATGTGCCTGCCAGGCAGCGAGAGCAGGGAAACGAGTAGAAGCCAGGACTGCGGGGCGGGTGCTGGCTGGTAATGGAAGAGCCCCAAGTATCTCGATCTCGCAATCATGTGACGGGAACATCCTGATCATCGAAGGCGAAATTAACAGAACACCATGCAAGCTGACATTGGACACGGGTGCTTCTCGGACAGTCATCGGTTTCCATCTGGCAAGACGGGATCTTCGGGGCTGCTTTAGAAACAATGAAAGTGTGAATCTGAGAACAGCTACCGGTCAGCACATAACCGTCCGAGGTGAAATGGAGGTGGATCTGAAGCTAGGCAACAAAGTTTACCGTCACAATGTCATCCTAGCCGATATAGTGGACGACTGCATCCTGGGCCTAGACTTCATGAGGAAGTATCGCTGCGAGATCGATGTTAACTAGGGAGTGTTGAAGTGTGGCTCGGAAGAAGTCTTCATGGAAGGTGCAACTTCAGGAAAAGTGTACTGCCTGAAGAATGTCATTCTTCACCCGCGGTCGGAAACTGTTGTACCAGTTTGTTTACCAGGGAATTCTGGTCGAGGGAACCGCTGCGTACTAATTGAAGGTCTAGAGAAAGAGGCCTCCTGGAAGATTGCACGAACCTTGGTAAGGGGTACTAAAGTTTCATCAGTACGCGCACTGAATGCAAGTGACAAGGAAGTGTCGCTCAAGAAAGGGACGGAATTGGGCACCTATGAAGGAGCGGCTTCGATGCGTGGATGTGAAGAGCAATCTACCAGCGCCAAGGTTCAGGGTGCACGATTCGACGTATCTACTCTTTTAGAGGACTGCGAAAGTGCCCTGTCGGAGGAAGAGAAGACCGAGGCTCAGAAGATGTTGAACCGGTTCGCGGATATTTTCTCGACCAGTGATGCTGACATAGGGAAGACAGCACTAGTCCAGCACAAAATAAACACGGGAAGTGAAGCACCGATTCGCCAGCGACCAAGACGTGTGCCAGTAGCACGGGAACGTGAAGTGGAAGCTATGATCGACGGTATGGTGAACGAAGGCGTAATCGAGCCTTCGTAAAGCCCGTGGTGCTCTCCGGTTGTCCTAGTTAAGAAGAAGGATGGCAGCATGCGCTTCTGTGTAGACTACCGCCGATTGAATGACATCACGAAGAAGGACAGCTACCAGCTGCCAAGGATCGATGACACACTGGATACGCTGACGGGGATGAAGTGGTTTTCTACCTTAGACCTAAAAAGTGGCTACTGGCAGGTGGAAATAGATCCTCGAGACAAAGAGAAGACGGCATTCTCCACAGGCAAAGGATTGTGGCAATTTAACGTCATGCCCTTTGGATTGTGCAACGCTCCAGCTACTTTTGAGAGACTGATGGAGCGAGTGCTTATGGGACTGATTGGAGACGCCTGCCTGGTCTACTTGGATGACATCATCATCGTGGGGCGCACCTTCCAGGATCACCTTCGAAACTTGGAGCAAGTGCTGTCAAAGATAAGAGGAGCTAATTTGAAGCTGAGTCCGAAGGAATGCGCGTTATTCAGACGGCAAGTGAACTTTCTAGGATATGTGGTCTCAGAGTACGGTATTCAAACTGACCCGGATAAGATCATGGCCATGAAGGAATGGCCAGTTCCAGAGAACAAAACGCAAATCAGAGCATTTCTCGGATTATGCTCCTACTACCGACGGTTTGTGAAGAACTTTGCTGACATTGCTCGACCTCTTCATAAGCTCACCGAAGACAGAGTACAGTTCTGTTGGAATGAGAGCTGTGATTTTGCATTCCAGAAGCTCAAGGAACATCTGTGTACTGCACCTATCCTAGGCTACCCTGACAATGAGCATGAATTCATAGTTGACACAGATGCCAGTAACACTGGAATTGGCGGCGTGCTGTCACAAAGGAAGGGTGATCAAGAAGTTGTTATAGCGTACTTCAGCAAGGCCTTATCCAAACCCGAAAGAAACTACTGCGTCACCAGGCGGGAACTTGCAGCATTTCAACAAATATTTGTTGGGACGTAAATTCCACCTGCGAACCGACCACGCTGCGCTGAAATGGCTACTTCAATTTAAGGACCCAGAAGGACAAGTAGCCAGATGGATTGAACTACTGCAAGAGTTTGATTTTGTAATACAACATCGCAGCGGTAAGTCCCATGGTAACGCAGATGCCCTATCGCGTAGGCCGTGTCTCGACCAGTGCAAGCACTGTACTCGACAGGAAGCAAAGCAGGCAGCATTAGTGAGGATGTTGAAGACAGATCTGAGCGACGAATCGAAAGAAGCTTTGCAGAGTGCTCAGCAAGACGACAAGGACATACAGCCGATTCTCGAATAGAAGAAATCAGACGCTCCTAGGCCCAAATGGAGTGATATCGCAGCAATGAGCCCTATCACCAAGAGTTATTGGGCACAGTGGGAAAGCTTGGTCGTCCAGGATGGAGTTCTGTGCCGCAAATGGGAAAACGCTCGCGGTAACCAGTGCCATTTGCAAATGGTAGTGCCTAAAACTAAGGTGCCGGAAGTCTTGCAGCTCTATCACAATGGTGCTTCGGGAGGTCACATGGGAGTTAAGAAGACGCTTACTAAGATCCGAGAGCGGTTTTATTGGCTCCACTGTCGGGATGACGTCGAGGATTGGTGCCGCAAATGCACAAGTTGTGCGGCTGTCAAGGGGCCACACACTTGTAGCAGAGGTGCATTAAAGGTGTACAATGTAGGAGCTCCATGGGAGCGCATAGCGTTGGATGTCGCTGGGCCGTTTCCTGAGAGCCAGGACGTAAACAAATACTTCTTGGTTGTGATGGATTACTTCACGAAGTGGCCTGAAGTGTTTGCAATCCCAAATCAAGAAGCTACCACAGTGGCCGATAAGCTGGTGCATGAAGTCTTTTGTCGGTTCGGGGTGCCCTTGGAAATCCACAGCGATCAAGGCCGGAACTTCGAATCCGAGGTGTTTAAGGAGACTTGTCGCGTGATGGGTGCACATAAAACCAGGACCACGGCTTATCACCCGCAATCAGATGGCATGGTTGAACGATATAACCAATCACTGGAAAGGTACCTGGCGAAGGTCGTGGAGAGCAAACAAAGAGATTGGGACAAGCACATCCAACCATTCCTTCTGTCATATCGCAGTGCGGTCCACGAAACCACAGGAGTAACACCAGCTTTTGCCAATTTCGGTAGAGAACTCCGTTTACCTGCAGACCTTATCACCGGTATTCCACCAGAATCTCCACGCAATATAACGGATTACGCAACCGAGCTACGCAACAGGATGAACGACGTATACGAGCACATCAGGGAATCTGGACAACAGATGTCTGAAAAGATGAAGACTCGCTACGACCGGAAGGCAAACAACAAAGGCTTTGATGAGGGATCATTGGTGTGGCTTCATAACCCAGTACGAAGCAAAGGCAAATCGCCTAAGTTACAAGCCAGATGGGACGGGCCATATCGCATAATTACCAGGATGAACGACGTCACCTATCGAATCCAGAAGGGGTCGCGAGGTGCACCGAAGATAGTTCATGTGGACCGGTTGGCTCGTTACCATGGGTCCAACGATGTTCGAGACGAACACGTTTAAGAGGGGGGCAGTGTTACGCCATCTATCGGTAAATGAAGATACTAGAAGAGATTGAATGTATCGGTGGTTTAAAGGTAATTCGGCTACTCTGTACTAGATGGCGTTGCTGTATCGAGTAATCGACTGTTCGAGATTATTTCGACAGTTTTGTAAAAGCATCTAGAATGCGCTAGTGATGTTATCCGGCCAGTATAAATAGAGCACGAGCGAACGAAACGGACAGTAACAATTCAATATCGAAGCGATAATCTTCAAGCGAAGGAAAGTAATTCGGAAGTGTTTAGTGGTGGTTTATTAGTGTTGAGAATTAAGTGTGAAATAAGTGTGTTTTTACTAGTTGTGTAAATAAGTGTGTATAGTGTTTGTGTATAAATAAAGCTCAGTTTAAGTGGCATAGTGAGTTATTATTTATCGTCGAACCCCAGCTCGTAACAGTACTATCGAAATAATTAATTTATTATACCTTTACCAAATTTCAACTACAGCTGGTCTCTAGACCTTTTTGACTTAATTTTATAGACTGGTTATATTTTATGTGTTTTTTTTTATGTCATTGTGTGGCTATCCCTGGTGTTAGAGTTTAGATGACATCCGATAGCCTCCAACATAGCCTAATGATTCTTGTTTTGAGACCAGAATCAACGGATTTAGAAGCTTTAAGTAAAATAATAAACCGATATTTTAATAGTAACTACAGAATTGTGATCAGCTGATTAGATATGCGCGCATATATTTTTTTTAGTTTTATTCTTATACTGTTTGAGGTTTTCCCTTATTTGTTTTATATCAAATGAGGATTAATGAAACATCGCACTTCTATAAATAGCCGTATTGCAATAACAGCAACATAAAATAAAACATCTTTAATCAACAATCTTTTTTCTATCTTTACTTGTATCTAAACCAACATAATTTTCTACCAGTAGCTGAATTCGTGCACATTCCTCCACAAAAACTTCAGATACATATCACCGCCGGAATAAACGGTACCGAGTATCCAATACTGAAACAAAGAGCCATTGAATAACAAAAATACTTCGTTCTCAACATAATATACATTCAGGAAAATGTTCATAATAATCGTGGGATCTTCCAGTTCAATGGAATGAACCAATCGCGAACATTGGTCATGGGACATTACGCTGGCTAGTTTGTTATACACACATCAAAAAAGTCCAAGCAACACATACTATTTCAAATTATTAATCAATTATTATATCATTTCTTACCAAGTAGGTAATATCTATGTAACCTTTTTTGATCTAGAGGACATATTGGCTGGTTGTAAAAAAAAATCGACTATCATATTTGTTTTTCTTTCACAAATTCAAAAGCGAATGCATTTGTTCGAATTTTATAGCGTTTTCTTTGCTTATTAAAATTTAGTATTCGGTATTAATCTTATAATTTAAACAATAATTTGAAAAAGTTTTGAACAAATTTGGATTTTGAGACATTTTTTACGTCATGGAGCGACGTCATTTGAACGCAGATGAAATGCAAAGAGCTGTAGGGATGTTGCAAGCGGGAAGAAGTAAATCTCAGGTACCTCGGTATTTTGGTATCAACAGAAGCGTTATTTGTCGTCTTCATCAGCGTTACACTAACACGAGAGATTCTGCTGAGCAGCACCCAGATCGAGGTAGGTGTACAACCACACGGCAAGATCGATACATACAACTGATTGCAAGACGCCAGCCGATGTTAACCGCCCGAGAGATAGGTTTAAGGCTACAAAATTCAAGTGGTGTTATCCTGGTATTGCCTTGGCCTGCACAATCGCCAGACCTCAACCCCATCGAGCATACATGGGACATGCTCCAGAGACGTGTTTTAAAGGACTTAGATGTAGTGACAACAATCCAACAACTGATGGACTTACTAAAATTTCATTAGGAGCGATTGCTGCAGTATAACATTAACAATCGCATCGATTCTATGAATTATCGGTGACAACAAGTTCTCAATAACAGAGAAGGCCACACTTTGTTTTAAATTATGCAATTTTTGTACAACCATTTAGTTTAAGTTTAGTTGATTAGGCACCTTACTTTGTACTACGTACATACAGTACTTACTCGTAATTATTGTTAACTAAGATAAAAAATAAATAAAAAAAAAAACGTGTTTAATATCAAAAAAGCATTCAAAAATAATATAAATAAGAAAATACCAATGATTTAATGCGAAAACACATTGTAAAATTGAAATTTGTAGTTGTTGCTTAGACTTAAGCAAATGAAATATTGTACTGTACGGGCTTATTATAAAACATGGTCTTAATAGTTCGAGGTTTATTGTATGTGTAAAAGTAGATACGTAGAGTAAATAAATTTTTGTGAGACATCTATCCCTTTGAAAAATTATAATTGAAATTAGTTAGGTACTTCTTTGATAGTTGGTTTTAAATATAAATGTGCTGAGACTAGGTTCATTATCTTCTTTAGTCCCTTGTTTTATAATAAGTTTATGTCATACCTAGCAGTGATTTTTGTGTGGTATCACAAATTAAGATTACATTTTCAGGTTGAAAAATCTATATAGGCAATAACTGTCGCAGGTTTTGAACGTTGAACATTAGTGTGGAAGTAAAAAAAGTGTTTCGTATAAAGGCCTATATGTATATTTTTGGCACTCCAGGAGGGAGACAAATAAAAAACTTCAACTGACGCTAAAAGTACATAGGTGAACAAATTGAGATGGGTTAGTATAACAGTGGTATAGTCATAGGTAGTTCAATTTTTCTTTAATTTCATCTAGTACAATCACCAGCTGCTTATAAACAATAGCTTAAAAAGAAGACTACACAAAATATTTTCACACAAATCATTCTCCAAACCTTGACCGCGAAAATGAAGCATTCGTAACGTATAGTTATTTCCAAGATATTATTGCTAAGGTGGAGAGAGTACGTAAAAATTGAGTGTTACCCCAGAACATATATCACGAGTGGCGATAGAGATTAGGTAAACATGGCAACATTACAAATTCTTTTCCTCTTACAGCTAAATGACTTTATTCCCAAGGCTTTCCTTTTGAATTTCTTTGTCTTGGTCCCTTTATTTGCATCCTTATTTGAGGGGAATGTTAGTTACGCACTTTTGCAGATTTTATTGTGAATTAGATGGTATGTGTTTATGTGTCATAAACTGAATGGAATTCGTATGATAAACAACTAATTTCAATGACACCTATTAAAGGATTTTTGATCTGATTATTTCACTATTCCTATTATATAAATCAACTTACTTAGTAGCTGAAGTGACCACGTTAATGCCAATCAGTGCACGTATTGTTAAGGATATGATCTCCACAGAGATAACACATTGTGTGATCCAAAAATAACTATTTTTGGATCACACAATGTGTTATCTCACATAAAGCATAACAAGACTCTCAACAACTGTTGAGAGTCTTGTTATGCTTTATCGGCCGGTTTCTGAATTGAGAATTTTGCGTTGAGGACAATTTAAACACTAATTATATACTACTTAATCAATTTTCTGTTTCACAAAAAATTGTTTTGACACATTTTGAGTATTTGTGCTTGTAAAATCTAAAATTTGACACAACATATGATCAACTCATGATCAACTCCATATCAACTCTATATTCGCGTTTCTGAAAACATTTGACATTTGTCAAACCTCACTTAGCACTGATAAATTGAGAAAAAAATAATTATACAACTTTGGTCTTTTAACCCGTGATCACGAGTAATATGACAGCCAGTATGTCAAAATATCCACACTACGGTTGCTAAGCAGCGGTTACGTCATACTGAAGTCTACACAACAAGAAGGTCGTTAAACAGAATTTATAGAAAAAAGGTTCAAAGACTATTCAATATTTGGAAAAAATAGATTACAACATTATTAGGAACAAATCGAAGGGTTCGAAAATATAAATAAGATATTTCCGTGTTAAATCAATCCAAATAATTACGCTGTGGCCTCCATGGAGGTATAATTCTATATACCTCCATGCTGGCCACCATGGAGGTATATAGAATTATACCTCAAATATACCTGGCCACAAATATTTTGTATTAAAAATAAAACAAACTGACTTTGACATAACATACACGTTCCGTTTTCACTAAGATACCGAATTGAACAAATTCAACAAACTGTTCATTAAAATAAAATAATCGTTGAAATAATTTTAAATACAACTTTATTTCGACTTTTTATTTGTTTCCGTATAAAAATAATTAACTGACAAGTGTGCTTCTTTATAAAATGTTAATTAATACGAATTTATGGTTAGTACCGGTTTTTTTACTTGTATTGGAACGTACTAGTATTGTTCGGTTTAAGTTATTCATGATTTGAAGAAAACTCAGTTGCAAGTGCTTTGAAAAAAGATCACTCTGACCTGTGAAACAGAAAAAACTTAAGTTGACTTCAACTAGTTAAGAATTTTTCAACTGATGATAGCTGAAATTCTCAATTCAGAAACCGGCCGTATGTCTGTTGGTTAAATGTTTGTTAAGTACCTTGAGATACAGTATGTATTCCTAGTTTGAGAATTGTGTCTCTATAATTATGATAAAATTATACGTAGAGTATACTTCTTTCAAATCGATCTCCAAAACGTTTTATAAATTGATTTGAAAGGAATTTTTATACATCGCTACTAAGAAGGACGGGTAATGTTTTTCAATGAGCAAACTATTCAAATTATACACCCAAACTACTTGAGTTTGTACGAAACTTTCAACGAATTGATCAAACTCGCACTAGAGATATTTTTTATACGCTCAATTATGAGGTCAACGAGACAATTAATTTATTCCAGTTCACACTTTCCATGTCCGTGACGGATGCGATAAAATTATTACCATGTTCATAGCAGATACGTCTGGTTAGCTTCGAATGAATTTGGAATCTTTGCACATTTTCCTATCTCGTATATTCTTGCGATACTATTTGCAAAACAGTTCAGTTTTCTATGTCACTTCGAGCGTAACAACTCGCTATTTGAATTCGAAACTCGCTGCAGAATGGAAATTCCACTGCAAAGGTTTGTTGTCGCCATAGAATCTCAATAAAATTTCTGAAAGAAATAGATATTGTGCATAGCAATATCTTTGTCCCAAAAAGAACATTGAAATGAGTTGTGTTTAGTTAAGAAGTATACCTATTCTAGATAGTATTGTCTGGTCTGGATCAAATGAATATGTTTGGAAAATAAAAATAAACAAAAGATTACCAAGTTTTGAAACGTTAAATAAAATGGGGCTCAGGTACTTTATAACGCGAAGCAGGTATTCAGTTTTTGTTTTACGAAATTTTCAGAAGAAGCTCGATAATTTTCATGGTTGTTGTGTTAGCGTAACGTGTTGATAGATCAGGTTAAGCGGTCGCCTGGCCTATTCTATTGATTGATCCTGAAGGCAATGTATTTCATTAAATACTTAACCTCATTATTTCACATAGAATAGGTTGCATTGCCCCAAAACCTTGCTTGTAACTGAGCAATCTGTAATCCTATTTCAAAATCCAGTCTTGTACTTAAATAATTATATATTCTATTATAACAGTGTTTTACACAAAATAATGACTAAAATCCCTGCACACATTTATCCCGCCTTTATTTACCCCACTTCTTCTAACATTACAGACGAAAATCCACAAGTTTACAGAAGTATTCCACATCCAGTCACGCTCGCTTACACATTCAATATTTTATCCCAAAATGCGATACAAGTTAACCTAAGTACGTCTTAGTAATTTAACTCGAAAAAACTTCTTTAACTTTACTTTGAGATATGATGTCGAGTGCTTGACGCCTACGTAACGATATACAGACGTATTTATTCCTTGATGTTACTGCCGTTTGCTGCGTCTTGTGTGCCAAGCGAAAAGCTTTGATGTTGCCAAATAATTGTACCTCAAAATAAAATAGCTTGTGAAGCGTCAACTTTGGAACAAAATGAGACTGTTTATTGTGGCTGAGTAAAATTAAACAATGTGTTAATAAAATGGTCTTAAAGTTGTAATTAATTATAATCCAGTGGATACAACTTAATACACTATATACCTCTTTGTGGTTTTACAAGTTTCGAACTCACGGCACGCACCACTGACTTACAAAGTTGCGTGCGTATCTTGTTCCTTTATTAAAGATTATGAAACGGATCTGAATCGTGTTAATGAACGAAAAGAAAGATGAAATACCTTTCTATTTGTCCCGACGTTTCGGCATGGGTTACACCAGCCGTGGTCATCCCGTGACCACGGCTGGTGTAACCCATGCTCAGTCTCAGACCCGTTTCATAATCTTTAATATGTGTACAAATCGTGGTAGTTTAAAAGTAGTTATCTTGTTCCTTACCTATAAATAATAATAAATAAATAATTTATTTAGACAAAAGTTTGTATAATAACACTTACACTAACATAACAATAACAACAATTGATAACATAACAAAAATAGTGTTAAGTTGAACTCCGATATTCACGATAAGAATACACTTGTGTTGTGGATATCAGGGCTCTCTCATATTACTTTGATCCAATTGACTTTAGCTTAGAGTGTTAGATTAGCAGTCGGTCCTAGGTGTAAAAAGATTATTTGCCAGACAATTTAAATTTTCTGACTCTGGTCTAAGCACTACAGAATAATATTATTATGTAGCTTCTTCATTTATTTGGATAGCGGGGTTCAGATGGCAGTCACTTTATAAGAAAGCTAGTGTTTCTGTAATATCTGGTTAAATTCAACAGTTTTTTGCTTTAAATGTCAAAGCGGACGCTGATATCCTAGCCAAAGGGACCGGTTCACAATGATAAGTCAAAGTCCAAATCCTTTATTCATTTAAATCACAAAGTGACACTTATGAACGTCAATTAAAAAAAAAAATTACTTAAAGCTTCTACATTTACATTTACTGCCACGCAAGGCAAGGGCGTAGAACCATGAGAAAGAACGGGCAATAAAACTCAAGGTCACTCTTTTTCATCGCCAGGTTTTGCATAATACATCAAATTTAAATTTTGTAAGGTGCTGCAACTGTTACACCTTCTATGTCATTTGTATATATTTTCTCTACTTAATACTCAAGCATAATGTTGTAAAATTTTGATGTTCATTTAATTAGCCTCCTGAAAATTGACATGGTGAAATAGGAGCATCCACTTACATTAAGTACCTAATAATGCAGGCAATCCGCGCAAATGTTCAGAACCATGATAGAAATGATACAGTTTAATATTAAAAATGTAATACCAGCCCGTAAGACCGACATCGACCAGTCATCGCAAGTAGCACCCGTTCACGAGTATGACGCATGGGCCAGCCATCATCCCTCTCGCCATATCAGAGGGACAGGGATGACCCGACACACGACGCCACCACAAGAAATGACATTTTAGTGAGCATGACGACAACGGTACACGAACCGGCAGTAATTAACAATCTGTTGGTATACTGACCATGAACACGAATTACCTGCATTTTCCAGATCGTTAATATTATCATAAATATGTGGAACGCGTGCAAAATGCAAATGTAGTAATGATATGATCTCATCATCAGCCTTTAACCACGCCTTTAACAGATACCAAACGCAGCGACTAATACGCCTTTAAATTTACAGAACAAAGTGACATAGTATCTTCTTGGGTTTAAACCATCTTAATTCTATTAATATTCAAATACAATTTACAATGGAATTAGAGGCAAACAATTCTTTAGCTTTCTTAGATGAACTTGTCATCAGGAATAAAAACAACTCCTTAAGCCATACTGTGTATAGGAAAAATACCCATACAATTAGGTACTTAAACGGTAAATCTCATCCTAAACAGTTATCTACTATAGGCATGTCTCTGTTTCAGAGAGCCCGAGGGATCTGTGACAAGAAACACTGGACGTGACAAGAAACACTGGACGTGACAAGAAACACTGGACTGGACGCTGAGCTTCAACATGTCAGGCAAGTTCTGAAGACTGTGACACAAAGTGACAATTAATGACAATGCAAAACCTGCCATAACAAGACGAGAAAGTTACTTTGCTTCTTAAAACCATCCTACTGCAGTAGATGACCCCCATTACTAAATTGACCTCATTATTCAATGTGTACTGCATGAGATAACACAGCAACACCAACTGAACGTTAAGGCGAAAAGTCGACAAAGAACCGTCGCAAGTCCAAGCTCTTTCAGTGGGAGGACGGCTTACCTCATAGGGTTGGCCGGCGCTAATCCACTTCGTTAATTACGCCGCGAGATCAAAGGACACGGCAGAACCCGGCAAGTTTTTAGCAAATTAACAAGTGTATACTGTCACGGATTAGTGCATGTGAATGGAGTGGCTATACTGAATGTGCAGTGGCATTTTGCTGGGCGCATGAGCAGCATGAATGGTTGTTAAGAGTGAACAAAATCAATCTTGTATGAAATTACTCAAGATCAATTCACAAACCAAATCAGTGGTAGTTATGCCAAAATTCTATACAAAATTACTTAATTATTTATATTTTTTGCAATACCTTAGCAAAAAAAATTTAAATATAGCTGTATAGCAGTAAATGCATAAAATTAGTCCCATCAATTGTACAATAGGGAAGCCGGATACAAAAAATGCATTATTTATATATTAGGTACAACTGCTCCGAACACTTACAGTCACCCAATGCGTGTACTGAGCCATTTAAATACAAAAAAGAAAATTCACATCGTGCATCGGTACAAATATATAAAAACATAAAAAGTAGAAAAAAGTAATAAAGAAAATAAAATTAAATAAGCATTTATTACAGATATACATCCACAAAATTGTTACAAATTGGTCATTAAAAAAATTTTTCAAGTATAAAGAACAACAAATAATCAACCTCATATCATAAATAAACAGTTGGTGAATTTCAATAAAAATGTCATAGGAAATAGAATCAAATCGTATGTCACACAAATCAATGTCAATAAAAATGTAAAGAGAATTAAAATCAATAATATGTCACAAAACATGACAATAAAAATGTCAAAAGAAATAAAATCAAATACCTAATATGTCACAAAATCAATGTCAACAAAAATGTCACAAGAAATAGAAACAAATACCTAAAATGTCATACAGCAAATCTCAATAAATTAATGTCAAAAGAATAAAATCAAATTCCCAATATTATATTAATCTAATAGTACCCACGTTAGTTCTCAGCGTCTTCTTTCTAGCCTCAGTCCACCAGGCACGATCACCTAGCCTGGTCACGGGCATCTTCCCTTTAGTATGGAGGATCATAATACCTCTTGCCTACAAAGTTACAAACAGGTTCTCTGTCATGTGTATCATATAATATGATTTCTTACTGCACTGACGCATCAATACTGTCAATTTCTCATAACTTACTACATACATCATGTACACCAATCTTGCGGCACTTAATCTTGAGCAAATGTATCGCAAATCCCGCTCTCACGTTGTCATAAACACAGTAATAACCGAGAATGTTGCTGACGGCACTGTTGATTATGTAGTCGCTGGTTCAATTCCAAGACGGGGAACGTTTAGTGGGCTAATAATAGAAGCGGAATAGCTAATAAATAACTATTACTATGGTGTTTCTATGTATAATAATGTCATAGTAATTCTACAGTTTAATATCAAAATGGATCAATAGGTACGGAATTACGATAAATCCAACGAAAACTCAGATCACAGTTGCTTCCTCAGATGTCTTTTGTTGGCGTTTCAATTTCTGTGAGTAAAGAAGTTAGGAATCTAGGGATTACCATTGATAAAACGTTATCTTGGACGGTGCAGTTACAAAATATACGTAAGGTATTATATGTATTATTTTATATCGTATGTACAATATATACATATTATATGTTTTATACTCATCAACTGTATTCACATAATATGTCCGATTGTTTTATCAACCCATTAAGACACTGTTCCACTAGGTAGGTACACCGTAACCCACACAATTGTACTTTTATTAATTACCAATAATAGGTCGTATGGAAGTGATCGCATATAAGACCGCCCTGCTGTGCAACTAGATTCAGGTTACTTTTATCACTATAATTCCGTATGTATACTTGTAAACAATAAAGTGTTAATGTATCTCTCTATCTACTTCTATCATGAGAGTCAGTAATGATCGCTTTATTAGTAATTTCCTTTCCTTTAGGAAATTCTCATTAGCAGCACGGTCTGGTAATGTGCCCGGTACGGCAATAGGCTCGTCCCCTATTACGTGGGACTAAAATAAATCTGGCGAAAAGTGGGTGTAGCAATATACCTCTGCCTATCTCTTCGGGGATATAGGCGTGACACTAAGTATATATGTATGTATTAGTGAAATTTTTGCTGACTTATTTCGTTATCATCAGCCTTATTTATAGTCGGTGCTATTGGGATGCAGAGGCTACTTCTCACTATGAGAAGAGTAATGAGGGCATAGTCCGCCATGCTGCTGTAAAGTGCGTATCGGCAGACTTCACATGTCTATCGAGAACATTAAGGAGAACTTACAGACATGCAGTATACAGTTTAATAAGATATTTTATATTTTTATAAATAAATAAGTAAATGAATTTTATAAAATTGTGATTATTGCCTAATATCAAATAATTAATTTATAACAATAACGCGCCAACTACAAATAGCAGTTGGTAGAGAATGCCTAATAATATCTTAATATATAAAATTCTTGCGTTACTGACTGACTGACAGACACGCTACAGCCGAAACTACTGGGCGCAGGAAGCTGAAATTTGGCATGTATGTTCCTTGGGGACCGCAGGGGTGCACTAAGAAGGGATTTCCCGAAATTCCCACGGGATCGGTCAAAACGGGTAAATTAAAAAAAGTGCAGGCGTAGCTGCTGGCGTCCTCTAGTTATTGTATAAGTTTAAATATTTACGCACCATTGCACTGTGGTTCGTCTAGAACATGCTAGCTGGACAAAATTATTTATTGAGGTTTTTTAGTTCGTACGGCTTTATTATGATATTCTAATGGGGTATTAGCGCATATAACACCAAAAAACAGGAGATAGGGTCACGTGTGCCAACAAAAAAAAATATAATAGCGATTAATCTTTTATTGTCAGACAGGTAAAAAATAACAATGAAAAAAAATAACAATAGTCATAAAATATTGTGCTACTAAGGACTTGGCTTCTAATTACATAATAGGTCATTATTACTACCTACTCAATAACTATACTTTTTACTTAAAAAATATGCAGTTAAAAAACAATATGTTGACAACTAATAATAAAGTTAGATAAGGTACACAGCTTAAAAAAACATTAGTAAAATATTATTTACAACTTCTATTTATGCTGCATCACTAAATTCTTCTTCTGAAGAATCATCTACCATATAATCTGACATATTTTGATGAGAACTACAATGACTTACACTAGACCTTACATTTACAGGAGGGGGTACAATTAATTCTAAAACCTCAGTAGGAAGTTTACTCGTCGGTTTTTTCGGCACTTGTCTTCCCTAAGGCTATTTATTACAGGATCAGATGTAATTAGCAACATATTAAATAAATCCCTATTCGTGGCAATATGTGAATATTTTCGAGTATTGTGCTCCCGGAACCTCCTATAATCCTTATTACGCGCTTCCTGAGCTTCTTCAGAAAGCTGCCCAATAGGTAAAAGAGCCGATCTCACAATTTCTACACTGTGCACAAGAATTTTGTGCACAGTAACACGAGAGACTAAGATACAATTTTTTTGTATCCTGTGTAAAAGAATTAAATTTAACAACATCAGTATCGTAACCCGAAGCTAAAGTTCTAAGGATAGTGCCAAAGTTCTTAATTAGTGTCACATCTACACCTGTAATATCTGAAGCCTGTTCAGGATTCTCAAAAAACCGACGAGCAGTATTCCCATCATTCGTATTACCAAATCCTGGTTTTGGTTTATCTACAATTAAACCCATTTCAACCTTAAACCTTTCTTGGATACGAGCCGAACATTGCTTCACATTTTCTTTGTCACTTTGACCTCGAAGTTGCCATTTCTTAACTTCAAGACGATAGCTTATGTGAAGCAAACATTCAAAAGACCGGATCCAAGCGTGAAGGGGAGATATACCAAAACCAAGAGTTTCCTTATTTACAACAAATTCCCTAGACTCATCATTCATAAATTTAGGAGTAGCTCCACAAATGTAACATTTAAGTGCTGACGAAGTTTCAGTCATAGCGTTGCACACTTTACCATCAATCATCGTGAACAGTAATTCGTGTTTGACCGATATCTCTTTACTATCTATATTACCTATTGTTGGCACCAATTGGTTTATTTCCTCCAAAATCTTATTGGTTTCTATTACAGTAAAATCTGTTGTTTCTTTGGAGAAAATAAACTTAATCGGTCGACAATACATGGTAGAAGATGGTCGAGGATTCTGCCAAGCAACTCTACTACTATTGTCACGTAACTGAAGTGGCACGAATGAGAACATAAACAAAAACTCATCTGTGTCTTCACTGTTTGAGAATTTTTGTTTGTAAGTGCTATGACCGGAACTTCCATCACACCCCCACTTGCTAACAAGGGAGAGTGATGAGCCAGAATCTACAGATTTTAAAATTTCACGCTGTGCACAAATTAGACGTTCAGCTGTTTTATTTAAAACCGCCTGAAGTTTAATTTCTGCACGCGTTTCGCTTATAAAAATGTGTTCCTCGGGAGGGTAGCATTCAATTTTTGCCTGCCTAACACTATAAAATGATGGGAATACCTGGTGTCCTGCCTTGATGCTCCATTTCCTCGTTTGTTTATAAGAGTGGCTCGTGGATTTGGCATCCATTTAATATGCCAAAGCCTCCTCTTTGGACAAACATCTTGCTTGTTCGCGTACCTTTTCACCCACATATCTTTTCATTTCTTGGCACTTTTCCGGACTATGGCTTGCTTCTTTAATCACAGTAGCCAAATTCCGATGTCCGGATAATCGTGCCGATATTTCAGCAGCGGCTACTAGCTGGTTTACATCTCGCGTGTGTAGTAGGTCCTCCACGCGTCTCCTTTTCGTTTTTTCACTTGCTTCAGGAAAATCTATTGATGGACGTCCACGAATCGAACTCTTACTTGATGATGATGGTGTTGAGAGGTGGACAGATGCTTTGAATGTAAAATCCCCAGACAACCACTCAGAATTCTTAGTCAGGAAGCGATTACGGCATTTCCCACATTTTTCCCATTTTTCTGTGTATTTGGATGACAATCTTCCAATTTTCATTTTAATTGCCCGCTCAGATGCTTTTTAAAAAAAATGGGGAAATGTAAACCTATTTTCTTATTAGAAATAAAAAGAACATACCTTTAACTTGAAGATCCATCACTAACACTTTTGAAAAAACTTAAACTCACTGACATAGGATGTTACTTCCGTACACGCAAAAATGCAATTAATAAGTGGTTTTCTTACCCTTTCCTTATATACTAACCTCATTACCTTATCAGTAGTTGACACGTGTCCAAAACAATTCTCAGAATTGGGGCACCCAAAAGGCTCAGGTAATAAATTTCAGGTAATTAGACAATGACTTTTGTCCAGCTAGCATGTTCTAGACGAAACACAGTGCATTGTTATGGTAGAATGTGAGAAGACTTTTATTTTACCTTAACACCACTATGTAACCACATTTCTTGTAAATAAACGCATTTCATTTCATTTCATAATCAATCACAGTGACATGAAACCCCCACATCACAGAAAAGGGATGATCTGAAATTCGTCGATACGGGTCATTGGCTGGGTAGAGGCTTTTTGATTAAAAAAACATCGGCACTGTATTCTAGTTTATAATTCAATTTAATTATGTCTGCCTGATCAAGATCTATCTATTTTTTAATTTGGTCAATTCCATTAAATTATCGTAACGACTGCCTCTGTGGTCCTGCGGTAGTGTTATCGACTGCGGATCATAAGGTCTCGGGTTCGATTCCCGGGTCGAACAAAAAGTGATATTGGGTTTTTCTGTTAGGAATTATCCAATAGAAGTTCGGAGTCAGAAAGTTGACGGTGTTACACCCCCGCCAAGCATGTTAAGCCGTTGGTCCCTCGCCCAATCTCTCTCTGGTCGTACCGTTTGTGGCGTCCCATCGGACTCTGAGAGTGAGGGAATAGAGAGTGCACTTGTGTATGTACACACATTGGCTGATAGAGGAAAGCTTTTATACTATTAAAGATTTTCTTAAAAAGAGCTCCCTTCGTTTTTTCTATTATGGAAATGCATTGTAATACACATAATAATATCATTAAACTTCGTTAGTTATTAATTTATTTGCTAACTCAGTGTTTAAATTTGCACACCTTTAAAGAAGGTGAAATATGTCGTGATCTTATATTGTATTTAAACATCTTATGTACCATATTTCTTGCAAATAAATAAATGAATGAATGAATGATGGCAGGTGTCATATATAGACAAGCTGCCGTGGCCAGAATAGGTTGTTAGGACATGAGTATAGTATCGCTGGCAGCGGATGGATGTTCGCGCGGTGGAGGCCTATGTGCAGCAGTGAACGTCTATTGGCTGATGTGATGATGATGATGATAATTTTAAGCTGGAGGATTAAGCCTTGGCGTTGTTTGTAAAATGTTTACCATCGAGAATACTAATCCGAAGCTAACAGAGTTGTTGTGGCTTATTATCGGAATCAATTCAATAAATTCTTCAGTTAGTATGACCATTTTGTCTTCAGAATGCTGTTGTCCGCAGTTTCAGGTATAGAACACATATTTCATTTTTATTATTTGGCCTTAATGTACCTACTCTTTCAAAATTGTAATCACATTAGGCGTATGGTTTCAGTAGTAAAAGAAGCTTCTAAGTTAGTTTACGAGGAAGAACTAGCAGACTAAAGTAACAATATTTTCTTGTGAATAAATATTTTTTTGTAAAAAAATATTGTGATAAATTTAGAAAGATGTAATTATTTTCTTAAAATAATGTTCTATGCCTGTGAGTGTTTCTTTTCGTTTAAGATTCACCATAATTATAAAAGTAGGTCGTTAAAATAGATATTTACTAAGTTTTTGAAAAGAGATTGAATGTGGAATAAAAAATCCCGCGATAGTAAAACATGAACGAATCACGAACGTATGATTACAGAACTATTAAAGCCGGTATATTCCTACTAATATTATACATTCGAAAGTGTGTATGTATGTATGTATGTATGTATGTTCCGCTTTCACGAGAAAACGGCTGAACCGATTTTGTTGAAATGTAATATAGAGATATATTGGACCATGGAGACGGACATAGGTTATCATAAGTTGCAAAAATGAAACTGGGAGGGATTGTAGGGAGGATAGAAGTTTGTACAGCAAAAATTTTCCTCTTGGAAGTAAGAACGCATGCGCGAATAATTGAGTGCTGCGCATGTGCTATCTGTCAATACTGTTATATCAAACATATTGTCATATTGTGCACGGTGATTACATTGTTCGCATGTGTCAACTAATAATTATATACTACGCTCAAACGGCTGAAACGATTTTCTCTACCTACTAAAATTATAAATACGAAAGTGTTTATAGATATATATTGGACATGTATTCAAACATGGCTTTGACATTTGTCATGGATACTGACCGAGTTACTTTGTACCCTATAGAGCTTCTGACTCTTTAGCATAATCAGGAGTGTTTTTACACAACTTGAGACTGAAAGTAGATATGTCTTACCCCGAATTTAACGCGCGCGAAGCCGCGGGCAAAAGCTAGTCTTTATATAACTATGTACATTTTGGAGCTGTTGTAACCACTATGTACATAATTTGTCCCTCAGGAATAAGAACATATGAATAAAGTTTCTATCATTTTAGAATATGTATTTATGCATAAAACTCGGTATCCAATGTTCAAAATAAACTAGTTAGTGTGATTATGCTAGTCAAACTTTCAGTAACGGCAGTTTTAATGAAATTAATATTCTGTAAATTCATAGGACATAATATTGTAGTTTAGGTTGTAACTTATTTTGCTGCTCTATTACACGGCTGGTTATAATATTTACCGTGTAACGGATTAAGCATTAAAAGTGTCAACCCGATTTCATTCTGTGGATGTCGTAAGAGGCAACTAAGGAAAATAAACAATATACATAGTGTCTTTGCGAAGAGTCAGCAAACTCGACGTCAAAACACCTCCATCAATCCTTCGAAGCACCGGTACGTGGTAGGACAACACCTTCTATTGTCTTAAAATATCAAACTCCGAGTGGCCTACTAGCAAAAATTTACTGCGAAAGGCTGCATCATGAAATCAAATACATCACCAAAAAACAGCTTTATACGGTGCAAAAAGCCTTTAGTAATAAACCAACCCTCTCATACCGCGATAAAAAGAATCAAATATGAAAAAAATAATCATAAAAATAACGTATTCGCTGCGCGTCCGCCAGGTTTTATTATAACGAGGTTCTATTTCGCGTAAAAATATGAGTAAGTAATAGTTTGGTGCGTAAACACAATAACGGTTTTATCGCCGGACGATATTAGCTGGCATGGCCGGACGGACCGTTATCGCCAGTTTACCCTACGACCGAGCTGTAACGCGGGGCATAGGGTGGATGTGTGCCGGGTGATAAACGAGACTGGCTTTTTATTTGATGCCTATTCTATGTTGACGTCAAACGGATTATTGTCTACTATAATTTGACTTTTCAGTTTTATTATTGGGATTCTGGATAAAGTTGTCTATTTTTTATTGCATTTTAGTAATTACTCGTACCAGAGTAAAGATAATACTAGAATATTTTTCTGACATTAAATCATTTAAGGTACTCATATCCCATATTTCCGGAATCTCAAAATACGACGTTTCTCGAAAAAATAACTAACTTACTGATATTTTGGTTATATGCTCGTATTTTTGACATTACTATAAAAGTATTATAATATATATTGATATGCCTTGATAATTAACAATCTCAGCCTTTTGTACAACTATCTTAGCATCATTACCCATAACCTAGCTGAAAAGATAATTTCAAAAACTTTAATAAAAATAGACACTCAATTTCGTTTGCACACATATTGGTATCGGTTGTTTGTTAAAATTATTGTTATAGTAGAATTGCTACTCGTTTATTGGATATGTGTACATTTTTACATAAAATAGATTGTAAATAAAATAGAAGTGTTACTATTCTATTTCATTAAAAAATATTGATTGTTCATGGCTGCATTATTCTTTGTATGTGCGATTGCATATGTAGGTAATAAAATATTGGTTTGCGGATGTACATTTATTATAAATTTGGGTCAAATATCGAGTGTTGATTCATTAGATTAGGTTGTTGTTTTTATAACACTAATACTCACGGCTATAATATGTTGTTTTTAAAATGAGTTGTTGCATTCGGTTTGCCAAGATTGAAGTTTAGTTTAGCAAATTCTTTTTTTTTATTGTCACGATTTCTTCAATGTCAGAGGGCCAAACTTTCATATTATGGTTTTTATTTCTATTAAATAATGTAGAGGTATGCACTAAAAGTAACCCTGTCTAAGGATGTTGGATCTGCATACATAATTATATAAACCAACATATATGAATTTGCTCACAAAAAAATTCCAAATTACAGGTACTTATTTTAATTATCTTTGATTACTGATGCTGATACTGATTTCATATAAAGTTGATATTATTTGCTTATGAAGTTCTATCTTTATTTAATCTTAATTACCTTTACTTAAATTGAAACATCAATATTAAAATATTATTTTCATAGTTCTTTTATTTCTTTCAGTGCAAGTTTGAAATATTAATGTGTTTTTATAATACAGCGTACATATTTAAACGGAGCGAAGTCTTTGAAGTAAGACAAATTAATTACAGTATCTTTACTAGAAACTACTCTTAAAGAACATGTCTTATTATTTTGATACAGTTAACTCTACTTAATATTGGAAAAATGAAATTAATATTTGAGTAATATCTTTCTTTTAAAAGCAGCGATAGCCGAGTGGAGAGACCGATGGACTGCTGCGCAGAGGGTCTCGGGTTCGAATCCACGGCACGCACCAATGACTTTTCGAAGTTAAGTGCGTATTAAATTGGTAATTATCGCCTGCTTATTGGTGAAGGAAAACATCGTGAGGAAACCTGCATGTCCGAGAGTTTTCCATAATGTTCTCGAAAGACATGTGAAGTCTGCCAACCCGCACTAGGCCAGCGTGGTGTACTATGGCCTTACCCTTCTCATAGTGAGATGAGACCTGTGCTCAGCGGTGGGACAGTATAAAGGGCTGATGATTCAATATCTTTCTTTTTGAAATATTGCTGTTTTTAATTTAATGAATTATATTTATATTCAAGCATGCAAAAATAGCGTTAATGGATTAAACTTAATGTCATGGTCTGAACACAGTTAGTTCAAAGTGATCTGACTTTTCTAACATATAATTCATACATGGAGATAAAATTCCAGTGCTTGTCCGTTACTAAAAAAAATTTTGCATATGCTTGTTACTATTTTGACGGCCAATCAAGGTACCAAGCTATAAATAACATTTAATGCTGAAGTTTGTTCTCGTTTGTCTATTTTTCTGTTTGTCCCAGGTCGGTATCCATTATATTTTGAATAAACCACTAATACTTCCATTAACATATATTATGTATAACCCCAATAAAACTGATGCACAAAATATGTAGCGTCCAAACCCTTGTTTTATACGAAGCCATAAAACTAACGACATACACATAACATAGAGGTGTAGTCTAGTAGCTATAAAATTCCATGAGTATTAACATGATTTCAAATGATTTTAATAGGTAATCATCTTCCGTTAGACTGCCTCCGTTGTCCAGTGGATAGCGTTTGCGACTGCTGATCGTAGGTCCCGGGTTCGATTCCCGGGTCGGGCAAAAGTGTTACTGGGTTTTTTCGAATTCTCAGTAGCAGCACGGAGTCTGGTAATGTGCCCGGTAACGGCAATGGGTTCACCCCCAATTACGTGGGACCTAAACAATTATGGCGAAATGTGAGTGTAATACCTATTACGCCTATGCCTACCCCTTCGGGGATACAGGCGTGAGTCTAGAAAAAATAATAATAATTATCATTTAATACTAATATATAAAATTAGCGAAGAATCTCCGGAAGAGATCGGGCTACCACCACCAACGACAATTGGCCCTGGCAACACTGAACACGCGCACACTGCGGACCGACGAGAAGATTGTCGAGCTGGAAAAAGAACTGAGCAAGTTGCGATGGGATATCATAGGCCTATCTGAAGTCCGAAGACAGGGGGAGGACTCGATAGTTCTCAATTCCGGTAACTTGCTCTTCTACCGGGAGGGCGACCAACAGTCCCAAGGTGGTGTCGGGTTCATCGTCCACAAATCTCTCGTGACCAATGTGGTAAATATCGGGAGTGTGTCGAGCAGGGTAGCGTACCTTATACTCAGAATATCCAAGCGGTATTCGCTGAAGGTCATACAGGTATACGCTCCGACCTCGTCGCACCCCGATCAGGAGGTGGAAGCCATGTACGAGGACATATCTCGGGCTACAAAACCCATTACACCGTGGTCATGGGAGATTTTAACGCGAAACTGGGCAAACGCGACGGTGATGAGCTGAGAGTGGGGCAATTTGGTTATGGGCATCGGAATTCCCGGGGTCACTTGCTGGCTAGTTTTAGGGAGAAGGAAGGACTCTATATGATGAATTCCTTCTTCAAGAAGCGAGAATGCCGCATGTGGACCAGGGTAAGTCCAGACGGTGCAACCAAAAATGAGATCGACTTTATCATGTCGACGAAGAGGCAGATACTCGTATTCAATGATGTCTCCGTGATCAGTTCACTTAAAGTGGGGAGCGATCACCGAATGGTAAGAGGCACATTGATTATCTGTACAAGCCTCGAACGGTCGAGGTTGATAAAGTCCACGCTCCGACCGGCACCGGTCGAGCTGAAAGCTCGAACCCAAGAACCGTTTCGAATGTCTGGGTGAATGCGTAGATGTGGACGTGTACAGTAACGGGTTCATGGATGATGTCCATACAACAGGGGCTAAATTTTTTAAGCCCCAGAAAAGCCAGGGAACCAACAAGATCTCGGATCCGACCCTCGAGCTGTTAAAGGAAAGGCGCAAGATGGTTCTGCTATCCTTCGACGACATGCCGAAATATCGGCATCTCAACAGACAGATCTCTAAGTCTCTGTCTCGCGATCTCCACCAATACAACACAAAATGTGTTCGTGAGGCGATCGAGCAGAATAAGGGATCCAAAGTGTTCCAGAGGGATCTGTCTGTTGGGCAGAGTCAGCTGACAAGGCTGAAGATGGAGGATGGCAGAATCGTATCGTCCAAGCCTGAGCTCTTAGAGGAGATCGAAAGGTTCTATGGACAGCTATACACGACAACGCAACAACCCGCAATCACTCCAGCGTCAGACCCTAGAGCTGGATTGACCCGACACTATACCAAAGATATCCCGGACGTCAGAATGCACGAGATTAGTGTGGCTCTCAAACAGCTCAAAAACAACAAGGCGCCGGGTGATGACGGAATTACGAGCGAGCTTCTGAAGGCCGGCGGTGCTCCCGCTAGAGAAGCTCTCCGGAAGCTATTTAATTCCGTCATTCTCGAGGGTAAAACGCCACAGGCGTGGCACAGAGGTGTGGTGGTGCTTTTCTTTAAGAAAGGGGATAAAACCCTCTTAAAGAACTACAGACCCCTCACACTTCTGAGCCACGTCTACAAGCTGTTTTCGAGGGTCATCACAAATCGTCTCGAGAGCAAGCTAGACGACTTCCAGCCTCCCGAACAAGCCGGTTTCCGTAAAGGCTATAGTACCATAGACCACATACATACGCTGCGGCAGGTTATACAGAAGTCCGAGGAGTATAATCAGCCCCTATGCTTGGCGTTTGTGGACTATGAGAAAGCCTTCGATTCGATCGAAACCTGGGCGGTGCTACAGTTTCTCCAACGGTGCCGGATTGACTACCGACATATCGAAGTGCTGAAGTGTTTGTATGAAAACGCCACTATGTCAGTCCGCCTCCAGGACCAGAGTTCGAAACCTATTCAACTCCAGCGAGGGGTGAGACAGGGGGATGTCATATCCCCGAAACTGTTTACCACTGCGCTGGAGGATGTTTTAAAGCTTCTGGACTGGAATGGACTCGGCATCAACATCAACGGCGAGTACATCACCCACCTTCGATTCGCAGACGATATCGTAGTCATAGCTGAGACCATGGAAGACCTAGGCACAATGCTCGGTGGCCTCTGTAGAGTCTCCCAACAAGTAGGTCTTAAGATGAACATGGACAAGACGAAAATCATGTCGAACGTCCATGTTGTACCTGCTCCTATTCAGGTTGGGAACTCTACGCTCGAAGTTGTCGACAAGTATATCTACCTGGGACAAGTAGTCCAATTAGGTAGGTCCAACTTCGAGAAGGAGGTCAATCGTCGAATCCAACTCGGTTGGGCAGCGTTCAGGAAGCTACGACACATCTTCTCGTCCGATATCCCGCAGTGTCTCAAGACGAAAGTCTTCGACCAGTGTGTGTTGCCAGTGATGACTTACGGATCAGAGACGTGGTCGCTCACTATGGGCCTTATCAGAAGGCTCAAGGTCACTCAGAGGGCGATGGAGAGAGCTATGCTTGGAGTTTCCCTGCGAGATCGAATCAGAAATGAGGAGATCCGCAGTAGAACCAAAGTCGCCGACATAGCTCTCCGGATAGCCAAGCTGAAGTGGCAGTGGGCAGGGCACATAGCTCGAAGAACCGATGGCCGTTGGGGCAGAAAGGTTCTGGAGTGGCGGCCACATACCGGACGACGCAGCAAAGGTAGGCCCCCCGCAAGGTGGACCGACGATCTTGTCAAGATCGCGGGAGGAGGTTGGATGCGGCCGGCTCAAGACCGGTCTGTGTGGAGAACCTTGGGGGAGGCCTATGTCCAGCAGTGGACGTCGTTTGGCTGATATGATGATATAAAGTTAAAGAGTTTGTTTGTTTGGTTGAACGCGCTGATCTCAGGAACTACTGGTCGCCCTCCTGTGGGATCTCCACCTTGGTGTGGTGGGGGGGCTCAGTAACCGTGGCTTGGACACCCACGGTGAAGCTAAGAGAGATCTCGGAAGTGGACGCTCCGCGTGGGCTTGGAGGGGGCCTGCGCAGGATGCGTCTAAAGGTCCAGGTGCGGGGGACAGTTCTGCCTGTCCCTCGCAGTCGGGTGCGGTCACGGGAGGAGAGCCGTGTCAGTGTTGCGTTGCCGCTCTATCTCTCGCGACCAAATGGGGGCGCACCATTCGATGCGTTGCGGTGGGGCGGTAGAGGAAGAGGAGATGCGGTGTGTTGTCAGGTTGCCGTCCTCCCTATCCTCTGCGGTCACTGGGTGTGTTGGCGGCGGAGCCCAACACCTTCATCCGCCGCCAAGGAGGTTGTGGTCCTCGGGCTATCCGCCGGGGTGCCAGGGTAGAATGCTAACGTGACCCCCTGGTGCCCGAAAATGGCGTGGAAGTATGCGCTGTGGTTTTAGTAGGTATTAAGGCCTTGCACTCCAGCCGTCTGGTCCCACATACCCCTCGCTTTTCATCTTGCTGGGCTATGCGTAAATGCATTTCCACAGAGAGAAAAAAAAAGGAAGTACTGGTTCGATTTGAAAATTCCTTCAGTCTTTGCCCGTAACCCGTTTATCGAGGAAGGCTATATATCATGCTATGAGCCACGGGAACGGAGCAGTAGCCTTAAATACCGCGTAATGTAATCGCGTGATCGTCTAGTTCCAGAAAATACAATTATTATTCTCAATATGTTGCAGAATTTGCAGACAAAGAAAACTCAGAGTCAGAGTTCTAGTTGTGTTAGAATGCCCATTTATCGAGGAAGGCAATACACTATATAACATCACGTGTCCGACGCAGTACCCCTAAATAACGCAGGTAATCGCGTGTTAATCTAGTATTAATACATGATTAAGAACAGTACTCTAAGAGTTTTAATTTATAAAAGACTCAGCAAAGATTTTGAAGTGTAGCAATTTTGTAGTTGATTGTACTTCTAGTATAAAGGTCGGTCAGTATTACGCTGGCAATTAAGAAGTTTGGGATCTCAATAAACCGGCCGATGCGAAGGTGGTGTAATGAAAGGGGTAATGATTGACAAAGGTTCTTCGTGCCTTTTATCTTTCGATTACTACAAGTAAAATTGGCAGTATTGTTGCTAAGGGCGGTTTCAGATTAGCGTTTTATACGCGCGTATAAGCTCGTTTTTCAAAGCGCATGTAGGCGCGTATTTAATTGGCGCGCCTTTTGGTATATGCGCAATTCGTACGAGAGTTGACGCGCTTCTAAGCTCGTATAAGCACGAGCCATCAGAATCCATGTTGACACTGACACAATGTCTCTACCGTTTCGAGCGAACACGCCGAAATATGCCCGTTTACACGAGTCCGGTTTTTTGAAGCGCGTAATATAGCGCGCGTGTAAGCACGTATGCTGAAAGGACCGTATACGCGTAGAAAAATACGCTTATCTGAAACCGCCCTAAAACGGCGATCTATTACAAGCCACTATGAATAATATTAGATTCAAGTGCGTAAATATAAAAACAGATTAGTAGCTCTTTAAATCAAGTATATGTGACGTCGTAGCCAACGCGCTCGTCCCTACTACTCTTGGCTGGCCGTTTCACCCCCCAGCAACCTATATATACCGTGGCGCAGGAGTGATCGGCCTTCTCTTCGGCTGTGCGGCGATCTAAGCTAAGTCTTCTCCCTTCCCTGAACGACGCCAGAAACACGTTTCTTCAGGACATCACCTTCGAGTTTCGCGACCCTTCTTCTATCTTGGTTTAGAGCCAAAATTGTTTAAAATCAGTTTTCCTTTCCTTCTTGCTAAAAGCCGTGTAGATTCTTTTTACAGAAATATACATACTGTTATTGTTACTGGTTTGGCGATACACCGAAACCGTAGGTTCTAGGCGACTTGGGAAGGATTAATGGACTGTATTAGGGCGAGTTTTAGTCGCCTAGAATTGGAATAAGGGAAGAGGAGATGGTTGAGTGGGTATAGGATATTTCCAGGATGGAAGGCACTTACCTTATAGCCTTCTTTGTTTCTTGTCCTCCTGGTGTTTTCGTGATGTAGCTGCTTGTTTTCACTTCCCTCACGAGCGGGTTGTCCTTGGTGGAAGCGGCAAAATCACATACAGCGGTGCGGCGCGGAGCGGTATCGAGACGGCGTTCTTAGCGAGCGGAATGTTCGAGACTGTCCCTCGCGTTCACGATCGCGTCGACGAAAATCAGGCGCAAGGCAGTGCCTCTTCCAGGGAGAGGGAAAGAGAGGGACGGAAATATGATATCGCTCGCACTAGACAAGCGTGGAACGATTCATGTTGATGCGATTAGTTATATATAGGAAGGTAGATGGCGCTACCATATCCCCCCGGCCCTAAAGGGTTGCCTTTAAAAAAAATAGAATTGAACTTAGCTATGTTGGGTGTGCTACCGCATAACCCATCAATAGGCTAAGACAGCGATATGACAATAAAATTAATCTAAATTAACTTTAGCGAAAACTACAAACGCAATAATAGCGAAAACTACTAACTAAATACTTAAACTAAGAGGTAGGTCCAACTTCAGGCTAGATCTCACTGAGTTGGAAGCGGACGCGAGTTGATCAGTGCCTCGACTTGTGCAAGGACGGTTAAAGGCTCTTCGTAAGAGAGGATCTGTTGACCTATAACTTTGAAGAGATGCGTTTTAATTACTTTGACCATGCTTGCCCAACATCCACCGAAATGTGGTGATGCTGGTGGAATAAACTTCCAGTCAATATGATCTATGGAGAGTTCTTCCTGAAGACGAGTACGATAACCCGCGACGTGATTGAAACAAGTAGCGGGAACAAGTTCAATCAATTTACTAACGCGGTTGGCGACAAAGTCTGCTAGCGGTGAAGAGAAGAACGAATCCAAGCGAGCACTACTTTGGAGTCGGAAAATGCGTGTATTTTATTAATGGGGTAGTGGGGCAAAACTGTGTCTTGAACCTTGCGGAGCAACTGAGACAGCAGAAGAGCCGCGCACAATTCCAGTCTCGCAACCGAAATGGTTTTAACAGGCGAGACTTTAGACTTGGCACAAACTAACTGCACCGAGTAGTTAGAACCAATGCGGACTTGCAGATATACGACTCCGCCGTAAGCACGCTCGCTGGCGTCAGCGAAACCTATTAAGTTGATGGTACATCCATCTACCAACCCAAGATGACGCGGAATAGTAATTTGATTGAGCGCGGTAAGCTCAATACAAACTGGCCCCAAGCGGCGACAATATGGTCAGGGGGTGTTTCATCCCACTCACACTTTAATAGCCAAAGCTCTTTGATCAAGAGCTTGGCGTACAAAATTGTGGGAGCCACAAACCCATTATGTCCCATAGTCGAGCCACTGTGGACAGCATAGTGCGTTTGGTGCATCATCTGGTGGTGAGACGTCAAACCGAAAACTATCACAGGATTTGTCCCAGCGTAAACCGAGAACCTTATGCGGTACAGACTTCTCAAACTCAATGTCTGGAGAAGCTTTATGAGAATCTGGTATGCGTGCGAGAACCTCCTTAGAGTTGCTTGTCCATTTGACAAGATCAAACTGGCCTCGCTTGAAAATCTGAATAAGCTCTTCACAAAGCGAAATTGCTAGCGGAGCGGGTATGACATTACAGGCAATGTCATCTACCTATATACAAAGCGGATGTGTAGTATAGTATAGTGTAGCGTAGCGTAGCTTAGCATAGCGTAGCATAGCGCAGCATAGCACAGCATAGCGCAGCATAGCGCAGCATAGCGCAGCTTAGCGCAGCATGGCGCAGCATAGCGCAGCATGGCGCAGCATAGCGCAGCATGGCGCAGCATAGCGCTGCATGGCGGAGCTTGGCGCAGCATGGCGCAGCATATCGCAGCATGGCGCAGCAAAGCGCAGCATGGCGCAGCATGGCGAAGCATGGCGCAGCATGGCGCAGCATAGCGCAGCATAGCGCAGCATGGCGCAGCATAGCGCAGCATGGCGCAGCAAAGCGCAGCATGGCGCAGCATAGCGCAGCATGGCGCAGCATAGCGCAGCATGGCGCAGCATAGCGCAGCATAGCATAGCATAGCTAACTAGTGCTTTATCTTACACACAGTTTTAGCACCCACCTTGATCTCTTGAAGAGCAGAACAACAACAAGACGTAATACAATGAGAAGTATGTAACGTAGGTACGGTACCCATAATCACATACCCAAGTACCGTCTCAATAGCGGGCGGTAAATCATATCGCTCACTACGTACTATTCTAGTTAGTAGCAAGTGCGGAAATATTGAAGCTCCGATCAAAAGATCAATGCCTGCCGGATTCGCAAACTCCGCGTCGGCTAGCGGCAATGATTCGAGGTGAGTGAGTGATGCTACGTCTACATTAGCGTTCGGCAATGCGTCCGTTATACGCTCCACGATAAGCGAAGAAATGTTAAAATTAATATTCCTATCAAAACGCGAATGTATTTTAATATCTACGGAACCCCTGCAATGCTTTTCTGATCCGCCTATCCCTTTGACGGTTGAGTTAGTATTTTTAAAGTTATTCCATAATCCGAGGCGTTTGAAGCATTCCGATGTTATTAGATTGGTCTGAGATGCGCTATCTAGCAGACAACGTACCATGTGCGGCGACCCATTGACATCATATATGATAACTTGCGCTGTCGCCAACAGTACCGTGTTAGATGCCGTACACTGCGTTTTGGCCCTGCGCGGATCATTATAGATGCGCGAGTGCCGTCCTCGCGTGCGCGTCGCCCGCGCAATGGATGTCATACACAACGATACTTCGCCCTCAGACGCGGAAGGCGCAGCTACCGTGTTCTGCACTTGCGTGAGTGTGTCAAGGTCAGCGGCTTGACTTGACAACCGGTTATTTTTATCTAAATGTGACAGTGTATGATGTTTTTGTTTACACGTGCGACATCTCGTTCTACTGGAACAATTACTCGTTTTATGTTTTATGCTTAAGCAATTAATGCAAGCTTTGTTATCCTTTACGCCTTTAAAACCAGCAATTGGATTTAAATCATTAAAGGTGGGACACTTATAGTAATGGTCGTGCACTATATTACTGCACAGACACTTCTGTGAATTATTACTATTAGATTCCGAACATGTTACGTAAGATTGTGGATTAGGGACTGAGTTATTATTACTATTTCGCGATTTATTCAACCTTTGTTTGTTGTTGTTAGTGTTAGACGGGCCAGGTGAACCAGACTGCGTATTATGAAATATTCGACACTGATCTTTGATGAACGAAATAAAACTATCTAGTGTAGGTATTTTATTATTGCGTTCCGTCATCTCGAATGCGCGAATTGTATCAGTGTCAAACTTTTTTAAAGCGAGTTGAAGCAACATAAAGTCGGAAAGATCTTCTAATTTTAAATTCCTAAGAGAATTAACCGCGGTTACGAAGTTATCAATAAACAGCTGAAATTCGAGACAGACGCGTTGCTGGACAGTTTGAGATTTAAAGCTTGGTCAAAGTACGTAGACGCTAGAACGCGCGTGTCTTGATATCTGTCAAGTAGTGACTGAAATATGACCTGATAATTCTCAGCACTGGGTGTGACACCTGCAAATACGGACTGGGCCTTCGGTGACAGTTTACCTATTAAATAGTACAACCTGTCAGCATCTGTCAGAGAACCATTATCGTGCACTGTAGACTTAAAACTTGCATAGAATAACGGCCAATTTCGTATATCTCCGTCAAACGACATAATATCGATTGGCGGTAATCTCGGTTTGCGGGCAACGGGTTCTGCCGAATATTTACCCTCCAATTGCGATTGTATACGCTTAATAATACAATAAAGATCTTTGAATGAGGTATACGCCTGATAGTTCGGTTTTTCATCAGGATTGATAGAAAGTAATCTTGCGTTATAATCGTCTAACAACTTATGAAAATCTGTTCGAATACTATCTACTGTTGTACAATAACTGAGAAATGCTTCGCTATTGCTGTCAGACATAGATGCGGTTTTTGATCGTTCATATATATTTTGAATGCGCTCAAATAAAATATTGCGTTTTGCTTCTAAGATTGTCATCTCTTTGTCTTCCGACACGCGTGACTTCTTTTGTTGTGACATGCTTACGTAAGTATAAGCTAATGAGAACGAAACAAAATAAGAATATCTAATGTATCTATTATTTTACCTAAGTAGGCTAATTAGGCAACACTTTAGAGCTGAGGAAATAAAAGTTGATTGAAATATGAGATTTATAAGACAACTATGATAGTTGCAGAAATAATAATTTAATAAGTAGGTAGCTACATAAAAGTTTACCTACTAATGCGGGCGGAAATAACCATGTGACGGTTATATGAATATATTAGGAGTATAGCTAGGTGCTATAACTGCCTAGGTATAGCGGTATAACGTATAAAACGTAAATGAATCCGACTCGTATGGATAAAAAAAAATGGTTCGGCTTTACACCGAAACCGATTAGGGTAGGCGACTTGGAGAAGGAAATGGACTGTATTCAGAGGATTGCGGTTCTTCGCCGCCTAGAAAGGAATAAGGGAAGAGGAGATGGTTGAGTGGGTATAGGATATTTCCAGGATGGAAGGCACTTACCTTATAGCCTTCTTCGTTTCTTGTCCTCCTGGTGTTTTCGTGATGTAGCTGCTTGTTTTCACTTCACTCACGAGCGGGTTTTCCTTGGTGGAAGCGGCAAAATCACATACAGCGGTGCGGCGCGGAGCGGTATCGAGACGGCGTTCTTAGCGAGCGGAATGTTCGAGACTGTCCCTCGCGTTCACGATCGCGTCGACGAAAATCAGGCGCAAGGCAATGCCTCTTCCAGGGAGAGGGAAAGAGAGGGACGGAAATATGATATCGCTCGCACTAGACAAGCGTGGAACGATTCATGTTGATGCGATTAGTTATATATAGGAAGGTAGATGGCGCTACCAGTTACCGATATATAATTATATTGATATTTTATGTAACTTAATAGCGTTGACCACGTGGAACGTCGCATATATGGATAAATATTGCAGCTGATGATACTGAAAACTTGAATCTATAATATAATTCTAATTGATTTTTTTTAATCATAAAGAGTGTAATTTATTTGATGCCTAGATTAAACTACATAAAATATTTTTTAATGTTTAGCAATAACTATTCATAATCAAATTTGTCTAGTCTTTTATAAATACTGTATCTTGTCAATATATTTTTAACTAGTAGTAACTGTCTATTGCTGTGCGCAATTAAAAAATATTTAATTAACTATACTACCTGCTGTCCTGTGACCAATTTTAAAAATACCTCGCACGATACCTCCAAAATGCCTTTGGAACATTCTCCTCCGTCAGCTACTATAGATATGGAAAAGGATAATATCAAGCAGAAATCAAAGCAGGTTACACAAGCTGCCACCGCTTCGCCACTTGCAACATCTGATTTTGTTAATCCATACCTTCAATCAATCACGCTTCAAGCCCAAAGTTATCCCCAGAGTAAATCGGGAACTGACTTGACTGATATATCAAATGAATTTGTTACAAACCGGAAGCGCAAACATGGTGACGAACAGGAGCGTTTTATGAAGGAAATGAAAAAAATATTTGAATCCCACTCCAAAAGCTGCGAATTACGAAGTAATAAGACGGACTCGGCGTTACAGGTATTGCAGACTATGATGAATGAGCTATTGACACAGAACTCCGAAATAAAGGAATCTATAACATTTGTATCGAAACAGTACGAAGATATCAAAGTCAAAATGGATACCCTAGAGACTGAAAAAAAGGAAGACCGCAAATACATCCACCGGCTAGAGGAAAGAGTCGACAATTTAGAACGTATGCTGTGCGCAAATAAAATTGAGATCCGAAATATCCCCTTGGCAGCAAGTGAAGATGAGGAGGAGCTTGCCAAGATTGTACAAAACACTACACAGGTTATTGGCATTACTCTAAAGAGATCAGAGATAAAAACGTTTACTGTGATAACAAAAAAGATAAAGCGTCAAAAATAGTCGTCGACCTAGTAAGTTGTACAGCAAAGGAAACCATAATTAAGAAAGCAAGACAGTTTAATTCCAGTAACAAGCAAAACAAACTGAGTTCTCTACACCTGAATATAGACGCCCCTGCTACTCCAATCTTTATATCAGAGTTTTTATCACCACAAGCCCAGCATTTGTTTTATTTGGCAAGAAAATTTGCAAAAGAACATTGTTACATGTACTGTTGGACATCTGCTGGTAAAATTTGCCTTCGGAAAGCAGAAAAAGACAAGCCTATAATTATAAAACGTGAAGAAGATCTTCTAAATCTCGCCCCAAAAATGTGACTAGTTTGCTACCGCTGCCCTATTACAAATTTATTTTTCTGTCCAGCTCATTTTCATGTGTACCGTTTGCATTATCAACACTACTTTAATACATTTCCCAAAAATAAATTCACTTTACATTTTTACACACACAACAACAGAAACTTGCAATCAAACAATACCACGAAGGGATGCACGAAGGCAATTATACTCTTACAACTACACGTCAGACATCACAAACCAAGCAAAATCCACATATTGTATATTCAACTGACATGCTATATAATTAATGTCTTATATTGTTATGTATTTATATACAAATATGACGCATATTACTATTTTATTTCTATATTTCACGTCACCCTTTATTTCACTCTGGACAAGTTCTACTCGTTTATTAACTATCCAACTCAAAACAGCACCATTATTTTACTCATTGGTGTCAAACCCGTACTGCAACGTGAAATAAATAAACAATATTCGCTGACATCAACAATCTTAATACCTTAGATAACTTTGAAATAACCGAACTGCATACCTGTGATCCTGAAAACTGTAAAACTATATTATCAAACACTAAATCATTTTTAAAAATATTGCATCAAAATGTTAGAAGTCTGAACAGAAATTTTTATAGTATAAATATATTACTAAAAAGATTACAATTTGAATGTGATATTATTATTTTATCTGAGGGTTGGCTGTCGTCTGTTTCTCATCTTCCAATGATACCTGAATACTCTTGTTTCTCAACATCAAACAATTTTAATCAAAATGACGGCGTAGTTGTTTTTATAAATAATAATATTATTCATAACATTGAGGAGCCTAAGATCGTAGAGGCAAACTGTCTACTTATTAAAATAAACAAAGACACGGCCGTACTTGCACTATACAGACCACCTTGTTTTCGCTCACTAGACGGATTTTTACAAAGTATGCAGGACTTGCTGACGAGTTTAACAGGCTTTAAAAACATTCTTCTAATAGGAGATATTAACATTAACCTACGAGAAACTAACATTAACTCATCCAGCTATTTGGACCTTCTCTCCTTTTTCGGTATGGTCCCTACCCATTACGAACAAACGAGAGGGAACAGTTGCCTGGACCATGTCATTATCAAAACCAAATTATCTTCACATACCTTTATTTTACACACGGCTATTACGGATCATGAGCCTGTCCTTTTCTGTTTATTCTCAGCAAACCCTAATAAATTTAACAAAAATAACTTTTCACTAAAATTAACTACGAAACTCTAAAAACTGACTGCGCTAATACAGATTTAAGCCAAATTCTTAGTAACAAAGTCAACCCCAACAAACTGATGGACTTGTTAATAGATAATTTACAAAATATAATAACTAACAACTCAATAAGAATTAAAATACCAAGAAATAAAATAGCAATAAAACCGTGGATTACGACTGGACTCTTAAAATGCATAAGGACAAGAGATAGAATGCACTATAAATTAAAACAAACCCCTAACAATGATATATTAAAAACAACCTACAAAAGATATAGAAATTTTTGTAATGACATTATAAAAAAATGTAAACGGCAATATGACAGCGACTTACTTAGAACAGCAGGTAATAATAATAAAAAGCTCTGGTCTGCAATTAAAAACATTAACAATCTACATAAAACAAATAACTTTTGAGTATGGAAACTTCACCAAAAAGCTCTGTAAATAGTGTTTACAATTATTTTTCAAATATTGGCTTAAATCTCGCACATAAGATCCCTACTGGCCTAATGCCACTCCCATCTAATGTTATCAAACCAACTTTAATCTGTGACTCTTTTGTTCTTTTGGATACAACTGAAGCAGAAGTTGAGAGTCTCATTATGAGCCTTCGTTCAGAGTGTGGAGCTGGCTGGGACAACATATCGCCCGCAGTATTAAAACATTTAAAAAGCTTTATTGTCCCTCCCCTTACTTTTATTTTGAACAGATGTTTAGAGCAAGGAATATTCCCTACATCTCTTAAAAAATCTTTAGTGGTTCCAATATTTAAAAGTGGTAATAAAGCCACCATTTCAAATTACAGGCCAATATCTATGCTTCCTTCAATCTCTAAAATATTTGAAAGAGTTTTAAATAATAGACTTGTTAAATACCTTGAAGACAAAAATATCCTCTCACAGAACCAATATGGCTTTAGGAAAGGGATATCTACTACCGATTGTTTACATAGGTTTACTGATCTAATAGTCGAGAAATTGGACAATAGGCAAAAATGTTTAACTATTTTATTGATCTGCAAAAGGCTTTTGACACGGTTTGTCCTCGCATACTGATTTCTAAGCTAGAAAATATGGGTATTAGAAATTCTCAGTTAAAAATTTTCCAAGACTACTTGCATAATCGTTTTCAGTTTGTCAGCATAGGAGACCAGCAAAGTGACGAAAATCCTATAAATATTGGTGTCCCTCAGGGCAGCATCTTGGGTCCCACCCTTTTCCTTTGTTACATTAACGAGCTCTGTCAATTAAACATTCGAAATTGTCAAATAAACGCCTACGCAGACGACACAACACTTACTTTCTATGGCTACTCATGGGAGGATACCTTTAGTACTGCTCAAGAAGGCTTTAATACAGTCACACACTGACTTGCTCTTAATAAATTAACTTTAAATGCCGCTAAAACCAAGTACATAACCTTCTCAATTTATAACTCTACACTTCATCAAAATAATTTCAACATTCACGTGCACACATGTTATCCTGTGGGAACAAGTTGTACCACTTGTCCTATCATTTCTAAAACTGACTCTGTAAAATACCTAGGCATAAATATTGACAATCGCTTGTCTTTCAAAAATCATATTCAAAATGTAACTCAAAGAGCAAGAAAACTAATTTTTGTATTCAAGAATTTAAGACATATTGCTAGTTGGAAAATTATTAAAACAGTGTACGAATCACTTTGCCAATCAATTTTTTCGTATGGTATATCTATATGCGGTGGCACGCATAAAGAGCACATTTTAAACGTCGAAAGAACGCAAAGGTTACTGCTTAAAGTTGCTCTCTTTAAACCTAGACTCTACCCAACAAAAACCTTATATAGGGAAGCTAATCTACTTACTATTAGGCAACTTTACATACTGTTAAAAATACAAAAAAAACACTCCTCCATTGATGTAACAATCTTAAAAAAGAAACTGGATAGAAGGAGAAAATTGGAAGTTTGTGAACCTACTTTCCGTAGAACCTCGTTTGCTCAGCAATTTTACAACTTTAGGGGCAACTATCTTTATAATAAAGTGAACAAAATACTCGATGTTGTAAGGTGGAGGTTGTCTAAAGTGGAGTGTAAAAGGAAAGTCACACAATGGCTTTTAGAACATGACTACGATCAAACAGAACAACTTCTTACTTTATTAAGCTAAATCTGCTATAAAAGTATATGCATGCCTCACAACCCTCGCAACACACACACACACACGCACGCACGCACACACACGCGCACACACACACACGCGCACACACAAACACGCACACAAACACACACACACACACACACACGCACGCACACGCACACACACACACACACGCACGCACACGCACACAAATACACACTCACACATACAAACATGTACGCTTACACACACTTACAGACAGACATGCGACACACGCTTGTTTTAAATCTATTTCGATCTGTTTTTCTTTTTTTTATATTTTATAATTTTTATTTTAAACTTTTCCTTTTAGTTTAAGTTTTCATTAAAAACCGTTGTATGCTGTTACTTGTGAGGGGTGGGCCAGGAGTCCATAGCACAGGGTATCCTAGTTTGGGCTCCTGACTCCCACAAAATGTGATAAAAATATACCTAAGTACCTACTTAAGCTGAAAACATTTTAATGTAAAACTTTAAAAACTATTTCGTGTGTATTATTTTTTTGTGGGATCGAAATAAACGTTATTATTATGTGTCTCTGTTACACGGCTATTCTTCTAACATTTAGTGTCAATAACCGGACCTTTGGGAGGCTTACACGGGGATATGGATCCAACGTGCGGAGGCTCGTAGAGAAATTTAATCTAAAACGGGATGTGACACATGCCGCGGAGCCTCCACAACTGCACTACTGAGTACAGCTATGTACTAGCCGCAGCACGTGTAGGACTATTGTAATGATGAGGAGCCTAATTTAATTGGATTATGGGGATGGGTGTTGAATGGACTGAAAATAAGACTATAGATAATAAACGGCACCTGCCAGTGATACTCCTATAGCATCCGTCCGCGTGGCAGGTGGTGACTCGCCAACTCACTAAATGGGCCCTCTCTAAACAGCCGCCCAAAGCAAACAAACTCTGCCATAAAGGCAGCCAGAGGGCAACACCGGTGCAAGTGGCTAGGGGTGTCGAGCGGTGCGGCACCGGTTTCGCCATCGCGGGCCTCGTGACAACGGAGGCCCGGAGCGGGTTTCCCCGTAGTTACGCCCTTGAGAATGACACTTCCACCCCCGAGCTAATTGCGGCGGTAGGTGTGAAAAAGTTAACACTAAACTTAGAATTCAACAATTTATTTATAATAGTTTCAGTTTATTATTTGGATATTTTTCAATTTAAATAAGCGTAATACATACAGTTTAGTAACCCCTGACGTTTGCAGTACTATATGTGAAGTATTACTAATACTTCTGAACACCACCTGCCAGCTGACCAACAAGTTACTACACTAGTCACTTTATTTGGCAATAACAACACAATGGCACAAATTATGGACATCCAACTGGCACAAAAAAGTCTTGAAGATTGCGTCACAAGGAAAATGGATGAGCTTCAGGCACAGCTGCAGACCGGAGGTGGAGCCAAGGATACCGTGGCCAAGGTCGCCGACGAGTTCAGGACATTCAGGGAGCTGATATTTAGTATGCTTTGGCTTCTTCGTAATCAAATCGCTGAATGCACTAAAGCAATTGACAACATGGAAACTCGACAGCGAAGAAAGGCGTTAATTTTCTCTAGCATCCCTGAACAGGAGCGTGAGAACTGCACATCTACGGTCTTGAACATTATTCGTGTGACTATGGGGATGAAGGATGTACAAGAGGACTCCATCAAGGTGTGTCACCGTTTAGGGAGTCCTAATAAGGAGCGTCATCGACCCATACTGGTGAAGTTTACCGGCACCGACATCAAGGCTGCAGTCTACAAAGCCAAGACGAAGCTAAAGGGATCCAAGGCTTCTGTCAAAGAGTTTCTGACAAAGGCACGATAGTCAGTATTCGCGAAGGCGAGGTTACACTTTGGCGTGAAGAGTTGCTGGACGCAGGATGGCGTGATAAATATCAAGACGCCCGATGGCAGCCGACACAGGATCGCTTCGATGGAGGAGCTCAACCCAGTCCTTGAGAAGTATCCTAAGATTCCTTCTAGTGGGCCGGCCAAAGCCGCCTCAAGTTAACTGGTCGTGTCTATTTTTTCATTGTAGTTGTCTAGAGTTTGAGCTGAGATCGGGTAAGGTTTACAGAGATCAGTGGAAGCGATTAATTCATCCAGTCTCAGCCCAAGGCAAAGGTCCAACATACACTGCGGTAGCACAGCGAATGAATATAAATTCTAATATTAATAAAATGTCTTACCAACTCTTAGTGATGTTCTTGAGTGGAGTCCTGGAGGCAAGCTAGATACACACAAGACTAAAATTGGCCAATATTAGCAAGTGAATTATCTTTACTTTACCAGACTCCAACGCAGCGTCTTCAATGCACGATGCAAGTTCACAGGATTCTCAATTTCTCCTTGCAAATGTCAATGAGTAGTTCACAATGTCTTTTATCACAATTTTCCGTTGCCAGCAAATAACTTTTCACAAATGTTCAATATGTCACAAACCTTGCCGGAAGTCAAAAGGCGGCAATCTATAAGATTTCACAAACTATTCGCGTAGCTACAAGGATGTGCTTTTCAAAAGGCGATCAATTATTTTACGTACGAGACGACAACTCACAACGTGGTAATTTCTCAAAGCAAGGACGGAAGTGACAGTTCAGTGTGACCATTGTCAGAAATTTTCAATAGACTAAACAAAACTTTACTCAATCGATCTAATCGATTTGACTTATAATAAAAACTAATTCTATTTCAAACATCCACCCGCCCCGGACCGGCTTACCGGTCCGCTAATCGGTTGGCAGACGTGACAATGTTGCAACCGCTCTCCTCAGAATCGAACCGTCCACCAAGACCTCAGCAAATCGGGGAACTCCATCAGCCCCAGTTACCAAACGAAGGATGCGCCCTCTGCGCCATCTGAGTTGCGGAAGGTTAGCCTCCTTTATCAAAACGAGGTCACCAATCTTGGGTGGATCGGTCTTGTCGGTCCACTTAACGCGTTGCTGGAGTATGTGCAAATATTCCAAATTCCAGCGTTTCCAAAAGCTCTGAGTAATCTGTCGTACCAATTCAAAACGCGAGAGACGACCAGGTCTCGTATCAATATAGGGGTACTCAGGCAAGGCGACAAGTGGGCGACCAATCAAAAAATGACCCGGCGTAAGGGCTTCCAAATCATTCGGATCTGAGGAGATCGGGCACAATGGCCGAGAGTTCAAAACGGCCTCAATCTTACAAAACACAGTAGCGAGTTCCTCAAATGTAAGGACAGATTCACCGATTGTCCTGCGTAAGTGTGTTTTGGCCGATTTTACAGCGGCCTCAAATATACCACCCCAGTGTGGACAATTTGGTGGGGAAAACAACCAATTTATCCCACGTCGGGCAAGCCTATCACCTATATCAGCTTTGTTGGTTTCAAGGAAATTAACAACATCATTCAAATAATTATAGGTGCCCTTGAAGTTAGTGCCGTAGTCAGAACGGATCAAGGAAGGCATCCCTCTGCAGGATACAAATCTGTCAAATGTGGCTACAAACGCCTCGGTCGTAAGCGAGGAGACCAGTTCTAAGTGTACGGCCTTTGTGGAGAGACAAACAAAAATGCACAAGTAGGCCTTGACAGTCTTGCTGTTTCGAAGTGTCGACGTTTTTACCAAAAAGGGACCAGCGAAGTCCGTGCCAACACCGTCAAACGTCCTGCTCTCAGTTACGCGATCTGCCGGTAAGTCTCCCATCAAGGGCTGCATGGTAGAAGCCTTGAGCTTATAGCAAGGGATGCAGCGAAAGACTACACTCCGAATAATTCTTCGGGCAGACAAAATCCAAAACTCGCGTTGCAAAATGGCCAACAAAGCATTACAACCAGCATGCGAATTTTTAAGGTGACGGTCAGTTACCAACAAGCGTACCAAATGACCGTCCTTAGGTAACAAAAGGGGGTGACGAGCCCCATAAGGGAGGTTAGCGTTCTTGAGACGCCCTCCAACGCGCAAGAGACCCGTATCGTCCAAAAAGGGGTTCAATTTAGAGACAGCTCCCGACAATTTCGATCTCCCTGATTTAAGGATAGCAATCTCCTTTTCAAAATGCGCCAATTGCACAGAACGAACCCAAAAGGTGAGGGACTCCTGTCGTTCCTGTGGTGAGAGAAACGGTGTCAGCCGTTTCTGTTGTGGGTGCCTAAAATTAAAAACAAAACGCTTTATCCAAGAAGTAACACCTAACAACTTGTCGAGGGAGCTGTAGCGATTCAACAGGAAATCGGGGTTGAAGGCGCATTCCACCTTCTCAAGAGCGAGTGTTCGTAGACCCGGCAAATTAGAAGTATTCAAAACTGGCGTTCGAGGCCAATCAATTTCTGGTCGACTCAACCATTCCGGACCCCACCACAGGAATGACCTATCAAACTAGGCGTCAAGCATCCGCGCGAGGCACAATCAGCGGGGTTGAGCTCACCTGGCATGTGTCTCCAAACAAGTTTGACTTCGGATTTCTGGATTTGGGAAACGCGGTTAGCGACAAATACCTCCAAGGTGTGGACAGAAGCCTTCAACCAACAAAGAACAATTTGGCTGTCTGTCCAGGCGTAGGTCCCATTAATGCAAATGCTTTTACCCAAGGTACTGGACACGTGAATCAACAAGCGTACAAGTAGGGCTGCTCCCGAGAGCTCCAATTTTGGAATGGTCAGAGATGTCCGAAGGGGTGCTACCTTGCTCTTCGCCATGATCAGGGAGACTCTCACCTGACCTGAGGCACTGACTGTGCGCAAGTACACCACGGCCGCGTGACCACGTTCCGAGGCGTCACAAAACCCGTGAAGGGTGGCCTTGTACTTCCCGGGAGGAAGGATGGGACGAAGCAAGGAGATCTCATTGACGGCAGGAAGTGAGGATACAAAAGAGGTCCATTCCTCAACAAGAGTGCCGTGTAGAGGTTCGTCCCAGGTCAATCCTGCTGTCCAAAGCTTCTGCAAGAAGCATTTTGCCCAAAATATGATAGGACAAATCCAACCGTTCGGATCAAAGGTTCTGGCGACAGTAGACAACACGAGACGTTTAGTCCAAGAACAAGGCAATTTCAAGTCTACGTTATACGTAAAGATGTCTTGGACTGGTCTGTACTGAACGCCTAGAACAGCCATCATGGCGGGGTTGTCAACAATCTCAAACAAATGTGGATCTTGCTGATGATCCTCTGGCAAGCCTTCCAAAGGCGCTGGTGAGTTGGAAATCCACTTGCGCAACTCATAACCAGCGGAGGCCAAAATACCTATCAATTCGTCCCGCAGGAGGATCGCCTCGTCCACTGTGGAGGCGCCCGAGCAAATGTCATCAACGTAAATATCGCCCTTCAAGATGGCGGAGGCTCGTGGGAAACGTAAGCCTTCGCGGTCTGCGAGCTCCCAAAGAGAACGTATTGCCAAGTAGGGGCTTGACCTTAACCCGTACGTATTTGTATTGAGCTCGTAGACGACCATGGGATCGCGAGGAGACTCTCTCCAAAGGATCAGCTGGAAGCGACGGTCATCAGGGTGGATAATCGTCTGCCTGAACATCATTTTTATGTCGGCCACAAAGACAACCTGATGTCATCGGAAGCTGGTGATGACGTCACAAAGGTCCTTGGCCAACTTGGGACCAGAATGCAAGCACTGGTTCAAGGATACGCCTGATGAAGTCTGCGCAGAACCATCAAATACGGTGCGCAGCTTGCCAGTCGATGGCTTCAATACCGCATGATGCGGGAGAAAGTAATGCTCCACCGAACGCCAATCCAAATTTGACACAGACATGTGTCCCAACTGTTCATATTCCCTCATGAACTCAATGTACTTCTGTCTGAGCTCCGGATCACGACCCATGCGGCGCTCCATAGCCATCAATCTCTTTTCGGCTAAGGGTCGTGACTCACCAAGCGGAGGCCGAACAGACAAGAAGGGTAGCCTCGTAATAATCCGACCAGAACGGAGTCGACCAGTGTTGTTCTGGAAGAACAGCTCGCACTCCTCATGTTCTGGATTCAAACGGGCAACTTGAGGGGGCTCCTCTACTTCCCAAAACCTCTGAACCGCATCAGAGAGAGCAGAGCCTACCGCCAACAAATTATCAAGTTCAGGTGGAGGGGGGTCCCTAGGTACAGGTCCCATCAAAGCAAATCCAAATATGGTCGGGATGGCAGTCAAACCATTTGGCACCAAGACCCGTTTCCCACCAATCAAAATTCCACCGAGGACATCAGAGCCAATCAACAAATCGATTTGTCCCGGTGTGTCAAATTTGGGGTCCGCCAGTTCCAATCCCGATGTCAAATTCACCACAGCAGCAGGTAGCTGCTTCTGTGGATGCATACCCAAAATATTCTTCAACACAATAGCCGAGGTTTTAATCCTCGGGTGTGAAGATCCAACAGGGCCAAACAAAACCTTAACTTGCCCTTCAACATTAGAGGCTACGTCACCTATACCCCGTATACAATTCGGAAAAGAGCCCATATTTAATTTAACCTGCCCTACCAAATAAGTGGAAACAATGCAACCTTGTGAACCTGTGTCCAATATAGCACGGACAACAACAGAGGTCCCCGTGGGTCCCCAGACCCTAACAGCAACCGTTGGTAGGATAACGGTCTCAATGGGGGAGGTTGGCGTTATAGGGCAGGGGTCAATGACCTATTGTTGCCTGGGCGGCGACCGTTGGCCAGGACCAGGCAAATCAAAATGGGGGTGCGGCTGGAAGTCCTCAAAGGCGCGATGACTCGATCCGCGCGCCATCTGTGGGGGGTCATATTGACGCACCCGCCCAAAACGAGGTGGGCGCGAGTCAAGGCGGGGACGCTCCGCCAAAGGAGGGGAATACCTGGGGCAGCAGTCATGGAGCTGGTGACGCTGAACAGCACATTCAGGTGCGCGAGAGAGAGGAGGCGTGCGCACGCTACGGTTCTCCAAGCGGGATGAGTGGCGATCAATTGAGCGAGGCGACTCTCGGCTACGCGCCGGTGAGCCTCGGCTGCCACCTTCAAAACACCAGCCCGTGCACGGCGTCGGCTGGTTGGACAAGCGGCCAACCTCTCTGGCATTCATGCAGAGAATGTCCAAATGCTGTCCTCCACAGTGAGGACAGGGGCGAGAGTTTGGGCAGTCTCGCTGGTAGTGGGACCCCAAACAAGAGAAGCAAAGGCGGCGGGCATTCGCGATGCGCCTACGAGAGGCGACATGAAGGTCCAAGAATGCCCTACAACTGGCCGTTCTGTGCCCCGTGACCTTGCAGTAGGAGCACTCCGCTGGGCTCTGCGTGACCGCAAAGCGAGGAGGGCGCCGGTCAACATTGGCTCGGGTGTGACCGCGAGCCTGCTCCTTGACCTTGGGCGGCTGCGACATAGCCGGCGTGTCACCACCGGAGTTGTCCAAGACCCGGCACTCATCCTCCAGGAACTTCTCCAGGTCAGCAAAGGGGGGCAGATGGGTCGCGCTATCCCCACCAAAGCGCTGTTCAAAACGCGACCTCAGGTCGGCAGGCAGCTTCTTCAGCACAATGTGCACCAATAGATAAGACCATTGGTCTACGGGCAGGTCAAGGCACTTAAGTGCGTTGATGGCCACCAAGAGCGGGTTCAACAGTTGGGTGCGCAACCCAGAGACCCGGGTGAGCGTCGGCAAACCCAAAATCTGCTCGATGTGCGTGTCGGCGAGGCCACGCTTATTATGGTACCTACGGGTAAGTAGGTCCCGAGCCGTCTGGTACGCCTCGTCAGACACGGGCAGATGCTGGATGAGGCCTTTAGCCTCCCCATCCAGAACCGACATTAGATAGGCCAACTTTTGTGCCGGCCGAAGGTCAGCCCTATCATTGACTAGGCTGTCGAACAAATTAATGAAGCCCAGGTAGCTTCCTAGGCAGCCATCAAAATGGGGGAGGTCCAAAGTAGGGAGCCTACTCACCAGCCCCGGTGCTGACCTAGGAAGCTCCTGCTTCAGGCCGGGTTGCCCTTCCCTATCGGCAACTAGTTGTCTCGCAGTATTGGAGACAGCATCATACAGGTCTAAGACCTGGGCATAGTCTTCGCTGACCTTATTTCGCTGGTCAGCGGTGAAATCATTGAAATGAAATGAAATGAAATGAAATGAAATGAAATGAAATGAAATGAAATGAAATGAAATACTTCTTTATTTCGTGTAAGCTTTGAAAGTACTTACGAAACGTCATTAAAAAGAAATATTTAATACAATTATTTTTGTGTGTCGAATTAGAACAGCTCAGTCCCAAGCGTTTTGGTCGTCTTTATAGTCAGATATTTTATAATAGGCTTTTGAACATAATTTCGCTTTTACAATAATTTTGAACTTATTTATAGATAGGTCTCTTATATTATAAGGGAGCTTGTTATAAAAGCGTATACATTGCCCCATAAAACAGCTACTTATTTTGTGGAGACGAGTGCTATGAACTACGAGATTATTTCTGTGTCTTGTATTTACAGAATGTATATCACATTTTTTACAAAATTTGTCAATATTTTTATGTACATATAGCAGATTTTCATAAATATATTGTGATACAACAGTTAGAATGTTTATTTCTTTGAACTTTTCTCTTAGAGAAACTCTTGGACTGAGGTTATAAATTCCCCTTACAGCTCTTTTCTGCAAAACAAATATTGTATTTAGGTCTGCAGCATTCCCCCAGAGAAGAATCCCATACGACATTAAGCTATGAAAGTAACTGAAATAAACCATTCTAGCTGTTTCTAAATCTGTGAGGCGTCTAATTGTCTTAACTGCATAAGCTGCAGAACTGAGTTTGCCCGAAAGCCTTTCTATATGTGGACCCCATTGTAGTTTGGTGTCCAGCATAATACCTAAAAACATGGTTGTCTCGACGGGCTCAATCCTAGATTCATTAAGTTGTACATTGGTTGGCATATGTTTAACATTGGGCATTGAAAATTTTAAAAGTTTAGTTTTCTTATTATTAAGTAATAGATTATTAACATTAAACCAATTGACAACTTTAGAGAGTGCATTGTTTACTTCGTCAAAGTTACTCTGTCGTCGCTTAATATTAAAAATCAAAGAGGTATCATCAGCGAACAATACAATCTCATGATTATTCTTAACGTAATAAGGTAAATCGTTAATATATATCAAGAATAGAAATGGTCCGAGAATTGAACCCTGCGGGACACCCATTTTCAAAGCAGAACCTGGAGATGTCTTACCATTAACCTCGACCTTCTGGATTCTGTTGCCCAAATAAGAAGTCAGGAGATCGAGAGCTTTATTTTTAATGCCGTAATGATATAGTTTCCTGATAAGAGTATCATGATGAACACAATCAAAGGCTTTAGACAAGTCGCAAAATATACCTAACGCATCTTGCGACTTCTCTCAAGCTGCAAAAATACTTTTCAGTAACTCAACTGCTGCGTCAGTAGTTGAACAACCCCTCGTAAATCCGAACTGTTTCTTGTGAAGAAGATTATGTCTATTGAAATGACTAAGTAGCTGACTAAGAATTAGTTTCTCAAAAATTTTGCTAAGTGTTGGCAATACAGAAATAGGTCGAAAATTTGAGGGGTCTGATGTGTCACCAGATTTAAATAAAGGTGTTATTTTGCTATACTTCATTAAATCAGGAAATGTTCCAGAAGTGACACAACCATTGAACACTGTTGCAAGATGTGGAGCAATTAATGTAATAATAGACGAAACAGTCCTTACTGACAATCCCCACAGATCCTTTGTCTTTTTCATATTAATAGTTTTAAATTGTTTAAGAACATCATCTGTAGTAACAGCAACAAATTCAAAGGCCGTAACACATTCCGGCACGCAGTCTTTAAGCAGCATTTCAGCAGACATGGAAGACGATTTGAGTGACGCTGTAGTTACAATGGGTATATTAGCAAAAAACTTTTCAAATTCCGTCGCTACTTCCAAGTCCTCTGCAATACTCACATTATTGATATTTAGTAGGTAGTCGCGACTGCGTGATTTGGCTCTACCAGTTTCGCTATTGATCACATTCCAAGTTGCTTTTATGGTATTTTCAGCGCTTTTTATTTTATTTTTCAAATAAATTGATTTTGCAGCATAACAAGCTTGTCTAAATGTTTTTGAGTATTTTTTTACATAATTAATAAAGGCTGGACTATTATTAAAAGTTTTTTCATTATAAAGTTCATATAACCTAATCCGACTTTTATGAATGCCTTCAGTTGCCCAATCACTAAACATCAGACGGTCAGTTACATTTAATTTTTTAGGTTTAAATACAGTAGAAAATTCATCACTAATCAATTTAAATAATGAATTATATAACTGATCCGGATGGTCATGAATAGGCAACCAACGCATTTTATTTGATAGATTATTTTTAAAAAGTTCTAATCGGTTTTCATTTATAGGTATAAAATTAATGATTTTACTCTGAATCTTAGGGCTTTTTCTTGGACAACAGACTAACTGCCCACAGTGATCAGACTGTAACATATTAATTAAGGATTTTTGTAAAGGCTTAGTGTTAATAAATATATTATCAATACAGGTAGCACTTGTGGCAGTCACTCTAGTTGGTTCTAAAAAAGTATGACTTAAATTGTAAGATTTAAATAGATTTAAGAAATCAATTGATAAAGAACATTTCTCTAAAATGTTAATGTTGAAGTCACCACAAATAGCAACCGTTTTATGGCAATTATCAACTTTGCTTAGGGCATCCTCCATAATTACTAGAAAACTTTCAAAATGTGCACATGGAGGCTTGTATACACTCATAACAATGAACTGATCAAATTCGACACAAGATATCTCTATAACTCGCTCAACAGAGAGGCTCACAATATCAGACCTTTCTTTAAATTTTAAAAGTTTATTTATTATAATTAACGAGCCTCCTCGAATAAATTTTTCTCTGCTGAATGAGCTTGCAACCTGGTGGTTGTTGAAATTGAAAATGAACTGGTGGCTTTTTAGCCAATGTTCTGTAATACATAAAATATCAATATTGTTACAGTTCATGAACAATTCCAACTCTAACTCCTTACCCATCAACCCTTGTATATTTTGATGCACCAGGTTAATACAATTTTTTAAATTATTTTTTGTACAATGTGTGGTTGATGAAAGTGTGTTTTTATTACTTATATTTAAATTTATCAATGTCTTGTCTATGTTATTGCCAGAGATTGACTCTATTGTCTCATAACTTAATTTAAAGGATTTGGAACAGATTCCAAGCTTATATTCAATGTCAAGTTAGACTGCTCAATAAAAGCAGTGTTATTAGCCAAATTTTTGGCTGTGTTATTAATATAATATGCTAGCGATGATGCTATTTGTCTTTGAATATATTGAGATAGATAGCAACTATCACATGTCAAATAAAAACTTCTAATGAAAGCATTAGAGTCAATAAAGTCAATAAAATCATTGTATAATAAATAATTGATTGACACTTCAAGACTGCAAGTGCTGAAAGTGCGGAATTGCTGTTCCACACTTGCCAGGCGATCGTCAATCCGCTCGTACCTTTGTAGTAAGGCCTGCTGGCGATCAGGCCGGTTCACTAAGGCACTGGCCGAGGCAAACCAGCGCAAATCTGATGCAATGGCACCAGCAGCCGCACGCAAGTCCTTGATAGCTGACATAATCAAAATTTCAAAAGAGCCCGGCCAAGCGTTAAATACAATTAACAATCAAAACTTAATTTTTCTTAATTCTTTGAAACCAACAAAGTATTAGCCTGTTTACTGCAAGTGCAGGCAAGTGACAGGTATCTACTGTCCAACAAAATTAATAATTTCAATATATATTGACACAAAACAAAGTCAAAGTTATCAAAGTTGAACCTTCGAATAAGTTAATTAAAGTTATATATTCAAATAAATTAACTAATTACTTGCAACAGACAGACTGGCTGTATTATTTGAGATATACAATAGTAAGTAAGCACAGAATATGTGTTACCTAGCAATATTATCTATATTATAACAAAACAAAGTTGATTAATGTGACCCGCCCAAGTGGCAAGATCAAGTTGGATTATTACAATGTTTATGAATATATGCAATAAACTAAATTTACAAAATTTATTGATACATACAGCTGTTATGTATCCAAATAAACTGACTTATTAATGCAACAACAAATTTAAGTTAGATTTTCCAACAATACAAATCAACAATTACTGATTGAGGTTATGTGACAATGTGTTTCAAATTATCTAGGTCAACTTAAACAATTAAATATTATGTATTTTAGACAATAACTGACCTGACAAACACTACAATACTGTCTACAAGGTGATAAGATACAAGCTCATACCAATCTGAGTTTATACTCAGTAATGCAACAGCGGCTAAATTTCAACCACGCTCTGCTACCAAAAATTATGTCTAGAGTTTGAGCTGAGATCGGGTAAGGTTTACAGAGATCAGTGGAAGCGATTAATTCATCCAGTCTCAGCCCAAGGCAAAGGTCCAACATACACTGCGGTAGCACAGCGAATGAATATAAATTCTAATATTAATAAAATGTCTTACCAACTCTTAGTGATGTTCTTGAGTGGAGTCCTGGAGGCAAGCTAGATACACACAAGACTAAAATTGGCCAATATTAGCAAGTGAATTATCTTTACTTTACCAGACTCCAACGCAACGTCTTCAATGCACGATGCAAGTTCACAGGATTCTCAATTTCTCCTTGCAAATGTCAATGAGTAGTTCACAATGTCTTTTATCACAATTTACCGTTGCCAGCAAATAACTTTTCACAAATGTTCAATATGTCACAAACCTTGCCGGAAGTCAAAAGGCGGCAATCTATAAGATTTCACAAACTATTCGCGTAGCTACAAGGATGTGCTTTTCAAAAGGCGATCAATTATTTTACGTACGAGACGACAACTCACAACGTGGTAATTTCTCAAAGCAAGGACGGAAGTGACAGTTCAGTGTGACCATTGTCAGAAATTTTCAATAGACTAAACAAAATGTTACTCAGTCAGGCGAATTTCTGCGGCGACGCGTTTCGACTCAACTCGGCGCGCCTTAGTGGACGCGGGTCAGCGGATGAATAGACGGGTACTACGTAGCGTAAATACCTACATAAAAAGTTATCGAAATTAATGAAGAGCTGTTAATTTCGCTAGTTCAGAAATATACTGAACTTAATGATCATGACTACCTCATTAGTCTCGCGGCATAAATGTGGGCGTGGGATTGGGAGGTCTCAGATTCGATTCCCGGGTCGGGCAAAGTGTTATTGGGTTTTTCCGTTAGGAAATTCTCAGTAGCAGCACGGAGTCTGGTAATGTACCCGGTACGGCAATAGGCTCGCCCCTTATGACCTGAAAATGTGTGGCGAAATGTGGGTGTAATATTACACCTCTGCCTACCCCTTCGGGGATACAGGCGTGAGTCTAAAAAAAATTATGATCATGAAGATGTTGAGCAGCGTAGACAACATATATGGGAAGAAATTTGCGGGAATAATGAACGAATTTGAAACAAGAACTTATCTTCGTCCGAGCTATCCATCATTGACAACACAAGCACAACCTACAGCAGCCAGTCGCCGACTGCTGGCTTCGATTCGATTCGTCTGTAATGAACGCACACGGATAAAATGCGACTCGGCGCGATTCGACGCGGTTCGAATGTAGTCGACGCCAGGCTTAAGTTGTATTTGTAAGAGTCGGTTGGCGGGTGGTGCAGAGATTATTGACTTTAAGCCATGTTTATTATTTTATATTATTATCAAGTATGTCTACTGATGATTATTCATTTTATATAGCAAATGATTCTACTGATTTATCTGCTAATAACAGTTTTTGCTCTTTAGATGACCTGACTCTCGGCGATACTTTACGGCAAAATTTTAACCAACTTACAAGTCCGTTATTGAATATATGCCACATTAACGCACAGAGCGTACCCAGCCATTTCAGTGACCTTTTAGAAGCTTTTTCATGTACTTATGTTCACGCCGCGCCGTCCTGATTTCTGAGAGCTGGCTTAAACCTCATCTTCTTTCTACTTCCTACCCTCTTCCTGGCTTTATTTTAGTTAGAAATGACTGAATTGATAGGAGAGGGGGAGGAGTAGCTATATATCTGCGCAGCAACCTTCCCTACAAAATAATCGCTTCATCTCCCTCACAATCTCCTGGTTCTGCAGAATTTCTTTTTCTTGAGGTTTGGGTCAGGGGAACTAAATTAGTTCTTGGAGTTGTATATTGTCCACCCTCTATTGATTATTTCACTGATTTAGAATTGGTTTTGGAATCTTTGGGTTCAGAGTATGTACATTACGTTATCATGGGCGATTTTAACACTGACCTTTTATCCTCTCGATCCTCCCGTACACTTCAGCTTCTCCACATCCTTGAATCTGCCAGTCTCCATGTGCTACCTCTTCAGGCCACTCACCACAACTCCAACGGAGAGGACACCTAGCTAGATTTAATTCTCACCGCCACCCCTTCCCTTGTTCCTTCACATGGTCAGTACCCTGCTCCTGGTTTTTCCCATCATGACCTCATATTTCTTTCATATATCCTTAAACTTCCCAAATCTACGCCCAAAGTCTTGCACAAGCGTTATTTTTCTCGGATGGACGTGGACAAATTACGGCTTGACGCTTCAGTAATGGACTGGAATATCTTGTTCGCGGCAACTACAGTGGATGCCAAAGTCCAGTTCTTCAACGAGGCTGTAGTCAAATTGTACGATGTCCATGCTCCAGTTAGGAAGATCAAGTTGAAGCGTCCACCGGCACCTTGGATTACGGAGGGAGTTCGAATGGCGATGAGACGTAGAGACCGAGCTTTTCGGAAATACCGAAAGGATCGGTGTGATGTGAACTGGACTTCTTTTAAGACTGCTAGGAATTGGTGTAATCAGATGATTCGTAACGCTAAACGCCGACACTTTCTTGACAACCTTGATTCCTCTTCCCCAGCTAGTATATGGAATTTTCTGGGGTCTCTTGGTATTGGTAAGCATCGTCATATAGACTTTCCAAGGACAATCGAGTTAGGCGACATTAATCGACATTTTACCTCCACATGCTCCCTAGATCATATAACCAAGCGTCAAACCCTTAACTATATGACCGGATTAATGCGGCCAAACATTAATTATTTTAAGTTTTCTCCAGTCACGTCAGATGAAGTCAAAAAGGTAATCCTATCTATCAAGTCCAGAGCGGTGGGATGTGACAACCTCAGTCGTCATATGATCACCGTTATTCTGGACTTTTTCCTCTCTCCCTTATCCCATATCCTTAACTTTTCTCTTGAAACCGGCCAGTTTCCTTCATTGTGGGGCAAAGCTTTCATCCGCCCACTGCCAAAGGTTTCTAATCCTTCCCTTCCTTCCCATTTCCATCCTATCTCCATCCTCCCATTTCTGTCTAAGGTGCTTGAAGCATGCGTCTATAAACAACTGTCCGGGTTTGTATTCGAAAACAATATTTTATCTCCTCTACAATCAGGATTCAGACCCGGACATAGCACAGTCTCAGCGTTACTTAAAGTAACTGGCGATGTGAGGGCGGGTATGGATGACACTAAGATCACAGTGCTGGTCTTAGTGGATTTTTCAAACGCTTTTGGCACCGTCAACCACGACCTCCTTATTTCCGTCCTCTCCTACTATATGATTTCATCGGACGCGCTGGAATGGTTCTCATCTTATCTTCGAGGACGTCAGCAGTCTGTTCGTGTTGATGAAACTTCGTCAACTTGGCGAGATTTGGACTCTGGCGTTCCTCAAGGCGGTATAATATCTCCTCTTCTGTTTTCATTGTTTATAAATCTTCTCACACATGATCTTAGCTGTACGTATCATCTTTACGCCGATGACCTGCAGATTTACACCCAGGCAAGGGCAGAAAGTCTTACTGCAGCCATCGATAACATCAACTGGGATCTAAATGCGATCAAAAACTGGTCAGATAGATTTGGTCTGTCAGTTAATCCTGATAAATGCCAGGCAATCTTAATTGGTAGCCCACGTATTATGTGCCGAGTGGATGTCAAATCGCTTCCACCTATTAATTTTAATGGGTCTGTCATCCCCGTCAGCCCCAGTGTCAATGATCTCGGCCTACACATCGACGCTGCCCTTGACTGGAGAACACAGATTGCAAATACCAGTCGCAAAGTCACAGGAACCCTGCGGACTCTATATCGCTTGAAGAATTTTCTCCCAACCAAAATTAAAACCATGCTTGTGCAGACGTTAGTTTTTCCTATAATCGACTATGGTGATGTATGTTATCTCGACCTGAATGCAGATCTGCTCAATAAACTTGACCGCCTTCTCAACAATTGCATTCGATTCATTTTCAATCTCCGTAAGTATGATCATATATCTGCTCACCGTTCCCAATTGCGATGGCTGCCTATTCGTCAACGTCGCAAATTTCGTACACTGACGACTCTTTTTTCTTTCTTGAACTCTTCTCATACTCCTGCTTATCTGTCTACTCAATTTCAACATTTATAAGATAAGATAAGATAAGGTCATTTTATTTGCATAAACATGAGTATACATACATTTATAAGCATGCAAGGTGTTACATTTAATTGTTGTTGTGTTCTTACATGTTTGCCATATCATATATCGGCGTGCAAATATTAATTAGATAAGCTTACAATAATAATGAAGAAAAAAAATACAAATAAGAATTTTAGTATTAATAAAATAATGTCATAAAATTTGTAGGTCATGTAATATTAAATAGCTAAATGTCAACCAGTAATCGAAATAAAATTAAATTGCATAGGTATATTACAAGTAATTTTAGGTGATGGTATCCTCCCCCCCGTGGGATCTCCACCTTGTCGTGGTGGGGGGGCTCAGTAACCGTGGATTGGTTACCCGCGGTGAAGCTAAGAGGGATCCAGGAGGGGACGCTCCGCGTGGGCTTGACGGGGCCTGCACAGGATGCGTCCAACGGTGCGGGTGCGGGGGACAGTTCTGTCTGTCCCTCGCAGTCGGGCGTGGTCGCGGGAGGAGAGGCGTGTCGGTGTTGCGTTGCCGTGCGCCCTATCTCCCGCGACCAAATGGTGGCGCACCATTCGATGTGTCGCGGTGGGGCCGCAGAGGAAGAGGAGATGCGGTGTTGCGTTGCTGTCCTCCCTATCCTCTGCGGCCGCTTGGCGTTTTGGCGGCGGAGCCCACACCATCATCCGCCGCCAAGGGGGTTTTGTTCGGGGCCCGCCGGACCATCTGGCGGGCCAATACCCGTCGGGGGGTTGCGATGTATGCTTGGGCGAAACTCGACCCTCCGACACACGGGTAGATGAGGCACACGGGTTGGTTTTTAGTCAGTAAGAGTCTGACAGTCCCCTTCGCCCATCCCCCAGGGCAAAGGGACTCCATGAGGATTTGCCAACCCGAAACCAAAAAAAAAAAAAAAAAGGTGATGGTATCCTGTAAGAAATCTGATATATTGTAATATGTCTTGCAGGCTAAAAATGATTTTACTTTTTTCTTAAATGCTACCATATTGAGTTCTTTCCAAGCTTTAGGTAACTTATTATACAGTACTGGAACCATGCAAAAGACGCTTCTACGCATAAGTGCAGTTTTTGAGCTCTGTAAGCAAAGCTTTGTGTTATTGCGCCTGTTTCTAGGTACTACATCAGCCTTGCGAGGAAATAAGTTTGGATTAGACTTAACAAATACTACGATTTCCAAAATATACAGACATGGTAAAGTTAATATGTTATATTTTTTAAAGTATGGTACACAGCTATCGGTAGGTCGCAGTTTAAACATACTTCTCAGGCATCTTTTTTGGGCTTTGAATATAATTTCTTTGTCTGTTGAGTTGCCCCAGAATATGACTCCGTATCTAAGGATGGATTCAACTAGTCCGTAGTATGCGACAATAAGTGCGTCTATATGAATCATTCCCGAAAGAGAGTACTAAGCGTATGCACTACTACTAATTCTTTTATTTAAAAGGTCGAAATGAGCTTTCCAATTTAGATTTCTATCAATAGTCAGTCCTAGAAACTTCGTTGTATTAACTGCGTCAATATTATTGTTATCAAAGGAAATGTCAATATCAAATGTCAATGGGCGTTGACTAAAATGCATAATCATTGTTTTATTAAGGTTAATTTTTAAACTATTACTGTTCATCCATGTTATAATCTTGTTAAGTGTATTAATAATGTCATTTACGTAATTTTCTTTATTTCTACATGGTATTATAACTGTGCTATCGTCAGCAAACAATGTCATGTGGTGTTGATTTGAGCTGGGTAAGTCATTAATGTAAATAGTGAATAAAAGCGGTCCCAGTACACTCCCTTGTGGCACACCATGGGTAATTGTGCGTTCTGTAGATGTATATACCTCTTCTAATTTCGATTTACTATTGATTCTATTAATTTGCGTTATTTGTTTCCTTCCTTTTAGGTAGGATTGAAAAAAACTCAAAACTCTGCCCCTAATTCCATATTCATTAAGCTTATTTAGTAGTAAATCGTGTTGGACATAATCAAATGCCTGCGTCATATCGCAAAAAATCGCGCAGACGGGCGTATTTTTATCCATGTTAGTTATGACATCGTACAAAAAATCATAGATAGCCATATTATATTTATGGTTTTATTCTGTCTGAAGCCTTTTTGGTCCTAACAAATAATATGATTTCTTTCTAAGTATGTATTCAGTTCTTTATAAATAAACTTTTCAAAAATTTTTGAGAAAACAGGTACCAGTGAAATTGGTCTATAGTATTCCATTGAAGTCTTGTCCAGTTTTTTAAAAAGCGGTTTCACTATTGATGTTTTAAGTGCCTCGGGAAATACTCCTTCGAAGATACTTATATTTAATATGTGACTCAGAGGCCCACAAATTTCAGCAGCTACTGCCTTAAATACCTTAGTGCAAATACCGTCATATCCTACGCTATTTGTATTCTTAAGAGAAATAATGATTTTATATATATCATGCGGTAAACATGGCGCCATGAACATAGAGCATTGCCTACTTTTTAAGTGTTCTGATAACCTGTTTCCAGAGCATGATATGGGATTAATCTTATTTACAAAATAATGATTGAAAGAATTAACTATAATCTTAGGATCAGTAACTATTTTATTATTTATTTTAAGCTCATTAATATTATTGATTGGCATATAAAATTTGGTACGGTTTATTATTTGCCAAGCTGCTTTAGATTTGTTATAAGATGTCTTTATTTTATTATTATGTTGAGCCATTTGTGTTAATTTAATAATTTTGCGGTAAAGCTTAGAGTAAGATGTAAACGTATTTTTATTTTCACATGTAGGGTTTTGTCTATACTGCTATAACAGTTTTCTTTTCTTTTTGCTGCAGGTTTTAATGCCTCGTGATACCCATTTTTGTTTTCTTTCACTATTCATTGTTATGCATATTTCAGGAAAACATTGACAATACAAGAGTGAAAAGAGATCTATAAAGTAGTTATAAGCTAACTCCGGATTAGTGGCTTTATAGGTATCTGAAAAAGATAGCTGCCCAATATAATTTCTAAATTTGCTGATATTTTCTGTTGAGTAATCACGTACTTTCTTACGCCAACGGCTAAGATTGCTAACTGTACTTATTGGACATTTAAGTATCTGAGCAGTATGGTCAGATAAGGCTAGTTCCAATATTTTAACTTGGCAAGACCGACTGAAATTATGCGCAAAATTGTCTATGCATGATCCACTTTTTAGTCGTGTAGGCTGGTGTACTGCTAGCTTTAAGTTAAAACTCAATAATAGACTTTCAAATTCAATTTATTGTTTAGTCTTTTTCAAAATATCTACATTATAGTCACCTGCTAAGATTATATTTTTATAGCATTTTTTCATTAATGCATGCAACATAATTTCCAATATATCAATACATTCTGAAAAATTATTTATATTCGGCACTCTATAGATACATACCAAAGCTATCCCATACTTAATCAGTTCTATAGCGCAACATTCCAAAAGCCCAATCTTTGACAGTTTAGATATTTTTGGTAATTCTTTCCACTGGTGACCATTCTTGACGAGTATACAGGCTCCACCCCGCTTGCTTTCTTTTCGGCTGAAGCTTGTGGCTAAACAGTAGTTAGGTATGTTGACATATTTCTCATATCCTTCTACCATGAAATGCTCCGTGATACATAATACATCCACGGTAGTGTTGTTATCTAAGAGCTCATGTAAGTTGACTATTAGACTGTCCGATTTTAAAAGCAGGCCTGCAATGTTTTGGTGCATAATACATAAGTTTCTAGATCCGAAAAAAGTGTCATTTGTTGGTTGGTTACATGTCTCATAATCAATTTCATTATATTTATTGTCAATATGATATTGTTCGATCTCAATAGTTAATTCTAGTAAATCTTTAAATATAGTCTCTAGTCCAAACTTGTTCACTCTTCCAGTGTATTTATCAAACATACTGTAGTCATACTTGAGATTTAAATTACTGTCCAATATGAATGCATGTCCGTGAGTCATGATATCAGGGTATAATAGGCTGTTAAAAGTTTCGATCCGAGTGTTGAAAAGGCTGGTGTAATTGCCTAGCTTGTATGTTGGTAGACAAATTATTATATTTGTATGCTGTATATTCTGCAACATTTCCTTTATATGTAGAGTAATGCTTATGTAGTTGTTTGTCTTCTTGAAATCTTCTTCGCCAAGGAATACAATACAGAAGTCATTCATATTATATTTATTTAGCTTTGTTTTTATTCCGCTTAGTAATTCTTTTGTGCTGCTATTAGTTTTCAGATAATGACACATATCATAATTATACTGAAACGTTTCTTCTGCTACTGAAAGTAAGTTATTTCTTTTCTCCGTACTCAGTATGCACAACTTCTGTTTTTGTGCATTGTTGCTTAGTTTCAATGGACTGTTTACACAGGAAGGTTTAATAGAAGATATTTTATTTTCAGCGCTTAGTTTCAAATCTGTTTGAGTTTGTTTATTGATAGATGAAGTCTTATTTTTTTTTTTTCTTTGGAGTGCATCTCTTGGCGGGACTGTTAGTTACACTTTTATACAGCTGATTTTTTTTAATCAACTCAGCATTCGATTTTTTAAGCTCATTTACTTCCAAGGAGAGTGCCTCTATTTCAGAGTGCGCACTGTTAAGCTGTGATTTGAGATTTTTTATTTCTTCCCGAAGTTCGGCCGTTTTGTCATTATCATCGTCCGATATATCCGGTAAACTTGTGTTATTGTTGATAGTACTGTTTGCGATTATACTATCGTCATTGGATGGATCAGATGTTGTTCGTCGCCGACGGAAAGTAATGTTTTCCAGGAAATTATTCATTATTATTTAAAAAAAAATATTGTGTAAGCAAAATACGTATTATCAGTATAATAAAATGTCGTGACATAGGAGAATGTCCAGCCTTATATTGATTATCGGATCGTGAATGTGCAGCTTTATTTTTAACACTGACGGCTCTGTATGCTATAAATGTATCTGAAGTGATGGTCTGGAACGCGCCGTGTATGAAAGTTGTTTATGTTGGTACCACTGTGAAATTCGCGTAAAAATATCCTATTTGAATGGAAAAAACGGCTTTATGTATGAAGGATATTATAGGATAGCAGCGATAGCCGAGTGGATATACCAACAGACTGCCATGCAGAGGGTATCAGGTTCGAATCCACGGCGCGCACCAATGACTTTTCGGGGTTATGTGCGTATTGAATTGTTAATTATCGCTCGTCCCGTGCCTCGGAGAGCACGTTAAGCCCGGTCCCGGTTGTCATGAAGATCTTTGACAGTCGTTACAGGGCGTCAGTAATAAACTGACACTAGTCTAAACCATGGAATATCGCTATCCCTTCGGGTTGCGGAGGTCAGACAGGCAGTCGCTCCGTGGAAAAGCTAATATTCAGCCAAATCCGGTTAGACTAGAAAGCGGACCCCAGACTGAAACTGGGATAACGCTAAGAGAAAGAAAGATGTATGAAGGATATTATTTCAATGTAAATTACTGCTTAAAACCACTTGCCAATATGTCTTTGTCATAGTTCATCGAGTTATAGTCACTTTTAGTCACAGTGGAGTGATTATTGTTTTGAAATGATATTTTTTTGTCACACAATGGTCTGTTTACGTCTTCTTTCTTTATTAAGCACTGTATTGGATATACCACTGAGATAACATTTATATAAAGTTATTAGCACTTGTGTTTATAAATTATAACTGTATTTTTAATGGAAAACGATTATAAGTAATTAAATACGAATAAAATACGCGGAGCACTTGTTTATATTGGCTAGTGTTGCCAGCTTTTTTTTTTTTTGTCTTTTTTATGTAACAATCATGACAGAAATCTCCGCTCAACTAACAATCTTCTTCTTCTCTGCCCTTCTCATAGTTCCACCCTTGTTCATTCTTCTTTCTATATACAGGCTGTCCATCTTTGGAATGCACTCCCTCTCGAAATCAGGAAGTCTACATCTCGTGAACTGTTTAAAATTAGAGTACGCCAGCATTATATGGCTGAATTGGTAGTATCATAATGGACTCTGTATAGGATACTTGTATATGTATATATTTGTATATATTATAATTATCTATTATACTTGTATGTGTATATATGTATTATATTTTGTATGTATATATTTATAATAATATGTTACTGCTAGTATGCCTATTATTACATATTTATTTAGTGTGATATCTATTAATTATGTTGTTTTAAATTAATATTATTTGTTAAATTACTTTCTGTTGAAGCACCTACTTCAATCATCTCTGCATCACCCAAAGGTTGGCTGGAGAGAATGCCACTGGCATTAAGCTCGCCTTTGTGCATTACTTTTTTTGTAATTGTGCAAGAAGTTTAACATAAATAAATAAATAAAATTGCTCTTGCGGCTTCCCTCTGGCCGGCCGACCAAGGCAAACCAGAGTTGAGAGTCCTGCGGGCACTCTTGGAAATCCACTCCGGCCAGCCAATAAAGGCAAGCCGGAGACGAGGCCCTGCTCGACTCTCTGAAGCATTCGGGACCGCAGTGTCACCACACACATTCAGCTCGCGACAAAGCTGCCCTGCGGCTGTAAGCTTTCTTTTCATCTTGTAATACATTTTTTGTTTATATTATACGATGAAGGTGATGTTTGAAAGCTGCTACTCTATTATTATTATTATTATTATTTGACGCGTCATGTCGGGATAGAGTCACGGTTAACTTATTTCCCATTCATTCTTACCGGACGTCATACCGTTGCGACGGGATGGTGGATTAAAGCCTGTGTCGCATTGCTCAATTCCTTTTTATGGGAAAAATATTTGTCAAGAAATGGCATTTAGATAATGTTATTTTGATATTTTTATACAGAATCTTAACAATTATTTGATTGAGTAATCGCCTGAACTGAGTGACACTATATTACTGTGACGGCCGGTGTCATGTCAAACCGTCGTCACGAAACACAATAATTAGCAAAGAGGTTTGAAGACTATTTTATTATTTTGAAATGAGTTTTTAGTTCGATGACGTATACACTCTGTCAAGTGTTCGCCAAATTTACAAGTCATTTACAACTCGGCAGTGGCCGTGCGGATAACGCATCCCGTTCACGTTCTGATGGTGTGGGTTCAAATCCCAGTCATAACAGTTATGTGGATTATGGTTTTTATGAAATTTGGAAAATGTTTATGAATATTTGGCAAATATTTAAAAGATTATTTAAATATTTCGAGTAAAAATTAGAAAATTCTAGAAACTTCAGGAAGGAATGGAAAGGTTAAAAAGAGACAGGAGATGGAAACACAAATTTAAATATTTCGAATAAAGATTAGAAAATTCTAGAAACTTCAAGAAGGAATGGAAAGGTTAAAAAGAGACAGGAGATGGAAAAACAATTGAATAACGAAAAGACAATCGAAATTAGTAGATCTAGAACATTCTTAGGGGTATATAAGGCGGTGTGGACGCGCTAAGCGCCAGTTTAAGTTGAAAAGTGGTAAAGTGAAGAAGAAAAGGAAGAAGTAAAGGAAGAAAGAAGAAGTAGTAAAAAGGTGAAGTGAAAGTATAGTGCAGTTAAAGTGCAGTGAAGAGTGCAGTGCAAAAGACGCTAGTGTTGGTGCTGTCTGCGTCGGAATTAAACGGCGTGTAGTGTGTCAAGTCGAATAAAGTGTCATCAGTGCTACTCGGTGTTTCCTTCCAATCCCGTTACCCCGTCCGTGATATTATTATAGTATAGTATAAAGATCCGAAAGAGAAACAAATCGATCGACATAGACCAAATAATTTGTAAGCTTAAGTGATAGTAGCCAGATTACGTACACACATGACAATATACGCAAAGTAGCAGGCTGTGACTGGAGACATAGCACTGAAAATCGAGCTCATTTCAGTGATGATTTACAAGATATATATACCTACATTCAACAAGCGGTAATCAATCCCCATACAAGTTTCTTAAAAATCTACATGTTATCGACAAAGTTGAATGAATGAATGAATGGACGCTGTAGATTTTAAAGAAGAGTTTTACAGAGTAAAATGAAACGGCAAAGATACTATTGAAAGCAAAGGTGAGAAAATTGAATCCTTTAAAACTTCAGTGGTGTGCAAAGTTAAATAAAAAACCTGTTTGATCGTTTTTACCATCGCTACTCGCATTCACATAGTTCAAAAGTCAATAGCTTAGATAAAGTTTTTTGTTATTAACGTTCCGTTTCGTGCAATAAATACTGCACACTAACGTATGGTTTGCAAATTACGCCATGTATAAATTACATTTATATTGAAGGATAATAAATGATACAACTTTCACCATTTGTGGACCTACCTATCCCGTTAAGGTAAAAAATTAGTTTATTCTCTGATATTTTAACGAACTTACATAGGTTCTGTTTGCTGTTACTTTCAGTTAGTTTTAACAGAAGATTACATTTCAGTCTTAGTAGATAATAAAGTAGATTATTAACTCGTATCAGATATTTAAACTATTTCATCACAAAAGCAAAAGAATACGACTTCAACGCTGATAATTATTATTAACGATAATTACCAAATTACCTTACATCATGTTCATTCGAAATTCGTCCTTTTTAAAACACAAAAACTGCCAATTGCCACTTTAGTGTAGGACTATTGTGACAATGGATTCTGTCAATTTAGCTTTTCACGGATACAGAGGGCGGCCGGGGGCAGTTTTGTTTATTTGTACAAAATATGATAATATCTCCGACCCCTGGGAGTTGCCTCTTGAAAGATTTCCTTTCAAACACGGTTTTGTTCTGAACCTTTTGTGTAAGGATGTTTTTGATTGTATGCAGATTCGATTCAGACCGAAAAGATGTTGTGGACAAATATACGTGTTTGTTTATTTATAATAAAATTAAAATATTTTTTATTTTGTCTCAGAAAAGTACAATCTCTATATATAAAATCCTTGCGTTACTGACTTACTGACAGACAAGCTACAGTTAAAACTATTGGGCGCAGGAAGCTGAAATTTGGCATGTATGTTCCTTGGGGACCGTAGAGGTGCACTAAGGAGGCATTTCCCGAAATTCCCACGGGATCGAGCAGAAACAGTTAAATTAAATTAAATGTGCGAGCATAGCTGCGGGCGTCCTCTAGTCTCGTATAAGGTACATATATATTTTTGTTGTTGACATGAGTTTTGGCTGAAATAAGAATGTCTAGGACACCTGGTCTTGAAGTCTGTTAGGTTTGCTTAAGTTTGCATGATGTACGCTTGGAGCGAATTTTCATGTTTCGTTATTTAATAGGAGTAAATCCTCCAAAATCAGTTTAGTTTAGTGTTGTAAATTAGCGGCGATAGCCCAGTGGTGTACTTAACGGACTGCCGAGACGATGGTCTCGGGTTCGATCCCCATATACCTCGGGCACACACCTCTGCATCTTCAAAGTTTTGTGTGCATTATAAATGTTAAATATCGCTTGCTTAATAATGTGCTCGATAGATAGGCTCGCCCCCTATTACATTGGGACAGAAACATAACTGGCAAAGTGTGGGTGTGCAATAAACCTCTGCCTACCCTTTCGGGGATAAAGGCGTTAAGTTATGTTATTAACACGAAACCTATCGACGTCATCGTGAAGCCTTCCGAATATCTATTCGGTTTTCTTCGACAAACATTCGTACATAGCAAGATAATTATAACGGGTTTTCGAGTATCAAATTCCATTATTGACGCCAGTACAAAGCCATTTGTAGTGCAAGCAACTAGGTGCGCAGGTAAACAGGGATATTTATACGTACTGCAGATAATTCCAGGAATGATGTAATTATAAAAAAAATAGGCAAGTGCGAGTCGGACTCGCGCACGAAGGGTTCCGTACCATCATCTATAAAAGAAAATCACGTTCGTTGTATGTATACTTAAATACTTTTTAAGTTTCTAGCTGTTTATTAAGATCGAGTAACAAATTGCTTAAAAATTACGTTTGTTGTATGGGAGCCCCTCTTTATTATTTACTTTTTTTATTTAATTATTTATTTTGAAAGGTAATATACAACTACATATTCTGTGAAAATTTAAAGCGTCTACCTGTTACAGTAAGTAATTTTGAGCAAAAATACGAAAAAACACGTTTTTTGTATGGGACCCCCCTTAATAATTTATTTTTTTTGTATTTAGTGTTTGTTGTTATAACGGGAACCGAAATACATAATTTGTGAAAATTTCAGCTTTCTAGCTATCACGGTTTATGAGATACAGCCTGGTCACAGACAGACAGACAGACGGATAGACAGACAGACAGACAGACAGACAGCGCAAGCTTAGTAATAGGGTCCCGTTTTTTACCTATTAGGTACGGAACCCTAAAATGCTACGCTACTGTGTATTCTCAACTAAAGAAGCATCGTTAACACGTTGGATTGAGAATAACATAGAAAGATTATGTCTGACTTGGATTGCTCGAATGGCATAGTGGTTGAAACGCATCGCCGCCGACTCATATTGCACTGAGTGTTGTGGCTTTGATAGCCGTAAGGGACAAGATTGTGTATGATATACAAAGTGTATTTTTGAGTTTGGACTTGAAATATTTTTGTATTTTAAACCAAGGACACAAATCAAATAGAGTAATAGCTATGTTTAGAAAAATACAATTTTTATTAATATTACTGTTCAGAGATTGCCCTAGGCAAATGGGAATAGTTTCAGAGTGCAGTGGAAGCTTGGATTGCATCCATTTGTCTAGAGTAACGTAAGATTGTCTGACATATATGAGGGCCGGGTTTCTCATCGCTTTAAATCAAAATACAATATGCAGTTACCAGATGATTTCCACTGGTGTCGGTTCTGCAACTAAGCTAGATAAACACACAACTAAGTTGGCCATTGTAGGGAGTGTTATATCTAAGTACTTAGCGAGGTGCGAATTCACACAATTTTTAGTTTTACAAATGTCAATGTTCAATACATTATCACAAATTGATCAATAGCTCACTGAAGCATTGCCGGGCAAATCAAATAGCGGCAATGTACAAAGTTTTACACAATTCAATTTGCGAAGCTGGTTTAACCATGTGCTTTCAAAAGGCGAGAGAAAAAAAACGTGTCAATTTTTCAAAGCAAGTGACAATGACAGTTCTTACAAATGTCACCACAGTAAAAAAAATATAATAGACATCAAATGTTGCTAAACTAATATTCTCGATTTATACTTATTATTGTAGACAATATATATATTTCAAACAATTACCATTAACGTCCATTTACGGATGAAGAATCATGAAATAGGTACCCAACTTATAGATATGTTTCTCGATTGCGATATACAGCTTCACCACACAAAATGTCTTAAACATCTACATGATAAAAAATAAATACAGGTACTATTAAAAAAATCATTCAAATACAGACATAAGAGCTGCTATGTTAATTGCGATAACAGCTTCGTAAATACGCTTGAGAAAATACGTTACTATTTCGGAATTTCATGTTTTGTCTCGGACCTGACACCCATTAACGTAGGAAGCAAAGTTACTGCAAGTAGTAAAGGCAGCATTTGTTTACCTAGAGACGAAAATTATTCGCGTGAATACGAATCTACATTAACTACCTATAACTTTCACACATTCTTTCTTCGATCGGTCGGAGATGACGAATGAAAACTTTACTGCGCGTGGTTAAAAACTCCCGCTGCAGTTTTTTAACCACTTGCAGCATACTTTTCTTCCAAGCTAAGCTGTCATTTGCAGTCAGGCGTCAGCTTATAGTTTCGATTCCTTCAGGAGACATTAGTTTACGTGATCCACGCATTGCTGTTTCGAGTGTGGGTGTACATGTCCGTTAGTTGAATGATCAAAATGTCCACCTTAAAACAGTACTCCTAGTGCAGTTGTCTTAAGAAATCAATAAAAACTAAAAAAGTAAAGATTAGGCAAAAGCATGCACTTTTATGCCACCTGTTCATCAAATACATAGCTTTAAAATGCCTAACAACTATATATGAAAACACACCGCACAAAAGCACAGCTCATAATTACCAGGTTATTTCAATTTTAAACGTAACACAAAACATTGCCCGTCGTCCGAATAAGATTATAATTCTATAATCTCTAATCTCTCTCGCAACAAAAAAAATAGGTCAGAGTTTAAACAAATGCTGATTTTTTTAACACTGTTAACACTACCGGGTACCAAATACACACCGAAATTTGGTTCTTGGATAATGCTAATAGATTTCATACAATTTTTTCACTTTACCCCGTAATGGTTGCTAATGAAGGTACGGCAATCCCTGCCAGTTAACTTGACGTCGCAACCGCAATCAAGACTCAACCTTATAATTTTGAGGTAAGGTTTAAAATTGATCGCAGCATTTTCTATTGACACGTAACTAGGCTTTTTTCATTTTTCCAATTTTGACACGCGACGCAAGTAATACCATTGTGCCGCTAGATGGCACTATTATGAATGCTCGGACAATGGTTTTGACACAATCAGTGGAGCCTTGAGCGCTTCGAAAATTGCAATGTAATGATTACTACCGAGATATTGAAAGAAACGCCTATGTCATGTGATTGGGCGATTTAAATTTACTTTCGATTTTGTATGATATTATGTATTTAAGGCGGGTGTTTTCAACCGCCTGCTCTATTTGTCATTGACGCATCTAGAGGCGTATTAAAAATGTTGACGTATAATTATTCGTCTGTCTGTTACACCGCAGCTCTTAAATGAATAAACTGTTTCTGATGTGGTTTTCTTTTTGTGTAAAAGCTGTCTGATTTGATTGCTGTGTGATTTTTAGCTACTTTTCATATAGATTTACGTTGGAAGTTACTTAAAACTTTCAATTTCTTATTATCTTACAACAAAATTACAAAGCTAGTTGCACCCTAGGCGATAGTCTTCTACACATAGGCAAAGTTAGGCGCACATAATGATGAAAGAACCAACCAAATACCTCTTGACCATTATTTATAAATCCATGAACTAAACCTGTAATAGAATTTCTTCCAGTCTTTGTGTTGTAATTAGGTGTTCTTATCTCGGCTTGTACAAACTTAGCTCTATAGTAGAGGCCTAAACAAATGAACTATTGTTCTCCTAAACCTCAGTGCTTTAGGCTTTAGGGCTGAATGCCTGGAGCGCTTTCATGACCTATTGTATGAAATCTAATCATTAGGTACCTAGAGAGCCGTGCATTTAGAGAGGTGATTTCTGATTAAGATAGAAACGCCTTTATGAAATACTGGGTGTAAGAAACGGCGTACTGAAAACCGACTGGAAAAATGACGTGTAATGAAAAAAAAACAAAGAGATTGGAAAATTCATGAACATTTTACAGAAAATTCGACTGCCAAGTTTCTCAGTATCGTGTGCTGAATCACTGATATCGGTTTTTGGTACGCCGTTCCCTACACCCAGTATTTTATGCTAGACGAGAATCATACCCAAGTAGCATTTCATTCTCTTAAAGAGTTTACATTCAGTTCACTGGTGGACTTGAAGCGTTTATAAACTCTTATTTTGCTTCAAGAACATAACTCCAAAAATTCAGTGGTGCGAGCCTTGGATACGAATTTGGAACCATTCTGCACGTGTGTTAGTGCATTATGTACTGAGCAGTCTGTTAGTATATTCTAGCTGATCTGTCACTGCCTTATGACAATTTTCTAGACCTCCTTAAATTCACTTCTATTAAAAAATAATTAAGTTGTGCTATTCGGCGTGATGTCCTTAAAGCAAGGTTCTGAGGCTCTCGACAGTAAACGTGACCACACAAAGATTTTAAGCATTTTTGTTATTGCTATTGCTTAGTAGTAGACAATGATGTACCCATCGATTGTTTGGTTATGGCTCTTGTTTAGAAACTTGGTATAATCATATTATTTAAGATTGTTTGTCTCATAGCGACATATTTATTTTCGCGACAGCCCAGAACAGCTTCTTAATGTGCTCCTCGAGGCTCGGAGTGAACGACAATGAACAATCAAATACCCACTTAACTTTGAAGAGTCAAGGCCTCTCTACTGCCTGACGTGTTTACTGGATTCATCAATCAATAATCATCGCACATAGATATTCGCCATTAGAATATACTCTCTTGTAAAAAACCTTTCATTATCAATACAGTACAGCAGTGTGATTCTGTAAGACTTCATTGTACACTTCGAATCTGAATCCGCTGTGAGTTTCTTGATTGGTATTCTAAAAACTCGGTTGATAATTCGAATCTACACTAACCCTACTCTTGTGAGCGTGTTTGCGAGTTGATCTAAATTGACCTCGAGATTCTGACACATAAATTAGTATGAGATGACGTAAAAAGTGGCATTCTATAAGGTAATTCCCCCATCAGTTCGACGCTCACTTTGCACTCAAAATCAAGTTCATTTTGAACCTTATGCGAAATGAGAGCGAATAGCGACGTGAAATGCAAGTTGTTGTTTGAATTTTACAGAATCGACGTGCAGGTAGTAAAGTAGGCCTTTAGTTTAGCAACTACGGAAAAATAAACAAAGGTAATTAATATGTTTAGGAAGAGACTGAAAATTTGACATCAAGCCCTATACTAGGCCAAATCCTCATATTGACTTACAGTGTTATTGTGCCGCAAGTTATGAAAATTTTGCCTAGTAGAGTACTCTAAAAGCCTGCGATGGTGATGGTGATGCCCGCAGCAATGTTTATGGACAAAATATGCAAGAAGGTGCAAGGATAGACTAATTTTCAAGAGCATTTTCGCTATTCGGAGAAAATGCGTACTTCGTCATAAAAGCATTCTACCACATCTCTAAAATAAATTATAAAATAAATTTATCAACAGTACACACATAAGGATATCTATAAACATGTTCCTTATTAGCCTATGCTAGGCAGGGCAAACGCGTACGAAACCTGTCCCCGGCGTGCGCTGTTCTCAGTGCGAGTGTCACAAGCGGCAATGGGCTATCCTCTAGGACCGGGGCGACAACGTTGTTAATTTTTGTTGTATGATACCAACACAAGAGAATTATTATCTATATTTTTCAGAGTGTAGTTAGTACACTACATTATTTTTTAAGGTTCTGTAAATAAAAGATGTAACGGCTGGCCGCAATTTTTGATCTATAGAGATATATATTTGACGTATTTTGTATGGAACTTAATCAAATATGTAGTTTCTGTGGTTGACGGCATAGAATACAAGTGTCACCACCCCCTATCTTCCCGTGGGTGTCGTAAGAGGCGACTAAGGGATAACACGATGCAAATACCATCTTTACGTAGAGACGGAAAACTCGACATCAAACCCTATACGACTGCCTCGTTGGTCTCGCGGCATAAATGTGCGCGTGGGATCGGGAGGTCCCGGGTTCGATTCCTGGGTCGGGCAGTGTTATTGGGTTTTTCTGTCATGAAATTCTCAGTAGCAGCACGGAGTCTGGAAATGTGCCCGGTACGGCAATAGGCTCGTCCCTTATTACGTGGGACTAAAGTATATCTGGCGAAATGTGGGTGTAGAAATACACCTCTGCCTACCTCTTCGGGGTTATAGGCGTGAGACTATGTATGTATGTATGTATTTCTAGTAGCCAAATCCATGGATGGATCAAACATCGGGACCGGCCGTTAATGTGTTGAAGGCACTTTTCAACATTTAGACTCTTTCTGCTTTATCTCGTCTTGCTTTAAAAAGAAAAGGATTTTGTTATTTAACAAAGAATAATTCTGGACTCTTAGTCCCAGATTTACTTTAATTTAAACCATATTATGTAAGGCAAAGACGATATTTATTTCAATTTTACGTTTGTTCTAACGAATTTCTGCGACAGAAGATTCACAAAAATGTTGCCTTGGTCTACATAGAATAAGTTTAACACAGATAAGGCCAGGACTAAGCTTCGAGCCTTATTCAGTTCATGTCTCATAAGATACCGTGGGTTTATTTTGCTAGTAAATCAAGCAATATAAACAAATTATGTATATAAAATCTTCCATTACTAGTTGTGTGATTGCTATGAATAATCATTATTCCAATGCCTTCAAACACTCGATTGACACGACAATAACTCATAATGCAATCTTAAAATATTAAGTCATAAAAGAAGAAAAAAGGCAGCGATAGCCTAGTGGAGATACCAACAGACTGCCGTGCAGAGGGTATCGGGTTCGGCGCACACCAATGACTTTTCGGAGTTATGTGCATATTAAATTATTAATTATCGCTTGTCCCGTGCCTTGGAGAGCACGTTAAGCCGTCGGTCCCGGTTGTCATGAAGATCTTTGACAGTCGTTAGAGTTCGTCAGTACCTCTAAATAAACTGACACTAGTCTTAACCATGGAATATCGCTATCCCTTCGGGTTGCGGAGGTCAGACAGGCAGTCGCTCTGTGGAAAAGCTAATATTCAACCAAATCCAGTTAGACTAGTAAGCGGACCGCAGATTGAAACTGGAATAACGCTAGGAGGATGATAAAAGAAGAAAAAAATAACAGCACCATCTATTCACAAGTTTATCTGAAGACGTCGGTGGTTGTACAAAAATCCTCATTTTGACATTTCCCGGCATCGGATAGAAGTACAATGTACTGTGTATCATTACGGGTTTCTAGGTAAATGCCTGCAAGTGCTGTGGACTTCTTACAAAGCTATGTCCAACGTTATTTACCCCTGTGTGGTGACAGAGTTGAAAGTAGGACAGAAATACAACGAGTATTAGGTTTCAAGAATTTTCAGATTTTTCGCCATGGGAAAGTAATTCTTAATTTCAACATGGTAGAGTATTTAAGATACACTGATGTTTTTGTACATTTCGTAATCATCATCGTTCTAGCGCAAGCTGAAACGTCTTGGATTACATCCACGGAGTGAGTATCCAAGAGTTTTTGGCTTAAAACAAGGAGTCCACTTGTCTAACGATATTTGACAGAATATTAGATTTTCTTCAGTATGCCGTCTGACCTCCACAACCCCATGGGATAGCGATATTCCATGGTCTAGACCAGTACCAGATTAATTGGATGGTACGGACTCGCCGTAACGACTGTGAAAGAGGTCATCATGACAGTCGAATCCGATGATTTAACTTTCACCTCTTTGATATCGATAGATTTTCCTGGTTCCTGCGCATGTAATTACAGACTGATAGAATCACAAACACAGGAGATTAATACCGGAGTATTTATCTTCACGCAATAATTTACGATTTAAACCGTTTATTATTATTGCGACTTAGGAAAATATACAAAGAAAATAGTATCTATGTGGAGAAACTTAAAACTCGACATCAAAGTCTATATTTTTTTCACATTGTTTATTTATGTTATGTAAGATATCCTTCGTCTGTTTAAAATAAACGATTATTTTCTTTCTTTTTCTTTCACCTGTCTGTTCAACGTGGTATAGTAGGCCAAATCCTCCTATTAACTCTACGTTATTGTGGCTCAAATTACGAGATGTCTATATCCAGCAATGGACTGCGAGCTGTGTAATGTCATCATAATTATATTTTCTGGCATCAGATCCGCAAAGTAGAAGTCAAAAAAAATTCGGGCAAGTGCGAGTCTGACTCGCGCACCGAGGGTTCCGTACGCATTTTACCTTATTTGAGGTTGAATTACGCTAGTCCTCTAAATCTGTATGAGCGCCCATACAACTTAGAGGACTATCTTAAATAGAGTCTACTATGTATGTATGGGGACACCCTTAAATTTTCCACTTTTTTCATTTTTTGTAATTTTTCCTTTATTTGTGCTGTCAGACCCTGCTTTTGGCCAAATTTCGTGATTCTAGTTCAACGGGAAGTACCATATAGGTTTTCGACCCAAAACCTATAGGGTACTTACGGTTGACCTAGAATTGTCAATTTTGGTCAAAACCAAGGTCTTACAGCACAAGTAAAGGAAAAATTCCGAAAATTAAAAAAGCTGAAAATTAAGGTTAATTTTGGTACTTACAAGTTTTCGCAAAAAAATAATTTTGACCATATCTTTTTACTGGGTTGACCCAGGACCCTGATTTTCATACACCTAATAGCAACCATAGACTTCAGTATCTGGTATAAATTTCAATTTGCTAGGTCCACCCGTTCCTGAGAAAATTGGTGGTGACACATGGACAGACAGACAGACAGACGGACAAGAAAGTGATCTTATAAGGGTTCCTTTTTTTACCCTAAAAAGAATTTTAAATTAAATTTCTTAATGCTTCTACATTATTTTACATTTACTGCCTCATTCGCAAAGCAATAGGTAGAACCGCGAGAAAGAACGGGCAATAAACCTCGTGGCCACTCTTTTCAATCACCAAAATTATGGTACATCAAAGACATCACACACTTGATTCTCTTCCTATAACTTACACAGTGTCATCATGGCCCCTCATGAACCATTTTGTCCGCGTTATCGTGCCGCCAGATGAATGCTATCTTGCCCTTTTGTCTCAACCGAGAAACACGTTTTGCGTTTTAGCAAAACAATTACACACTCCCGTTGTACGCGCCGTCACAGTCAACGTTTGTGAGCCAAAAATGTGCCTACGCTGTTACGTAGTTATGTGTATGTGTACGTACGCCAGTGTGTATGTTGTATGTATGCGCATGTACGCGTAACTGTTTTTATGATGTAACGTTTTGTTTTCTGAATTTTTGGTTGAGTTGTTTTTGACAATTATATTTTGGCATTTTACTTTTTTTGGTATAATTTTATTGTTTGTCATATATTTTGACAGGAAGACGTAATCTAGTGTAACGTTTTTGATGACACCATAGGACGGTGACGTATCTGTGTTCCATTTATTATAACACCCTTCCCCAAAATTTATTCACCAGAACAGCCTAGCCTGATGTGTTCTATCCAGTCTCTAAAATAGGACGGCGCTGATAAAATTTGTACCATATTTATCCCTCGATTCGACGTTACGGCAATTATATATCAGATTGGATGATGAAAATGATTGTTAAGTATATATGAGATTAGCGCGTTCAACCCAACAAAATCTCCACTTTAATAATATTAGCACAGTTATAATCAAGTTTCTTGCTCACAACGAACACTATTAAAAGTACAAACGCGTAGAAAGTTCAGTTACACAATGCAAGTTGAAATAAAACCACTTGCACTATTAACCAAAACGGACACTTGGGCACGTGGCCAACTTCTGGCGAGATCACCAACACGAATCCAAAGATGTTATTAAATCTTCAATACAGGTTTCTATCAAGAATATCCACTATTGTTTATTTGGCCTTCTTTCACATGGCAATAAATCGATTTTATGGAATGAATTTTAGTAAGGAGTGATATGCACTTAGACTAACACGCGGACGAAGTTATGAGTGAAGTCGTAGTAGTAAGCCAAGCTGGTCAAGTGCGGGTTGGCACGCTTCACACGTCATACGAGAACATTATGTAGAACTCTCAGACATGCTGATTTTCTCGATGTTTTCCAATAAAAAATTAATACGCGCACGTTGCTTCAAAAATCTGTTGTTTGGCTAGGTTTTAACTTCAGACTTTGCGTAGCAATCTGATAATCTCTCCACTAGGCTATCACTGTCTTCGGCTAGCATATTATATATTATACGCATTGAATATTTTAAACCCAAGTAACTCTACCCTTATATATTTTCTCGTACCACGTTCAGTTACCTCGCATATCTCTCGTGAATAAACAACCTTCAGAGTAAGCGCCATTTTGTCGTTGCATATTAGTTTTATCTACTTCATTATTATTCTTCACCGCATTGCTCATTTACTGCCTGACACTCATCACAGCTACAATGAAAGGATTATATCAAGTCATTTAAATATAAATTGCTATGAACAAAATTATCTAAACAAATTCAAGTACATCTAATTTAGTGACGTCACGGACGTTGATATCAGCTGTTTGCTTACGGTGATTGTTAGTAAAAAAATATATAAACACGGTGCTTTCGGGAGTTATTTATTCGTAAACTTACAGTCTAGCGTACAATAAACAATTAGTAGTGTTATACAGTGACAGAATAAACCGTAAATCAAATAAACTTATATCTTAAATATTTATAACATTGAGTGACAGTGAATCTACCCTAGTATATATAGAAAAAACACTAACTTAAGTTACAAACAATCTTACTTAAATATACTGTGGCTGGTAAATTGTGTGGTGGTCAGTGGTTGTAATTGACAAGTTGCGAACTTTGTCATATCAGTATACAGCCTTCTATACAGCCTTAAAAGTTTTTTTGAGAACAGTGACATCTGTGAGTTATTGCAAGAACTATTAAGACACTAATTTCTATATCGTTATTTATACCTGGCCGCTGCGTCGAACTGTAAACAGTGTAAACAAAACAAACAAATTACGTTTTACTGTCTTAGCGCTTTACCGAGACTTAAGCGCAATCAACGACGATGGTTAAGTGCGGGGCTTGCGGCAAAGTAATATCTGCTAAGACCCTGAATGACTGTATGCAATGCACTAAGTGCCCTTCCATATTTCATCGCGCATGTGTCCCAGCACCGGACTCCGCAGTTGGCAGCTGGACATGTGCTGGTTGCAGTTCGCCCATCGTTTCTACATTGTCTAGAGAGGACAACTTTGCCACACGTATAAAAATGGCAAACACCCAAGTTGAACTCTCTTCTCACGCACAGCACGGCGGAGACTTGGTACATGAGCTTAGGGCGCTCAGAGAGGAGATGTCTGCCATAAGAAACGAAGTCCGTCAGTACCGAGAAGAAATAGCAGCATTTAAGAGCACGATAATAGCAGCATTTAAGATGATGCTTAAATCAGGTCGCTACTGTGGAGTCGAGAGTCACGGCTATAGAAAAGGCGTTAGAGCAAAAGACCTCAACTAACAACCATCTTGAGGAGACTGTTTCCGAGCTGCGACGAGAACTGAACGACAGGGACCAAAAATTGTTGCTCAATGATGTCCTTGTGGCGGGGCTACCTGAGCAAAAGGGCGAGAGTGCTGTTCACGTTGTCAAGCTGATGGCAACAAAGCTGGGCGTCGATATTCAGGATCATGACATCGTGCACGTCGAGCGCATTGGATCTGCGCTCCGAATTAACATTGAGTCAGCTGGCCTCTCTGCCAACCCTTCTGCACACCAGCCGCGAGTGCTTGCTGTACGATTAACGCGGCGTGCAACTCGTGACGCCTTGCTAAGTGCGGCTCGCGTGCGCCGAGTACTCACAACGACAGATCTCGGTGTGGCGGGCTTGCAACGTCGCATCTATATAAACGAACGCCTGACTCGCGCCAATCATCAGCTGTTTCGTCGGGCTCGTGAGGCTGGTCGCGCTCGGCAATGGAGATATGTCTGGTCGCGGGATGGAAAAGTGTTCGCTAAGAGGGAAGACGTAGAAGACGCCTACGTATCGTATATTCACTGATAAAGATATAAACAAATATTTTGGCTAATTACAAGTTCGATTATATTCTATCTATGGGGCTTGCTTAAATCGTTATTATTATTATTATTTGAAGTGTTATCTAACAATGTTTCTGCAACTATTACTTTCTTTTTTCACCAAAATTACAATCATACAATTATTATGCATAAAAACATTTCCTGTTATAGTTACTTAATTTATGCTGTATCATTAAGCAAAACTATTAACATTCTATATATAACATATTTATATATTATGACTTATTATACATTTATTTACTCCGTACACTTAATATTTTTAACACAAAATTACATTACAAACAGATTACTAAGTGCTATGTACATTTATGCGATGTGTTGGTTCCTAAATACCATAAGTTTTGCAATTGACGATGCTAGCGACGGACAGTTGTTTATGCTATACAGTAACATATCTTTTATTTTAATGTTACATATACTGCGATGCAAAGAGATACCGAGTTATAATGGCAGTTACTAATAAATACTTTACAGATGGACTGCTGAACGCGGGCTCCCTAGGTACGAACCACGAGGACTTCGTAGCAATGGTTGAACGTGACCCTGTCGACATTTTAGCCATAAATGAGACATGGCTGAGACGAGGAGAAGAGGCACGTGGGCCTATATTGCCAGGCTATCGCTTCCGTCACACTCCGCGGCCAGCGACTGTTCGCGGCGGTCGCGGCGGTGGCGTAGGATTTTATATAAAACACGGCATAAGCGCGCGTACGTTGACGGGTACTGGCGATCCCAGGTTCGATTCCGTGGAGCAGATGTGACTCACTCTTACTCTGCACGGAAAGAAGATCGCTATTGGCACGGCTTATCGTCCTCCGTGGCTTAATTTGGACTTATTTATCGATGCCATTAGTCTTACGTTAAGTACCCTGGGACACTGCGATCATTTCATTTTATTGGGAGACTTAAACGTTAATATGCAAAATAGTAATGACAGTAAAGTGAAGAAGCTTAATGATTTTTTGGTTGCGTAGGTCTCGCTCAACTTGTGTCCTCACCTACACATTTTACCGAGGACAGTGAGACTATAATTGATTTAGTATACACGGACCTAAGCGCGAGATGTGTAAGGATCAAACCATTTAAATTAGTGAATAGTCATTTTTTTATAAGTTGCGAACTCAATATCAGGAAGTACAAATTGCTACCACAAATATATAGGAAACGGTTATTTGCAAACATTTGCAGTGAAACTTTGAGTACCTAGTCATTTAGATAAAATAAGATGGGATCTTATATCTGGTCTGGAAAATGTGAACGATATGGTGAGTGCATTGAATGAATGGCTAATTATGATTTTTGATATACACGCACCAGTTAGGGTGTACACTGTCAGGGGTCGGTCTTACCCATGGATAACTGATACTATTAGACTAATGATGAGGCGTAGTGATGAAGCGTTAACCAAATTTCGGCGACTGAAGACTGAAGTCAGTAAAAATTATTATAAGCAGTTAAAGTCTGCAGTTACTACCGCGTTATTTCATGAAAAAGTTGCATATTATAAATATAACATTAATAATCAAATCAGAAATCCAAAAATTTTATGGAGTAACTTAAAAAATACAATATTAATGCCCAGACAGGCGTCTGATATTCCTCCGCATTTTAATGACCCGGAAAACATAAATTCTTTCTTCTTGACTGTGCCTGGTAATACTAACACTAGCTTTTCTTATCTTACTTTTCATGAATATTATAGGTTCTGTGACGCCACATTTAACTTGGTAACTATAGACTAAGATGTCGTCTCTCGTATTATACAGGGTCTCAAATCAAACGCTGAGGGATTCGATAGAATTAACTTATTGATGATTAAAATGACGTTAGAACACACACTACAAACTATAACCGACATAATTAATCGTTCTATTATAACTTCCACAGTACCGCATATATGGAAGATAGCTAGTGTAAGACCGATACCTAAAATACCGAACCCTACTAGCCTACGCGGGACTTACGGCCGATAAGCATTTTGCCCTGCCTGTCCAAGGTCTTGGAGAAGGTTGTCAGCCAACAGCTTACCGAGTTTTTAGAAAATAACAGTATTTTGCCTCCACTACAGTCCGGATTTAGACGGTTTCGAGGCACTACCACAGCCCTTTTACATGTTACAGATAACATTCTGGCTGCCCAGGATAAGGAAATGTGTACTATTCTCATTTTGTTGGACTACTCCCGCGCATTCGATGCCATAAACGTAAAATTAATATCTAAGCTAGGCTTTTATGGATTTGACAACAGCACATTCATGTGGTTCCATAGCTACCTGACTAACAGGATGCAATTTGTGGAGCTGAATACTTCAGATGGAGGCACTCTGACCTCGTCACTAGCCTTTTTAACGAGAGGTATGCCGCAGGGCTCAATTTTGGGACCAATCCTTTTCAGCCTTTACTGTGCGGACATCAAAGAGTCAATTAAAAAGTTCCATTATCATATATATGCGGATGACGTTCAAATCTATTTATCGTTTAAAGTTGGTGACTTTGGAAATGCTATACAAGACTTGAATGAAGATCTTGAGCGACTGGTCGCATGGTCCGAAAGTAATTGCTTGTTGTTGAATCCATCAAAGACGAAATACATGGTATTCGGCACCAAAAGGAATTTGAGTTTGTTACATTCACCAGCTAACCTGAATCTCAGAGGGAGTCCAATAGAGCGAGTGTGTGAGGCTCGGAATCTTGGACTGATAGTGGATTCTGACCTTCGATTCGAAAAGCATGTAGGTGATGCGATACAAAACTGTTTTTATAGGTTAAGGTTATTGTATAAAATGCGTCCCTATCTGTCGGAGGAATTACGTGTTCAGCTGGTTGACTCCTTGATACTGAGCAAATTAAACTATGCCGATGCTGTGTATGGTCCTCGGCTCTTAGCGCGCACAGACAGATAGATACAGAGGGTGCAGAATGCATGGGCACGTTTTTTTTTTAACAGTCGTGCCCGAGCGCTTGCGCAGTCAACACACATCCATACGTCGCCTAGCGCCGTCCTCAGAGATAACAAACCTTTTGTCGTCGCTCATTAATTATGATGAAGTGTAGCGCATGCGGAATCAATTTTAATGACGGAGTGCAATGTGGCTCTTGCAAGAAGCAACTGGACTTCTCTTGTGCTAATATAACAGAAGTGGGCTGGAGAAAGTTGGGCAATGAGCGCAGAGAAGCATGGAAATGTTCCTCGTGTCGCGGGTCGTCTCCGCTACCATCACCGTCAGGCCAGAAGGAACCACTGTCACTTGAAGTCCTTATGAACGAAATTCGTGACCTGAAACAACAACTGTCGGGCCTACCTACTCTTATAAGCGAGATGAAAAGCTTGCGAAGCGAAATCCTGGAAGTCAAGACCTCATGTGAGTTTATGAGCGCAAAACTGGATGACTACAATGCGAGAATGGATTTGCTGGAAAACAGGCTCACGGAACTCGAAAAAACGAAGGAATCTGTGATTTCTCTGCAGACTGATGTGGCCAACATCCAGAAGGAACTCTGCAACTACGACCAGAAATCCAGGCTGAACAACGTAGAGATAAGAGGAATACCTGAGAAGAAAGACGAGAACCTCTTCAAAATAGTTGACTCCATTGGAACTGCAGTTCAGTACACAGTGCCGAAGCTCCAAATAAACTACATCTCAAGAGTACCGACATACAATGCAAAGGAAAAACATATAATAGTGAGTTTCATCAATAGGTACGTGAAAGAAGAATTTATAGCTGCAGCGCGAGCTACAAAGACTCTGTCAACAAGTGACCTGGGATATCAATCTGGACAGCGCATCTACGTCAACGACCATCTGAACGCAGCGTCGAAAAAGCTTCTTAATAAGACTAAGACTATGGCTAGGGAAAAGAGGTACAAATTTGTCTGGGTGAAATTTGGAAAAATACATGTCCGCAAGAACGAAGAAACGCGTACTATAGTCATCAACAGAGAAAATGATTTAAACAAAATTGTTTAAGCTGTTATCGTGAGTCCAAACTATTCTTTTTATGCCTCATAATATATCTTGTTCTCAATATTGTGCTCACCCGTACAGTCACATACCTAATTAATATAATATTGTACACCTATATTTTAACAGAGTTGCTGTTTTTGTACAAAATGTTTACGACAACTGCTTGCGCTGGAACTCTATCGCGTCACCGCCGCCGCTCTGATTACTTTCGCTGTGCAATATGTGTAAATATATTTATCTCGCTCTTACTCGTGCTTATAAGTGTCTGTTCTGTTGCTCGCTCGCTTACACATCATTTAGTAAATTTTTGCTCTATCATTTTTTTTGCTTACCCGCGCTTACACATTTTATGATCGATGAGTTTTGTTTCGTAATAATTTTAATTTTAATTACCATACTGTATTATTGTATATTGATTCGTTTTCGTAATTTGCAAATTATTCAAATGTATTTATCTCGAATTATAGATGGACAAGAGCGGTAAATTGAACATCTACTATCAAAACGTCAGAGGGTTACGTTCTAAAACTTTTGAATTTTATCGTAATCTGTCTCTCAATTCTTATGATGTTGTTGTTTTAACGGAGACGTGGCTTGTCGAGAGTATATCTAACAATGAGCTTTTTGACAGTCGATACTCGGTTTGGCGACGGGACCGAGATTATAACACCACAGGTCAGACTTTGGGTGGAGGTGTCCTTATAGCAGTGCGTAACGATATTTCTGTTATACCACAGCCTCAATTGCACTCGTCGGCTGAGGATTTGTGGGTTACACTAAAAACAGCTAGTTTTAAGTTACACATTTGTGTTATTTACTTGTGCAAACAAAATCTTGGTTATACATTTTCGCAGCAATTAAACAACTTTTTAGAAAAAGTTAGCGATGCCTTCCTACGCAACCCATCTGACAAATACCTACTTCTTGGAGACTATAACATGAGTAATGTTTTATGGATACCTTGTGGTGACGGTTCCCTGTCTCCATCAAATGTACGTAGCCACGATGAGCAGTTATTTATTGATGAACTTCAAACTCATAGTTTATTACAATACAATGGAATTCCCAATAAATATAGCAAAATTCTCGACTTAGTGTTATCTAATGTAAATAATGTAGTATCCCTATGCGACGCTCCACTAGTACCAATCGATCCTCATCACGGGGCGCTTACAATAACTGCTACCACTATCGACATACCGGGTTTGAAGCCATTAGCTCACACTAAATATTTTTATAACAAAGGTGATTTTGACTCTATTAACAATTCGATTGCAGCAACGGATTGGAATAAAGAATTCTCCAGCAGATCTATGGATGAAGCGATCGAGTACTTTTATTTTAATCTTAATACACTGATTAAAAAATGTATACCATCTAAGACTGTTTACAACGACAAGTATCCTAAGTGGTACACGCCATCACTAAAAAAATTAATAAAAGAGAAGTTCAAATACTTGTCCAGATTTAAAATTTACAAGAATAGGTCTGACTGGGAGACATATAAACTTCTTCGGGGCAGGACTAAAACTTTAGAAAAACAATGCTTCAATTCTTTTATAAAGAACACAGAGGAATGTATCGAAAAAAATCCTAAACAATTTTGGTCATTTATAAAATCACGTAACAAGGATAATGGTATGCCCTGCAGTTTAAAATATCAAAATACAGTTGTATCTAACGGCAACGATATATGCAATGCATTCTCCTCCTACTTTCTTTCCACGTTTGTTGTACCTGATACAAGTGAAACAACCGCAGACTCCCTTAGCACTCTAGACCCCATCTCATCCGGTACATTGGACATTTCGAGTGTGGAAATAGATATTGCAGAAGTCACTAAACTTTTATCCCAGCTCGATTCCTATAAGTCTGCAGGACCTGACAATATACATCCTCGTTTACTTAAACGATGTGCTAACTCCATCGCCTTTCCTATATCTCTCCTGTTTAAGAAGTCTCTCGTGACATGCACTTATCCCCGCATATGGAAATCGGCATACATTACTCCAGTCCATAAAAAGGGATCTAAGACTGAAGTCACGAATTACAGGCCAATTTCGAAACTATGTGTTATTTCAAAGGTTTTCGAGAGAATTGTCTATGATCAGGTGTATTCCGCTATAAAAAACTGCTTTAGCCAATCACAACGTGGTTTTCTCAGAGTTCGCTCGACCGTCTCAAACCTTATTTTATTCAACGATTATCTGACTGAAAACATGGATGCCGGTAAACAGGTGGATGTAATATACACTGATTATAGCAAAGCTTTTGATAGGATTAGTCATAGTATACTGTTAGAAAAGCTTCAACGCATCGGCATACGGGGCGACTTGCTTAGATGGTTCTCCTCATACATTACCAATAGAACTCAGGCCGTAGTAATAAACAATTACATATCAAGCTGGGTTCCCATCCCCAGTGGTATTCCTCAAGGCTCGTTAACTGCGCCCTTGCTGTTTAACATATTTATAAATGACATCGAGATCTGTTTTCATAATTCTAAACTGCTGTGCTTCGCGGATGACATGAAAATCTGTGCGGCAATAACTTCATTGTCTGACGCACAGCTACTTCAGGCGGACCTCACACGCCTCGATCATTACTGCCACATTAACAAACTCGACCTCAACCCCTCTAAGTGCTCCATAGTAACGTATAGTCGAAAAAAGGATAACTTAGCATTCCAATACATGGTAAAAGGCCACTATTTACCTAGAAATGAATCTGTTCGCGACTTGGGTGTTATTCACGATTCAAAACTACTCTATGACAAGCATATAGATGACATAGTCGCTAAGGCATCCAAGGCTCTTGGTTTTATTATGCGGTCATCTTTTTATTTTAAGAATGCTAAAACGTGGAAGATTCTCTACTGCACTTTTGTCAGAAGCATATTAGAATATGCGTCGCAGATATGGAATCCGCGGTACGACACGTACGTTATGAGAATTGAGAGAATACAAGTTAAATTTATTAAGTACATATGCTATCGGCTACAAATACCATTCAAAACGAGTCAATATCTGAATATATGTAAGAAGTTTCACCTGTTGACCCTTTCTAATAGACGAAATATTGCTGACGTCTGTTATATTCTCAAGATTGCCTCAAACAATATTAAGTGTCCGGAATTATTGCAGAAACTAAACCTTAATGTACCACCCAAGCTGCTAAGATCTGCAAAACCCTTATATGTGCCTACATCTTCTTCTAATTATCGACAAAACTCTTTCCTTAATCGAGCGAGCAATAGCTTTAACTCAACTGCTAAAGATCTGGATTTGGACTTATTTTGCACTAGTATTCCAGTGGCGAGACGACGAATGAGTGAACAATTCTTTACTTAGACTGCTATATTGCTAGCTGAGCTTAGCTTGCTGATTGTATAGAAATTGTAATAATGTGATTGCTAATTAAATTGTGCTAATGTGATTGCTTTACCTATATTGTATTAGAATATGTGTGTATCTTTTATGTAACATTAAACGCGGGGACCTGTAATTGGCTATCTGGTACTTACTGAAACTGTAACTCAAATTGTAATAAGCTGTTGGACCTCCAAATAAATAAATAAATAAATAAATAAATAAATAAATTAATTTCAGTTCGTTAATTTCAAGTTCTACTATTTTGTGGGATCATTCCCAGAATAGTAGTAGTATTAAACAATTCTATGATAGAACTGTCCTAATTCTATTAGCACAACTTGATGAGGAGAACAGAACTAATGGGATAAGTAATAGGAAATGTCGCAGTCTAGTTCTATGTATGTTTTTACAAGGGTATTCAATAGAACTACTGGGAATGATCCGTAGTGTCACGACATGGCGCTCATATATCCGAATAAATATGTTTTGTAGACGTTCATTTGTTTAATGTGTAAAACAAATGAACGTCTACAAAACAAATGAACGCCTACAAAACAAATGAACGTCTACAAAACAAATGACTTACAGAAAGTGATCAGCTATCGATAGTGATTGCAGAAAACAGGTGCATGCGATTTTCAACCTTATTGACATTGGTCAGAATTTATAATTTTATTACCCTAATATTGCCAGAAAGCGAGAAAAAACAAAAAAAAACGTTTGTCATGAATTGACAATTGTTTTGTAGACGTTCATTTGTTTTGTAGACGTTCATTTGTTTTGTAGACGTTCATTTGTTTTGTAGACGTTCAATTGTTTTGTAGACGTTCATTCGTTAAACACATTTTTATAAATACATATTTATTCGGATTTGTGAGCGCGATGTTGTGACACTACCCTTATAAAACATACATAGAATTAGTTGTAAATTTCCTATAACTGTTTCCCATTAGTTCTATTCTTTTCATCAAGTTGTGCTAATAGAACTAGTGGGAAAAAAGTATCACTAGTTCTATCATAGAACTGTTCAATAGAACTAGTGGGAATGATTCGACAGCGCAAGGATGATGATGATGACGGGTCTTCAACAGTACCACAGATTATACCTATAGTATACAAAGCATTATAACCATTAGCAGTAATACCTAAACGTTTTATTCTCTAATTTATCTCCTTGTTGCACTATATCATCGTACTAGCGCTTGTCCTCGCTTGTCAAAAAATACAAAAACGTAAGTAGTAAGTCATTATCATACGAGAGATAACACTGTTCAGTTTAATGTCCACCTAGCACGTTGGTATAACACTACAATCATTTCAGCCAGGTGTACGGTTAAGCTTTAAAAGACCCACCATACCCCCAGGGGTATTGCCAGGGCTACGGTGGGTCCGCAGCGCACAGTTTTTATATTAACGTACTGTTTTAGGTTTCCATTGAATGAAATGTACTTTTTTAATAAATGTTATAAATAAATCACATCGACTTTTTATTTCCCTACCTTAAATGAATTAATCAAATTTACTTTAAGGCGAATTGAATTTACTCAAGACAGACAAAGTGATCATGTCGCATCTGAGTCAAATTATTGTTTGTGAAACGGTCAGCATGATGTCACAATGCGCTTCGGTCCAGAGAGTATATGTTTATCTCTATTTCGCGCTTGCGATTAGATGTGCTATCTCACTTACACTTCTTATCTAATTCTTAGTGTGTCGTTTTGACATATTTATATTAGTGTGCGTACGCTTTTCACGATGCGTGCCACTCGTAAGCTCCGTCATGTTACCTTGTCAGTAACCTGTCTACGGTTTCTTACTAGTATGTCTATCGTTTGAACGATTGAGTTTGGAATACGAATTACTTTGTACTTTTGCGAAAACGTACATGCGGGGGTGGAGGGGGATGTTGCGGAGCAACGACGTACGTCCGCCCTCAATCACGCCTAGACAGGCACTGATGAACGGCCGGCGAGCGATATAATGCCAACATTTTGACTATTTTTTTTCTTGGAGAAAAATGATAACGAAATTACGAAATCTGTTTTTACCATTTATTTTAAAATAAAGAGCTGTTTCTATTGATAATACTTTCATATAAATTCATTATGGAATCTCTAAGCAGTACACGTTTAAAATTGTGATTTAGTGCCATGTTTGACAATTTTTTTTATCGAACCAATAATTCCAAATTGTGTTTCTATCTTTACGATTTACTAGAAGATATGTTCAACTTTTATACTTTAATTTTTATTTATTAAAAATATTATAGTTCATGGGACTTTCAGACGTTCAAAAATCTTAAAAAGTACTGCAACCTCGCCTTAATTCAGGACATAAATTTATGAATGTGTATATAATCTTATTATTATAATTATTCTCTGTATATTTAAATTCCTCAAAATAGTTATAGTGCGGAAAATGCGATAAAGACTCATCAAAATCATAAAGTATAGTCTAATAAGTGCGTGGAAACGTTATCTCGACAAAGTATAAGCTATAAGTGTATTAAAAACGGTTTGACGTTAGGTACATATTATAGTGAGTGGAAAACGTAAATAAACGGTTCAAAAAGTGCCAAACAGTGCTAAACAATAACAATCCAGTGTAAATAGACTCGAAACAAGTGAAAATTAAGTATTGAAAGCTCTAAAATAATAACAAAAGCAAAAACTATTTGCTAGTGAAAAACAGTTACAATTCAAACACAGTGAATAGTGTTTTGACTGTCATTAGTGATTGTAAACAAATGAGTATCTACCTATAACAGACTTTTGCACGTCAAAACAAACGGCTTTGTACCAATGCACTATTTTGCCAATTGAAGTAACGTTTGAATTGTACGTTTGGTTAATAATGAGTCTCACGTAAAACACAGTGAGTTCGAATCCCGTGAAGGGCAAAACTTTTTGACTCTTTTTGAATTTTTTTCTGCATATTTCAAAATTTACAATGGCAGAAAGTAACATTACATTTCGAAAAACAAATGCTATATCAAATAATCAAAATATTTCGATTGATTCTTCTTTTGGGTCTCCTGAATCGTATTATACAAAAAGTTTACCGGATTTATCCAGCGCTGTATGCAATATTGAAGGGCTGATGGAAGAAATAAAAAATCTAAGATCCCAACTCGCGACAGCTCACTCAGAGGTTGAAAACCTTTTACAGGAAAATACTATATTAAAAAACCAAATTCATCAACAGAATATCGCGGTCACAAATCTAAAGACACTCTGTAAGGAACCGCAAACTCAAAGGAAATCGACACCAAAATCCAAAAAGAGCAAACAAAAGACAAAACGTCGTGGAAATTCGTTAATTGAAGAATTAAACACCAGCTGTGCAGATCTTGGACTAAAGAATGAGGTTGTGAATATGTCGTCAACAGATGGCGCTACCGGTAAATTAATTAGCTCAGTTCGACCAGAATCAGATGGTAATAAATACACAAACAATTTACGAAAAGAATCTATAGATGGCATTACTGGTTCATTTAAACCCAAACACGAGGAAAAAGGCCATCGTTGTGTATACATATTTGGAGGACAACAATGCAAAGGTTTAGCCGAACGAATTATTCGTACCAGAACAAATAGCAAATATGAAAAATACAGGGTGGTATCTACAATAAAACCATATGCACCAACATTCGAATTGCTGAAATCTTGTAATGATCTGGTAGATTCGCATACAAATTATTTAATTCTTGGAATAGGGCAAAATGATGCCAACCCTACCACATTACAAATGGAGTTGGCAGCAATATTATGTAAATTTAAACACATTAACATTATATTATTGAGTGTAACACATAATCGATACCTCAATGAATGGAAATTAAACAATCTTTTTAAACAAATATGTCAAAATGTACCAAAATGTAAATTCTTATCTTTACCTTACTATAATTCTAAAACTGAATATTTATTTAATTTAGCCAAGACAATAAATTTCACTATTGATTCTTGTGATTATGAAATGACATATATAACTAAGCAATGTAAAAAGATAATGAATAGTCAAAATAAAATGACATATTTGCCTGAAAAGGGTACAATCCCCTATTACTTCCCAGTTGTAAAAAAAAAAACTGTTTTACCTAAAATTCCTCTTGTAAATTGTAGTGTAACTAGCACTCCTGTTAGTAATAACAGGAGGGTTAACACCTTTTTTCGCAAATAAAGATAAAGAAATTAGCACATCCACATTATTACATCAAAATATTGCTGGTTTGTTGAATAAAACTGATGTGATAGAGGTATGTTTAACTGAGTTCTTTAGGAAAAAAATACATATAGATATACTGTGTTTTTCAGAAACTTTTATAAAATCTGGTGACGAGCAAAACATATATTTTAAACATTATAAGCTAGCTTGTTCTTTTTCAAGGATAAAAGAAAAGCGAGGAGGAGTCTGTATCTTGGTTCATAAGTCACTAGATTTTAGAAAAATTGATTATATTAAAGAATTATGTACAGAAAAAATTTTTGAGTGTTGCGGCGTTGAGATTCCAGCCTTAAATTGTATTGTGATTTGTTTATATAGAGTGCCAAATTCAAATACACACATGTTTTTTGAAAAGTTGGAACTATTATTGTACAGACTTTTGCTCAAACATAAAAAACGGATTGTGGTTACAGGGGATCTAAATGTGGATACTAAAAAAAATGTAATGATTCAGTAAAATTATTAGAGATTATATCGAATTACGGGTTATATCAACATATTTACACGCCAACACGACAAAACTCTTGCATAGACCACATCTTTAGCAATTCAGAGATGTCTGTAGGTAGTACACATGAGCTCTTTCTTTCAGACCACAATACGTGTCAAATGTTATCATTTCCTTCTACAAAAGAAAAGCTTCTGAAACATTGGTACATTAATGTGAGGGATTATGCAGCTGACAATATAAGAAAGTTCAAGGAGGCAATGGATAGTTTGTCCTGGCATGACACCTATAACGAAAATGACACAAATAGAGCCTATCAACATTTTCATGACATGTTTGATTTATTTTATGATCTATGTTTTCCAGTAGTAAAGGTAAAAATAAGTGCAAATTCTGTTTCACCTAAATGGATAACAAGAGGTATTAGGGTTTGTTGCACAAATAAAAGGAAACTCAAGACATTATGTTATCATGCTAAAAATGATGACACTAAGATTAAATATATTAAATACAATAAGTTACTCAGAATATGCATAAATAAATCAAAGCAACTAACAAATCAAATGTACATTCAAAAGTCAAAAAGTAAAAGTAAAGCTACATGGAATGTTATAAAAAATAAATCTGACACTTTTAAAAATAAAAGCCTAATAGATTCACTAATATTAGAAAATAAGTTAATTACCGATCCAGTAACAATTGCTAATACTTTTAATGACTTTTTCATCTCAGTAGCAGATACAACGAATCAATCTAATACGATCACACCCCATTCGCGACTTAGTAGAAACACTAGTAGTATTTTTCTACGGCCTTGCACATCAGATGAAGTTTTAAAGATTATTAGTTCACTAAACAACACGAAAGCCGTAGGTTACGATGAAATATCTACTCTTATAATTAAATCTTGTGCAACGTCAATAGCATCCGTTTTATGCCACTTGATAAACCTGACTTTCACCAACGGAATATTTCCCGACAAATTAAAAATCTCCATAGTAAAACCGCTACATAAAAAAGATAGTACATTACAAATAAACAACTACAGACCTATTACCCTTATACCAATACTATCCAAAATTTTCGAAAAGGCTATGCATTCGAGAGTCGTCGAATTCCTGGATAAGCATAACATAGTAAAAGAAGAACAAAATGGTTTCCGAAAGGGCAGGTCAACTACATTAGCAGCTTTCTCACTGGTTAAATCGATTACCGAGCATATAGACAAAAAACAATTAGTAACGGTGCTTTTTCTGGATATGAGCAAGGCTTTTGATTTAGTAAATTTTACAAACCTGCTCGACAAGTGTGAACGTTATGGTATAAGAGGTACAGCGTTAGAGTGGTTGCGCAGTTATCTTTGTGGTCGATCCCAATGCGTCGAGGTGACTCGAATGGACGACAAATTATTTTTATAATCATAATTAATTATATCACATTCAATTCATATAGGTCTCAGTTTCGTTACACTAAGGCAGGAGTACCACAAGGTAGCATTTTAGGTCCACTCCTGTTCTTAATTTATATAAATGATTTACCGAACATTACTACACATAAATGTGTATTATTTGCCGACGATGTTTCTGTGATTATTCCGTCAAGTAAGAATCATGAAGAAGATTTAAAGTTCACGCTAAAAAGTATAATAAGTTGGCTAACACAAAATTATCTTAAAGTTAATTTATCGAAAACCAAATACGTTCAATTCTGCAATTATCAACAAAACCCACAAGATATCGATCTCACATTTGAAACAGAAAAGATTAACAAAGACAGTAGCATTAAGTTTCTAGGAATTACATTAGATGAAAACTGTAATTGGAAATTGCACGTTGACACAATATGTAAAAAACTAAACAGGTTCGTCTATGCTCTTAGACAATTAAGAAAATCGGCTAATGAGGAAACGGCACTTACTGCTTATTATGGTCACGTAGGATCGATTTTAAATTATGGTATATTGTTGTGGGGTAATTCAACACACATAACACGAGCATTTATAGTACAAAAGAAATGTATCCGGGCAATTTGTAAGGTAGGGCCGCTGGAATCGTGTCGACCACTTTTCAGAAAATTACGTGTTTTGACTTTGGCATCGATGTATATACTGGAAATTGGCATGTTTGTAAAGAAGCAGCAAAAGTTATTTGCTAAGGTCAGTGACAATTATAAATATAGTGCAAGGGATCCGACAAAACTACAGATGGAATTGTGTAGAAGCACCTTTCATCATCGAAACTGTCAAATTATGACCATTAAGGTACCACATACCTCGATTAATTAGAGAGTTGCCAACTACACAATTTAAATCCAAATTAAGACTATGGCTGATTGAGATGTGTTTTTATTCAATTAAAGAATTTTTCGACTTTAAACATAATTTAAACTACTACCAACAATAAGAAAATTAAATAGACATGTATCAAATTTGCTGCTTTCATTTTTCATTTATTGTAATTGTTATAATTTAATTTATTACCCTTACTTTACCATTGCATGACATTAATACCCTTATGACATTATCTTACTTACTAATGACATTATCTCAATTTAAACTCGAATATAAATCTCATAATATAAATAATTGTCTAATCATAAGTTTCCTCTATTTATAAATTTAATTGTTTTGTGTTTTTATAAATTTAATTGTAATATTTTATTAATTTTTCGCATGCCTGCCAAGTGCGAGATGTGCTTAGAACCTAATTAAGATTATTATTTATCACCTATTGTAAACCATATCTCTTGCGAAATAAATTTTCATTTTCATTTTTCATTTTTCATTTTCATTTTCATTTTCATTCAGTGATTATGACATTATTATTATTAAACCATATTACTATTTTATTATACGATTTTATACTTATTATTGCCAAATAACACCTCCTACAAATTGAAAAACTAGTTACTGCCGCGATGTGAAGTTGTACGTGATTTGGGCATCCATCACGACCAAAAGCTTATTTTTAACGTGCACGTAGATGAAATAGTTGCTAGGGCCTCTAAGGCGCTCGGTTTTATCATGAGAATCTCTAAATCTTTCATGAAAGCTAAAACATTTAAAATATTATATTGCACATATGTAAGAAGTCAGCTGGAGTATGCGTCGCAAATTTGGAACCCTTGCTACGATAAAAACATAAATAAAATAGAAAATATCCAAAAACGATTTGTTAGATTTTTATGTTTTCGTTTACGAGTGCCTTATAAGTCTGAGAACTATTTGAGTCTATGTAAGCAATTTCACATTCAACCACTTATTGACCGACGTCGTCTAGCTGATATATAATTTTTATTTAAAGTAATTAATAATGAAATCGACTGTCCTGAGTTATTAAGTAAATTGCATTTCAATGTTCCAAGTAAATCAATAAGATTTAATCCTCCTATTTCTATTCCTCATTCCTCCTCCAACTATAGGCAAAACACGTTCATGGTGCGAGCAAGCAATGATATTAATAAAGTTTGTAAGCAGTTCTCGTTGGATATATTTAGTACTAAAGTTCAGCAAGAAGCAGTTCGGTAAGAAGGCAGCTAAACCTTAAATTCTTTTGTTCACAATCTTAGTCACTTCATAACGTACTATATAAATACCTATTGTTATTTAAATCTATTTTTACTGTCAATGTTGTGTGCTACAAAGTGTTCGCTTAAGATTTTGTTAAATATTGTACTACTATTAGTGGAAACCTGTAATTGGCTGTATGTTGCGTAGTTATAGTCACATACTCATTTGCTGTAGCTGTTGGTTTTCCTTAACTAAATAAATAAATAAATAAATGTATTGAATAGCCATTAAATTAACAAAACAATTTTATACCGACCAAAATATGTTGTACTAGTTATTATGAATGTATCGTATGATTGTGTATCCAGCCCATAGCTATTAGTGTTATTAATTTGTTTTTTGTTTTGTTTTTCGTGTGAGCGTGTGGCCAACTCTGGTGTCGGAATTTTCAGGCCGCCCAAAGGCCTCCGACATGGCCTAACGATCCTTCTCCTTAGACAAGAACCGGGACCGACAGCTTTACGTGCCCTCCGAAGCACGGTAGCGCTCAGATGTTAATGCCACACACGGTCACCCATCCAAGTGGTGACCTGTGCAAGCGTTGCTTAACTTTGCGTATCTGTTACGAACGGCAAGCCAAGTCTCGCCATGAGCGCTACAATAAACTAATTAATTTGTTTATAACTTACTATTATGCTTATCAACAATCTTCGATCAACAATCAACAATAGGTATTCCACGTCTAGTGAGTTCGTATTCTGTCGTATGCGTCATTGACGTTGACAAGTGTAGGCCTGCGTAGTGTGCATACGCTGTGCGAGAAACCCGTAGAAGAAACCTAAAACAAACCAAGAGGTTTAATTATATTTTTCCGCTTCAAGGTCTCGCTGTCTGTAGGTACACCGGAATGGATGTATTGATCATAATTATGAGCAGTTCACCTCACCTTTAGGGCCAACTGGCACTCGAGCCTGTGTCGATACATATACCTATTAGGTTGTTCTATTGCCGTGACTTCCCAAATAGCACTTGTTTCTGGTACTTTTCCCGTGTGAATCTGAAATGTTATATGTGATTACAGTTAATAGAAATGTGAATTTAAGTATGAATCTACTGCAGGATAATTTATCATATTATATTACATGTTAAGTAAGTATATAACGCATTGTAGTTACCGTAATGGTTGGTTTTCATTTAAGTATAATGCACAGTCCGTTACTTATAGGTAAATTATATACTCGCATCGTTCTGAATTACCGGACGCGCGCCATATGCTCCATGGGATCGGTACAAGCAGATTTGCCGGTGGTGATACGGCGACTGGCGGGTGGCGAAGGCTTTGTTTACAACACGCCCGCGCAACCCGCCGCCCCGCCTTTCTGGCGCCGAAAGATCACGGCGCGCGAGCCGCTAGTACATCGCACAGCACTTTTAATGTACATATTATGTATTTATGTAAATATACTATTTAACACTTTTATGACTATATGTATTAGTTAATATTTATGTAGGTAGGTATATTGTATATATACTACTTTATCTAAATACGTCTCATAATATATACTTATTTATTTTTAGTTTATTTGGTTCTGCTTGTGATGTTTATGTTTTTAATGTAATATACCTATCTTTTACTGGTATCACATGCGTGACTCACCGGAGGGCCTGGTTGAAAATCGGTGCCGGGCTTTCACCTAGATTATGCCGAATCAGGTCCATTTTTGGCTGCACGCAATAAGTTACTTCTGTCTTCTGTCTTTATTTTGTTTTGTCATGTATTTCTTTATGTTTATTATTGTTTTCTTGACTTGAAAGTTTTTGTTTGATTTATATTTCTTTTCTTAATTTTATATTTATCTACTTTATATAAATTGTTTCCTTTTATGTTCATATTTATGTCTTTAATGTGTGAGCCAGAATAAATAAATCTTTATCTTTTTATCTTTATCTTAATTGCTAAATCGGCGCTTTCTGCTGTTGTACTGACTTAAATTTTCTTCATAGATTTCCTTTAATTGCACGGAAATTATGTTGAAGGTATAAATACTTCAATGTGCCTGTCAGCATGGCTGATTTGACCGACATTTTTCCGTCACCACAGCAGATATCAAGTGGCCGGAAGGACCGAGAAAAAATATTTATAGCCTCAAAGATTCGTGAAATCATAATATTGAATAATGCGAACAAGACATAATAATATTTCAAGTCAGTAGTATAAAATCATATAGTTTTAAAACCTACTTGCGTTATCCAATCAAACTCAACCATGCTATAGAAATTGATTAACCACCGTTGAAAGTCCTAAAGGTTCAGAAAACTAATCACACTAAACGCACTAACAACGTTTGCTCTCCATACAAAATGTAACATGACAGTGGTCTATTAACGGGCATTAGGAAATTTAATTCAAATGTAAACTTAACTAATTAACTGCGGGAGGAAGTTAAGTGTTTAAGTTGGCGTGAAGGTTAAGTTGCAAAAGTTACCGTAGCTCAGCATAGTTACTCGGTAATGGGGGTTGATCTTAACCCTAGATTACTAGGCAGCGCCTTTGAGGCCCCGCATCGTCGTCGTTCCTCCAAATCGCTATCGTGTATCGCTATTGCATTGGGTTTTTGGGAAAGAGGAGATAATATTACCATCTAAATTCATTAAAGCCAATAAATATATAAAGCGCCATTTCCCTGTTTAAAAATAGTATTAAAGTGTCTTATAGGCCAGCAAAATATTCTACATATTACAAGATTTTATAAACACGGCACAAAAGAAATAGATAACGTACAGTTTTGGGTTATAATTTGTTGTTTATACAAACTGTTGTCCTGTCTATGAATTTAACTGACCGCGTCGACTCACTTAACTATCACAGAACTTCATGATAGCCAAGCCATAGCCAGACTTCACGTTCTCGCTGAAGCACGGAATATTACTATTGACATTGATATTTAAAAGGCAAATTCTCGCAAGCCGTAATTGGTATTTGTATGTGCGAGAAAGTGAATTAGCGTTTCGGTGTTTTTCCGCATTTTATCTTAGATTTTGCCCGACAATTATTCTGAAATTCAAAATCCAGTTTCATCCACAACCAGCATTTATATATGAGTCTAACATTCATACTGGGCATCGAGTTTAAAGGACAATTTAATTACCGGCCGCCGCCGCCGCCGGTAGGTACTTAAAGTAGCGTATGCGTCCATCACTGTACAGACATACACTACGGCCGACGAATCATGGCGGGTCTAAAGCTAGCCTTTGCGAAATACCGCGCATGTATACTCGTGTAGAAAACTGTTATTGCCAGACTTTATATAATTTATATACATGTAGTATTTTATGATGAATGCACCTCACCTGACAATAGTGGCAGATATTTTAATCGGAACATAAACAATATTAAACTAAGGTTTAATAATAGTACTGGATACGCTGGTGTATCAACCAGGATACTGAAAACCGTATCTAATAAAATATCAAATCCAATGAGTCACATCATTTTCGGTATTATGCAGGGAGTAGTTCCCACGGAATTAAAAAGGACCATAATAAAGCGGCTCTTTAAGAAACACGATAAACATAGTAAGACTCGTTACAGACTTAAAGCATTTATTCCAGTCATATAAAAAATATTTAAGAAGGTTATCCAACTTAATATATAAAATCCTTGCGTTACTGACTGACTGACAGACACGCTACAGCCGAAACTATTGGGCGCAGGAAGCTGAAATTTGGCATGTATGTTCCTTGGGGACCGTAGGGGTGCACTAAGAAGGGATTTCCCGTAATTCCCACGGGATCGGCCAAAATGGGTAAATTTAAAAAAAATACAGGCGTAGCTGCTGGCGACCTCTAGTTATTTTATAATGCCTGTTGAACAATCGGAAACAAAAGAAACATACCTGAATGCTGCAGAATTTTTTTTTGAAAATCGCCTTGACAAACATAGATGGAACGGTTTTTTCTTTCGGTAGACACATCTTTTAAGCCGCAATTAAGAATGCGCTCGTCTTGTATTCCAAATAAGTAGGTATTTGGAACGTGGCACGCATGGTATGTACTATGCACCCATGAATAAGTATCCATGGATGCATAGGACCTTTATAGATCATTATCTAAAGATATATGTTTTATATATTTGCATTATGATAAATGTTTTATGACTAAAGTTGTAAAGAATTTAATTTGCAGCAAAAATCTCGTTCACATATTCTTTGTGCAGCCAATAGTTTACCAGATAATCAAGAAAAACTATCTGCATCTGCACTCTTTCCAAGATGGCGGCCGAGGGACAAGAGTCCCCATAAATGTGAATCAAGCTTTACAATAGCCCTTCTTACACATCTGTTAAATAAAATTGCATCGTCTGATAAATGCAACCCAAATGCAACTTTTCAATGGACTATAAATACTTTTGTCATCGTCTGTACTCAAGAGAGAGATAGTAAAACGAATTCTAAGGTGTGACAGAGACACATTATATCGCACCGAAAACTTCAAAAGTAAAAAAAGAGATGTCCAATGTACGTGTTTGACGCTCAATTTAATCAATTTTTATTGATATCGATTAAAATTAATTAGAAAAAATATACGTGTATTCGATTACATAAAAAGATTGAAAATATGTTCCAACTCTTTTCATTTATGTAATCCTTAATAGATAACTGATATAAGTAAATCTGGTCTGTAAACCGAGAAAATAAATTTTATTAGATTTGTTTTTTACTAAAAACAAAATCTCACCTTGGTTGGTTTAATAAATCTATTTCATTTTATATCTAAAGCGCCATTTAGACGGAGAGAGTTTCTCGCACGTTTCGTACGAGAAATCGTATACTACTATCACAATCAATAATCGCCAAAACATTATCGTATCTAAATGTTTACATTTAGGCAAGAACTAAATTCTCGCCTACGATTTTATCATTCGAGATTCGCATATGACTTATCGCTAGGCGATAATTACCTGCGTCTGTTTACACAGCGAAATTATAGTAAGAAGATTCTGGCTAACGAGAAACTCGACTTGTATAAACACGATCTCGTATGACATTTTTTCAAGTCCATACGAGTATCGTACAAATCGGTTTGAACCGTTTTCAGTGCGAGATTCGTCATTTGAGTTTAGTGCTTACTAGAGAGTATTTGTTCTCAAAAATGACACAAAAATCACTGCACTCGTGGTAGCAACTGTCACTAAATCTCGAATACGATTATTGCTATGAAATTCTGTTTACACGGACACAATCAATATTCCTTGCGAGGCAATTGTCGCCAAAGTGAAGGAGCGAGAAGTGTGTATGTTTAGACGAAGAAACTTTTTTATATTCTTTCGATAATCGCATCTTCGAGTCGAGAAACTCTCTCCCACTAAATGGGCCTTTATAGTACTTTTATTATTATAACAAAAATAAGTGAATTCAAAATCAATTATAAAACCAATCGATTAAATATTTTGATTTAATAAACTATTAATTTGTATTTACATAAAGTGCATCACTAGCCTAGACTACCGCCCCGCGCACCCCGCTTCATGTCACCGCGTTGTTCTTAAAAAGGATTACTGCGCAGCCTTCTGTGCGAACTTCAGACTCGCCATCGTTAAACGGCCGTACTGTATGTAATGTGTGAGTGCCGCTTCAAAGACGTCCTATTTTACGAGCAAGTGAATTGATAACGCCTATATACTTTACTGTCGGATTGTGTGACGTCCAGCCTTTGAGTTATGTAATATGAGACTGGACTTACATGAGATTTACATACCATGTGATTTAGTCGTGATGTAAAATATAAGATCTTTTGAAATGACCTATGTTTTTATAATGATTAAATAAATAAATAACTTTGTATTAATCGTACGAAATTATTTAGGGTCTTAATCGCGTAAAATTCATTAATGTCTATACCACTGAAACTCTGACCACAGAGACACTGGCTTCATTAGAAATGATTCTGTAACTATAGGGCCCTAGTATACAGATATACGATTTTAGCCTGACTTCCGCTAAATAGTATCTGTAATACGAGTACAAGAGTAATTACTGCAACAAGTTACTATATTGAGATGGATAGCTTTGGATATCTGTTTATTAAAGCCAGTATGTACTGTAATATCAGCTAACGTTTATGCGAATGAAATTAAGGGAGTGGCATCGAATTTGGGAAATAATTATTTACAGTTTTTACAATTTATGAGTACTCTGCCAGCCTGCTGGTCTAGAGGTTAGTGACCCTGATTGCCGAGTAATAGGTCGTGGTTTCCAATCTAGAGACTAAACTTTGTGTCATACACATTGTTAGTAACGGAAGTTGGTGTAAACAGAAAATAACGCCAATTAATCTTTACTTACCAACATTATAGTTTTCAAAGTCACAGAAGCCTCGAACAAAGCGCCCCATGTTGGCAACATAAATTTTTGGCACACATCACAACAATGCCGGCTAAACAAAGGTTCTAAGTTTACACGCTACGGTTTAGTCGTATAGCCGGTGATTTACCTTATATGACGTATGGACCACTAAATTTGAGATACTTCAGCTGCCTGGGATCTATTTATGCGTTAAATATACTAAAGGGTTCGTCTGCTTGCTAGAAGTGACTAGACTTCGCTCGCCTGCGTGAATTATACATGTAAATCTTCTTTAGGAAATACCCTATCTATTGGTACCTAAAACCGCGTTTGTCGCGTTCGTAAAGACGGAAAAGTTTAGACCGACGACCGATAAAGCATACGAGTCTTAGAGTGGAGATCACGGTTCAGCAAATTAAGTGTGGGATGCCTCCGAACTAGGTCTTCCGTCGACTTGAAAAAGGAGGCTGGGATGGGCTGGATGTGGCAGGCAAAGGACCAGTCGTTAAAACGCATGTTGGGAGAGGCTTATGTCCAGCAGTTGATTGCACTAGGCTTATTGATAATAAATACATCGAAAAGAGTTACGTATTTCACCGAGCTTGACTTTGACCGTTTTGCACTACACCGAGTTTTGTGAGCTCAATTACGGGACAACACTATCCGTCCCATAAATTCTTGCTCCGAGCCTCGGTGTTCTTTGGGTCCCCTATTTAAATGTTTGTAAAGTGCCGCGAAACACAGATTTCAAACCTGGTGCAGGCGTTACTTTAAAATTTTTTTTTTGTCATGGGGTTCTGCAGCGGTAACTGTATACAACGTGTAACATCTATCTCAAACAGCGGCGGAAAATACACCACTACATATACAGACTATGGTTGGTTTAGGTACTTTGCTATAGAGGCTATTTAAAAATATTATATAATTCTATTATGTTTCAATGAGACGTGGGCACTGACTTAAAGGTCGCTCTGCAAGCTATGGAAAGGGCTATGCTCGGTATTTCTCTGAAGGATCGAATTCGTTATGAAGTGATCCGACAGAGAAACAAAGTAATCGGCATAGCTTAAAGAATTAGCAAGCTGAAGTGGTAGTGGGCGGGTCACATTTTTCGCAGACCCGATCCCGACCCGACCCGACCTTTCGAGTAGCAAATGGCCTATTTCACCGCACTTATTGCAAATGTAATTCTTGTACGAGCAGTCACTTGCCCTATGTTTGCCTCCGCACCGCGGACAGCCATTGAGGTTTAGTTTGTTTACTTCCGTCATCACTCCACTACCAGGCTCCACTGCGCTCGCGTCTCTTTCTGCGGCTTCCAAAGACAGCGCCAGACTTACGGCTCTGTTGTAAGGTATGTCCTTCTCCGCGAAAAGTTTAAGCCTCTAGTTTTAGATCTCTTAAATTATCGTCCAACGTTGTTTTAAACTCGCAGTACTTCGCGAGTTTTTTGAGCTCCGTGACGTAGTCTGCGATCGATTTGTGTGTAAGTTGTCGGCGTTGGCGAAACTTGTACCGCTCCGCTAAGATGGATGGCTTGGGTTGTAAATGAGCAGCTAATATTTCCACTGCCCTATACGTAATATCGGCCGGCTTCAGTGGGCTAGCTAACGTAGCTAGCAGTTCGTACGCCTCTTCGCCCATAAATGAGATTAAAGTGGGTAACTTGAGAGCGTCCTCCACTTAATTCACAAGAAAATACATTTCCAATCTCTCGATATACGCCGACCAGTTCCCCGATTTGATGGCAAACTCACGCACTATTCCAATCGACATTGTTCGTTCTTTAGACAATCTCGTCTAGTTTCAATCCTCGTCGCCAGTGTTATATTAAAACTCAGAGGTGCTTGGTACAACATTTATTCTGGTAATGGCGGATTGAAGACAAAACCAGGGCACGCGGAGCGCATCCCCATAGACAAAATACATAGACAATAATCTAGTTTATTAGCACAGATAATTAGTCAGCATAGACAAATAATTGTCATTGGACATAACAGTAGTAACATAGAGTGGAGACTGCGCCTTGGCACGGTAATAATATCTAACAGTATTGTAACTCCATACAAATGCACGAAACTCGAGTTATACCTACGCGCCTCGAGTAGAGTACCCATTAGACTGGGCGGACTGTGCCTACAGTACCCACAGCCGCTATCGTGCCGCAGCTCGCATGCGGCGCGTCTGGTAGGTATATAACTCACGAAGACGGCCGAGTTACAATACTGTTAGATTATATTACCGTGGCCTTGGCAAACGTAGTGTAGGGCGCCATTCGGCTAGGTTGAGTGACGATATATGCAAAGTGGTTGGTACTCAGTGGGTTCCATTGGAGAGGCCTATATCTAGTAGTGGGCTATGGCAGGCTGATGATGATTTCCCCCTGAGGGACCACCTTGACGTGGTAGGGGGGCTTATGAAGGCGTGTAGAATTAACTAGTCATGACTAACTCGACTACACCCTATGTATTTTAACTACATAGGAGATACGTAAAGAGAAACCACGCACATCTTGGTTACCCTTCTCAACGGTCCCATGTCCCAATTGCAAGAGACATCTGACGGAGTCCTGCGTGGACTACCAATTTACTTTCCGCTCCGTATGTTCTGATAATCGGAATACACTAGCGATGCGGAATTGCGACGGGCCTTCAAATTAGCCTCATGATTAGGTTGGCTCAGGTCTTGGCTTTATCGCTCGGACTGTGAGGGGAAAACCTCTAAAAAAATCCCAAACTCTTCCAGTTAAGGTGCCCGAAAGTGCTTTACGCGGTTGGAAGATGCTCTTTTCAGAGTGGCTGGCAGGTGATCAGTCATTAGCGGCCCTCCCTGGGGTACCTCCCGACCCTACAGTGGTATAAGGGTTACTGAGGCACCACGTCACTGCCTCAGTGGACTGTCAAAAACGCGGTACTCGTGGGAATAAAGTGTATAAAAATGAATTACAACAAGATAATAAAAAACAAAATGTACCTAAAGAATCAAACCAAGTGGGACCAAACAAGACGGTGGAATTCTCGCGACCGGCAACACCGCTTGTAAGTGTGACGGACAACAATAAACCTGCTGAAATTCGGCGATAAGGTCACAACAAGCTAAAAGGCATTGAAAGCGACATATCGATGGAAGTAGAGCCTCAGAAACAAACAGCGAAATTCTGGAGGTGAAAAAGAGCGACTGATGGATCGGAGTCGATTGTTTTCTCCAGCGAAGACAATCTGCCGGCCCCGAAAGTGCCAACAACTAGCCGGGGTCGAGGTCGTCCAAAAAAGACGCACGGTACAAAGTCTTCTTTTCTTAAGCATCCCGTCGCCGCTCTCCGACCTAGTGGTGAGAGTAATGGTGGTTTATCGGACTCCTCATGCTCTTTGCAAATGGAGCCAAATGCATCAACATCTCGGATCTCGTCTGAAAATTCAGCAAAACTGCAGGCTTATAACATCCGACTTCAGGCAGAAGTTGAAGCATTGTGGCAGGAACTCGCTGCACTTAAAGCTGAGCTTTATAGAAGAACTGAACAGCCGGTCACAGTTTCTGTCTCTACACCGATTGACCTACAACCCGTGCAGATAGCTGAAGTCGAGCGCGCAGTCATGTTTCATGTTGATAACATGCTGAACGCTCGCTTCGAAGCTATAGAGGACAGATTGTTGCCACCTAAGAGCTATCGTTTACCGTTAGCTGCGGATAATCGTAATCTAGATACTGAAGCAATCAATGTAGGGACTAGAAATTGTACACAGTAAAAGTCGGTGAAAAAGGCCTCAAGTACCAAAATGGGTGACTGCATAGATATGCAGTCACCCATTTTGGTACTAGAGTAGAAACTGTGGGTTCAGATGAACCCACAGTTTCTACTGAAGACAAAACTGTGGATAGAAGACGTGTTATGCCAAAGTCTCATACATACGCAACCAAGACTTCGACTCTAGGTTCAGGTAAACAAGCCGTCGACATTGGTGCCCAAAATGTTGCTATCCCTTTTTCTGCTTCTGCGCAGGGAAAGAAGTCTAAGAAGACGCAAAATACTAATAGCCTGGAACCTCCTTCTCATGAACCTGGGGAACAATGGCAGACTGTAGGGGCTACGAAAGCGGCTAAAAACAGAGGAAAAAGGCTCGTAAAATGGCTAAGGTGATGGCTAGAGCCAATGAACAAACATCCCAGGCTGCTAAAAGCGCTGTAATGAAGCTACGTTCACCCCGTTCCACAAATGTGGTTCTTACGTTGCAGCCTGCTGCGAAGAAAAACTCAAAATTTTAGGTCCTATGTAATAGGGGGTCCTATTTAATATAGGCACATAACGAGACTCCAAGTTACTACTGAGAGTTCGAAAAAACTCAATAGCACTTTTCGGGCAAAAGTGCTATTGAGTTTTTTTTTTTTACTCGGGAATCGAACCCAGGACCACTAGTCAAACATGAACGGTAACCTAGTCTGGTCAGGGCCTCCCTCTAGTTTCATGAACACTTATACCTTATTTCTACTCAATCCAAACTGCAATAAGATCAGGCAGAATCACTACAACTGTAAAATAAATACAAACAAAAAAAAATATCAGCAGTACGTTCTATGACCTAAATATATTTGTATGTCAAACTGGCCCATCGAAGCGTGGTGCATCAATATAATGCAGATAAACAATGCGATTGACAACGCTTTTGATTGGACTATCTATTGTTCTACGGCCATGTTAATATTGATATACAGTCTGATCTCAGCGGAAAAAAAAATATTTTTCAGTGATTTTACCGGTACAGATGTTGGAAATAGAATAAATCATCTAACAGAGCTGAAGTAGTTGACAATTCTTAAACTAACGTCCAAAAATAATCAGGTTTAGTTCTTTGTAATGCGATCTACCACTATATGAACCACTGGCCAAAACTATGGCTAGTTAAGAAGAGTGCCAAAACCCATTGTTTTGCTCTAAGATCGCTGTAGCATAGAACAAAGAATCACTCATAATAATATGGCCTTCTTCACGGTTGGTCTGTAGTGTAGAGTTAAGACTATAGTATATAAGCAATGTAACCTATATTTTAATAGATACAATATATCTGATCGTTGCGCAAACAACATCTTTTATTCCCTCCTTTACATGGCGACCCTGCCCGTAACTGGAGTCGGTCTGACGTAAGCGAATTCTCGTGAAATAACATTGCAATGGATAGTCCATGAACACATTGGAAAATTATACATATTTTTATAAGAAGAACATCCGTGTTACTCGTCATGCATTTCTATAATAAATATTTGATTTTTGAGCGACTGCCGCTGGTTGGAGGCATTTACTGAAAAAAGTACGATGCTACGGCAATAGACAGGATCACTGTTACTTATCGGTAAAAATAGAAGACAATGGCCTTGATTACGATGCTCTCTGGCTCTAGAGCTTTTTCTAATGGAGCCAGCTTGGATTATACAATACAATAACATTTATTTTAGATCACAAACAATCCATAATTATAGTAAAATTCGTGTTAGTAAAACAAAAAGAACAAAAATAATAAATGTACCTATAAACTAATGTTAGTAAATTTTATGTACGTTAGCAGCCGAACCCCATGCTACCCACGTAATATATAGGGTATATTCGTCGATGCATGAAGTTCAACCCAATGACGTAACATTGAGTTGTCCCATCTGTTTCACAATGTGTTCAGGATGCTATGGGAGCTGGCACGAGTTCTGCGTAGGATCGAGGCACTCCGCTTGCGTATGATGGCATGGAATCCATCAATCCGCGCTTCAGCAAACATTGCCGAAGCACTACTAAAACGCGGTATCCCCATAAGCATCCTGAACGCGTTGTTGTACTGAACACGCAGGGCGTTGTATGCCCTCTGCGTATAACTAATCCACAAACTGCAGGTGTAGAAAGACTGACAGTAAACTCTGAAAAGTTTCTGTTTTACATGTTTGCTACACCGTGCAAATCTGCGGATCAGCATATTACATCGGACAACCAACGCCCTGCGTTCTCTCTCTATGTCTATATCATCGCTCAAGTCGTCGGTGAGCCAGTGACCCAGGTATTTGAACCGCATGACTCTTTTCAGAGGAGTATTGTCTATGGCTACTTGTGGTACGTTGGTGTAGCATTTGCCGCGAGCTTTATATACAAGCATCTCACTCTTATCAGCATTATACCTGAGTCCCTGAGCTAACGCGTACCTTTCGCAGATATCTAGAAGGCGCCTGAGAGCGCTGATCGAAGGACTCAGCAACACCATATCATCAGCATAACTAAAATTGTTTACGCAAACACCATCAATGTGACATCCGACATGTGTGTTGCTGAGTTCAACGATCAGCTGATTTATATACAAGTTAAAAAGTCGTGGTGAAGTAATCCCCCCCTGCCTCACCCCGCATTTTAACCGGTATTTCTCGGATAAAACACCTGACCACTTAACATAATTAGTTTGGTTCTTGTACCAGTACATAAGCAAAGAAGTGACCATATTATTTACTTCTGTTTCCCGATAAAGCTTTTCGCATAAGATATCATATGACACAATGTCAAATGCTTTTGACAAATCGAGGAAACAGGCATTGACAGGTGTTTTTAAGACACAAAATAGCAGCCTCCGTCGATAGAGCAGGCCTGAATCCAAACTGTGCATCATGCAGGGCTATGCGACTGGCCATATGCTTATCAAGCAGACAGTCCAACACTTTTGCTGTAATGGACGCCAGTGAAATCGGTCTATAGTTAGAAGGATTTGATACATCTCCCGTCTTGTTTTTAATTATTGGCACAACTAGAGTTTTCATAAGGTCACTTGGTAGGTAAGAGTGTCTAATGCACAATGAGTAAAACATAGCTAAAACCCTAGGCAAGTGAACACCAGCATACCGTAGGTGCTCAACGCTGAGATGATCATGTCCTGGAGACTTACCTCTATCCATATTTTTGACAACATCCACAACTTCTTTAGCAGAGAACTTCAGTGGCGAATTCATTTCAGCGTTGAACACAGACGGTGACGCAGATGAGACCACGTTTGGTGGATCTACTTCAAATTTATTTTTAAACATATTTGCTATTGACAAGGGGTTGCTTTCACCACCCACGCTCACAGGGAGGGTGCGCTTGGGGTTCAGTTTATTTGTATCTTTCCAAAATTTATTAAAATCTTTTTTGCTATGACTCTCAGCTAATATATCCATCTTTATTTGAACTTGGTTATTACGACACCATTTCAATATAGATTTAAAAACTTTTCGAGTATCACGCATTTTATCAACAATATAACCTGTATGCTTTCCACATAAATGCCACATATGAAACGCAAGCCGAGCCTCACCGTGAGCGCTTTTAACGTGTTTATTCCAACCCATTAATGGTTTGTATTTGTTTTTCTTAATAACCGTACACGAACGTTTAGCAGCTCTGGATAAAGTACCAATTATATTCTTATACATGTCATCCAAAATAGATCGGTGACTTAGGTTATTACACATTGAGTCACTACAATTAGTAAACTGCGAAGGAAAATCTATATCACGTAAATAAGTGTGACACAACTGTTCATACAATTGAATTTGTTTAAAATCTCGGTCTCCCCATACGATTTTGTTTATACCAACATTCGACATTACAATGTTAGGTTCAACTGCTTTTAAATTACATTTCATTACTAACGGCAAATGATCACACCAAAAAGTATCATACAGTACCTCCATACTGACGATTGTGTGACGCGCAGCTTCGGTTACGACACAGTGATCGAGCCACCGCTTGCACCCGTGCGCTTCACTCACAAATGTAAAAGAATCGTGCGGTAGGAGTTCGATATCCGCGCATGACCAACGCTGTTCATCACAAAATTTTAACAATTCGTCGTTAAATAATTCATGAGTATGAACGTTGTAGTCACCCAACATAAAAACAGATTGAATATTATTATTTTCTATAATTGCTGTCATTTCACTAAGGCAATTTGTAAATTCCACTAAATTTTCATTGCAGTTAGTAGGCATATAGACCGAAAATACAAGAATTTCTCGTTCACTTAATTGCACTTTTACGGCCGCGAGACGGACACTACTACACGGTATCACACACACAGAAGAAAATAAGCTTTTTCTCCACAATAGTGCTACTCCTCCATAGGGTCTCCTTCGAAATACACCTTCAGATGTATCTACTGCAGAAGTCCCGGTAAACGCAAAGTCATTGTGTATATTACCAAGAAAATTTAAATCGTGGGGCATCAACCAAGTTTCTTGCAATGCTATTATATCGCCTGATACACACAGGCGCCTAATACATTCAGCCGAAGTCTTTACACATTTACAATTGAAGCTTGTTATATTAATTGTTCTATCCATAATTAGTGTTTTCTTTGGATATCTGTGTCTTTCGTAAGCTTCTTTCTCTTCCTCTGAAATTTACGAACCGTCTGTAAGATACACCGTCAGGCCAGAACTCATCGTTCATAAAAACACCTTCATTATGCTTTGGTACGAAGACTTTAAAGCTATTATAGTCCTTGGTTATTTTCATAGTCATTTGTCCTACTTCTACCTCCACATTCGCTTTTTCTTGAACATATTGCATTATATCTTCCTTAGAAACATAGAAGTTTATATATTATAGAAGATGAGGACTACATTTCTGGAGGACAGGATTCCAAGTGATTGTATGACAAAATGCTAAAAACTAAAATAAATAGTGTTTATCGTATCAGTGAAATAAAATGTGCGCGAGTGTACTTCGTAAAAGGAAAGTGTATCGGACTAGTGAGGTATTAATATGTATTAGCATTATGTAGTTTATGTTTTTAGCTGATATTTACTCTTCTTTTTTTTCAAGTTATTAAGCCTTTTTAATATAGTTTGTATTACATTTTAGTTATTATTTTCTAATCAAAATGGAAAATCGAATGAAATTCAGGGATCGCCCACTTAAGAGGCAATATGAACGTTTTATTTTTCTTGATTGAGAATAAAATGTATCTTAAATATAAATCTAAAATTTTATGTCTGAATTACAATTATTAACGACTGTAAAAATATTTGATGATTAACGTTCTCACGTGCTTGAAGTCTGATCAACTAAAAGTAGTGAAGCATTTAATAATCAAATTATTTTAAATGTATGAATTGAAATATATTGTAGGTACCCAATTGTACTGGAACGAAATGCGAGTTAAATAATCTTAATATATAAAATCCTTGCGTTACTGACTGACTGACAGACACGCTACAGCCGAAGCTATTGGGCGCAGGAAGCTGAAATTTGGCATGTATGTTCCTTGGGGACCGTAGGGGTGCACTAAGAAGGGATTTCCGGAAATGCCCACGGGATCGGCCAAAACGGGTTAATTTAAAAAAAAATGCAGGCGTAGCTGCTGGCGTCGTCTAGTGATGTAATAAAAACCAAATTCTTGATCGTCATTGTCCGCGAGCCGGAATGGCGAGAGATTTAGGTTAAATACAAATGTTATTGAAATAAACAAGTAGGTATTAAATAATATTATAATGTCAAATGTGTACATAGATTATGAGTATGAAATGTTAAAATATGAAGAAGGAAATAAAGATGAATTATAAGAAATATTAATAAAGGAGCGAAATGGATAATTGAATAATTGTTTGAGTAAATTACATGAAATGTGTATGAAATAACTATGATTTTTATGTGACTATAATAATGTACTACGAACATGATGTAACTTGTCTAATTATAGACTTAGATTTTAATAACATCGAACTTTGTCTTAGTAACTACTGTCGTGATACGTAGTGCTACTTGGCTGCATAGCAACGACTTTTATGGTGTTGCATCAAATTGCAAGACCACCTCGGATGATACTTTGTTTTGATAAACGATGTCTTTATCATTAATGACTTGGCTTGTTTAGTTTTATTGCAATATGCATGACATATAATTCAATTATAATATTTAGGTACATGTTTATTCGTATTTAACCAAATGTATAATCTTTCACAGTTTTTTTATTTTGTATTCATTATCAAAGCCTAATTACCTACTTAAAGCTTAACTAAATAATTATTTTACAAAAAAAAATACAGCAAATGTATTTGTATTTTTTTTATTCTGCGAAGGGAGGTGTAGTGTAGAGTTAAGACTATAGTATATAAGCAATGTAACCTATATTTTAATAGATACAATATATCTGATCGTTGCGCAAACAACATCTTTTATTCCCTCCTTTACAGGTCAGAGGCCATTGAAAAGATTTCTATGATAACGTGCAGGTGGAATAGAACAATTGAAAATGATAGTGTGTTTTAGACGCAGTAATTTTATTTGATTTTGATACCATCACTCATTTAATTATCCTCACAGTTGCACAGAAGTCAGTGAAAACATTCTACAATCATTGAAGGGATGGAGGTTGACCACAGCCTTTTTTGTATTCTATACTTGATTGTGACAAATAGTGCTTCAGCAACTAACAATACAGCGCAAAATTATTCTGTCCTCCGCATTAATTTTATTCCACATACACATAACAACCGACAATTGCCACCCTCACCATAAATACCGTCCAATGAACCAAAAGATTAATCACAAAAATAACAGGTGCCGTACTGTGGTCCAACTTGGCATTGTCAAATGATCTACGAGCGAGTGCCGGCCAAACGAGCACCTAGATAGTGTATTTTTATAAACGGCCCGTTGCTATGTTATATCCGACGATTGTATTTTACGGGTAAACATTTTGGCTGTTTGGTTGGATTAAATTATTTTTTTGGTTATTGTGTGATTTAAAGAATAAATGATTTGCTGCGGACAGCTAGCGAAGATAAAGAATGAAAAAACAAAAATGCAATGGTTCGTAATTCTACGAAATTGAGAATACGTTTTGTGAGTGTCACATCCTTCTTAGGTAATCATTTTTACTCTTCGAGGCATATTTTTACATACTTCTTCGTCAGTCAATCATTTACCGCTTAAATATCCATCCACACCCAGATTCCCTATCTTTTGCTTATCCTCTTTCTTCTTTGTCGTCTAATTACTGAATATAAGCTTTTCTACAGAGCGACTGCCTGTCTGACCTCCGCAGCCCAAAGAGATAGCTATGTTCCATGTTTTAGACTAATGTCAGTTTATTCATAGGTACTGACTACCTATAACGATTATCAAAGATCTTTATGACAATCGGGACCGACAGTTAAATGAGCTATGCTATCTGAGGCACGGGGCAAGCGAAGATTAACTATTAATTACGCACATAACTTTGTTTCATTTATTTTATTCAGAAACAATTTACATTATATGCGAATATTTTACAATAAAATTACAATTACAATGCCTTAATGTTTTTTAAGAACAATAATCATGATATAAGTATAATTAAAGTAGCGATAGCCTAGTGGAGAGACCGACAGACTGCTACGCAGAGGGTCCGGATTCGAATCCACGGCGCGCACCGATGACGTTTCGGAGTTATGTGCGTATTAAATTGTTAATTATCGCTTGCTAAACGGTGAAGGAAAACATCGTGACGAAACCTGCATGTCTGAGAGTTCTCCATAATGTTCTCGAGAGATATGTGAAGTCTGCCAACCCGCACTTGGCCAGCGTGGTGGACTATGGACTTACCCTTCTCATAATGGGAAGAGGCCCGTGCCCAGCAGTGGGACAGTATAAAGGGCTGACGATGAAGTACAATTAATTTGAATTTGATTAATTACAATAAACATTGATGACAATACTATTAGATATAGACATAAAAAAGAGATAAAAGTCAATGAATTATATTAATAATATGTATAAAATATTAAAATCAATCAAATGTCAAACAGCAAGAAAATAATAAAATCCTTAAAATGTCAAATGCAAACTAAAAACAATAAAAATTGTAAAATTTCAATAAATAAACCAATAAAAAAATAAACCTATACAAGTCATAAAACAATAAATAAAAATAAAAAATCAATTGAATAATTGCTATTTTCTTAGACGAATCGCTTAAGTTCGCTTAAAAAATCTTTTTTGCAAAATATTTCTTTAATTTCTAAAGGTAATTTACTAAAGCCGAAAAGTCATTAGTGCGCGCTGTGGAATTTAACCAAATACTCTGTGCATGGCCGTCTGTAATTGGTATCCTCACTAGGCTATCGTTGCCATTTCCATACCAAACTAAACTATTTCCAAATGTTTTTTTCATGACAACGGCATTCGATAAGTATCGATTGCAAAAGTGACGTTATATTTAATATTGAAATTATTATATTTAAGCAGTACATCAATTCGCTTGCAGTGATAATACTGCTTAAATACATTGCGAACAGCGCTCTACATTTAGACAGAAGTCGATTCCGTTGCCGATGCACCAAATATTTCCTATTCGGAAATTATTGCTATTCACGGCATGAATGATCACTTAGTCCCAGAATAAATGTTTCATATAATGCCTTTAATTCAATAACTATTCATCATTATCATCATCATATAGCTTTTCAGGTAATACTTGCATCTTCAGCGGAGGAGTTGCAGGAGATGGTAGCAATCATGCATGGTGCGTTAGAGAGGAAAGGAATGAAAGTGAATGTAAGTAAAACGAAAGTTATGGTTTTTGAAAAGGAGGAATGCGTTACGGCTTGTAATGTTTTGATCGATGGACAGCGAGTGGAACAAGTGAATGAGTTTGTTTACTTAGGTACGTTGTTTACAAGAGATGGTAAGAATGAAGAAGATATTGAAAGGAGAGTTAATGCAGGTAATAGTGTGAATGGAGCTCTGAAACCGTTTATGAACAGTCAAAACGTGTCCAAAAAGGCACGTTTGGCTGTACATAGAGGCGTGTTAGTGCCTACCCTTATGTATGGTAGTGAAAGTTGGGTATGGCAGAAGAGATTTGAAAATAAAATAAATGCTGTAGAAATGAGAGCACTGAGAAGTATGTGTGGTGTGTCTTTGACCGACAGAGTAAAGAATTGTGTGATACGAGAGTGGTGTGGGGTAAAAGAAGATGTAGTGACAAGCATTGAGAAAGGCATGTTAAGATGGTTTGGACACATGGAGAGGATGGATGACGATAGATTGACAAAGAAGATATATAAGGCAAGTGTGAATGGAACAGGACAAAGGGGAAGACCTAGGCGGACGTTCTCTGACCAGATTGGAGACATCCTGAAAAATGGACAAGTCAGAAGTACCCTTAACAGAAGAGCATGCATGAGAAACTTGATGGGAGTGAGTGAAGCAAGTGAGGTATGTCAGGATCGTTGCAAATGGCGTTCCGTAGTCTCTGCCTACCCCTCCGGGAAACAGGCGTGAGTCTATGTATGTATGTATAGCTTTTGCACTCCACTGCTGGCAACAGGCCTCTCTCTATTTGCGTCATAAAAGCACTGTAGGTAAGTCACCAAACACCTACCCACAGAGCCTTTCGCCATCCACTGCTATCTCCTAATTTGCGACAAAATAGTATTGTGAGTCAATAGGAGGATTTCGCTTACCATACCACGCTGGACAAACGCATTGATAGGGTTTTATGTCGAATTTTCCATCTCTTCACAAAGGTACTATTGTAGTAGTATTGGAGTATTTTTCTCAGTCGCGTTTTACAACACCCACAGCATGAAAAGAGGTAGTGACACTTTGCGTTCTTAATCCGTCATCGGCTTATTGCTATTTCTTAATGTAAAATAGTTTGACCTACTTCAAATGAATTGTTCCCAACTAGAAAACAAGGTGATATGCGAATTGCCCCAACTTAAACAGTATGGAGGCCTACACACTGGCACAAACAAGATAATGGGCCCGAAATTTATGCAAGCTTGCACGCTTGCGTAGGCGACTTAGTTTGTTACATGCAGGGATAAATTTATGTCTAAACCCAGGCAGCCTCATTACAAAACATGCACTATAAATAGTTCGAAGTTTAGCCCGGGCCTTATCTGCTTAGAAGTTATTATATGTAAACCAATGCAAGATTTTGGTACGTATGTGTCCCTAAAATTTGCAGGACCAATTATGTATTGATATGAAAGACTAGTTTGAAATTGTGTGAATCTATGACTGAGTTGTAACTATAAAGCTAATTCATAGACCAATTTAACAGTTTGATAAAAGTAAATAGGCGATGATAAGAAAAAATAAAATTATTTTTATTATTGGTTTCTTCGAGATACCTCACAAAGTCCTGCCCTTTTATAGTTTATATTAATAGTATTTTTATAATATTGAATTCTTATATAAAACCATATTTAAATAAAGTCATGACGATATTGTTCCCTAAAATTCGGACAAATGCCCATAACACATCTAACAATACCACTTTGTAAAGAAAATAAATTAACAAATTCAAAACAAAGAAATTGATTGTTCACGTCTGTCTCTATAAAAACCTTTAAATGGCATCCAAAATAGGTCCGCACTGGCGATATTCGTAAACATATAACTGAGCAACAATACTGTTTTCAAACAATAACAAATTCATGGAGAAGTTGCACAATATAATAACGCATTCGCAGTAACTTTTTGACGTCGGTAGCGGATATTTGGTGGTGTCTCGTCGGCGAACGCGTTGCAAAGGTTAACTAAATGTTTATTTTAGCAAGAATATGCTGTTTTCTATTTTTATAATAAGTTTAATGTTACGTGTTTGACTATTTTGTATGCAGTTTACTTTTGTTATTTATTACACGGTGCTGAAAAGCTTTTGTATATTCACCGAAAGTATGTAACATCACACATTAAGCGACTTTTAGTCGGTTTTATAAAGAATTGATCTATTTGAGTCGATTGTAAGGAATATTTTTCTACAGAACGACTGACCTGCGCGACCTAGGCAAGATCCCATATATGGTTTAGACCAAAGTATCCAAAAGCACTGGCTACCCATAGCGATAGATATTACTGCTACGTGCGCTGCATGAGACATAGAGATCTTTCTGCAAACGGTCACCCATCCACAAACCAGATAGTGACGACCCCGCTTCACCTCGCGTATCGGTTCATAGATTGGTGTGGTCACCTCTTTGCTAGGGATCAATCCATTAAGGACTCCAAACAAAAAGTTTTGCTAGGTATTAACCGTTTCAATATTAGTGCAACTGGCTGACAAAAAGAAAAAAAATATAAAACGTGTTCGCATTATTAGGTAATATATATATATATATATATATATACATATGTTTGGAAAATCGTTTTGATAAGAGTTATAGGCCCAGTTTCACCATTTTATGGACAGACCTTATCTTTCAGATAAATTCAAAATTGGACGGAAATTAGTATGAGTTACCTAACAAATCAGTTGAACGTGAACTTATCAGTGAGCGGTGAAACCAGCCTATGGGATTTCTAGCTTTGGCAACAACATAGCTGATTGTGAAATAAAAAAGAAAATAGTCTTATTTGACACTAATGCACGAGACAATTATTATTTTAGTCATCAGTTCGTATAATAATAGCAAATATTTTAAGAGGAAAATATTAACTATTATTACGAAGAAAAAAAAAGTGTATGTATGCGCTAATGCAGAACTAGTAACCCAGTTTGAAAGTTTTCATGTACAGAAACTATACTAGATAAGACCTGTAAGTTATACTTAATAGTCATATCGTATTATTATATAGGCAGGCTATTCTCATCTTTCTCTAGCAAAGTAACAGAACATTTAAAATGAAAAAATCTAAAAAAGGTCAGATTTTTTCTATACCGTGCATAAAATAATTTATCATTATTAATAGAAATTTTCACTGTTAATAAATTATTAAAATAATTCATTACGAGTGAAAATAATATGCTTAGAAAACAAATACAGAACATGGCCGAATTTTATAGACAACACTACGAATTTTTATAGAACATTATAGCTACAGAAATGAATAAACTTGAACCGCTACGGTTAAAAGCAGCAGGCGTGGACTTGTGCTGTTCTACAAGATAAAATCATAAGTAGAACTCTTAATTGCACCTGTGCGTCTGTTTCATTCCATCCGCCGACCTAAAGAAAACATGAATAGGTTTGTCTACATAATATGCGATGTATTTAAAATGAGATTATCAAAAACCAACAGGCAGCCGGTCTGGGTGTTTCTATGTATAATATGTATGTATTTACAAAAAAAAAGTATATATCTATGTTTATCCATTATCTAGTAATCTAGTAGCAAAGTACAAGCTCTACTTAGTTTGGGACGAGATGGTGATGTGTGTAAGTGGTAGAATATGATTATCACCTTTATTTCATACTCATCTCAAACCATAGTGACACATTTTAAAATATGTTACATATAAAAAAATACATTTAAAAATAAAAATATGCTATGGAAACCCACTAGTGTCGGGAACAGGGTCCAAGCCACTGGTGGTTAGGGCTCAAGAGAAAGAATCCTCCTCACTATGCGTGCCGTGTCCAGCAATACTGCCTTCTGTATCAGAGCCCTGACCCAAGGATCCAACGCGAGCCTCCTAAGATGTTGGGCGAGGCTCTTGGTTACTAAACCGTTCACTGTAACGATTATCGGCACAATTATTGCTGAATCAACTCATAAACTTGTCTGACAGCTAACTTAGCAGCTAGGTCACAACTTAGTTAGAAGTCTAGGCAAGTATTAACTTAAAAAGAGTTTTCCTAGAATCTGTTCATAAGTCTGTCTGTCATCACGATCGTTTCAGTAAACATGTTTATTATTGTGAAAGTTCTGCTTACGCTGGTTGTTGTATACTACACTATATTACACTTCGCAGAAACAGTTATTAAATAAATTATCGTGTAAGTCACAATGAAGGCAGTTGCAAGCAACTTTTTAATATGCAAGGCTGTAGGATGAATGAATTATATATTACTTACACATTAAAATGTTACACATGACAAACATAGGGATGTTTCCAACGAGTCAAACCAGATGCATTTAATGAAATATCAAAAACAATTTCTTACGGATTGTTTATGAAATATGCTCTAGTGACGATACATTTATTTTGCTGTCATGTAGAGTACTAATTAAAAATATATATATATATAAATATATATTTATATATATATTTAAAAAAAATATCAATATTTTTTAAATAAAAAAATGCAAATTAGAGATCTAACATTAATTGATAAAATATGAGACCGTAGTGTCATATCTACGTTAGATTTAGTTACGACACATTTTCTTCTAAAATAAAATATACCCAAGATATTCTTCTAATTAATATCAGTACTTACTGATATTAGAGTTCTCGAATGGTTATTCGAGAGATAATATTCAGTTAAGCATAATTATGCTACTTGCAGACTTACAAACCATCTCGGCTGTGAAGAGACCAGAAACAAAGAACAAGAAGAAGCTGAAGCTCTTTGGTATTCCATTTTAAACCACAGAAAAAGAAAAAAAACTGACAACGTGTCTGAACATTTTAAAACTGATCAGTGGAGTAATTATTTCCATCTATTACCTAGTCATTATCGTCATCATCATCATCAGCCTTTAACAGTCCACTGCTGGTCTAGGCCTCTCCTTTGAAAGGAGGAATTAGCCTACTATACCACGCTGGCCAAACGGGTTTGTATCAAGTTTTCCTTCTGTTACAGTGCTGTTTTACGCATAATATGCTCCCTCTGTCGGCTCTTATGACACCCATGGGATGATATGGATTGGTGACAATCCGTATTCTTAATCCGTCACCACACGGACGGTCTATTAGTATCAGCAAGTGATTCAGTGTGTATGATAAATAAAATCATCTAATAAATAAAATTCCATATTCTTATTTGGTACATTAATGCTAGATTGTAAAGTCGTATTTATTTATATAACGTTGACCTCGGTCCCACTGCGTTCAATACTTTTACTACGGTACTAGGAGAACATGAAGTTAAAGGATACTAAAGCCATGTCCACAAGTATTACTGCCAAGAAAGATAGCTAAAACGTTATTGCTTTTATACTTATTACCATCGAACTATCGCCGAACTACGGCTTCTCCCGTTTTGAAATACAATATTAAATCTTTGAGTATTTATATTTATTTTTGGATATTTACATACATACATACATAGACTCACGCCTGTTTCCCGGAGGGGTAGGCAGAGACTACGGAGCGCCATTTGCAACGATCCTGACATATCTCTCTTGCTTCATTCACTCCCATCAGATTCCTCATGCATGCTCTTCTGTTCAGGGTGCTTCTAACCTGTCCTGTTTTTAGAATGTCTCCAATGTGGTCAGAGAACGTCCGCCTAGGTCTTCCCCTTCGTCCTGTCCCTTCCACTTCTTCCACTTCCTTGGATATTTATATTTTGCATTATTGGATAATAATGTAAGCCTCGTCGTTTGATCAATAGATAACTAGCAGAGTATCTCCAGTTTAAATTCTTGGTACGCACTACTGATAGTTCAAAATGATGTGCTTATTCAGATGTTTAGTATTACTGCTGGGTGAAGAAAATACCGTGAGGAAACCTGACTGTCTGAAAATGTCTCTCCATAATATTCTTGAAAGGCCTGTCGTGTTAACGTCTTGCGTTTGCCTAGCGTGATTATCTATTATGCATGCGTAGATAATACATGTCATACATTAAAAAAACATGGCATGTATGTCTTTTAGGGAGCTTGGGGATGCACTAACGCGATTTCCCGAAATACCCACGGGATTGGGCAGAAAATGCTGAATAAAAATATTTATATATATATCGATGCCTTACGGCCAAAAGAGGCTAACCGCCACTTTACAAACTTTACAGGAGAGTAGTATAAAGTTCAAAATAAGTGAAAAAAAATCATAGAACATTTTCTGTACGTTCCAAAAGTTTCAAAATTTCACCATATAGTTTTTTATTAGGTCTCTACAAAATGACATTGTTAATTAAAACAAATCACACGCCTAACACTATTTACTGTCGCTTACCCTCAAATGGTCCTAATTATACTAACAGGAAAAACGTCGTAAATGAAAACAACTCAATTAATGAGTTCCAACCCAAATGATTTAACTGCACCGTTTATTTTATTTCTGTTGAAGAAAAAGAGCATACCTGTGATTTTTCTGTTCATCAAGTGGAGCCAATATGACATAACCGGCTATTGGTTAATGGCAGAAGAACAAGGAAATTGTAATAAGTTAATTATCTATAAAAAAATTACAATAAGCTCTTTTATACAACACGAAAGCACATTGTGATTAATTCTTATAAAATTATACATACATATTTACATACATACATTAGACTTTTATAAGTTTTTAAACTGGCTAACCGACTAAGGTATGAATTAAAAAAAGAGAAATTGTGCTCAATCAGTCTTTATTTTAGAAAATTTAACAAAACAATTGTCACTAATTGTAAGTATTGCATTATACATTCATGCTGACATTCTAGGTATGACAAAAAAAATATAAACTTAAAATTTCGTACCTAAGGACCACTTTTAGGTATGACGGCGTTTGGTTCTCGTCGTCCGCATGTCCGCGTCTACAGTTGCCGTAAATCGCCTCGCAACGTGCGTTGCCAGGGGAGTCCTCCACAGCAAAGAAACCAAAACAACCGTGTCCGATGAAAACATGCGTCAGGCGGAAGGTGAGGACACCGTGGCGGCCTCCAGCCACTCCACAAAGAGGCTTCTTACTATCGCTTTTGCCGTGTATCCATTCATTCGCACTCACCCATCCATTCACTCAATCGATAAAACAATGATGATGACACATATTACGGTGGCAAATCTTGAGGCAGAATAACAATTTGCAAAAGAGGCAGGCAGCGATAGCCTAGTGGAGATAACAATAGACTGCCATGCAGAGGGTATCGGGTTCGAAACCACGGCGCACACCAATGACTTTTCGGAGTTATGTGCGTATTGAATTGTTAATTATCGCTTGTCCCGTGCCTCGGAGAGCACGTTAAGCCGTGGGTCCCAGATGTCATGAAAGATCTTTGACAGTCGTTACAGGGCGTCAGTACCTTCTAAATAAACTGACACTAGCCTAAACCATGGAATATCGCTATCCCTTCGGGTTGCGGAGGTCAGACAGGCAGTCGCTATGTGGAAAAGCTAATATTCAGGCAAATCCGATTAGACTAGTAAGCGGACCCCAGATTGAAACTGCGATAACGCTAAGAGGATGATGAACAATTTGCAAAAGAGGGACCTACTAACGTGCGCTAATATATGTGCAAAACAAACGTGCAGTTTTTATTCGCTCACTCTCATAGTCCCATAGGCAATTCGACACAACAGAGGCATATCAGTCGCAGGATTAACTCTTGACTGTTACTGAAAATTCATAAAAAAATCCACTAATTCCTTGCTGGCCCAACCTGGGATTCAAACCCTTGATTATGATCCTAAGCTAGGCCAGCCAACAAAAACTCTGTAGGTACTTATTTAACCATTCAGTATTGTCTGAACAAGATAGCAAAATAATGACTTCTTACCTTTAAAACTTAAAATAACTAATGAGAATACATTATTATTATTATTTATGCTGGCGCTGCTGCTGCAACTGCGGAAACCCTCAAACGGCGCAAATACAGTAATTTAGTGAGTAATTACGTGTTTGAACCGTTTGGGGTGGAAACGCTAGGCTCATGGGGTCCGAGCGCTCGTTCACTGTTCCGGGAAATTTCGAAACGTTTAATCGACGTCTCACGTGACCAGAAGGCTGGTTTATTCTTTGCTCAGAGAATCAGCATTGCTATCCAGCGTGGCAATGCTGCCAGCCTTCTGGGCACGTTACCCGATGACATTGATGCGGAGGCATTTTACGACGCCTAAACCGTGTAAATATTTTCAATTTTTAATCTCTTTTTACGTTTTTTTTGTACCTATACTACTTAGACATTAAGATTAGATTAAGCTTCATGTAGATTATAAAACTATGTTTATTTAATGTATATTTCTAAATTTAATTAAATAATTAGAATACACAATTATAGATGAATATAAAAGTCTATTAAAATAATCTTACCGTTTTATTTCTTTCGAAAAACTTCGCACCAAACTGACTCGCAAGCATGGAGGTGCTTACGCCGCGGTGAATGTTCGCTGTGCAATGCTAACGACATTTTGTTCGACCGAAAGAGTGAGATAACCGATGCTGTTTGTCATTCTTCTGTAAGCTAACCGCCAAACCTTTGATTTACCTTGTTATCTTAAAGCCAGATATTTTTTTTGGGAGGGAAAAAAAGGGTAAGCGACAATGTAAGGTGACATTAGTTTAGATGATTTATCCTAAGCACCTTCGATGATTGATTTGGTGACTAGGGAAAATAAAAATAAGCAACAAATAAAGTCACGGAAATGAGGCCTAAATGTATTAAATGACATATATTTTATCCAAAGAAAGTGCCCTAATATCCTAACCGAAAGTTTGGTACACAAAGATTCAAGTAAAATTTGATTAATGTATTTAAAAAAAAAATATTAACAGCCCAAACTACTTAACGTTCAAGTAAAGAAAAAAATAATCAAAGCCAAAATTGCTTATCTCACAGTTTTGAAATATTATTTTTATCCAACCACCATAATTCAAAATACACCAAAAATAACTGTCGTTTTTGACGCAAATCTTAGTGTTAGAACCTTAATTCCTTTACCGCCTAAGCGACAAAAAGTTTGTCCTAGAGCCATGAAACTTAGACCATTAGACGCAGAAAACGAAGCCGATTCTAACCATATACAAGTCTATTTCGCAAAAAATGTCGCTTACCCCCTTTTGGCCGGAAGGCATCGATATATATGAGAGCGTAGGCTACGGGCATCTTCCATCCAGCCTATAATCTAATACTAAAGCTTCCATTATGTCTGCTTGTATTGTGACAGGAGACGTTTCTATAGGAGATTACAAATACAGAGTCTGGTTTTATAATAAACGCCCTTAATGGTGCCTTAAATCTAGAAAAATATTTATTTAGGATACAAATTTTGTCTTCTACATCTTAATATTTGATAGGTACTCGTGTATACGAAGGTGTATTTTTATTCGTCTGATATTGTGTGGGGATGTTAGTTAAGTCTCTCAAATGCGTTAGAAGTTTCTTTACACATTTTTTCTATTTAAGGATCTGTTTGCAAAATATCTATACTTTCATGTATACATGCGTATGTCTGTCTGTTGCGCTTTCACGGCTAAACTGCATAACCAATTTTCAAAAAATATGGCATGAAGATAATTTTATTTATTTATTTATTTAAGTATTTATAATCATGACTTACAACTATTATTACAGGTAAATATCTTAACCTAATGCAATAGTGAAGGCAGAAATATACAATTTAAATTTCGTAACAAACAACATGTAATGTTATTTTACTGAAATCAGACAGTGCACAAGTAAAAATATCCGTCTTTTCCGCTACAAGATTGAGAGTGCGAAGTTTAAAAGATTAAAACTCAATCAACGTCAATTTCTAAACAGCCAAAATATGCAAAAAGGAAAGAAAAGAATAATATGTATATTCAGTGGTAGTAATTAGTTTTTGGTTTGACTTTGCGATTATTTGGCGCGCTGTATCTTTATTTTTTCCTAGATAGGCGTTTTTATAGGTATAAATACGTAGAGGTAAAAATAAACTGTATCACAGATTGAATATAAACATGTGGGTGTTACAAATTGTGGCAACTTCATTGTAATGTACTTTGATGATGTTTCACTAAGAAGGGAGCTGTAGGTGTTACATATTAATAGTTCCACCTTTAGCACCCACACAAACAAATATTGTTAAAGTGTGAGTGCTTTAGGCGGTGTTGCTTTATTTGACGCAACCTTTCCTTAGCTGTGTTGTGGTTATTTTTGTACAGCTATTTAAGTTCCATTTGCTCAAATTGAATTTGCTATTTAATTAAATAACAACTAAATATATTATAGTATTGGATTTTTAACTATTGCAATTTGTATATATCATACAATTTTACTATAGGGGTCTTACTCGCGATATTTAATTAAATTAAGAAATTGCCGACTTCCTCTCCCGGAAAAAAAAAAATTATACATTCTCTTTTCTCTTTTGTACATTCACAGATAGTTCATCACAGACACGTTTCCTTCCAGATAGATACGAGTTAAACTGTTAAAACGCTCGTAGAAACTTCGAGTACATCTATGCTTGTGGCTGTTCTATCGGACCGCTCCCTAATGACTTTAAATGGTCCGGTGGTTTCTATCTGCGACTACGACTTTCTTAAAGCATGTTATTAGTGTAATATGACTGATTTTTATTAATTTATTGCTGGCATGTGAGACTTTGTTTAGTGGTACTTTGTACTTGATACTTTTAAGTAAATCCTTTATTTTTATTGGAATACATATTATGTATGTATGTATTTTTACCCGACTGCGGCGAAGCCCAAAAAGGAGGTTTATGTGTTTGACCTGTATGTACGTATGTTTGTATGTATGTATGTCCGTTCCTATGTCCCCTCGTAACTACGCAACGGCTCAACTGATTTTGATAAATGATACGTCATAAAATTCGTCTTAATGGCGCGAGTGTCACTGAGCACATACAATTAAAAAAAAACATTATGGTGGTATTTTGGCGCCAAATAGTAAGTCTTAAAAAAAAAATCCGTCCAAACTTATCGAATGAGGTATTCAATTAAAGAGTTTTAGAAGGCAATCTCAAAAATATATGCAACATATATGTTTAAATGTAATTTGTAATGCTGCTGGACAAAAAAACAACAAAACAACAACAAACAGCTACACATACATACATAAACTAACGCCTTGTTCCCGTCGGGGTAGGCAGAGACAACGGAACGCCACTTGCATCTATCCTTACAAACCTCACGCGCTTCCTCCATATTCATTAGGTCTCATTTACGGAGAGGCGGGGCGTCGCGCGTTGCGATGAGCGGCGCGGCTCGCACTGAATTCAAATATATGGCGTTGTATGAGTGCGTTTACGGAGAAGCGATTTTAGACGCGTTTGTTTGAAATGGGGCGTTTTTTTGCGGCCGAACCCGCGGATGGCACCGACGCGTCCCACGCGGCGTTTATCGCGGCGGCGCGCACGCAGCGGCAATTCTCGATGAAGCTATGCTCGAGGCGGAATCTTCTGTCAGTCTTATTAGAAATCGCGCAACACAGACGTAGTCACCGTCGCAATGGAGTATGATATAATCGACTTTTTTTAGAAGAAAATTCAATGTTAAAAAGTGAATTATTTAATAGGTATAAGAAGTGGCCCAGTGTTTACAGCAACGGAACATGAGAAGTTTGGGGAATATGCAACTCTCTCGCCAACATAAAACTAGTCGATTTCATCGAGGTGAGCGTGCGCCGCCGCGATGCCCGCCTCGTTCTTCGCTACACGCTTGAGGTTTCGCCGCGGTCGCAGCGGCGGGCAATGCCACTCTTCCCGTCTCGCTTCTCTATGAACAACGTCGTATATTGCTATAAGTTTGTGTTAACGCGTGCGATGATGCGTGCCGCTTCACGCGCCGCCCCACCGTAAACAGAAAAAACGTCCGACGCGCCGCGAGACGTCACGCCACACGCGACGCGAGACGCCCCGCGTCTCCGTAAATGAGGCCTTACTCTGTTCATACATGCTCGCCGGTTCCGGGTGCTTAGGACCTTCCCGTTGAACAAACAGCTATTTACCTAGATACCTATTCGGCGGCACTCACATTACAGCACGCGTCATTGCAACAACCACAGTTGATTTGACACTTAAGTCAGTTGTGGACTAAACAATAAGTACTTAATTTTATTAATATAATCTGGGAATACCTCCACGCGGTGAAGGCGGAAACAGTGTACGCCTATTACGAGTATACTGGCTAAAACTCCCATTCACACCCATCCAGATGCCTTCGGGCTTATGTTATTACGTGTTGTATGTGTGATACTGTGTACCCGGTAACGCAGGGAAGCAGGCACAGCTAATAATGATTGAAAGTAGCCTGGGCCCTGTGTCTCTGGGTTTCTTGCCGCTTCTTCCTATTGATTATACAGGTACAAACGCGGCTGTAGTTTCAGATACAACGTATGACGTGCAAAAGAGATTTGTAATGAATCCAACTTGAATTAACATATTTGACTTTAACTTTAACTTAACAGATTTTCGTCGTTTTAAACTCAAAAGCAAAAAATTAAAAATACCTAATTAAAAAAACTAGAAAACCCGACTGCAGAGTAAAAAAAATAATTAAAAAATTAAAAAACACGACTGCCCTGCAAAAAAAAAACAAACTAAAAAGTTCTCGTCTTATGCTACGCAAAAAAGATGGTTGAAACTGAGAATAAAATTCGTAAACATATTTTGATATGATCTTTTGCAGTAATGTTTATGATATATTTTCATAAATGAAATAAATCTTAATTAACACTTTGAAGGACAGTTAACGCCTTTAGGCGTCAAAAAAGGATCTATTACAAATCTCATACCGTCCTGCAAAGGGCCAACATATAAAAGTACTTATATCTTAACTTATTAATATTATATAATGCGAAATTTTGTGAAAACGCATGGATGTATGAATGGAGCTTTATTAATTTTCCACCCAAACACTACTGAACGATTTATAAAGAAACTTGACAATATAGCTTATCCAAAATAATAATATTACATATAACGATATACGATTAAATAACTTTTGTTGCTCAAACCACAGACAGGGTCTTAGGTAGAAGCCTAAACATATTATATAGACCCTCAATACCATTACCAATACATTCGTTAATGATAGTATGCCCCATATACCTTGAAACGCTGTGGTTTTGTATAACAGTTCTGTACTTAGCCGTAATAGGGTTCACGTAGAAGGTCGTTATCACTGGGAGGGACAATCTCGAACCTTCGGGTCTGTAATGGGGTTAGAGAGTGATTTAATGGTGTTGCTAAAACTAAACGTAAGGTGTCGAGACCGGTTCACATTTTTGTACAGGATTTTTTATTTATTTTAAACTAGATATGAGTTCTTTCCAGGTCGTTAGTATTAAGTTTAGACTATTTTTCGAGACATGCAGGTACCACGTACCTAGTAAATCGTAGAAAAAGACCCAATGAAAACAAGGGTAGTGGTCTTACACAATTAAAGAATAAGAAAGCAGGTATATTTGCTTAATGACAATCTGTAATATTGTAATAGATACTCAATCCACCCTTGCAATGGTGCTTAAAAATCGGAAACTCGATACAAAAGTAAGGCTTCATATTCCAAAAGACGATGATTAAAAAGTGTAACTACCCCATTTCATATCGATCGTAATTTATTACGAACGACAAGTGGTTTGATCTTCGTAAAATTAATGGAAAGTAAATAAATAAGTTCCGACTCCACTTTAACTTTTGACGTAAAAAAACTAAATTGTAAATTTAGCTTCTACGAAACAGATAATCTGAGTACGGAAAGGAAAATTATTTGGGCTTTTAATACCGATATGGTTACACGAAGTAAAAATGATTAAAGTGTGTTTAAAATATGAAGAGTAAGAGTAATTACACTTTAGTAGATTATAATCTAATGTAATACAGGCATCGTCTCATATCTAATACGTTCTCTAGGTAGTAGAGCCTTGCTGATTTCAGCATGAATGGGCCGGATCGACCGGGGAAGTATTACCCTCTCACAGAAAATCGACGTAAAGTAACAGAATCTCAACTGTTGCGTTTCGTTCGGTGAGTGAGAGTGCCGGAGGCCCTATCCCCTATTCCTTCTCCTCATCCCACTCCTTATACTATCCCTTTTCCCAACCCCAAGGGGCGGCAACGCACTTGTGACTCCTGTGGTGTTGCTTGTGTCCATGGGTGGCGGTAATTGCTTACCATCAGGCAATCCGTCTGCTCGTTTGCCGCCTTATACTATAAAAAAAAAAAAATCGTCGCTAAGTTACGACTCATCTACTGACTACGACTGATGGAAACCCCTCGGAATGTGGCTAAAATCCGTCATATGATCCGTCAACAGTCTGTACCTCATACTTGATTATCAAAAATAACTCCTGATGCTGGACAAGACCACCCCTTCCATCTTCACCTTTTTTTTTTTCTTGCCTCATGGACCCGTGTGTCAGAGGGTCGGGTTTCGCCCAAGCATACGACGCAACCCCCGACGGGTATTGGCCCGCCAGATGGCCCGGCGGGCCCCGAACAAAACCCCCTTGGCGGCGGATGAGGGTGTGGGGCTCCGCCGCCAAGACACCAAGCGGCCGCAGAGGATAGGGAGGACGGCAACGCAACACCGCATCTCCTCTTCCTCTGCGGCCCCACCGCGACGCATCGAATGGTGCGCCCCCATTTGGTCGCGGGAGATAGGGCGCGCGGCAACGCAACACCGACACGCCTCTCCTCCCGCGACCACGCCTGACTGCGAGGGACAGACAGAACTGTCCCCCGCACCCGCACCGTTGGACGCATCCTGCGCAGGCCCCGTCAAGCCCACGCGGAGCGTCCCCTCCTGGATCCCTCTTAGCTTCACCGCGGGTAACCAATCCACGGTTACTGAGCCCCCCCCACCACGACAAGGTGGAGATCCCACGGGGGGGTTCCATCTTCACCTGCCGCGATTACAAAATGAAGCTATTCGTAAAATCAGAACCTACCCAACACGTCTTGAATAGTTTGAACTATAGATTATTAAATTATATCTTATTCCTACTTAAGAGAGAGAAGCTAGTTCAACAGCAACTAGAGTGATGAAATATCAACTAATATTCGTGCTAATCCCACCATCTTACGTTCAGTAAGCTGGCTAGAAGTGGGCTTCGGACGCAATTTAACAAACGTTCGAACCTCGCCTTCTATCGGATCCCAGACTAGGTAGATATTTAACCTACTGATACCTCAGACATTGACATTGATACTGATAAATTGGATACTTATTACACGTTTTATTATCGGGTGGAAATTGCTTGTAGTAAATTATGTAGCAGCTGGGAAGTAGTGTTTCCGAAGTTATGGATGCTAAGATAAATATTTCGTTAATTAATAATTTTGTCTTCGTCGTAATGTTCGACAGTGGCAAAACTGTTAAAGAGTATTTATTTTTTGTTAGTAAGTATGAATTTCAAGAGTGTTTTGGGGTCGACATAACACGCCGTGACTTACGTATGAAGAGCTTGTAGCTTTTTGTTAATACTGGGTGGACTGTTTAGTGCGGTTGCATGCATATTTTACCAGTCTGTTTCCAATTCAGCAGGAGGTGTGTGTTAGATTGTTACACTGTGGTATAGAATATTTGTGTGGGGCTTTACCCATACGCCGTCAGTTTATCTCTGCGACCAACTTTTCATCGAGGAAATGGTCTAGCCATTGATCCTAAAATCTATATAATGATAAGCAAGTTCTTGTTTATTCACCGTTTTCAAAGTATATAAATTGAAACCGTTACAGTTCTAAGGTGCCCAATCGTAGCGAACTATAAAGCGAGTGTCAACTTCGCAGATGCGTCATGTGTTGATATACGAGCGCAACTTACACGCTTATTTATTTTTATTTTATTAAACACTGGCCGGTAAGTTACTCAATTACTGTAGCCTGCTGGTGTCATGTACTAAGAAGACGAACTATGCAGTTCTGTTGTACAAGAGAAGCAATGAACTGTGGCCTGTAGCTAATATTGGATAATATTGAGCAAGCTAGGATTTAATTCGCTTTTGGCCATGTGGATTTACAGGCCTTAATGTTTTTCTTTACAAATCATAAACACTAGTTATTAGCACAGATATAGATCTACATAGATAACGCAATTATCACGATTTGTATTGAAACCAAGCGTGCCGACTTTTTAATACCTACTGTACGAACTGTACCGAAGCGATGCGCGACAGTATCGCTTCTGCGATATTCATCGTCTCCTAACACACAACGTCAGATCAAACGTCCAAACCAAACGCGGCAACGTAATGTGAATAAAGTTTACTTAACGGTAATTTATAGTTAGGTATATTCTGGAACGACACGCAGGTTGGAATACTTAAAAACAGTTTTAATATGAATTTACGCATAATATAATTTTAAAATAACTTACCTGTGATTGGAAATATGTTTCTGCCTTTGGTTGCTCGAAATTTTTGGGCTATTGCAGTTAATTATCACGCAACGAGGCATTTTTTTAGTTTTTTGCACACGTTCGGCTGCAACAACGGACGCGCGGGGACTGAAGTTTGCGGCGACCAACCTCGACGCTTGGTCGGGGTTCAGACACGTGAAGTGCATGCATTTGCGTTATCTATGTAGATCTATGTCTGTGGTTATTAGGTTTAATTAGGTTTTGGCCATGTGGATGTAACTTACGTATTTTTTTAATAAAATAATAAACTCTTCTGATTGTGACTATATTGCAAGAAACATGACCATACTTCAGCTTCAGCTCTTTAATGAATAATAATAATCTATAATAATTTACCACATTCGAACAACACTATCTAGCCCCAAACGAAGCAGAACTTGTACTATGGGTACTAGACAATGTATTAGTATAGTAAGGGCTCAGAAGTCAAATTGAGTCGCTGATTTTTAATATACATGACATATTTAGCGAATTGTTCGTAGTATTTATGTTAATAAATATGCCTTTCTATAAATAGTTTCGTGTACTATGTTTTCCAACCCTTCCGTACATAACACTCAATCATCCTAAAGATATTTTTTTCATGAAATATTAAATACCAATGAAACTAATACAACTTCTCACTATATTAGTTACATTGGAATGAAATACTAAACAAGAAATATACACAGTACAATTGTAAGAGAATTATGATAAATTGTAAAACTTTTATCATAAGTGTGTGTAATATCTTTCTCATAGAAGTTGAGTACATTTGAAACATAAGTGCTATTGAAGAAAATAATAAACTTAATTTACAAAGTTTGCCTGAGGTAAATAAATACGACGTGAAGATATATTTCTCATATAATTTATGTGAGTTAACTGAAAATTAATGTAAAAAATTTTGGAGAACTTCGACACGTAGAACGATTTGCCCGTTTGTTGATAAGTTACCCATCCAGGGTACACATAAAACTGCAAACAATATGTAACAGACTGCTTTGCAGATGGTCTGGGTTTGAACCTACGGAGCCCTCCACCAACGACTTCAAAGTAACGTATGAACGTCATTGTTAATTTTATCACGATGAAGGAAAAATCGTCTCGAAACTTGCATGATTGAAAGAGTTAGAATGAAATGAGGAATCTGCCAACAGTGGACTATGACCTAATCGTTGTTATATGTACTTAGAAGAAGCTTATGCCTAACTGAAGAACAGCTTATAAATGGTGCTGATTATTATTATTTTAATAAATATCAACTATTGCAATCAGTCACTTTAAAAAGTCAAAAATATGACATTGTATCTTTTCTATACAAACACGTACGCCTTTAATAAAATATGCAAACTCGCAATATAGTTCACAATTTATGCCTCTTTACTTCAATATTTATTTGCGCAGTCGTGGTCTGACTCTCTCCTGCCTCCGTAGTCCAGTGGAAAGCGTATGTGACTGCTGATCGGAGGTCCCGGGTTCGATTCCCGGGTCGGGCAAAAGTGTTACTGGGTTTTTCCGAATACTCAGTAGCAGCCCGGAGTCAGGTGATGTGCCCGGTAACGGCAATAGGCTCGCCCTCTATTACGTAGGACCTTAAAATTCATGGCAAAATGTGGGTGTAATATTTACACTGTAGCGTATGACCAATACCTACCGAGTGTACGTCATAATACCGTCCATACGCTCGGCCAATCAGGGAAGGCCATCGTCCGCGCTCGTAAGTTTTGCCCATATTTGGTTATGCGCCGACACGAACTCTGATGGAGGGCCCGGTATATAAAGGGGCCGACAGAGAGGCCGGCACCGCTACTCTAACGTCGCTTCTACTACCTACCTACTATAACTAAGCGTACCTACCGACCCTACGTCGTATCTACGTGTATCCTGGTCCCAGCTACGGGTAAGCACTACATTTACTGCGTTAGCGTACTGCCCATCTCTCTACCTGCTAGCTGAGGCCGGCTGACGCCGCCTGCCTGACTCTTTTGGTTGTGGCTCTCCTAATGCTGCTTTCCTTCAGGTTCCAGGTTTACCTTAAGCTCCGAGCTACGCTACCTAGACCGCTACACCTGCTGCACCGCCTTCGGCGTCACCTCTGCCGAAGAGTCTGGCCTGCCCCGCTCATCGCACACACACCGCCGGCACCTGCCAGCTGAGCCAACGGCCTGCGAGGATCTGCCGCTACGCACAGCCCTTCGAGCTAACCTGCCCTGCACACTACCGGAGGGAACAGCGTGGGAGACTGCAGCCCTTAGTGTTCAGGCCAGTGTCGTGTTGTTGGTCGGTCATACTCGTGCAAGGAAAGTGAGACAATACTGTGCAATAAACGCATCTAGAACCTCTATTGCGTTTTTACTACCAGAACCCGTTACAGTGGCGCCTACGTGGGTTATTGTCTCGCTTTCCGTGCTCGAGTTCTCTTCTAGCAGGTCTCCATTATTGTAAGCGAGGAGGTGCGGCTAAAGTGAACCGGTACGTATTGTTGTACTAATTGTCTACCTTTTAGTGTAACTACCTACTACGTACTAGTTCGCAATTTTGAATTCTAACGTTTTTCTAATTAGTCCTAACGGTCGAACTTTTACGCCTAATCGTAAAGTAGGCCATTTGTAAGGGCGGAACGCTTGCGCACTAAGTGTAGTGTGTAGTATATACTTACGCAGTTTATTTATTCATACGCAATGGCCTCACACCCCATAAAATACTTTCTTTTAAATAAGAACGAGTTAGCTTACGAGGTCGCGATTAGAGGTGAGGAGCCGGCTACCTCTGTCCTAGGTCTGTGGAAGCAGCTCCCTAAATTACTGGAAGCCATTCCAAATGATGACATTTTGGAGTCGGGTCTAGACATAGCGCTGGACTTCGAGGGCGCTAGCGAGGCCGTCTTTGAGCTGGCCAAGCGAGTGAATGTATTAACCATTTCTTACGACGCGAACCTAGCTAGGAGGTCTACCGCACTGCACAACCACATTTTCCATAGACTCCGTAGGATGGAACGTCCTACGGCGTATTCAAAACGAATAACCGAATTGTGCAGCCGGTTCGACAAGCTCTCGGCGGAGCTGTCCGCCATTGAACAATCAGGTGTTCGCTCAGCTGATGCTGTGGCTGAGGCCCAACCTGCGCCGTCTACCTCGACGCAGGCAGGGTTAGCCCCAGTATTGCATTGCGAGCATTTGAGAGTTAGCGAACTGTCTAAGCTAAAATACGACGGTACGGGATGCGTCCGAGCGTTCCTACAACGCGTAACCGAATTCCAAACCGCGCGTAATCTACCTTCCACTAAAATTTTATCCTATGCCTCCGAAATTTTCACCGGTAAAGCACTTCACTGGTACCGCGGCCTTAAAGAATATTTCAATACATGGGAAGAACTCACCACTAAATTAATAGACGATTTCACACCGTACGATTATGACTACCGGTTATTAAATGAAATCCGCCGACGTACTCAAGGTGCTACCGAAACTATAATAATTTATCTCTCGATAATGAATCAGCTGTTCGATAGGCTGTCACCGTCAAAGCGATTGTCCGAACGCGAAAAGTTAGACATCCTATTGCATAACATACGTCCATGCTACTCACTAGTGCTAGCTCCGTCAATATCTTCAATAGACAGTATAGCAACACTGCAGACGTTATGTTTAAACTACGAACGGATGAAATGTTTGAACTCTCAATTCCGCGAACCATATTACAGTAACGACACGTTGGCACCAGACCTAGCTTACAGTCACAAACCTAATAACCGAGCGCGTAATAATTCCTACAATAATTATCCCGTTGCTACTATAGAGGGTATGTCCGGAAACCCGAATACACTGAGAACAACGAACCTAGCAAACCTAAGTCTAAACCTAGCTCTGTCGCTCTAGTCACGTCCAAGTACTGCCCGCGCTGCCGTATCAATGATCACAGTTTGAATTAATGCAAACGCGATCGGTTCGCAATTTGCTTCAAGTGCGGCCGTAGGGATGTGACATTCCCTAACTGCCCGAACTGTAAATCGACGAAACCAAAAAACTAGTTGATCAGGGTCGGGGCGTGTCAAAATCTAAATTAGGTTCTACAACCTATTCAACCAATTTTGACAAAGATGATTGGAGAAATTGGCTAAACACTCTAAAAGTGTATTTCTCTAGTTATTCCGTCGCCTCGATCCTGGATAATAAACCTAAAAATGACCTACGGCCCTATGTTAACGTAACGATTAACAGTTTACCTATTTGTGGATTGCTCGATTCCGGTTCAGCCATTACAATTTTAGGTAACAACTCCCATCTGGAGGTAACTACTAAAACCGGGTTAGAAATACAGCAGTGTCACAACACTAATTCTATTCGGACCGCGAATGGAAATATCTTGTTGCCGCGTGGTTTTATCAACTTACCCACTACTTTTAATAATCAAACCCACTTATTGAAAGCTTATATTATTCCAGAAGTTACAAGTAATTTAATTTTAGGCATCGATTTCTGGAAACTATTTAATTTACTGCCTAACCATGTCGCATCCGTATGCATGTCTAAAACATTGCCGTGTAGTGTGTTAAGTGAAACTAAGCCGAGTAACACGAACGTATTGCAATCTTTTAGTGAGTTGAGTGAGTCACAACAAAGAACGGCTAAGTTAATTATAAAGCAATACGAGTCGATTTCTACTGAAAAAACCGGGTTAGGATGAACTCACATAATAGAACATGCCATAGACACTGGCGTTTCTGCGCCGATACGCCAAAGATATTATAGGTTACCGCCGGCGAAATTAAAAATAATTATTGACGAATTAGACGAAATGCTTGCATTGGGAGTGGTAGAAAAATGCGAAAGTCCGTGGTCGTCACTAATTTTACTAACGCCTAAGAAGGACGATAAACTAAGGTTTTGTTTAGATAGTCGGAAACTTAATTCTATTACTAAAAAAGACGCGTGCAAACTACCTTACGTATCCGAAACTTTAGACAACCTTAGGAACGCTAGATATCTAAGTAGTATAGACTTATCTAAATCCTTTTGGCAGACGCCTCTTCGCGAATGTGATCGTGATAAGACTGCGTTCTATGTGCCTACTAGAGGAACATTTAGATTTGTGACTATGCCGTTTGGTTTAACGAATGCGCCTGCGACACAACAGAGTTTGGTGGATCACTTGTTTACGAACAGTCCTGAGTTTGGTGGATCACTTGTTTACGAACAGTCCTGAGTTCGATAACTCTGTATTCGTTTTTTTAGATGATATCGTGCTTATATGGCCATCTTTTAATGCTCACGTGTCACTATTAAATAAAGTATACGAAAAATTAAAATCAGCCAACCTTACCATTAACTTAGAAAAATCTAAATTCTTCCGTGATGAATTGAAGTACTTGGGCTACGTAGTAAACTCTAAAGGATTACAAGTAGACCCATGTAAGGTGGAAGCCATTCTTCAATATGCTACGCCTAAGAATAAAAAAGAAGTAAAAAGGTTCTTTGGCATTGCATCGTGGTATCGGCGATTTATACCTAATTTTAGTACTATTGCCGGTCCTTTGAACAAATTTAACTCTACCGGTAAGAAAGCCGCACCATTTCAGTGGTCGGTGGAAGCTGATGACTCGTTTTGTAAACTAAAACAATTGTTAAGCTCCGCACCAATATTATCGTGTCCCGATTACGAAAAACCTTTTCAAGTTCACACAGATGCGAGTGCGAGTGGCATCGGTGGGTTGCTTACACAAGAAATAGATGGCGTGGAACTACCAATCGCTTACATGAGTAGGTCACTAAATGCACAGGAACAAAACTACAGTATAACAGAACGGGAGACATTAGCAGTTCTAACAGCCCTCGAATATTGGCGCTGTTATTTAGATAAAGGGTTAAAGTTCGTGGTGTATACTGACCATTCTGCACTGAAATGGTTCCTAAACTTGAGCAACCCGACTGGTAGATTAGCTCGGTGGTCGGTTCGTCTGTCAGCCTTTAACTTCGAAATAAAGCCTCGGCGCGGCGCAGATAATATTATAGCCGATGCGTTATCACGATCCCTACCTGTAAATATAATTAACGCGAATAATAATAACGTGAATGACCCTAATGTTGACACTGATCAATGGTATTCAGCCACCTACAATGGTTGTTTATCTTCGCCTAATGACTATCCAGACTATTCTATTAAAAATAATAAATTGTATCGTTTGATTAAATCTAGGTGTATGCTACGTAAGGAGTTCGAATGGAAAGAAGTACTACCTTCTTCTGATCGAAATAATGCCATATTAGAGAACCATGCCGAACCCACTTCGGGGCATTTCGGTATATTTAAAACTTACAAGCGCTTAGCACTGCGTTACTATTGGTCCAAAACGCGCGATGACGTAGTTAAGTTCATAAATTCTTGCAACACTTGTATCGCGCACAAACATCAGAACCATGCACCATTGGGAACCATGGGACGACCCAAAGTGTGTTCACGACCCTTCCAAACCATTAGTGTAGATTTGGTGGGGCCACTACCCGTCACAAGAAAACAAAACGCCTACATCTTTGTAGTAACTTGTTGTTTTAGTAAATACTATCTACTTTTTCCTATCAGGCGCGCAACTGCTGAAATAATAACTAATATTTTGGAAGAAAAAATATTTTTAGTTCATGGTTTACCATCTACAATTATGTTGGACAATGGTAAATAGTTTGTCAGTGCTACTTTAAAAGCTATGTTGCGCAAGTACAAAATCCCTAATCTTCATTATACTCCTAAATATTCCCCACATGTCAATACGGTCGAACGCTATAATAAAACCATTGGTTCTACCTTAGCGGCGTTTGTAGGAAATGACCAGAGATTATGGGACACTCTCCTACCTAAGGTGCAGTTTGCATTAAATACTGCAGTTAATGAAGTCACGGGCTATACACCTATTTTTTTATTCTATGGACGTGAATTAGTTCCATGCGGCTCACACTATGTCGACATGGACGCTGATGATATAGTATACATACCTAGGGACGATTACGCAGAAAACATAGGTCACTTATCAGGCATATTTGACAAAGTTCAGGCACTCCTCATTCAAGCTCATGCTAGGAATTCCCAAACGTATAATTTACGCCGTAAACCAGCTGAGTTTAATGTGGGAGACACTGTGTGGAAAAGGACTTTTTATCAGAGCGACAAGGATAAGTCCTTCTGTAAGAAACTAGCCCCTAAATTCGTGAAGTGCACTGTGATTAATAAAAAGTCGCCTCTCGTTTACGAGTTGTCGGACGCGTCTGGAAATTCTATTGGGTTTTGGCACATTAAGGACCTAAAAATTATACACTATGGTGCCTAACTATTTGTTACAAACGTATATAGTTAATACGTAGAAGACTTTCCCTTCCTTCTCTCTATATGCCGTCTTAGCTTGGACAGTAGCGGACTCATAGACCTAACGCAGCTAGTCGGATTGTCCTTGTTAGCCACGTAAAATCCTCTCCTAAGGTGGGCGGTATTGTAACGTATGTCCGGTACTTACCGCGTTGCGTCACAGTACCGCCCATACGCTCGGCCAATCAGAGAAAGCCATCGTCCGCGCTCGCAAAGCCTGACCAAATATGGTCATAAACGGACTCTCACCCTGATGGAGGGCCCGGTATATAAAGGGTCCGACAGAGAGGCCGGCACCGCTACTCTAACGTCGCTTCTACTACCTACCTACTATAACTAAGCGTACCTACTGACCCTACGTCGTATCTACGTGTATCCTGGTCCCAGCTACGGGTATGTTACTACATTTACTGCGTTAGCGTACTGCCCATCTCTCTACCTGCTAGCTGAGGCCAGCTGACGCCGCCTGCCTGACTCTATTGGTTGTGGCTCTCCTAATGCTGCTTTCCTTCAGGTTCCAGGTTTACCTTAAGCTCCGAGCTACGCTACCTAGACCGCTACACCTGCTGCACCGCCTTCGGCGTCACCTCTGCCGAAGAGTCTGGCCTGCCCCGCTCATCGCACACACACCGCCGGCACCTGCCAACTGAGCCAACGGCCTGCGAGGATCTGCCGCTACGCGCAGCCCTTCGAGCTAACCTGACCTGCACACTACCGGAGGGAACAGCGTGGGAGACTGCAGCCCTTAGTGTTCAGGCCAGTGTCGTGTTGTTGGTCGGTCATACTCGTGCAAGGGTAGTGAGACAATACTCTGCAATAAACGCATCTAGAACCTCTACTGCGTTTTTACTACCAGAACCCGTTACAACACCTCTGCCTACCCCGGGGGACCCTACTATAACCCTAGACCCGCTAAATAATGATGTATACAAATTGCTAAAGTTTAAAATCAATTACGTCGTAGCGATTGGTTTTAACTTAAAAATAGTCAATCAATCGTCACCTGTGCCGCAGAGGTATTAATTATATAATTAATACCTCTGCGGCACAGGTGATCACTGCGTTACACGATTTTGTTACCCGTTAAACTGATAGCTGGAATGAATAGGTAATGAGTCATAGTTCCAAACATATGTGGTATCCATCACGTCTAGTTTTCGAGGTACATGTCAATCATTATTTTAACTACACTCACTTTAGGCGTATAAGGAATAGTTGAGGTTTTCGATATATTTAATGTTTTTATTGTTTGGTTTTATATATGAATCGTTTCTATTCGATAACCTCGAATCTCTGAACATATTTATTTGAAAATCCACCATGAGTTCTGAAGTAAGTGGCTGTCGCAAGTGCAAAACTGCACTAAATAAGTTTTGTTTGGTTTGTGGATAGAACATTGTGAAATCACGAACAAAAATGTTTCCGAAAAAGTGAGAAGTGCATATTTACTTTATTCTGGACATGCTAATAATCAAGATAAACCATGGATGCCACGGAAAAGCGCTATACTACAAAAGTATGGTCAGAGTTTGTTAGCGGAAAAGCTAATGTGGAACATGCACCATTAGTAGACCCTAAAATATAATTTTACTATGACTCAACATAAAACTCAGACTGATGAAAAATTTTGTTAAGTCTATGAATAAGGAGGGAGATGACTTTTTTATTTGAAGTCAGTATTTTCAAAATTATGTGACGCAAAACTTAAAGAAAGTATATTCGTGGGACCACAAATACGCACATATGAAAGACCGGCATTTTGACAAAACGCTTACTGACAACAAACTCTATGCCTGGTTATCACTGAAAGCAGTTGTAAACGGATTTTTTGGAAACCATAGAACCGAAAATGCGACACAGCTAGTTAACAACATGTTAAAAGCATACGAAAAGTTGGTTGTAGAATTTCGTTAAAAAATCACTTTCTTCATTCTCACTTTCCATCTAATCTTGGTGCTGTCAGTGATAAGCAAGGTGGGAGGTTCCACCAAGATGTAAAAGAGCTTGAAAAACGATTTCAAGGCTGTTGGGACACATAGGCGATTAATGTAGACGTCTAAAACGAGCAAACCCTTCAAAACACAAAATCAAAATATAAAATTTAAAGGTATTCTGGGTTTTAATTGTAAAGATTGATTATTCTTGTTTTTTTTTTATGAAACTCGATTCATTTAAAAATATCTGGTGCATTTTATTCAATTTCTTTAGATTCAGTTTTATTCCTAATATTTTTTGTAATATCTGGCATGTGCCAGATAATACTTAATATTAATTTTCGGGATGTCCCCACGGAAAAAAAATGAAACGTGAGGGAAATAAAATATGTATGTAATCTTACTAAACGATAGGAATAAATAAGAAAACATGAAATTTCAAAGTGGGTACTTAATTTTCTTTTTCATTTGTAACGCATTATCTGACCTCAATTGCTCTGACATTGGACACCGGCTGCGCTGTAGATTGATATGATCGCGTTACAATTATTGATATATGCTTCGCGTCACAGATATTTTTAATGATCGTGTTGTATAAACAATGTTGCGGTCATAATATTTACAGGGAAATTCATGTAAAAAATTTTATGCATAAATATACCGGCGGGTAGCCAGATTTTTGGCCGTTCCTCAGACAATTCAGACACTAGTTGCGGGTAGGCAGTTGGGTTTCGTTCAATAAATATCCAATTAGTATGATATATTGAGTTTCATTTGAATACCAAAGTTATTCGATAGCGCTAATGCTCCGCGCCCATGGCTCAGGTATAGCGTGATGTTAAAACCTAAACCCTGCCTCGATAAATGGCCTATCCATCAAAAAAATTATTATTCAAATCGGATGAGTAGTTCCTGAGATTAGCGCGTTCAACCAAACAATTAATCTCTTCAGCCTCTTAACATATAGATAATGATTTTTATTCTTTCCAAACTGGAATAGAAATCTTCGCCTAAGTCACCGTACGAGGTAATCCAAGAGGCACACGTTCATATTATAATTAATGTATCTTGTTTATTGTTGACCTCAGATTGTGTTAACTAGGGCAACTGTCGCCACCCAGAATCGTACCCGGCTAAATTAATTACAAGATGTTTGTACTTATAACATTGTTATGTACGTGTATCCGTAGATTTCATAGACACGTTGGAAAATATGATTGTTTTTACTTCAAGGAAAGTATTGTAACAAAATTGTATGAAATTTGACAAAAATTGGTCACTCACCACGCGAACCACGCTCAATAAAGTTCCGCAATTGTACTTCACGGTGCGAGCTCAGAGACGTCCACTGCAGGACATACGACTCCCCCAAGGTTCTCCACATCCGATCTTCAGCCACCCGCATCCAACCGCTTCCCGCGATCAGTTGCTCTTAGTAGCACTCAATCATAGTTAGAATTTTCTGTCTTAAATATAAGTTGAAGATCTGTTTTTAAATTCTGCCCTAAGGATGAATCCTGTATTTTGTGGCTGGTTGTAAACAGTTATTAATGGACGCGAAGGACATGTACACTCTAATCAATCATTTTGTGGACTAATTCCTTATGTCTGGGTTTTTGATCCCCACACAGTGAAATAAATCAGGTATAGCATTTTTTTTACTTTTTCAGGATTCTTTTACTACATAAAAAAAAAATTACTTGTAACTTTATTTTTATCCTACCATTACAATACTTTACGATAACCCAATTTGTTTAATTGATTGTTTATGCTCATATAAAGCCCATCAATAAAAATTGGCAAGTGATTTCCTGTATAGAATACAGTTTAAGGAAACCCTCAATATTGAGACACCTAAGGATACAACGCACATAATGTGGAAGGCAAATGAAATTCAATCAATTTCGAATACGTGTTAGAAAGTAACGCGTAAAAGACATTTTGCACATACCATTTTTCAATTATGTAGGTGTGATAAAAATGAATAACTTCTGGACCTTCCAGCACTTCAGTTCATGATATAACATAACTTGACACCCTCATCCCCGAAAGGGTAGGAAGAAGTGTATTCCCCCCGTGGGATCTCCACCTTGTCGTGGTGGAGGGGCTCAGTAACCGTGGGTTTGAGGTACTACACCCACGGTAAAGCTAAGCGGGATCCCGGGAGGGGACGCTCCACGTGGGCTTGCGTGAGGCCTGCGTAGGATGCGTTCCGGGGTGCGGGTGCGGGGGACGGTTCTGTCTGTCCCTCGCAGTCGGGTGCGGTCGCAGGAGGAGAGGCGTGTCGGTGTTGCGTTGCCGCACGCCCTATCTCCCGCGACCAAATGGGGGCGCACCATCGTTGTGTCGCGGTGGGGTCGCAGAGGAAGAGGAGATGCGGTGTTGCGTCGCCGTCCTCCCTATCCTCTGCGGCCGCTGGGTGTTTTGGCGGCGGAGCCCAACACCTTCATCCGCCGCATAGGGGGTTTCGTTCGGCGACCATCTGGCGGGCCAATACCCGTCGGGGGGTAGCGAGGAATGCTTCGGTGAAACTCTACCCTCCAACACATGGTTACATGAGGAGCACGGGTTGGTTTTTAGTCAGTAAGAGTCTGACAGTCCCCTTCGCCCTTTCCCCCCAGGGCGGAGGGACTCCATGAGGATTTTCGAACCCGACACCAAAAAAAAGGCAGAAGTGTATTACACACTCGCACTTAGCCAGTTATGTTTCAGTCTCAATGTAATAGGGGGCAAGCCTATTGCCATCTGCCGGGCACATTACTAAGCGAGCATAATTAACATTTTTAATGCACACATGACTTTGAAAAGTCAGAGGTGTGTGCTCGGGGTACCTGGGGATCGAACCCGAGACCATTATCTCGGCAGTCCGTTACGAACACCGCTGGGCTATCGCCGCTTTACAAGATTAAACTACAATATCGCTGAACTATCACATAGATTGACTGCCCGTTTGGTCTAGTGAGTAGGGACCCTGGCTGCTAATCCGTAGGTCGTGTGTTCGATTATCTTTCAGGACAATTCTTAGTGTAACGGGAACTTTTATTTGTTCTGTCTGATTGTAAATATCTGTTATATGTGTGTGTTTATAAAAATAAAAAGTTTGTTATCTAGTAACCACAGTACAAGCTCTGCTTAGTTTGGTATCTGATGACTATGAAGTGTGTCAGTAGTTCTATGATACTATTATTATTATTTTTTAGGATGAAGTGAGATAGATGAAGCAGAAAGAGAGAAAACGAGAAAAAATATGTTCTGCTAGAAAATAGATACAGTAACACCACTTAGAATCAATATTCTATGTGGGTCTAATAGAGCACAGACGAAGTTTTACATGAATGTTTTAGGAGGTGTCTAATACGTCGCTCGGGCAAAACTTAGTCTTTCACAAAGCGTCTGCGATTTAGTTTGAAAACGTTCACTTAGATTTGACCTTTCCTACTGGTATGAAGAAAGGTATTCTTAAACTAGAATTCAAGTATATTTTTTTGCGAATACGACAGTCAGTTTTTGACATTTTATATTAACAGACTTTTGGCTTGGTATAAAATATGATCGTCATATAATGGCGCTGATACACTTGAGCATGCACCTGTAATGAGTATTCTCGCGAATGATACAAAACAAATGAGTGTATTTTAGCGAGCATTCTCACGAACATTCGGGCGTGCCTTAGAATTAGAATATAGATAATACATAGAATTTGCGCTACAATGGCCGTTAAACCCAATATATTTACTTCACTTTGACTTATGATTTTAATCTAGGGAAGAATCTTCGTAGTTTGTCACTAATTTTAACTTGACTAGTGATGGGTTTACTTAGAATAAATATTGATTAAATATCGATAATATTTACAATATTGATACTTAGATTTGGTTTACTCAGAATTAATTTCAATAGAATGTTGATAAACTCTCGATATCGATAAATAAATTTGAACGTAGGAACAGACACTTGTGTCAATTATTAAACCTGTTCAAATTAAAATCTGCATTTCATTATTTACAAACGTCATTTGTTTATGTATCTTACTAAAAAAAGTGTAGTTATATAAAGTTATAAAGTGATCAATGATCATAGAGTGGTCATGGAGAACTATTTAGTAATCTGTGACCGGGCCGGTCACAGATTACTAAATAGTTACTTCGTAACAGATACATCACTCCCATACAAAAGCGAAAATACCTACGCTTTAATCACCTACAACATTTTAATAATAATAGCCGTTGTTCGCAGTGAAGAGAAATTTACCCTAAGTACTCATGCAAAGAGTTGCAGATTGTGTGACTGTACGTACAAGCGCATCATCGAACGAAGGCGCTAGGGTTGTTCTTATGATGATTTTGGTAATAAAACGAATGTAGCGAAATAATCATAGTTTTATTTGCTAAATACCTGATCGTTCTGGTAAAAGGGGTGGTGGTGTTGCCATCTACCTACGCAGTGACCTTCCTTATAAAGTTATTACCTCTTCTTCTTCCACTATTGCTGCTGAATTCCTTTTCATTGAGGTTTGTGTCAAAGGAGCGCGTTCCATACTTGGTGTAATTTACTGTCCCCCTAATATTGATTACTTCACCGATTTAGAATTGGTTTTAGAGCCTTTAGGGTCTGATTATGAACACCATATCATCATGGGTGATTTAAATACTGATCTCCTTTCTCCCAACTCCTATCGTTCCCGAAAACTCTTAGCCATGATCGAATCTGTTGGTCTACATATTCTTCCTATTAAGGCCACACATCACAATATCCACAGTGATGATACATGGCTAGATTTGATCATCACCTCAGCCCCATCCCTTATGTCCTCCCACGGCCAACATCCTGCTCCTGGCTTTTCCCATCACGACTTCATCTATATCTCCTATATCCTTAAACCTCCTAAACCTAAAGTACTGTACAGGCGTTGTTTTGCCCGTATGAATGTTGATAACCTGCTAATGGATGCTTCGAAAATTGATTGGGTGCCTCTGGAGGCTGCTGCTACTATTGATGCCAAAGTTAACATATTCAATGAAATCGTTCTGAACTTATACGATGTCCATGCTCCAATAAGAAAAAATCAAATTAAAGCGACCCCCTGCACCATGGTTGACACGAGGGGTTCAGATGGCGATGAGACGTAGGTACCGCGCTTTTCGCAAATTCAAACGGGATCGTTGTGATGAGAACTGGGTCATTTACAAAGTGGCCAGGAATCGCTGCAATCAAATGATACGGAATGCTAAACGCCGCCACATTTTTTGTAATATTTCTTCCTCCTCCCCTGCCGATATCTAGAAGTTCTTAGGAACTCTAGGTATCGGCAAAGCGAGTCATATAGATCCGCCGCGGGGTCTTAGTCTGGATGATATAAACATTCATTTTGTTTCTACACCACTGTTTAATCGCCAGACTATGAGACGAACGGTAGACTACATCGATGGCTTAGCTCGCCCTAATATAACCCCTTTTAATTTTTCTCCAGTAGCTGAGGCGGAGATTAAAAAAAATATCCTCTCCAGTAAATCAAAAGCGGTTGGCTTTGATCATGTTAGCCGTTACATGATTGTAATCATTTTAGACCATGTCCTTCCTGCTATTACCTACATCATTAACCACTGCCTTGACTCTGGGCAATTTCCGGAGATTTGGCGCAAAGCCTATGTTCGGCCGTTGCCCAAAGTATCTAATCCTGTCACTCCCAACCATTTCCAACCTACATCTATCCTCCCTTTCCTTTCCAAAATCCTTGAGGCTTGTGTTCATAAACAAATGTCTCAGTTTGTGCATGAAAACAATGTCCTCAGTCCATTCCAATCCGGGTTTAGACCTGGGCATAGCACCGCTATGCTTAAAGTGACTGGCGATATAAGGGCGGGCGTGGAGGATACCAAGATCACTGTGCTGGTCTTGGTTGACTTCTCAAACGCCTTCATTACCGTCAGTCACGATATCCTCCTATCTATCCTATCCTATCTTATGATCTCCTCCAAAGCACTGGAATGGTTCTCTTCATATCTTCGTGGACGGCAGCAGTTGGTCAGTATCGATGACTCCTCATCGCGTTGGCGAGACCTCGAGGCTGGTGTTCCACAAGGGGGCATACTATCTCCTCTTTTATTTTCACTCTTTATTAATCTCTTAACCCTGGATCTTCAGTGTTCGTATCATTTGTACGCCGATGATCTACAGCTGTACTCGCAGGCTACTATTGAGGATTTGCCGAGTGCGTTTGACGCTGTGAACCGGGACTTAGCGATAATTCAAGACTGGTCAGAGAGGTATGGTTTATGTGATAATCCTGCGAAATGCCAAGCAATTATCATTGGGAGCCCAAGAATAATCAGCAGGCTGGACTTGGCATCGCTACCATCCGTCACATAAAATGGCATCAACATACCTCTGAGCCCCACTGTCAAGGATCTTGGCATACACCTTGATTCTACACTCAGCTGGCAACCTCAGATCACAAATGTTTGCCAAAAAGTAACTGGTATCCTACGATCTCTGTACCGCCTGAAGAACTTTCTCCCTGCCAAGACAAAGACAATGCTTGTACAGACTTTGGTTTTACCTATAATCGACTATGGTGATGTGTGTTATTTCGACCTGAATGCAGTACTGCTCAACAAACAAGACCGACTTCTCAATAATTGCATTCGGTTCATTTTCAACCTCCGTAAGTACGACCATGTGTCAGCATATCATACTCAACTATCATGGTTACCTATCCGGCAGCGTCGCAACATGCGCGCGTTGTCTACACAATACTCTTTACTTCATTCTCCTAATAGCCCTAGCTATCTAACTCCGCATTTTAAATACCGTTGCTCTAACCATGATAGAAATCTTCGCTCTTCTCACAATTATCGTCTTTCATGTCCCTCTCATAGCTCAAGTCTTGTTCATTCTTCTTTCAAGGTTCAATCGAGTCTCCTTTGGAATGCGCTCCCTCTCGAGATTCTATATTCCCGGTGTCCACCCCCTGCTTGTCCACCGCGGGTGGACAGAGACACAAATATTTAAAAAAATTCTCGCTGTGCACCCCTGGGGGACAGCGAGAATTAATTTTAAATTATTTTCGCTGGCCACCCCGGGTGGACAAAGACACGAGTTTTTTCATCACTTCTGATTCGGGTAGATAGGTTATGTTAGGTTCTCTTTTGACCCTTAACCCAAAAATAGGAGCCCTGCGAAGCAGGGCTCCGTCAACTTAGTTTATTAAAAATCAAATATTTAAAAAAATTCTCGCTGTCCCCCAGGGGTGCACAGCGAGAATTTTTTTAAATATTTGTGTCTCTGTCCACCCGCGGTGGACAAGCAGGGGGTGGACACCGGGAATAATCGCTCGAGATCAGGATGTCCGCTAACTGGTTCACGTTTAAGTCTAAAGTGCGCCAGCACTATGTGAAACTGTTATCTACCTTGAAGGTAAGACATAATAAAAATCTCTCATGATATGTTTTGTGTGATATGTACTTATATTATATATATATGTATATATATATATATATATATATATATATATATATATATATATATATATATACGTATACATATATATAATTTTATAGTAAGTATATATTGTGTAGATTATTATAATGTATTTATAATATGATTGAAAATGAATATCAAGTTTTATATATTTTATACACCTACCATTTTTGCAGAAGTGTAAAAATAAAAATAAATAAATAAATACCTATATCTAAACCCCTATATCTCATAAATCTACACGAGTCAGTTAGTAAATACATATTGTTAACACATTTAATAAAATTAACAATAAGTAATATGTTATAAAAGAAACGAAAAGTGGGTGTGTAATACACCTCTGCCTACCCCTTCGGGGATAAAAGGCGTGACGTTATGTTATGTTATGTTAAAATGTACAATAATCATACGTAGTAGGGGGCCTATTGCCTATTTCCGTTTATCGGGCACAATACCAGACAATGCAGTAAGTACGTACATAAGATTCTGACATTAAGTAGATTTTATTTAATAAAAACAACATTTATATTTATTTCTAACTAGCTGTCCCGGCGAACCCTGTATCGCCTTTTAAAGGTCTTTTTGCTTATTCCTTTTTTTTTCAAACCACTTTTCCAGGAAATTCTGAACAAAGTTACCAAAGCCACCAATGCTTAATCTAAAATTTCAGAGTTTACAAAGGTATACAAACAAACGAAGATTGAATTTTATATACCTTTATGTATAGATGGATGATCCAGCAAAAACCATCCGCCATCTTAGATTTCCCATTTGCCATCTTTGATCACGAAATAGATGTTGTATTTGCATTCCTCATAGCTTAAAACATCGCAGAGGATACCCATATTAACTTAAAAAGTTTTTCATCCGCCATCTTTTATTTCCCATCCGCCAACTTTGATCACGAAATAGATGTTGTATTTGGATTCGCCATCCCTTAAAACATCGGAGACGATAACCATATTGATTTTTTTAAACATTCCCATCCACCATCTTTGATTTCCCATCCGCCATCTTTGATCACGAAATAGATGTTGGATTTGGGTTCCCCATCCCTATGAATATTGGAGACGATAACATATCGATTTTAAAAAAAAAATCCCCTCCGCCATCTTTGATCACGAAACAGATGGTGTTTTTTAATTCTCCATTCCTTAAAACATCGGAGACGATACCCATATCGATTTTTTAAATTTTCCCATGCGCCATTTTTGATTTCCCATCCACCATCTTGAATCACTAAACAGATGTTTTATTTGGATTCCCCATCCCTTTTAACATCGCAGACGATACCAATATGGATTTTTTTAAATTTTCCTATTCGCCATCTTTGATTTCCCATCCGCCACCTTTGATCACGAAGTAGATGTTGTATTTCGATTCCCCACCCCTTATAATATCGAAGGCGATACCCATATTGATTTTTAAAATGTTCTTATCCGCCATCTTTGATTTCCCGTCCGCCATCTTGGATCACTAAATAAATTTCATATTATTAATCAGCGTCCCGAAAATCTCGAAAACGATACCCATATAGATTATATCCTATTCGTTTCGCCTTTTTTTTGCCTTTGACCCAACCCTTTGTCTGGCCCCTAAAAGTTGTGGCGTTATTTTATATAGCCTATAGCGTTTCGGAATAATTGGGCTATCGTAGGCAATAACAATTTTTTAAATCCGACTGCTAGTTCCTGAGATTAGCTGACATTATCTTTTAGCCTTTTGCTCGGCCCAAAGGGTCGAAGCGTTATGTTATATAGCCTTTCGGAATAACTGGGCTATCTTATACAAAAAGAATTTTTCAGATCCGACCGGTAGTTCCTGAGATTAGCGCGTTCAAACAAACAAACAAACTCTTCCGCTTTATTATATTAGTATAGATAGTAGAGCATCGTAGACTTACTATTCGAGTTTTACTTTTTGAGTGCAAAGATTCAAATTAGGTAACTAATAATTATGTAATCCGGACAGATAGTTTTATTAAAAGAAAGAGCTAAGAATTTAGGTTACTACTTTTCTAATACAGTAAGTAAGAAACTTAAATATGAGTGTGAGTTTCATCAACCGATAATTATGTTATTTTACAATATCAAGGCCACAGAAAGGGATATTCAAGGGATACCGATTTCCACGCGGGCGAAGCCGCGGGCACAGCTAGTACCTAATATTAGTAGGGATTAGCCAAGACTGTTGCAATAATTATAATTAGTTTAATTAAGTAGGTAAGCGAACCTTAAAAGCAGAGAGATTGGACGTTTAGACTAGAGAGAACATGCCCTATAAATTTCCTTATACCGAACGTGCAACATGTAATGTCAGTTGGTCTTAGTTGGTTAATCATAACGTCAAATTACGCGTCTCATTTAAAGAGGCATAGACTCTTTACATACTCATATCTTTGACTACATTCTCTAAATAGCCGTGCTGTGATCTGTCATCAGTGTAAAATTTGTAGGACGTTTGTGTTTACATTTTTAATAACTTTTTTGCATTTAAATAGTAAGTAAGCTTATAATAATTAAATAGTGTACTCATTAATTAATACACATCGAGTATGTGATATCGGGATGTGGATTCCGCTATTCTCGGAACGGAAATAACAGGAGAAACTTTATCTTCTGGCAGTGAGTCGGAATTTTCCAACAAATTTATTTACTTTTCTCGTATTAATGCTATAATGAGTGTTAAGTTTTCACAATATCATTGTATTGCAAATCAAAGGAACAATTTGCATACGTATGTGTTATGAATTTAACTCACAAATTGTTATTTTGTACATTTATTGATTTAATAGCCTTAGTGATGGGATTTGACAGTGAAAGGAGATATCGATGTTTTTTGAATGAGGGATCAATACGGCAACTAAATATCGGACATGAATGTAAAACTGTAGCTGGAAGCGACAGCGGGTAGCCGCGGTTGCTAAGTTGGCAATAAACAAAGACATCCAGCGGTCTAATTTTCTATCGCGCGTTTGATAGTAAGCGCAGTTTAATGTACATAATTTACTTAGATACCTACCTTAAAAGTAGCGTCTATTAACCTAAAGCCAAGTGTTCCAGTGTACGCGTGTGTGTGTAGGCTTACATTTTTGCATCTATAAAATAGTAGATGGATTAGGGATGTGAGTAGCATTTTTTATTATTAAGAAGGTGTTTTTTATTACAGGTTGCCTATTAATGACGTCACAAGAAAACTTTGGATAAATGCCGTTGGACGGCCTAGTTTGATTTAGCAGAAGTACCACCGTATTTGTTCACGTTATTTTGAGAAAGACTGTTATTAAAGACAGAAAGCACCTGACGTCGTTTAAAACCGAAAGCTGTGCCTACATTACATTTATGCCCGAACATTGCACACCCGGTAGAATTATTTATCCAAAGCTAAACAAAAAGTGTGTAATTTTAGTTTGAACATATTAATAAAATATAATAATTACAACGATTTTAATTAATCTACCTACGTCTATATTATTTATCATATTAGTGCTATCCTGACTGATCAAAGACGTCTTGCCTTGTAGTCCGCTACATAATATTCTACCATAAAATATAATATTCTTTCACATTCACACAACATTATCTGGTCCCAAACTAAGCATATCTTGTACTGCGAGTACTAGACAATCGATAAACATGCATATATACTTTTCTGTAAATATATTACATATTATGCATAGTACCATCCAGACCAAGACAAACATCCATATTCATGGACACAAATGTTTGACTTGAGCGGGCATCAAACCCGCAAGCTTCGGCGTGGCAGTCGGATTACCTACAACTCTAAAAAAATCAAGCAGTGTCCAACGTTAGCGATAGCAAGCAACGAGGTATGATGCGACGCAAACAAATTGCCTAAGCCTGCCGTGCCGCATTAGCCAATCTGGTATAATTCGTACAATACATAATCTAAGTGACAGTTTCTTAGCATCGCTCATTAGTTTATGAATACTTTTTGTCAATAGATTTTATGGCTAAAACGAACAATTAAACACGTGATTTTTTTAGTACTGTCTGGCTGGTCGTACTGTGTGGCAAGTCTTTGCAAAGCACTGTCCGGCGTCAACAGCAAAAACTACAATTTCAATATTTTAGTTGTTTACTTCTACGGCTTAAATATATCGACACATACTAAAGTTAGTCATTTGACCAAAAATATTTATCGATAAAGCATCACTGTTACGAACAACACTCGGTTTCCTAACTCTATGTTTTGTCTACTGTTTGCCTACCACGAGTCTGCTATAAGACCGTGCTGCTAAACCTATCGACAGCTCATTCTATCATACTGCATGTGCCATTAGAAAGAAGATATCAATCATAGCAACCGCTGTTGTTATTTAGTGTTACTTCTATGCCTTAGGTTATATTTCTTTGCTTAAAAGCGAACGAAGTAATGACTGGTAATGACAGTGTATCATAATTATGTCAATGTATAATGTGACAGTACTGACAGATACAGCACATGCGCTACAACTCAAATATTACAGCGCATGCGTTATTACTGTCAAAGGAGGCTTGTCCCTACAAACATCGACCCTCTCTAAAATCCCTCCCAGATTATTTTTTGCATTTTATTGTATCCTATGTGTTTTTCCTGGTTCTGATCTACTTCCCCACCAATTCTCAACCAAATAGGTTCGGCCGTTCTTGAGTTATAAATAGTGTAACTAACACGACTTTCTTTTATATATATAGATAATCAATTTACGAACATTTACATAAGTAGTATTTATTTCCTTTCTTACCTTTGCTCTAAATAAAATAAATGGTGTCAATTTGTAGACGAAATTTTATATAAATAACCTACTTATAACAAAATCTTATACCATTACTTACTACATAAATCATGGTTTATCCTTCTGCAATGAAAAACTACAAGTTTTCATTTGTTTTGTGCCTTTAACATCTATCCACTGCACAATAACTTCGTGGTTTCGGCATTTCTATAAGAAAGCGCGGGAAACGTGCCGTGCGTACACGCTGCCGTGCTTGCAGCTGCCCTCTGTCGTTTGGACCGACAGCGGTACACGAAATTGTAGGTATTTATCGCACGAACTTGAGCCAGTGACGTGGGCCTGGCCCGGTGCCAGCTCAGCTAACGCGACCACGGCTGTTGTAAGATGGTTGAAACTTAGAAATAACAGAGTATAGTATTTATACACTAAATAAATTAAATATCGCAAGTAAGACCCGTTTGATAAAATTGTATGAAAGCATTTTTTTAAGTGTTACTTTAGGTAAAAGGACGTGTTATTATTTTAATAGTAAATAATGTCACTGTCAATTAGTTAAGTTGTATATTTATTTCTTATAAAACATTATAATATGTCTTCTTCTTTCTCTTAGCGTTATCCCAGTTTCAATCTGGGGTCCGCTTACTAGTCTAACCGGATTTGGCTGAATATTAGCTTTTCCACAGAGTGACTGACTGTCTGACCTCCGCAACCCGAAGGGATAGCGATATTCCATGGTTTAGACTAGTGTCAGTTTATTTTAGAAGGTCCTGACGCCCTGTAACGACTGTCAAAGATCTTCATGACAACCGGGACCGACGGCTTAACGTGCTCTCTGAGGCACGGGACAAGCGATAATTAACAATTTAATACGAATATAAAATATAAAACATTATAATATGTATATGTGTATAAATTAATATCAACCTTAACTAATGACACCGAATGGCAACATTACTAAATTACGTAGGTACATATTATAACTGTTTAATGCCACAGGTGGCCTTTGTGCAACAATGTCCAGAAAACAAGCAAACTTCAATACACTTAGAAATAACAAAACTAGGAAGTAAAAGCAATCAGAGCAACACGATGACGTATGATTACATTGAATAAAAGTACGTGACTTAATTAAATCGGTGCAAGAAGGCGCCTGTTGCTAACGTGTATACTATTGTAAGAATAAAACAAGGGTAAATGCATAATAATTCTAGTTTTCTTTGTAATTATTGTGGCGTTAGAAAGAGCATATATATACCGTTTATACAGCACATATGTTTGAAATGTGGTAAATGTGATAAAGAAATGAGGCACTTAAATTTTCCCGGACGGAATTTAAAATGGTTGTATGTAAGAAAGGAAGTTAAACAATTTTTGTTATCCAAGCACACTAATTATTAAAGAAAATAACAGCACCAGCAGAAGGAGATGATTTATTTTGATCCTGGCTTTAGTCAACTGGAACTCCATATTTTGTTATAGACGACCAGTAATTTTGTAGTTTAATTAATGTCTGCCCGGTACTGCATTAGAACGCTTCACTTCGTAATCGTGCAACTGCTATTTGCAGTGATCATTTCCTTTTTTACAAAGACACTTTGTAATAAAAGGTGTCCTAACGATAGTCAGTGTCAATATAAGTAACAAAAAAATCTATATGATGTTTCCAACATGGCGTTACCAAATACTTTTTATATTAGACTAGTGTCTCGTCCCAGCTTCGAGTACTATAATATAATTTACACGAAACCTTTACAAATTAATACCTTTACAGGTATTTACCTAACCCTTCCGAATATATTTTTAAACGTTGAGATACTTGTCAGGTTTATTTTGACTAGTCAGTACGTAGTCTGTCACTTGTCTAAACCATTGAATTGGGCTAGCCCTCTGGGTTGCGGAGGTCAGACAGGCAGTTTTTCTGTGGAAAAGCTAACATTCAGACAGATGTGTTTAGACTAGTAAATGGACCCCGGGTTGCAACTGGGATAACACCAGGACGATGTTATCCCAGGCTTCAACTAATTTGCGTAACAATTGTAAGCCAATATGAGGATTTGGCCTACTATGCCACACCGGCGGACTTTTCCGACGGAGTGTGTATTATTTACATTTCCTAATTAGGACTGCCTCTGTGGTCCAGTGGATAGAATATGCGACTGCTGATCGGAGGTCCCGGGTTCGATTCCTGGGTCAGGCAAAAGTGTTACTGGGCTTTTCCGAATACTCAGTAGCAGCGCGGAATCTGGTGATGTGCCCGGTAACGGCAATAGGCTCGCCCCCTATTACGTGGGACCTAAAAATTTATGGCAAAATGTGGGTGTAATATTTACACCTCTGCCTTCGGGGAGTCAGCCGTGATACTATTAATAAATAAATAAAAGTAATTAGGAAACACAAAAAAAATCTTGTTGAATCATCTAATTTATAAATCGTTATATGAAAGGAATAAATCATACTGAAACGTCGCACCAATAGAAAATATTTCGATTGAGACCTATTAAATAAATATTTCTATGTACGAGTAATTGTATCAGTTATTCAATAACTTGTCTAGATCAAAAGCAAATCACAATATGTTCAAATAAATATAAGAATAATATTTCTATTTGTTACTTGAAATATGCCTGAAACACGCTGAAGGCTTATTTCCCTCAGTAAATTGTGCCTTATTTATTGCGTTGATTCGTTTAGTTGTTGAACATGTTTGTAATAATGTTAATGTGTTAACATAGCTTTGCCTTGTTTCAGATTTTGCTTGCTCTGTTTTTTGGTGATTCGCGCAAAAGTGCTTAGTTTCGAGGAAGCAGCGCTTATAGTCTTTAAACATAATAAGTAAATGATTCAAGAATAATTCGATAAGCGATTTTTTCCTGTATAATTCAAATCATAATATAAAGATTTTATGAAAGTTTATACACAGTTATCTTAGCCATAGGCAAAGCCTGTACTAAAGTAATCCAATAACTGATAAACACATTTTTGTATTTCTAAATAAAAACATATTACAGAAACATTAATATTACCCAAAAACAGAACAAACAGAATTGTGTTTATCATAAAAGCTTTGTTCTGTGTGGTAAACAAACCCACAACTTCCCGTTTAACAGACAGGGTCACTAACTCCGAACCCATAGGCTTATCAAAAATATAAACGAATCATAATATGATTCGTTTATATTTTTGATAAGCCTATGGGATATAAAACTTTTTCGATATCAAATGACAGATTACCATTGTTACTCGGTTGAGTACTTAGACTATATATATTATGTTAATAGACGGAGGAATCCCATCACTCAAAGGTCTGACATCGGTCACCGCGTTGTGCCCCATTACCCGTCAAAATTTAATAGAACTTCATTAAAATTTGAAACTTTGATACTTCGTTCATAGACATTTTGATTTATTCGTATAAAGATTGTGACGCATAAATATAGTGGCGTTATAACTTTATCGATACTTTTATTTTACAGACTAGCTTCGGCCCACGTATTCGCCGATGTGGGTGACAGTTATTGCAAAAAAAGGAAGCCTTTGCACTATTGTGATGTAGAAGCTATACTGCAATATTTCTTTGAAAAATAAGTATACTTGAATACAATTATATATCTCAAGAAAAGTGTTTTCATCGACCATCACAAACTTTCAGCTATCGCACACAGGCTATCGCTGCCTTGCTGCGGGGTGCGCTCCTCCACGGCGTCGGCATAGTCTGCTATGCCGACGATACGTTGGTCACGGCCAAGGGTAAGACGCACCGGGCGGCGGCCATACTGGCGACAGCTGGGGTTGCACACGTAGTGAGTCGCATCCGGCAGTTGGGCCTTGAGGTGGCCCTGTCGAAATCCGAGGCCATTTCGTTTCATGGGCCTCGGAACAGGCCACCTGCAGGGGCCAACATAATGGTAGGAGGGGTCCGCATCGGCATCGGGACGAGCTTGAAGTACCTTGGACTCGTTCTCGACAGCCGATGGGACTTTCACCGGCATTTTGAGCGTTTGGCACCTAGACTCCTGGGGGCGGCGGCCGCTCTGTCAAGGCTGCTGCCAAACCTAGGGGGGCCGAACGCCTCTTGCCGGAGGCTATATGAGGGAGTCGTGCGGTCGATGGCCCTATACGGGTGTCCCATCTGGGCCGAGAACCTGACGGCCCGCAACGTTCGGGCGCTTCGCGCACCGCAGCGCGCCATGGCCGTCAGGATAATTTGTGGCTACCGCACGGTCTCCTTTGGAGCCGCAACCCTCCTCGCCGGATGTCCGCCCTGGGACCTGCAGGCCGGGCTGTTGGCGTCGCTTTATAAGTGGCGCCGCGAAGCCCGGTCACTAGGCGGAGAACCCGCGCCTCGCGAGATTGAGGCGCGGAAGACGGAACTCCGACAGGTCCTAGTGGCGGAATGGCGACAGCGACTCACGCACCCCAGCGCGGGGCTTCGCTGCATCGAGGCAGTGAGGCCCGTACTCGACGAGTGGCTGGAGAGACGACACGGCGCCCTCACCTTCCGGTTGACACAGGTGATAACCGGCCATGGTTGTTTCGGCCGGTTCCTGCACCGCATTGGCCGGGAGGAGACGCCCGGATGTCACTACTGCGGAGATCCCCGTGACCCAGTAGAGGACACGGCGCTGCACACTTTGGCGGAATGCCCTGCTTGGGCATCGCAGCGCCGGGACCTAGTCGCGGCGATAGGAGTGGTCGAACTCTCGCTTCGGACCTTGATTCGTTCCATGGTTCGGAGCGAGATGTGTTGGGACGCCGCCGCCTCCTTCTGTGAGACGGTGATGTCGATCAAGGAGGCGGCGGAGCGGGATAGGGAGCCCATGCGACCTGTCTCCACCCGCAGAACCGGGCGTCGTCGCCGGAGGGCGCTCAACGATCTCCGGCCACCGTGAGTACACGCCAGCGGACGGTGGGCCTGTTTTGAACCGCCCGCCGTTCGCTAGGCCCGAGAGGCGGCGCACGTGTTCCGCGTGCGCCTCTCGTAGCGTTAGTAGACTACGTCGTTCTTTTCCGCTCGTAGTATGAAAGAGGATGTATGAGGACAATTATGATGGATGCAGATGGATGCATGCGAGGGACGGGGCCCGCTTCGGCGGGCCAGCTCAGGCGGGGTCGCGGCAGTAATACTAACGTAGGTCCCGTGACCCCGCCATTCAATGGGATCGGATAGAGGAACACCATGGTGGTTTTAGTGGGTAGTCCCGGCGCTTCTCGTCGGGGAGTCACCACACTCTCCCTAGACTGAGCCCCTTTAGGGGCCCAGCCTGGGGGGGTCAGCCCGTAAATTGTCTGGTTTCCACCATGAGTCAAAAAAAAAAAAAAAAAAAAAAAAAAAGGCTATCGCTGCCTTTACGTACAACCTTTACTGTAACTTTAAAAATATGTAATACTTATTTTGATGGTGATACTAATCGTCCTCTGTCTTTTACTTTTATAAAAATAATAAAATAAACCTGCAGTACTGTAGGTTTGTGTAATAATTTTTATTAATATTCTATTCTCTTATTTCTATTATTCTCTTCGGTGAACCCAAAGGTTTTGTCTTCATAATTATGGACGAAGTTGTCATGACAAACAACTACCGATGGTATATACTGAGGGACGGTGCGATTGACATAATATGGCGGGCATGTCACCAGCCCGGGGAATCTCTCAGACATATAGTATCCGGTTGTTCCAGTTTTGCTAATGGCCAGTATTTGCACAGACATAATCAAATGGCCAAGATAATCCATAAGCAACTAGCCCTTAAATATATTCTCATTGGTTCACCGTACTACAGATACCAATATGTGCCCGACCCAGTTCTCGAAAAAATGGCCGTACGTTGTTGTCCTGGTATAGGTCAATCATTACAGACAGGTTTATTGTAGCCAATAAGCGTGATATTGTAGTGATCGACCGAGCAGAGCGACTCGCATTGATAGACGTTATTACCATATCGCATGACAGCAATCTCGTTAAAGCAGAAAAAGAGAAGGAGTTCAAATATTTGTGCCCAGCTCATGAGCTTGTCGATATGTGGTATGTGAACTCGGCGATCATTGTGCCGATAGTTGTGTCAGTAAATGGACTTATCGCCAAGAGTCTTTACCAACATCTAAAGATGCTCGCACTAGGCAGCAGAAAAACTAATATTTTTAACAACAACACTTTTTGAGTTCGGTGCCAGTTAGAAGTACGCACACAATTTTATTTTCTTTCTTACTCATCATGCGGGCTCCTGGTTTAATTATTTTAAATTATTTTATTTCTCACTTATTTAAGACCTAGGCGTATCTATAAGGGCGTAATTAATTTGACCTGTATATGTAATATGATTTTGTAAAGATTTGAGTTTTTTCTAACTAAGCCAATGACACTGTCAGTGATTTTTTCTATTTTACCTTAAATAAATGTGATTCACTAGCTGACCCAGCGAACTCCGTATCGCCTTTTTAAGAATTTTTATTTAATTACCTTTTTTCCAAGCCCCTTTTCCAAAGTTACCATTGACTTTAGCGCTTAATCTCTTATCATTCCAGGGTCTATAAATGTTGCAAAAACAAACATAGATTTTTATATAATATTGAATTCCCCATTCCTTAAAATATCGGCGACGATACCCAGATCGACTTAAAAAAAATCCCGTCCGCCATCTTTGATCACGATATAATTCATAATTCTTTATTTGCACAAAATGTAGGTACATTACAAAAGGTAGATTTGGTAACAAGCAATGTCAGGTCATTCTGTCGTGTCAAGACATGCAAATATAGGTGGTATTAAATTTATACATAAAAGTTAAAATGATTAATTTTATATTAGTATCAGACTTAGGTACAACAATAATTAAGTATGTGCTCAATATATATTGTTTTAGTAAGACCAATTGTGAGCTGCTATTTAACTTTACAACACAATATTTGTATAATATTATGGTCAATACAAATGTCAAAGAGTACAATTAAATGTCAATACTAAATAAACAATTATCAAAACAGTATCAATTCAAAAAATATAATTCAGATAAAATGTCAATGTTGTGTAAAAAAAAAATAAACTATGGTCAAATGTCAAATATAATTATACAAATAGTTAAATGTCAAAAATGTCAGTTGCGTTAAATGTCAAATTATAGTTTTATACTTTTAATAATTCTGATACTGACTAAAAACATTTATCAATGAGCCACATTTTCAGTTTTCTGTTAAACATGTTTGGGTGTACATTTTTTATGGTGTCAGGGATAGCATTGTAAATACGCCCACACATAACAGAACAGCTTTTTAGAATCATTGTTGTTCTAGGTACATTTGATAAGACTATTCTATTTGGATTTTTAGTGTTTCTGGGAAACACGTCCTTAGCTGCTTTGAATAAGTCACCATTTTGCTTAACAAAATAGATGTTGTATTTGGATTCACCATCCCTTAAATCATCAGAGACGATACCCATATTGATTTTTTTAATTTTTCCCATCCGCCATCTTTGATCTCCCATCCGCCATCTTGAATCACGAAATAGATGTTGTATTTGGATTTCCAATCCCTTCAAACATCGGAGACGATACCCATATTGATCTTAAAAAAAATCCCATCCGCCATCTTTGATCACGAAATAGATGGTGTTCTTGAATTCCTTAAAATATCGGAGACGTATCGTCTCCGATATTATATCGACTTTAAAAAAATTCCGTCCGCCATCTTTGATTTCCTATCCGCCATCTTTGATCACGAAATAGATGTTGCATTTAGATTCGCCATCCCTTAAAACATCCGAGACGATAACCATATTGATTTTTTAAAACTTTCCGCCATCTTTGATCACGAAATAGATGTCGGATTTGGATGCCCCATCCCTTTAAATATCGGCTACGATACCCAGATCGACTTTAAAAAAAATCCCGTCCGCCATCTCTGATTACCTATCCGCCATATTTGATCACGAAATAGATGTTGTATTTGGATTCACCATCCCTTAAATTATCAAAGACGATACCCATATTGATTTTTAAAATTTTTCCCATCCGCCATTTTTGATTTCCCATCCGCCATCTTGAATCATGAAATAGATGTTGTATTTGGATTCCCCATCCCTTTAAAATATCGAAAGCGATACCATACCATATTGATATTTAAATATTCTCATCCGCCATCTTTGATTTCTCGTCCGCCATCTTGGATCACTAATTCAATTTCATATTATTAATCAGCGTCCCGAAAATCTCAAAAACGATACCCATATAGATTGTATCCTATTCGTTTAGCCTTTTTTTGCCTTTGACCCAACCCTCCCCCTTCTCGTTTGATCATTTTATTATTTTTGTCTGGCCCCTAAAAGTTGTGGCGTAATTTTATATAGCCTATAGCCTTTCGGAATAATTGGGCTATCATAGGCAATAACAATTTTTTAAATCCGACTGCTAGTTCCTGAGATTAGCTGACATTATGTTTTAGCCTTTTTAGCCTTTTGCCCGGCCCCAAAGGGTCGAAGCGTTATGTTATATAGCCTTCCGGAATAACTAGGCAAAAATAAATTTTCAGATCCAACCGGTAGTTCCTGAGATTAGCGCGTTCAACCAAACAAACAAACTCTTCCGCTTTATTATATTAGTATAGATTATGTGTGAAATATTTTATTTAAAATTGACCCTGAAGTTAAATTTAAATATTTCTAATCTATTAGTTAACTCACTTATTACTGCAGCCTGCTCTCGATTGATGATTTAATATAATTATGTAACTGAGCATACTGGGCTCGTGCCTCCCTTTAATTTGAGAAGGCCTAATTTAGTTTGGCAGATTTTAAACAAACACTTGACGATCGTGATAATTTTCTAAATAATTAGCATATAACTTCCAAAAGTCTGAAATACGTAACGTGGTTTTGTATTCGAAAACCATTACGTGGTAATGATCTCGTCATTGATCCTATCATTGCATATAGGTAGTGATTATTAGTGATATTATGAATATCAATTGCTTTATTCACCTTAAAAAGGTAATTTAAAAATATATTTTTGTCGTAACTTACTTACGAATGTTTAAGTGTAAGCTGGATTTATTCACATATTTTACTTTATCTGAGAATTTATCAACATTCAATTAATATTCATTCTGAGTAAACCAAATGTAAGAATTTATTGCAAACATTATCGATATTTTATCGAAATTCATTTTGAGTAAGCACATCACTAGTCTAGTTAAAACTTACGACAATTTCGAAGATTCGAAATGACACTTGTATATTAATCTTTCTCTTACATGAAAAAAAAATCATGAGTCAGAGTGAAGTAAATATATTGGGTAAGGTTGCTATTATAATGCGGTCTCTATTTAATTCCTTACTTTATGGTTGAGTAACATCTTGTATCTGAAACTATATAAGCCTACCAAGTTTTAATCCGTCAGCGGCTCATAATTGCAATACAACAACTTACAGCCATACTAGCAGCTCATACAGATATGCTACATTCATACACGATGTACACACTTACATGTTAACTAGCTTTTGCCCGCGGCTTCGCTCGCGTTAAGAAGTATTATTATTAATTAGGTATATTTTTTGCGACTTTACTTTTGTTTAGCGTGTGTAAAAAATTAGGGCCTACAAAACTTCTTTGTACACAATACTCTTAACTAATCTGTCATTAGGCGCTAAAACTAGCAAGCTATTGGGTAAAATAACTCGCGAGCAAGCAACATAAAACTGTTCAAGAGAGAAGCAATGTTCTCTCAAGTCAATATCCGCAAATTTGAGAGTTTGCCCCTGAGACTTATTTATTGTCATGGCAAAGCAGACTTTTAGGGGAACTGTAATCGTTTAAATTCGAACGGGATATCGTTAGGTTTTTTTTTAAATTTTTATTTCTCGGATTCGTGGTATAAATACAGTTTCCCCTTTCGCACAACCAGTTAATATAGTGGCTTCCACTATATTGCGATGTAACGCTTTCACTTGCAGTCTAGTACCGTTACAAAGTTTTTGTGGTTTTAAATTTCGCAACAACATAATTGGAGTGCCTATACGCAGAATAAGCTTAAGATAAGGCAAACCTGGCGGTTTCAAAGAATTTAAAAAATTCTACAGGGTAATTTGTAGCGTCATCTGTATTAACCACAGTATCAATCAAAGTATAGACCTTTTCTTTATACAAACTTTGATAACCTATTTTAAACCCCTAAAGGGTGGAATTTATCAAAATCCTTTCTTAGGGTGTGCCTACGTCATAGTAGCTATATGCGTGCAAAATCTCAGCCCGATCGGTATAAAATTGACAATATTTTATACAAACTTTCATCCCCTATTTTATCCCCTTAGGGGTAGAATTGATCATAATCCTTTCTTAAGGGATGCTTACGTCATAGTAGCTATATGCATGCAAAGTCTCAGCCCGATCGGTTTAAAATTTACAAAGTTTCATACAAATTTTCATCCCATATTTTATCCCCTTAGGGGTAGAATTTATCAAAATCCTTTCTTAGCGGATGCCTACGTCATATCTACCTGCATGCCAAATTTCAGCCCGATCCCTCCAGTGGTTTGGGCGTTTGTGCGTTGATAGATCACTATGTCAGTCAGTCACATTTGAGTTTTATATATTTAGATAATACGCGTAGCGCTCAAAGTGTGACTTGTCTTGTGTTTAGATCGACAAAGTTAAGCACCACTTGGATTGAACGGGGTTGACTGCACCGTACGTTGTGGCACCAGAACGCTACCATACTTCGAAGTGCACGTAACACTTTCGGTCCTGGTTCAGGACAAGAATCGTTAGGTCAAGTAGAAGGCCTTCGGGCGGTTTGAAAACTTTAACACCAAAGTTTGCACCTTGACACCATTTCATTATAGAAACAAAATATGCTTCAGTCGTCTTTCGGCTCCTACTTCGAGCTCATCTTCTTCTCTTCGAAAGCACTACCATCAGACCAGCTTATTGATACTATATTATTGTAAAGTCACCTAATTTAATTATTACTGCCATGTTTTGAGATGATACATGAGCTAGAAGCGGGTAAACTTCAGTAGCTTAGATTTTTTGCGTGGTCACTGGTTAACCTACAAAAAATGTGCTGAAAAGAGAAATTCACTTCATATAAAGTATGATAGGTACATTATACCATAAAAAGACATAATTTTCCCAATAAATGGTTAACATAATATTTTCTTGGGTTTATGCGAATGTTACACATTGAAATTAAACTACAGTTTACGGATTTTATCGCGTTATATTGGTTTCACTTGTTATTACATTTAAACCGAATGATCTAGAAACTACAATTTTATTACTAGCCAATGGTTCTCAACTTATAAATAAAAGGCCAAAAGAACAAACCTAAGATTTCAAATACATATTTATCCAGCTCGGATACGATAAATTATATGAAGACGACATGTTTTATTTCTTATTACAACATGTATTTTTATCTCGGTCTTCATTGTAATACATCGCGGGTGTGTATTGTATGAAATAAAAGAAATACTAAACGAAGAAGGTCAACCGCATTGAAGGCCAAAGCTAACTTATGTACAAGTCTATGAATTATTTTAACAAAATAGCTTTAGGCTAGTCCTTTTCTGTAAGCTGGGTTGAGTGTGTATATTTCATTATTCGGTTATATTAGCTACATTTTTAGTAATATGACTCTATTATATCCTAAGGCCTCATGGTTAACTGATCCAAAACTTGAAACTAGGCTGAGACTGTGCTATGTTAAACATATAAATAATCTATATAATACCAACTATAATTAATGTACCCTTAAATTGTATGATGAATTTATACAATATTTGAATGCGTTAACAGAATTTAAACCTTATTTAGGGGGACTGTAAAGCCGTCGGTCCGGGTACTCGTCTTAGTCCAGGAATCATTTGACCATTTCAGAAGCCTTCTGGCGGTATAAAACTCAACCACCAGAGGTAGCCGCATGATATTGATAGAAAAATCAAAATTAAAAGTGACTGTGATCAAAATGAAAGAAATGATATTGTGCATTGTTTTAACTATCGGCTTATCCTTTTTAATACATTTGTAATTTATTGGCTTAGTATGAATATGATAGTTGACTGTTAGTTTTGTATTTCATAGGTTTTCACAGTCAAAATCATTTATTCATTTAGGCCGCAAAGTGACGCTTATGAAAGTCAAAGTGTTCTGGTTTTAATATCGTCATTAATAAATATCAAATGTGTTCACGTTTACATTGAATGTAATATCCTTTTTTTATTATATCATTAAACAAACATACTGCGAGAAAGTAAGAACTAATACACCTAGATCGTAATGCCTCGCCAAACTACTAAAAGTTTATTAATCCGTGCATTCTGGCCTAAATAGGCCAGTCCATTTGTCCAGAGCCGTACAGGCTTTGTTTCTGCACGCGTAACAACGAGCGCCGCGATACGTACCTCGCAACAACACGTATTACTGTTTAACTGCAGTGACGATGGAGAATGTATGTGCAATGGAAATCTCCTGTCATGTCTATGTTTGTAGCGCTCATAGCGAGACTTGTCGATCGTAATAGATCGGCAAAGTTAAGCAACGCTTGCCCTTCTCGGAGGAAGGACTACCAAATGTGGCATTTATATTAAAGCGCTTCCGTGCTTCGGCACAGTACAGGCACGTTAAGCTGTCGGTCTTTATCTATTCAGTTGGACACAAACTCGCACGAAAAGGAAAGATGTTAACTATTGCTTGACTTGATGCATGTTAGTATATTATATATAACATCACGCTATGAGCGACGGGAGCAGAGCAGAAGCCTTAAATAACGCTGGTGTAAAGCGGGCATCCTCTAGTATTACATAAAATTTGACAGTATATTTCCATCGCATCAGGTCACTTTCGATACTTACCTAGGACCAACGTTTTACTTCATCGCTATCGCTCCACGGTATTGTCATAGAGTAGAAAGATGCATAACCGCTAGTGCCAGATTCCGTTGCTCATCGCTAAGCTTAAGCCGTAGCTAGGCAGTTAGCGTCAGTTGTGTATCCTGGCTGCGCCTATAAAATGAACACTCCGATAAGTAATACTACTAAAATTCGCTATTATGAAGCCGTCGGTTTGAACTTCCAGGCAATATATTTCGGGAGTATAAATCATGAGACTGTTTTAGTGTCATGTTGCTAGGATATAGGTAAGAAACAAGGCTTCAGTTTTGTATATATACCGATAATAGAGGATGCCCGCAGCTACGCCCAGATTTTTTATTTGAATTTAAACGTTTCTACCTGATATCGTGAGAATTTTAAGCCTTAAAAGGGCTTAAAATTCTTGCCCTTCTAAATGCACCTCTACGGTCCCCATGGAACATACACCGATTTTTAGGTTTTTGAGCCCAATCGTTTTGGATATATTATTATGTGTTATCTGTAAACTGACAGATATGTTATCTGTAAGATGAGCCGGATAAGTGGGCTCTTTAAAGGATGGCGACACCGAGAGCGTAATGAAAATAGGGTCTTGGAAAGAATTAAGGTAGAAAATATACAAGAGAAAGATGTGAAAGATGAGTATAAACGAAGATTGATAGCAAAATTTGAGAGTTTCGATTGCATAAATGATATGGAAGAATTATGGCAGGCCTTTAAAGAAGAGGTAGTATGTGTAGCGTTTGAAGTATGTGGTGTGATCAAGAGAAGGAAAATGCGAAAGGTTAAGAATACATGGTGGGACAAGGATGTATCAATATGCAATCAGCAGTGTCAGAGAAGAAGAAAGCTTGGTCAGATTGGTTGGCTGCCAGAGCAAATGAAAGAATGGGAAAAGCAACGAGTGAAAACATAGATGAAGCAAGAAAGGAGTTTGTTAGGTCAAAAAGAATAGTGAAAGAAAAGGTTAAAAGGAAAAAAGAGGAAAAGAAAGATGAGTTCGATAGCAGATTATCTGACGATTTCCAGAGGAACATTAAGTTTTTCTGGAAATCCGTTCGTGCAGTTCGAGGAAGAACTCAATCCTCAGAACACACATCCATCAGAGACAAGAATGGAAAGATAGTAAATGATGAATCGTGCGTGCTGAAGAGATGGAAAGAGTATTTTGAAAGTTTATTTGAAAGATCGGCGATAGAGACACCGGTAGCTGAAATGAATGGTAACGATAGCAATGATGAGAGTGTTATTGGCGTGGATGAGATCGTGAAGGCACTGGGAAGTATGAAAGTAGGTAAGGCTGCAGATTATGATAGGATTACAGTCGAAATGCTGAAGGCTGGACAGGGCACCATAGTTGGTCAATTGCAGCGGTTATATAACTTGTGCTGGAGCACCGGCCGAGTACCTAATGACTGGGCCACAGCTGTAGTTGTGCCTCTTTATAAAGGAAAAGGCTCGCAACAAGATTGCAAAAACTAGAGAGGCATTAGCCTTCTCAGCATTGTTGGCAAATTGTATGCAAAGGTACTTATTGAAAGAGTTGGGGAAGTAACCGACAAGAAAATATGGGACGTACAAGCGGGATTCCGAAAGGGTATGGGATGCACGGATCAGGTATTTTCCTTGCGAAGCATAGCCGAAAAGTTTTTGGCCAAAGGTCAAGAGGTCTATTGCGCATTCGTGGATTTGGAAAAGGCTTACGATAAAGTGGTGAGGAATGAAATGTGGTCGGTGCTGTCAATGAATGGGGTGGACAGCAGCCTCATTCGAGCTCTGAAATCCTTTTATGAGGATTCTTGAGCTTGTGTGAGGATAAACGGGGCATACACTGACTGGTTTACCATCGAGAAAGGTGTTAGACAGGGATGTGTAGCGTCGCCGTGGCTGTTTAACCTCTTCATGGAAAGTTGTTTGCAAGATTTAAAACATAGTGACTGCGGATTAAGGATGAATGGGTTACTCGTCAAATGCCTCTTTTATGCTGATGATCAGGTAATACTTGCATCTTCAGCGAAAGAGTTGCAGGAGATGGTAGCAATCATGCATGGTGCGTTAGAGAGGAAAGGAATGAAAGTGAATGTAAGAAAAACGAAAGTTATGGTTTTTGAAAAGGAGGAATGCGTTACGGCTTGTAATGTTTTGATCGATGGACAGCGAGTGGAACAAGTGAATGAGTTTGTTTACTTAGGTACGTTGTTTACAAGAGATGGTAAGAATGAAGAAGATATTGAAAGGAGAGTTAATGCAGGTAATAGTGTGAATGGAGCTTTGAAAGCGTTTATGAACAGTCAAAACGTGTCCAAAAAGGCACGTTTGGCTGTAAGGTGTGTTAGTGCCTACCCTTATGTATGGTAGTGAAAGTTGGGAATAGCAGAAGAGATTTGAAAGTAAAATAAATGCTGTAGAAATGAGAGCACTGAGAAGTATGTGTGGTGTGTCTTTGACCGACAGAGTAAAGAAATGTGTGATACGAGAGTGGTGTGGGGTAAAAGAAGATGTAGTGACAAGCATTGAGAAAGGCATGTTAAGATGGTTTGGGCACATGGAGAGGATGGATGACGATAGACTGACAAAGAAGATATATCAGGCTACTGTGAATGGGACAGGACAAAGGGGAAGACCTAGGCAGACGTTCTCTGACCAGATTAGAGACATCCTCAAAAAAGGACAAGTCAGAAGTACCCTTAACAGAAGGGCATGCATGAGAAACTTGATGGGAGTGAGTGAAGCAAGTGAGGTATGTCAGGATCGTTGCAAATGGCGTTCCGTAGTCTCTGCCTACCCCTCCGGGAAACAGGCGTGAGTCTATGTATGTATGTATGTACTTAGTTCTTCAATCATTTGAATATTATGCAAGATAAAAAGAAGACTGAAAAGTAGACCCTCACTTCCTAAAGCAAGCCCCGTACCACAGATTTATAACCACACAGCATTAAACTAGATAAAGATAGATGTTGCTATTTTTCTGAAAGGAATTACCCAGCGCCATCGCTTACGACACCCATGGGTGCCATAGGCAGTATCAAATCAAATTTTATGCCTTTGCCAATTTTAGAATACGGAATACTTGGCCAAATCCGAGTAAATAAAAATAATGTTGACCTAGTTACATATATAATAAATTTCTCGAAACGTATTTGCTATAGTGAATTGGAATTGGCTGACAGTATAAACTGTATACGACCTGATATCAATTTGGCTTGGAACTAAAATTTTTACAGTAAATTTCTTGCATCCGACTATAACTTAGAATATACGACTTTAGGTAATCTTTGAATTTTGAATTTTTGTGCAATGTACATTGCAGGAAATTCTGAATCTGATAAATTTATACATACGAGGGGTAGCTGATGAAAATTTTAGATTTTAATTTTTTATTTTTCAATATAATCCCCCTCAAGTGAAATAATCTTTTCACATCGTGAATATAATGCTGCTATACCATTGAAAAAATATTCTTTAGATTTCTCTTTAAAATGGTTTTCCACGGCCGCCTTCATCTCACTGTCGTCCGCAAATCTTCGTCCGCGCAACTCCTTTTTTAAATTTGAAAAAGGGGTTGAAATGTTAATGAGGTAAATAATTATTTTTTTTGATATTTATACTACTAATGAGTCACGCAACTTGTGGTATCAGTAACGAGACGATAAGTCATCGCTAAGTACCTTATGCCAACTTATCAGCCGCCCCTCGTACATATAATTAAAATAATCCCATTTTCCTTCCTATCTGTCTATGGTATTTTTGTACAAATTTTACCAATATATCGTGTGACTTCATACGAAGGTTTTGGGTGTCTAATTTATGCGGCTGGGGCAGCCGGCAAAGTCTTGCCAATAATATACAACTAAAGATCATTTTTGCATGGAACTCGTAAATTGAATCTTACCTAATTAGAACCTATTGCCAAAGGAAAACTACTCTTGTAGTGCTCAAAGTTGGCCAAAGTCACACCAACACAACTGTATTAAATTTCTCGGTGTCAGTGAGCACCGCTCAGCGTTCGCAAGCAGTCGTATTAAAAGCAAACGTTGTATGGCTTCGCATCTTCTTTGTTCTCAAAATTAATTGAACTAAACATAACTGAGCGAACTTTCGAGAACATTTTGGTTGCCGATCCGTGGTTTTCAAATTACTTTCTGATATAATTTGTGATTTTTCATGGTTTTATCCAAGATTGTTTATTAATTAGTTGGTGAAATGATTGCGAGTCACTGCCGATCATATAATTATCAGACATTGACTAAAATGATGTAGCCCAGGAGAACATAATTTTGGTTCAGAGTAGTAACTCTCAACTTTGGAATAATGTGATTCTAACTGAAAGTAATCAAGAAACATTACACCTACACATATAACATTAACAAAAGCATTTTCAAAACGATTGCAACTAAACTAATTATCATCCCAATGTATATTCACGCACATCACATAACTCATTATAGGTAGTTAGATTTGAGTCGATTATTCAATTTATCAGGATCAGATATCAAACTTGCCAATACTTCAATATTAACAATAGCAGTTCACACTCTGCAGATTTGCGTGAATATCTAAGACGGTGACGATGATTAACGATCCAAGAGATGCTTCATACGTAATGACTCTGAGTGAAATTCTGGCTGGATTTCACATACTTAATGTCCATAACATAGTTATACGATATTCATTCTTAATACGGATTGCTTAAGTCGATTTTACTTTGATTAATCTCAATGCTATCTCAGCAGCAATAAATCTTTTCATGTGTCATCGACTTAGTGCAAACACAATAGCAGATAGATTATTCAAAATTCATTTAAAAAGAAATCTGTCGAACTGATCAAATTCACACGGATTCCTTGAAAACTACAGACACCCATTAAAATTACCAGATTCAACTCAGCCATATGGATTAAAAAAAATTGAAGTAAGAATCCTTCTCACAGTCATCTGTGAGAAGGATTTCGACTTCATAGTCGTAGATAAAACCTAGTCGTCAAAATACCTACGTTATAATAATTATTAAGCAGAATGATGGATCGCCAAGCGATTACCGTTAGAAACATTTCGTTACCCTCGATCAAAAACGTGTCACGGAAATACCCACAACAAACTGCATACGAGTGCCGTACACAGAAAGGAGTATGTTTAATGTGTCCTATTTAACATTTAAATTATATATATTCTGGCACACACATATAGCTTTGAAAACCAAATGAATTTTCCTCAAATGGATTAGTCCACTATATTTGTATGAAAAGGAACATTCTCAAGATTACAGCACAATGAAAAACGAGGCGATTCCGAAGTTATACAATATGCTTATGACCACCATTAACCTTAAAAGAAGTGAATGAGTGGAGTTATCTACGTTTAACACAAATATGAGCTCAAACCTTTAGAAAGCACTTAATTTTACCCCTTTGGCTTGAGGGTGGGCAATTTCCAAAAAACCTCTTTTAGTACTCCCCTACACTATCCTAGCAATTTAGGTACGTGCTAAATTTTACCTTCTTGCGCCCAGTAATTGCGGCTGTACCTTATCTGTCAGTCAGTTAGTAACGAAATAATCTTTTCTATACAGAAAATACTGCTAGGTATATCCAAGCAAACTGTCTTAAGTTTTGATCCGTTACCCAAATTCCATTGAATTACTTCAACATAACACAACAAATCAGTCTTGTCTATTAATAAATACGTAAACCCAACGCCTCACTTAGACATAAACAGATCTAATTGATTAATAGAGCAGATCTCAAACCAAACAGCTCTTTAAATTAGTGCCCAATTAAATTAACGCCTTCTGCAGAGCTCCATTGCGATGCACTGAATAGATGGTTAATAGAGTACTGGCAAATACAAAAACTGGTGTCAAAAGATGTAATTTATGAGAGCCACTGTGACGATGGATAGTTTTTTTAGTTTTACATGATGTTTTTGTAAAATTCTTGATATTAATTTAGTACGCATGTCTTTGAACACAATTTGTGAACAAAATTATTACCATGCATAAAAATAAAGTGATTTATCTAATACATAAATATTTTGACTGCACGTATTTCATGGTGGGTTAAGCGGTCACTTTACTGTTTAGTAGAGTGTTGTTCAGGCGGGATCGTCGAAGTAATGCTAACGCAGTTCCCTTGACCCCGCCATTTAATGGGTTCGGATAGACGAACACATTGGTGGTTTAACGGGGTAGTCCCGGCGCTTGTCGTCGGGGAGTCACCACACTCTGCCTAAGCTGAGCCCTTTATGGTCTATCCACACACATCCGGGCCGTGGACGGGACGTGGACGGGACGGGGACGGGCCGTCACCGTGCTTCAGGGTTCCGGCCGGGATATTTCGTTCACACACGTCAGGGGTGCAACCGGAGCGTGGACGGGCTGTCACTAGAGCTTGCATTTTAATATTTGAATTATTTGAATTATGATTTATGTCAAATATTCCAAAGGAAATTGCGATATATCCGATTCTAGTTCGAACAGCGTTCTCAAAATTGTCCTAAATACATGCACCAATAAGCACATTTAGTTGACATTCTTAACATAATTATATTACAACATAAATTAGTTTTTTTTTTTTTTTTGCATATGAAGCCCTAAAAGGAGGAGTTCCAATAATAATAAGAAGAATAGCCGAGAAAAAAGAATCATAATAATAATAAACATCTCTGGGGGGCAGTCATTAGCTCAAAATGAGACTAAATCGAAAATGAGACGCAATCGGAGGGCAGAGTGACAGCTTTCAAACATCACCTTCATCTTATGATAAACAAAAACAGCATCACAGGACGAAAAGAAAGGTTACAAATCACAGGGCAGCTTTGTGGCGAGCTGTCAGTGCTCAAGTCAGGGCCTCGTCTTCGGCTTGCCGGTATTGGATGGTTGGAGTGGATTTCCAAAAGCTCCCGCAACTTCACACAACTTTAATATGCGTCTCATCGCACCGATTGTTGGGCCCAGCAAGATCATGTCGTCCGTACCTATAGCTGATGTTGTTCATAACAACTCCGTCATCATGACAGTCGACACCAGCCCTGCTGAGTAGGTACAACACAATTAGCTGATTTATAAATAATAAAAAATATATATATAAAGGCGTAGCGGGTTGATTTCCTCTTGCGTCACGCCAGATTTCAGCCCATATTCCTCATGCAGAGCTGTACGCGCCCGCCTGACAGTGTTTATTGGATTTGCATACCAATATTGTAGCATTCACGTACCTACCTCATAGTTCATACCAGTATCTACCTTACTCCCAGTTTTTAAATTACCCCATACAGATCGGCAAAGTTAAGCAACGCTTGCACATGTCGCCACTTGGATGGGTGACCACGTGTGGCATTTACATCTGAGCGCTATCTTGCTTCGGAGGGCGCGCAAAGCTGTTGGTCCCGGTCCTTGTCTCAGGATTGGAATCGTTAGGCTATGAAGAAAACTCCGACACTAGAGTTGGCCTCAAACTCTCACGAAAAACAACAACTAAACAACAAGAGGTTTAAGGTCCAATGCCGTATAAAGGTCTAAGAAAACCGGATTTACATGTGTTTCTAACTATATAGTACCGGACGGTCTGTGTTACAGACAAAACTAAACTAATTAAACTACGCGACGTGCAGACAAATTTTAGGGGCCATGTATATATACAGCAAACTATCGAGCACCTTAGTTACAATGGTTGCCAGGAATATAGGCCTATAGTTATGAAGTTCAATAAAGAAAAATAATTTTGAATATAAAAATATCAAATAAGTATTCGAATAAAAATTTAGAACATTTGCAAGCCCTAGCCGTGACCTTTCATCTGTCACTATTTGCACTTGGGCAAGTCCAATACAAAACACCGATCTGGGAATAACATGGATTGGACATACCTACCTACGAAATTAGCGTGCATACATACGATTTTGTAAAAAAATAAAATTTTATTGTGTAAAGATATGTAAATTTATACTTGCTGTATGTTACTTTAGTTCCAAATCTGTTTAAATGCTTTTCCAGATTAGTTTATTCCATTACGTAAATACGGTTAAACAAGGTAAAGCAAATAACGTCCCTTGACATGAAGACTAACTAAACATGAAACAAAATATTCTCTGGTAGCCAATATCGATACAGTGTCGCTGAGAAAGAAACGGATATGAATGGCGCCATTCATACCGTAATGAAACACACTGCCACACTGAAATATCATAAGGGAATAAGAAAATCAAAATTGATTGATTAATTTTATTTATAAATAATATTATTTTATTCAACGTTTCATTTCTAGGAATTTTCGCATACAGTTGCTGTTCATGTTATCTTTTGGCAAAAACAATAATTTTCCATAATTATGTACTATTTGCCCTCTCCATGTATATTCTGTACTCAAAGAATACAAATAAAAATGGGTGAGTCCATTGCGATCTGTCAAACTTATTATGTCAGGTTTGGGTCATAGATTAATAAGAAAGATAAGTTAATTTGCAGTTATTATGAACTAGATAAATTCTTATGCAAATCAGGAAAGCATAATAATAAATACTACAAGATTTATTACCAGTTTATAAGTAAGCGTTTTCTTGGTAGACTTATGTCCTGCAGTGGACGTTTATTGGCCAATATGCTGATTTATTTATTTATTTATTTATTTATTAGGTATACCAACAATTGTTACAATAATACATGGGTACATTAATATGAAAAAAGTGACAAGAGCTAATTGTACAATTACTTAAAGGTATACACCGCTTGCTGATGAAGTTAGTTAGCATGAAATTGAACCTGCATACATTTTGTAGTATTTCCTAACGCTACAGTACCGTCGCACGTCTCGCTGTATGATGAAATACTTCGAAGAATATAAATAAAGTTTCAGGAAGTTAATTTCTACCAGTGATCCTTCTTCTATTTTGTTTGTAGGTACTACCTACGTTTCTATGTCCCAATAATTCATTGCATATGGAATGAATATGAAGGGTTAGGTTAGATGCCTTTCATAATTAGTAATTGCGGCAATTTATTTCACATTAACACTTCACAACATTTTTTTTTCAAGACATTTTTCAAGACCCATCACCAAGCCGAAGTCTACTAGTTGTGGACATCATGCCAAGTCATACTAAACAAAAATAATATCTGGGAAACGAACTTTTTTTTTGAGTTTTCACATTTTTTAAACCGCAATTAAAAGCGTGCGCGTGCAATCCTCGAAATACCTCCATGGGGTTATAAGGCATCTAAAGAACATATTGGCGTGGTAAATGCATAAATTTTGTACCTAATTGGGATTTCAATTTTCGTTAAGGGTCTTTTTACACCCTGTATAGTTATCCGTATAATGTTTATCTGCAGAACTTCAAGAAGACAACAACATTAACAAGTCTCAAAATCAAACCCGAGTCCTATTTCATAGCAGTCTAAAACTCCAATCAACCATGTTTACAAACATAAATTAAAATTTTGCCAAATTTTTCTGAGTACTTAATATATGTCAACAAATCTTATCCACATCTGTTTTATTTCAGTATTAATCTATGGCCAAATTATTCACTAGTTATATGTGTCATAGCGTGTCTATGGATATATGACATCCTAGAAGTGACAAATATTTGAATCGAGGAATTTATATCGGTTAAAACGGAATTATCTCATATATAAATTTAGTGTCATCGCTTATGTATACAGGGTGTCACAAGACCCATCACCAAGCCGAAGTCTACTCGTTTTGCACATCATACCAAGTCATACTACGCTAAAATAATACCTGGGAAACGAAATATTTTTTAAACTTCAAGAAATAGACACATTTTATAAGCCACAATGTATAGCGAGCACTTGCAGGAAAAATAGGCGCCAGGAATGCACTGTACCTACACTGGCCGTATCTACGCGACGACGGCAGTTTATGATCACGTGGTCGCGCGGCCGAGGGGGTAATGCACTTGTCCACAGCTCAGCTGACGACTTGTATCGCGTCCATTGCGTTTAGAGAACTTTAAAGCTGCTTATTTTAGAGAAATATTGAAAATTTGTTTATGTTTATTTGGAAGAAAGTTTACATTTATCATTCAAAACACGATTTTGGAATTATTAAAAAAACAAAACCTCATACTCATATGCACCCTGCATGTGTCTGTAGTAACTGGGAAATTCCTGGTTCAGGAGATATTGAGGCTCAAAGTCACGACTTTTTTTTCTAATTATTCCACTCGTACGAGCGTTGATGCACATCTAAGCCAATGGCCAATTTCACGATACGGCCAGGACAAAGACCCGCTTTTACATATGAGTACCATAGTGATACAAATGTTATAGCGCAACTTGCTGTCATCTATTGTCAATACACGACGTAGTTGTGAGTAATTGGCCATAGGCTTACATTGAAATAAGAATAGATTAAGACTCCTTTATGGTATACGACACCCCACCCTACTTCACGCCACCCCACGCATGTTCAGACTAATCAATCCCATATATTTAGTATGGTGAGGTGCAGATATACAACACTCCACCCAACGCCACCCCACGCGTCACCATCCATTCAATCCAGATCGGCGCGTTGACGGTGGAGGGGAAACACACGCCATCCGACGCTTGACAAGCAATGTCTTTCCTGTCATGATGATACTTTTTTAGTGTTAGTTTAAAATCAAAATATTAGCTACTTGAATTATTAAAATGTAAGCCCGCATTATAAGGTTTGATTTCAGGCTAATACCGTTATCATTATAATAGAAATAATGCCTCACTATAAATGAGAATCTTCCTCCAAATCACTATTTAGGAAATTAGGTCATAGTTTCGTAAATAGTCATTTTGAACGAAGCTTGTTGTAGCGTGGAGTGTTGTATATGTGCACCGTTCGCATCGGGTGTCGACGCGTGGGGTGGGGTGGGGTGCGGTAAGTATATCTGTTTCAACCTTTAGTACACATACAATATAAAATATCAATATAAAACATAGGCATTATAACGTGTAATAATATTGTGATCACAACTGGGTTACAGGGTAACCCAACAACTTTCATTAAAAATACAGAATCTTTCCAATCTTTGTCACGTCTGTCCTAGAAGTTTGAATGACGGGAGTTTTAAATATAAAATGTGCTTAATTGTAAGTATTTTTTTCATGCGCCATTTCACTCGCGTTTGAAAGTGATAGACTGGCCCAAAACAAAAAAAATATTATTTTGTTATATTTTCTAGTAAACGCGTTTATAACATTTTATTAGAACAAGTAGTTACCTACTTGCAAAATAATACAAAATAACAATTTAAGCTTCGATTGTTTTTTAGAAAAATCAATTATCTTTTTTCGATTTTTTCTCTCTCAAGTTTGTGAACTAAGGAAGTTAAGGACTAAGTAAAGCGTCATTGTGCCCTAACTACAATTCACTGCCATGTGGTTCTTCTGAAGATTACATCGAACACTGCGCATCTAGTGCTTAATATATGTATTTATAATATTGTTCTTCTGGATGTCACATCGCACTTAGCGCATCTAGTGCTAAATATATTATATCTATGGCGCCCGTCCCCGGCCTGTGCACGTCATGGCCCCGGTCGAGGCACTGACAGCGCACTGACACGGCACGGAAGCTCCGTCCCCGGCCCGTCCACGGACGTGTGTGAACGAGTCCATATAAAATGTATGCAACGATTCTTTTCTGCACTCCGTCCCGTCCACGTCCCGTCCCCGTCCCGTCCACGGCCCGGTTGTGTGAGGATAGACCTTTAAGCTCCAATCTGAGGGGTTAGCCCGTAAATTGTTTGGTTTCCAACATGCGTCAAAATAAACGTGTTGCGGGTTCAATTTCCACGCGGGACATCACTTTGTGTGATTCAAATATCATTGTTTCAAGTCGAGGTGTGCTTTGTAAAGTCCGTTGAATGAAAGACTACAGAATAATATGCGTCAAATGAATAATATACTATTTTCCATTCCCCTCCCTAATGTTTAAGTAGGTTTAATAGTTACCAACGAGAAATTATAATAAACACATTTGCATAAACACATTTGGATATACACATGAATATTTTTTTATCGTTCAACAATTATGTTTTTGTAATATTTTCAAGTAAATAACAAGTATAATAATATTGAGCGCGGCACCAACAAGCCATTAACACACTAATTACCGAAAGTGCTAAAGGTCTTCCTATAATTTAAAGTTTTAAAATGTTTTAAAGTTTAAAGTTACACATTTTGATCTGAGCATCAATATCTGTCACACTGCGTTTTCCAAACGTTTAGACGTGAACGTTTTACGCACACATTAAAACTCATTAACAGTGACGTCACTGCAGCGCAGTTTTGCTCTCAACAGCTAAATGGTGTCGCGAAAGCGCCGCGGTATGCTTTTACCTTAAAGATGCGACCGCATTAAAAAGCTAAATTGAGCTAGACACCCACTCAACTTTGAGCAACATTGAGGAAAGTCGAGCGAAGTTACTAAAATTGCCACGCACTAATTACGTTTAAAAAATTCACGAGATGATTGGATGAATGTATGGCCGAAGTTGTTTCATACCGGAGTCTGTTTATGGCTATTCTATGGATATTAAGCCGGGTTTATTATTAAATTATAAATGTATAGGGACCTCCCTGTTATTACAACGGCGTTGAAATTGCGTGAATAAATATGTTTTAAGCGAGAATGTTTTCATGTTTTGTTGAAATGGAAAAGCAATATTGTCAAGTGAAAAGTTTTTACACGAGTATATGCTAAAGGGCCGCGCGATTCGCGTTAAAATGTCATTAGAAAGTTTTTACGTAAAACCATCGTGCTGTATAATTTAGGGCACGAACTACCTACATATTTTGTTGCCAGGATACAAACGTAAACTTCGTGATTATAAAATATGCCTGACAATTAAACAAATATAAAAGTTTTACTTCATTTTTAAACGCCTGATGGTAAGCGATTATCGCCGCCTATGAATACTAGCACCACTCAAAGTCACAAGTGCGTTGTCGCCCTTTGGATTGGGAAAAAAAATGAGAGAAGGAGTGGGATGAAGGGAGAAGGAATAGAGAATGGGGCCTCCAACCGTACAGGCCATGTAATGGCGATGTGTAAACGGGGACTTCGTTAAAAATAATCATCATCATTGTCTTTACGTTATCCCCGTTGCACCCAAGACTTTCCTTCTTGAAGAAAGATCTCTCTTCAGATTTGAAAAAAAGAAACATTAACATTTCCGTACAGCGACTTGCATCCAACCGTCGCAATATCTAAAGATAGTGGCATTCCAAAGTTTAAACCACAAACCAAAAGCAGACCCTATACAAATCAGAAAACTGATAAAATGCTTTGATATTTTAAATATATACATAATATTAATAATATTATTACCTGTTACATATATTTTCAAGTCACATATTATCCTTCTTAAATCATATCCTCATATCAAAGTACATAATTGCGTAAATTAACACGATGTCGTATTGAGCCGCACGCTATGAAACGCTTCAGCAAGTCTCACATCAAAGGAACAGGTTTGCTCAACATTTCACATTGCGAGCGACCAAAACTGACGGTTATAACAGATTAATCTTTGTAGATTATGAATGGAGTTTGTAAAATTGCAAAATTCTTATTACATAATATTCATTCGCGCGGTAAGTTTTAGGTGTTATAACGATAAAGACATGCCAAAACTTGTAAGTATTATTTAATATCGCACGATCTATACAAATATTGTAGAGCTGAAGAGTTTTTTGTTTAGTTTAACGTTCTATTCTCATGAACTATTGGTTCGATTTGTACCTTGGCGACATCCTTGGATATACCTTTATTTTCATATAAACTAAATAGTTTCATCTCTTTCCTAATAGTTCTGTGCCCAACATTGTCCATAATTGTAACCTAATTTTCAGTCTACCACCTGTAAATGTACCTACATTATGGAATGCAATAAATTGAATTAAATTGTATAATTATATTTAAGTTGGATAACATCATGGGTATGGATCACGGCGGCTGTAGATGAGCCGGCTGAGTAGCCCTTAAAACGCGGGTGTAACTGTGGCGCCAGCTAGTCTAATATACATATGACAGGTGTGTTTTTATCTAAGTGAGGTCAGAGTAAATGATAATATGAAGTCATTAGTTTTAAAAACAAGGTAGATTTAGCATAGCTGCCAGAACTCTTTTCTAGCCTTGTTCCAAAACTATTTGTGCTAGGCTATCACAAATAGATTTGGATAACTTATATTTTCATCAATCAACCATGTTGCCATTACTAAAAAAGCTTTTCGACTACTATGTTTTATTTAGCGCAAGTTAAAAATACATACATACATTGACTCACGCCTGTTTCCGCGAAGGGGTAGGCAGAGGCATATTAAACGCCCACTTTTCGCCAGTGTTTTGATAACAATAACTACTTAACACAACGTTAATACTTTATTTTGACTCCAAATCAAGTGTCTCACTTCATTACAAGCCCAAATTGCCACCAAGAAATTTCAAAGACATCTTCATACAAAATCTGAATTTTTAAATGTTATTTTATAATATGAAAATGTTTGTGCTCTGAAAATACATGGTAAGTTACTTAAACATAATATGATACATCGACTTTAAGACCCAGGAGATTCCCAACACGGCTTGTGCATTTACTCCGTGGTTTATAGTCGGAGTAAAGTTTATAATGTGGTATCTAATGAGCTATGCGCAATGGGAGCTCATTTTAGCTTACATAGTAGTTTCTGGTGAAAAATTTCTCCTCTCATCCTCACGATGTTGTCCTTCACCGATTAGCAAGCGATAATTAACAATTTAATATGCATTTAACTCCATTGAAAGTCATTGGTGCGTGCCGTGGATTCGAACCCGAGACCCTCTCCATAGCAGTCTGTCGGTCTCTCCACTCAGCTTCCTCCGAAGTGTTTGTTATTATTATCCACCTTTAGAAACCCACAAAGTAAAAAAGCAACTAAGCCGGATCTTATAATTAGAACATACTATCTGAACCCGCGGTTACACCGACATTCTTTATGGTTACTGCTCCATACTCTTAAGTCAAGCGTGATGCTATAGACTTTTTCGGTAAATGAGCTATCCAATACATCAATAATTATTCTAATCGGACCATAGTTCCTGATATTAGCACGTTCAAACAAACAAACAAACAATTCAACTTTATTATATTAGTAATAGATACATATGTATTTAATAAAAGAAAGTTAGTAAAAAGAGTTAACACGATGACGTTATTCTTATGCTTAAAAATAATGAATTCGAAGTATTTTTTCGTCTTTTATTTTGTTTCTCTTTCTTTCATTTTAACAGCGTTAAAAATTGTTGTATTATTCTGTCACAGAGAAAACTATTACTTTTTTAATTTGATAGATATTTGAATTATTGACGTGTTTATTTTTAAGGCTGATTGTTGGTTTAGTCTTTGTTTTAACACTTTTTGTCATTACAAATTAATCATGTCACAGCTTTTCATAATATGACTATAGATGACTGGAGAGACCAACAGATTGAGTAGGCAAAGGGTCTCGGTTTCACACCCAGCGCGCGCATAACTGACTTTTCGATGATAATTTGAGTCATTGTGAGTATTTTTTTTGCCATATGGTAACTGAAAACATCGACTGAGATTTGTCCATAATATTCTCGAAAGTCATGAGAAATCTGTTCACCCACACTTGTTCAAAACGGTGGTCTATGGCCTTAGCTTTCTCATAACTCGCCTGCTCGTGCCTTGGAGTGGGATATTTTATAGACAAAGCTGATGTAAATAACAAAGAATATCTACAAATCCAATAAAGTACAAAATCCAAGCTAGTTCACATGTAACAAGACGCGGAAAGAGAGAAAATGGAACTTAAACAGCGATCATACGATTACTAAACCAAGCACACTAAAGAAAATAAAATAGGAGGTAAACTATTTAATACTATAGGCATTCTTTTCCAACTACAATTGTACTAAAGGCCTAACAAATTCTAATCTCAAAAGAATTTCTTTGTATCGCGTTGTATCAGAAAGAACTATTTGCCCTATTATCAGATATTCCTAGGAATCGGCGGAACACTAAACCCAATTTGGGTTTACGACCGTACAGCCGTAGATATTGTTAAATCACCCGTATGACAAGAGTCTCAACAGGAACATGCTTATCAAATATTAAAATGTTGTTCTGGGAGGATTTAATGCTTGTATTCTTGATTGAATGGAAAGGGAAGCTAGCAGTACATGCGTGAAGAGATGCATGCTTTAAGGTGACATATTGGACATGCACTGCATGGATGAAATGTGAATGTGTGATGAAAAATTAGGTTGCTACTTCAATACTATATTTGATGACCGACTAGTTTCTTTAGTTTCTCCATACCAAAAGTGCCAAATCGCTGGGGCACTTAAAATGATTTTCGCCTATATTATTTTCGAGTCTAGTTTTCGCAGTATAAGATTGAAGTGTGTGTGATTAAAAACGGGTAGGTAAAGGCCTATTATAACTTCTATAAAATTTGGAGCATACTGAACGTTCACTTGGATATGTTCCTTAAGACAACGCAACTACGTTTGTCGTGAAGCTAAGACACTTTATTTAAAATCAAAAATTAAAAACAGTGACAATAAAATAAAAGCAACGTGGGATATAATAAACAATGAGACTGGAAGGGTCAAGATTAAAAGTAACGATTACACGCTTCAAGTAAATAAAAAGATATTAAAATCAGATTTTGAGGTTGCCACAGCATTTGAAAATTTCTTCACAGACATTTCTGTCTCAACCACTAAATCCCTGAACTCATCCCCTAATGACGCCGAATCTCTATTAAAAAAAAGTCAATAGGTGTAACATTAAATTTAGATTTAGTTATGTCACTGACAAAGATACTGTAAAAACTTTTAATACCCTTAACTTGAAGAAGACTAGTGATCTTTGGGGCAATTCTGTTGTGATTACGAAATCCATAATCAACACAGTAGCACCTGAACTGGCAATGATTTTCAATAGATGCATTGACTGTGGTGTGTTTCCTGATCAAATGAAAATTAGTAAAGTAATTCCGTTATTTAAATCAGGTAGCACATCTGACCCCACAAATTATAGGCCAATATTTGTGCTACCCACGTTTAGTAACATTTTTGAAAAATTAATTCTAGGCCAGCTTCAAACTCATTTTAATAACAATAAGCTGTTACATGAAAAACAATTTGGGTTTACTAGGGGTCGCTCTACTATCGATGCTGGAGTTGAGCTTTTAGATAGTATTTTTGATGCCTGGGAGGAGTCGCATGATGCTCTAGGAGTCTTTTGTGACTTATCTAAGGCTTTTTATTGCGTTTTTCATGAAACATTGATCAGGAAATTACATTACTATGGAGTTAAGAACACTGGTTTGGATCTCCTAACATCATATTTGAGTAATAGGATACAGAGAGTTGAGGTAAATGGAAAAGTTTCTATGGGTTCAGTGATCACAATGGGAGTGCCGCAAGGTTCAATTCTTGGTCCATTCCTTTTCTTGTATATATTAATGATTTGCCATATATTATGCAAAATAATGAAGAGATAGTGTTATTTGCTAATGATACATCACTTATCTTTAAACTTAGACGAGAACAATCAAATAATGACGATGTAAATAACGCTCTCTCTAAAGTAGTTGAATAGTTTACTGCTAACAATTTACTGTTAAATGAAAGAAAAACAAAATGTATACGATTTTCAAGACCGAATGTAAAACAAGTTAAACCTAACATATGTTTGAATGGAGAAGAGTTGGATCTTATAGATAACACCGTATTCTTAGGCATAACCTTAGATTCTAAGCTACAGTGGGGCCCACATATAGGTCAGTGGTCGAATAGACTTAGCTCTGCAGCGTACGCGGTTTATAAAATTCGTCAGTTAACTGATATAGATACGGCCAGATTAGTATATTTTAGTTATTTCCACAGCATAATGTCATATGGCATTTTATTATGGGGCAACGCAGCTGACATTCAAACTGTGTTTGTACTGCAGAAGCGGGCTATTCGTGCAATCTACAGTCTTGGTTCAAGGCATTCACTGAGGGAAAAATTTAAAGAAATTAAGATAATGACTGTCGCATCTCAATACATTTATGAGAACTTGTTATATGTCAGGAAAAATATAAATATGTTTTCTAAATTCAGCGACATTCATAAATTAAATACACGAAACAAAAACAAACTTGTTCTACCTTCAACTAGACTACAAAAAATAAGTAACTCATACAAGTGTCAAAGCATACGTTTTTGCAACAAAATTCCAGGCAATATTCAGGAACTAAGTATAAATAAATTCAAAGTATTTATTAAACAGAGCTTGTGTTCAAAAGCTTATTACACAGTTAAAGATTATTTAGCAGACAAAAACGCCTGGAATTGAGTTTAAAAATTATGAATTGACATTAAATAACGAATTGACATTATGAATTTTGACATTTTGAAATTAGTGACATAATATTTTTATTTACATTTATAGTACTTATATCTTTACATTCTGACTTTTTTGATTTGACATTTGTAATTTTATTTATTTTATTTTGACATTGTTTGATTTGACATTTGTTATTTTCTTTTGACATTTAAAATTACTTAAGTAATATATTATTATTTTATTTTTTAGACATTCTTAAATTGACATTCAATAATATTTTGTGACATTTAAATATATGACATTTTATTGTTTAAATTTTTATAATTTTACATATTGTTTACAACATGTATTTTACTATGTAAAGTTGTGAGTACGATGTGAGCATTATTAAACATATAAACAAATAGTTGTGGCAACCTGTCTGATGGCTTAGGCTGACATGCTTATGCATACACCTTCTGATGGCGTGGAGGCATAGTGATACAGATCGTGCTGGCTCCCTCAATCAAGGTTGAGCCGTACGATTGCTGTTGAATGCGAGCCATCAGTGGGCCGAGTCAGTCAAAAGCGTCAGATGATTTCCTGCATTGTACTTGCATACTAAACCCTTTTTTTTGTCTGGACTTTAAAAGATCAAGAAAAGACTAAAGAAATTGAAGTGACAAAAAAAACAATGACTCTGAGTTTGTTTCGGCTTTTCTTCTCAAGAAGTCATTTAGCTAGGAAAAGCCGGCATCATCTAGAATAGGGTTTTGACATGTATAAGTGTTGTAAACAACCAAAATGCAGAAATAAATATGTCTTTATGTCTTTACAAATCATTTATACATTATTTATTTATTTATGATCACACAACAAACCATTTTTACGAACGCAATGCTATGGATGCGTAATTAATATAAATATGTGTAAATAACATAAATGAAATATAACAAACCCACGTTTTATGCCTTTCAGTAAGAAAATTGTCCACCTAATCTGAAATACACTATACATTATCGTATGACAAGACTATGATCCGATAGTTGGTTACCCAGTTCTTCCGCATTATCCCCAGCAGGGGACGCCGATTGGCTCGATACAGCCACAAACATTGACACTAACTCAACCGGGTTACCACTGTGATACATGATGCGGTACAGTTAATTGCGGTGCGGGTATTGCATTAGAATTAATCCGTGGTCAAACAGCGGAGTAAAATGGGTTACGAACTAAGTAATCTTTTTGTGAATTAGTTTTACTCGAATGGCTAGAACATTGTGAGTTGATTTATTCTAGAATATATACCAGATGGACGACATACGTATACCAGAATACAAGATACAATAAGAAACAGTGTGTCTAAGATCGTAGTTTTAACTTGCCAGAAGAGGCCATAAAGATAGAAAAAATTACGGGGAAAATATGTCAGAAGCAAAATAAAAGCAAAATAAGCCTAAGTACCCGTTCCGGGTACATAGGTTACCTTGGATTCCAACCGAGATAGTGCTAGGACGATGATGTTCACGTAACTCAGGAGTAAAGCTATAGACTAAAAGTAAATAATATCTATCAACGCATAAGAATGATTTATTAATTTAAGAATGTATTGGGATTAAAATTTGTTTAAATAAAGAAATATATTTCACTATTTCTGCATATTATTATACTCATAGTAGCTGGCATTCAGTACTTCTTCGACTACCGAATACAAATTGTTTGGAGAAGTAAAACTATGATTCTTTTAATTTTGCGCACTTCACATTGAAATATAATACTACATATGGCATTTGCTATGTCCATGATGAAAGTAATACTATAAAATCGCGCTTGTGAAATTTTTGGATAGATGAGGGACACTTTGAAACCGCAAAAAATCCAGTCATCGGAACATTTTAAAAAGTGTTGCTAGTTTTAAAATTCCGCTCGCTTTGCTTTGGCCATTAGACTGTCTTCTGATAGAAAGTCGATTTTAAGTAGAGGTAGGTACATATAAAATCTGGCATAATAGTAAATAACAAAGATTTAGATATTTATTTATAACAATAGGTTTTCATCTCGAGGGATCTTGCTGTTCAAAGACATAATTTCTCGGCAATATTTTTATGTAGGTTATTGTAAGATAAATACAATCTTGATGGCAATAGACCTAAATAGTGATATATCCAACCCGCCTTTGCTTAATTGCTTCGGGGCACAGACTAGTACGGTTTGTTTGCAATACCTTAGTGTGGCAAAATTGGATAACTTGTATTTTTATTCTTATGTTTTTTTGTTTCATGATAAAAGTTAGTTTTATCAAGCATAGAATCGAAAGCCAACATGCTTAAAACATATAAAATCGCCGACGCTAAAATTGTTCTCCATTTCTTAGTGATGTAAAAAAAAGTGTTAAAAAAACAGTAAATCGCGATTATCTCGAAACTTGAAATTTCAAGTTATTTAGTTCTTCCATTATACCCACGATATAGCTGTTCCCACTCTACAGCTGGACATAGGCCTCTCCTAATTTACGTCACAGTAGCATTGTATGCCAAAATAAGTCTTTTCAAAAATCCTATTAATTTTGTGATTATTCTTAGTTGCCTATTACTACATCCACGGCATGAAATGGTGCAGTGACACTATGTATTGTTAATCCGTCATCATACTTAGCATAGCAACGCTAAAGCTAGCTGAAGATAATGATGGGCAAATCCTAATACATGGCTGTGTCGCTTATCATTATTTACACCAGCATTACTGTTGATCGCGCCACGCATTTAGTTGGGAACTTCGTTGTGTTAAATTGTTCTGAACAATTCCGCTGTATAGGGAATTGTTATTTGTTACATTAAATAACTCAGTGAAGAACTGTATATTGGAGTGTATCAATATTGTATATTTACTTCCTAATGTGTACACACAATACGAACGATCATTGAAATACGATTGTATATCCTTTTTTTTTTTTTTTTTGGTTTCGGGTTGGAAAATCCTCATGGAGTCCCTTCGCCTTGGGGGGGAAGGACGAAGGGGACTGTCAGACTCTTACTGACTAAAAACCAACCCGTGCTCCTCATGTACCCATGTGTCGGAGGGTAGGGTTTCACATAAGCATTCCTCGCTACCCCCCGACGGGTATGGCCCGCCAGATGGTCAAGCGGGCCCCGAATGAAACCCCCTTGGCGGCGGATGAAGGTGTTGGGCTCCGCCGCCAAAACACCCAGCGGCCGCAGAGAATAGGGAGGACGGCAACGCAACACCGCATCTCCTCTTCCTCTGCGGCCCCACCGCGACGCAACGATGGTGCGCCCCCATTTGGTCGCGGGAGATAGGGCGCGCGGCAACGCAACACCGACACGCCTCTCCTCCCGCGACCGCACCCGACTGCGAGGGACAGAAGAACTGTCCCTCACACCCGCCCCTTTGGACGCATCCTGCACAGGCCTCCGTCAAGCCCACGCGGAGCGTCCCCTCCTGGATCCCTCTTAGCTTCACCGCGGGTCACCAATCCACGGTTACTAGGCCCCCCCACCACGACAAGGTGGAGATCCCACGGGGGGGCGATTGTATATCCTGTAATTGTGTTGGCAGGGATGGTTTTGATCTCCACATTTGTCTAGCTGGTTTTATTTCAAGCTTTTGTTTAACATATTTTTTTGTTTGTTTGTGCGTACATCTTGCAACCCTTTTCATCCTCCTCAGCTTACTCCTAGACGAAGGTCTGCCTAGAGTACGGTACAGAACATGCTTGATTGTTTTCACCATCCAATTACTATAAGCCAACCTCTTTATGTCATTGGTATATCTGGCCGGAGGATTTTTAATACTATGCTTGGCAAGACGGAGCCATCTTCCTACGTAGTTGAAATTTTCTTTTCCTTTCCATCCTACCTTCCTACAATGAAAGGGATGAGAAAAGTATTATTCACTATTTCCTCGAATATGAGGACATATCATATTATATTTTTTATCTTACTTACTGCAAGAGCCACATTGCCTCAATGTGACTATTTCCAATTAGATAAACTTTATCAAATACATACAACCAAAACGCACACAATATACATAATTATACTCACGCCTTTTCCCCGTCGGGGCCCTACCCCAAACGAGACAACAAAACGCCACTTGTTTCAATCCTCACAAACCTCACGCGATTTTTCATACATACATACATAGACTCACGCCTGTTTCCCCGAAGGGGTAGGCAGAGGCATATTAATAAACTTCCACCTTTCGCCAGTGTTTTGATCCCACGTAATAGGTGGCGAGCCTATTGCCGCTTATCGGGATATTTTGTTTGCCAGAGCCTCGTCCGTTGATCGGCAGGTGCACCACTTGCAGGTGAGGTTGGCTTGGGACCCTAAGTTCTTGGTGGGAACCCTATGCGATTTTTCATTACATTCATTACTCCTCTCGTACATATTCGCCGGTTTTGCTACAACCAAAATAGAGTACAGCTATTTCCAATACCCATTCTTATCACTCTGTTCCCGATACATTACTTCTCAGCGAATATTGATAGCAAACATTATGCTCCTTACCTGATTAACTAGATTATCTATTAGACAACCTCCTCGTTCGCAGAATGTTCCACTTACTGTAATTCCAATGCATGTGTTAATGTCGGGAATGGAACCATCGAAACTGTGTTTCCATATTAATTGGATTGTTTTTGCTCGTATGCCAAATTATGGATAAACTTGGATTCCAGAAATCCAATCCAAGTTGGAATTGGTTGGAATGATTCTTGGATTTTTACCGGCTAATTATATTATAGCTGTGACATTATTAGGATGTGTGTATGTGTGCGTTTGATAGTTTGCATGATACTCTATATACTATATTGCATGATACTAGTTATTTGTACTCTTTAATGGTGACTACAAATTTGAGTTCTTAATTGTAGTAGAACGAAAGGTCGCTCTATCACTATAAACCAATCTCTAAGAACCAAGCTAAAGATTTATTTTCAACTTCACTGATTTTACAAATTCAACACTTATTTCGCCAACAAATACGCAAATCATGCCTATAGACTTATCGGATATCTGAGTTATTGAATAAGTAAAAGTATTTCTGTAAATCAAAGGATGGCATAATCTTTGCCCTAGTTTCACGTTTGCCTGACATGTCGGCTTGACAGACTTCATATGTCTTTCGTTCACCCAAGTGGATTCAAACCCAAGACCCCATGCGTAAGCAGTCGATTGGTCTCTATACCAGGGTTGTGACACCAACAATCAAAAACTTGACAAGTAATTCTAGGAATTTGTGTTAGTATTCTTGGAATTGAAGAATTTAAGAAGAAAACCGTGTTCTTTTGCGAGTATCTTTGGTTCATCAAATTGCTGGTAGTGGTTGGGTTCTTGTTCCACATGTTCACACACCTATATGCACAATAATAACATTATTATCATCGCAACTAGTAAAGTAAACTACTTAAGTACATTACATGCACACATATACCTTACCGAAACATTTATAAATAGTTGTATTTTGACATTTTTACAAATGGCTCTTCATGGATAATAAGTTCGAGGTTATATGTGCTTACGCGTAATTACATACGCTTAGACGTTGATTTATGTCCGAGCTTGTAGCAGTGCCCGCCCCCGCCGCTTAGAGTAAATTTTATTTGTATCTCTTATATTACACGTGTTATCGGGACTTTACTATCATCAAAGTAAAGATAGCAATATTTATGTAACTGGTCTAAATTGCGAGATTATTCGAAAACAAAAGTTAAAATACCTTGTTTGTCTCAAGGTTTAACATCAGCATGGTTACATTAATAATACTATGTATACAAATTGCGAAATTTAAAATTATTCAATCTAACCTTTGGAATAATTTATCTTTTTTTTTCATGGGTCTCGAGGATTCTCATTTATTTACAGAAATACTTTTACTTATTCAATTACTCAGATATCCGAAAAGTACGACATCAAAGGATGGCATAATCTTTGCCCTAGTTTCACGTTTGCCTGACATGTCGGCTTGACAGACTTCATATGTCTTTCGTTCACATCATGAAAATCTCTCAGGCATACAATCTTCAAGGCGATGTTTTCGTTCACTGCATATTAATTAACAATCTAACGCGAATAAAACTTTACAAATTACTTCGATAAGTGATTGGTAAGTGGAGTGGATTCAAACCCAAGACCCCATGCGTAAGCAGTCGATTGGTCTCTATACCAGGTTTGTGACACCAACAACCTAAAACTTGACTTCTAGGAATTTGTGTAAGTATTCTTGGAATTGAAGAATTTCAGAAGAAAACCGTGTTCTTTTGCGAGTATCTTTGGTTCATCAAATCGCTGGTAGTGGTTGGGTTCTCGTTCCACATGTTCACACACAGCAGACTTTGTTGAGCATTTATGTTTTGTGTCAGCTTTAAGTTCTTTAAGTCGAATGCCTATGCTTCTTTGTCCAATGTATGAGAGCGCACATTAGCAGTCTATTTTGTAGACACCGACCTCTTGCAAGGGTAACTGATACTTGAATGTTGGTAGGAAGTGTGCATATCTTCGTTGGCGGCTTGTAGTAAGTTTTGATTGAAGCTCGCTTCAAGATGTAGCCCTTGATGTATGGGAGGACAGCAGGTTGTCTTTCTACTGTGGCTGGTTTTTCTTTCTTCAGGGATCTGTGACAGTGGCGCTGTGGTCGGAGCTTGTTGTCTTGTAGTACTTGCCTGACATGTTGAAGTTCAGCGTCCAGGTTTTTCTTGTCACAGACCCCCGGTCTCTCTGAAGCAGAGACATTTCTACGGTAACTAACTGTTTAGGATGGTGGTAAGATTAACCGTTTAAGTACCTATTTGTATGGGTCTTTTTCCTACAGACAGTGAGGCTTAAAGAGTTGTTTTTATTCCCGATAACAAAAACATCTAAGAAAGCTAAAGAATTGTTTTCCTCTAATTCCATTGTGAATTGTATTTGGTGATTGATGGAATTAAGATGTCTTAGGAAAGCATTAACACTCTCTGTCGGTAAAATTGTGAGTGACATCTACATACCGTTTGTAGAACCTCGGTGTAATGGTGGCGGACTGCAGGGCTCGCGCTCGAAGTCCTCCATGAAGATGTCAGCGACAACAGGTGATACTGGAGAGCCCATTGCAACACCATCTAATATGATTACCAGTATAACAGTTTTGAGCTCAAAATCAATAAGTAACGTATAGTATTGGTACATTTTTTAATTTAAAATAACGTCTAGTAAAAATCCTGATCCCTGCCTTTACTTTCGACATTAAGTGCATATCTAGTGAATATTGGTGGAAGTGATATAATATCTTAATTTTAAACACAGCAACGTTCTACAGAAAACTTAATATCTTTAAAAGCCGAAATTAAATCCATAAGTAATCTGTGATCTTTAGATTGAATATGTTGCAGAGCAGTCTCAAAAATATGTGTGATCATAAGGATAATTTTCTCGTATTCGTTATCTTTTGAAAATATTTATTAGTAATCTAATAAGTATAACTAGGAATTTCCAAGAATTAAATAAATAATATCTTAATTTATTGCCACAAAAGATACAATCTGGTAAGAACACAGCAATAACTTAATTTATTTGCATCCATATTTGTGGAACACTGGTACCCAACATTAAACTTGTGTTTTGGGTGCCAGGGCCCTCACAATAGATTGTTACTACAATTTACGTGTTAGTGTAGTGTATCTCATATACTGACCAACATATTATTATAGTAAAAATAAGTACATATAATTATAATATATTAATATATAATAATCGAAGAAAATATATTATGTATTAATTGTGTGATTGCTAGTATGATTATGCGTGTGCGTTTGCATATGTTTGTGTTTGTGTGTGTGTGGGTGAGTTGTAAGTTCAAAATTTACATAATAAGCCATAATATACACATTTACTGCTCGACGAATTCCGCACTTCTTTATTGCCACGGGATCGGGCAGAAACGGTTAAATTAAAATCTACGCACTTAGCTACGGGCATCCACTAGTTAGATATGTTAGAAATAGAAGAAAAGTAAAGAAGAGCCAGCTGGACTGATCATTAAAAATCTTTATTGTATTAGATATCCCGTTCAATCGCACTAACATCTCACTAGGAAATCAAGTACCAAATCTTCCGAGATACAGCTATTGTGCAACAAAATTCCCAAAGGTTTGTATTGTTAGTAGGTAAAAGGATAATCTTTAAAGCAAATGTAACCTAAGATAAATAAATTGAAATATTTGTTTGTAGGTGTATATTCTGAAAGTGATTGATTCTTAAGAAATGGAGTCTAAAATGGGCTGCGAGTGGGTAGTGGAAATAATGAACAGCTTTGAGTAAACAATTAGTGACCATTGTGGATCACTTTAGGTATATGGTCAAAAATTTTTTGTTTCTAAATTTGTAAAGTTCCCCGCGACACAGACTTCTACCCAGTACGGGAATTATCTTAAAACATTTTTCAATGACCACAAAATAATGACACTGACCTAAAGTCTGATTATGATCACGAGAGGTATTTTTATACTAGTATTTTTTTTCAGACAACTAGACCAGTAACCTGTTACTGCTATTACTAACGTAACTTAACTATGTAATTAACATGAGTTATTTGATAAAAAAAAACTTCAAACTTATGAAGTTTCAAATGTTTACCGGAAGTTGTATAGATATTACAATATAAAACAAAGTCTTAGCAAGAAAGTAAAAGTCACACTCACAAATCAATCTGATGATTACTACGAGTATATTATATGCAATAGTTTTAGTTAATTTAATATTTGAATACAAGGTTGCTGAAATAGAACGAACAGAAAATTCACTTCTATTATTATCATTCACAAAGCAAAGAATAAACACAGACTAAAATGGAACGAGCATAACACAAAATGGGAAAGCTCAAACACTAGAAATATACTTGTGAAGAAGTCCACAAAACCTTAACATAAGAGTTAATTAAACAGTACATTATACCAAGTTAATTATCAAGTGGTGCTTGGTGTACTGCCAAGAGCATATTTCCGCTACTCATTCGTTATTTTGTCGCACAAAGTCACAAACACTCGACTTTCAAATGATCGAGTTGTGTTTAAATTTCGAACGAAGCAGCCATTTTGTTCAAATGACATTTAATTTTACCGTCCCTGTTTGTCATTATTTTCCGTTAATTACTCAAAGGCTTCTAACTATAAATGAATGAACCAATGTTCTGTAATAACTATTTCTGGTTAAGATGCCACTTTCACGTCTATAGCTACTTGAAATATCTTTGCATAAACTTTGATTACTTTGCCGGGATTAGTAAATAGTAATTGACCTTGTGAGTAAGTTGCTTAGATCTTCGGAAGTACTTTGACCTGAGGAAACAACTTGAACACTTTGGTGATTTAGAAACTTGTAAATAAATTCAGTATATATACTGAATTTATTTACAAGTTTTGGCTTTACCATCTATAAATCGATTAATATATTTTAGGAGATAATTATCAAGAAGATTACTATCTAATTTTAAATATAGCATGCGGCATTAGATAGCTCTAAAGCAAAACTCAAATTTTCATGTCTATTTAATTTACAAAATAATTTACACTGTGTGTGTAGGACACATAAGGTTGATGTTATATTAAACTCCTCTATCAAGTTCTTTGTGATACACAGCAGCACTGTTTATAAATATATTATATTTAACTATGCGGTCATACATACCCTCCTTAACACATCCAAATACCCAACTCAAATACCATAGCAGTTCCCACTAAATGCAAACTCACAAATTCACAGATATTGTTATATATGTATTACGTGCACCATGAAGGTGAGGCTATTTAAGAGCCATATCGTTGTCACTGATAGGTATTCCCTTCACGTCCAAAAAGATTTTGTCTTTTTATTGTTATTTGCTCTAATTTGATTCTCTCTGAACATAAAACAACACCCTAGAAAACGTATTTTCTACCATTTCAACAAGTAGATTATATTGTTTCTGGTGATACGTTTTATGGATTTTGTTTGGGAGTCTCTGTATAGAAGTAACGTATCCGAATGTACGTCATTATTGATTACTTCCGTTCGTAGAATACAGGGTTGTAAATCTTAATAGTTGGACCGTGCAGGTACAATTGGTGGTAGTATTTATCGGTCTTGTGTCGATTGCAAATCGCACGATTGGTCTGTTTATTCTTCGATGGGCGAGATTTACGTTTTACTAGTGACAACTGATAGTTTCAGCATAGTTGAATAATAAGCAATGATAAGGAAGTATTGATTTATCGTTGTGTATCGAGGAGAGATCTTTTTTATAATTATCTCAAAACTTAAATTATTTATTATAAATTAGTAATTAAACAAAAAATTAAAAAAACGATAATTTTACTGCTTAAGCCGTAAAAAGATCGTTTTAAACTTCACAAAAGCAATCAATTATGTTCTCTTATTTATTTGTTTAGGTTTGAACGCCTTCACAGCTCAGATTGCTTTTATAGTTTGTGGATTGTATTGCATCCAAGTTTTAATTGCTAAGGATACTTTCTCTTGTAGAGTCCTGTTTGAGATGGAAAATTTGTGTTAAACGAATCAATTTCAATTTGATAGTTCGTCGCATAAGTTTGTATAATGAAAAAATGCATGATAGCGAAAAATTTCGTCCAATTAGCGGTTTTAGCTTAGCGTGAAAATACTACTATTCTAAATGCTAGTTCATACTGTGATTGGTTAACTAATATGTTATTTTCTCTCGCTGCAATAAGATACAATACAGGTATTCGTATTCATATTGAAGAACAATTGACCATCACTATATATATAGGTAGTAAACTTATTACGCACTAAATACACAATCTCCCGACTACAAAGTCCGGAGATTGTTGTCTATTACAAAATAGAAAGATAATATTAATATGCAATATACGCACATTTTGGCAACTCTGGAATAAAACTAGAATCATTACGATCATAAGCATAAATCTGTACTGGGTTCCTGAAATTGTCTAGTAGTTTATGCGGCCACCGCTTACCACTGCGCCGAATGCTCTAGACTCGCAGATTTTATTTCCGATGGTGGACTATTTTTCACACCTTACATTCCATTAATGGCCAAAGGTCCTTAAAAAAGTTCTTTCAGGTTGATTATAGCAACAAAATCCTTATTCTAAGCCTCTATTTAGAATCACAGTGATACGTAGAATAAATGTTTCAAATCCTTTTACGTCAGACGGCGCCGTTCTACGCCACGAAACTCTATAATTATCACATTCAACGATCTTTACTTGACATGTTATCAAAATCAAAATTGTTTGATTCTGGTCTAGGCAACTTACTGTCGCGAATTATAGATCATTTGCTGAGGCTCAGCCAATTGCGTACAAAGGCGATAACTTCTGACAGCGTCTTAAAACTTAACAATTTTGAAAAGGGTTGTTAACTTGGTACCTGGAATTGGCTACAAATATATTCTAATTGTGATTACTTGTCATTTAGGTTATGTTGTTCCCTAAGTAAAAATTGTATAATGGTCAGATTCCAAAAATACGTGCAATTTAATGTTGCTCATATATTATAAGTTTTTTTTTTTTTTGGTGTCGGGTTGGAAAATTCTCATGGAGTCCCTCCGCCCCGGGGGAAGGACGAAGGGGACTGTCAGACTCTTACTGACTAAAAACCAACCCGTTTTCCTCATGTACCCGTGTGTCGGAGGGTAGGGATTCGCATAAGCATTCGTCGCTACCCCCCGACGGGTACTGGCTCGCCACATGGTCAGGCGGGCCCCGAACAAAACCCCCTTGGCGGCGGATTAAGGTGTTGGGCTCCGCCGCCAAAACACTCAGCGGCCGCAGAGGATAGGGAGGACGGCAACGCAACACCGCATCTCCTCTTCCTCTGCGGCCCCACCGCGACGCATCGAATGGTGCGCCCCCATTTGGTCGCGGGAGATAGGGCGCGCGGCAACGCAACACCGACACGCCTCTCCTCCCGCGACCGCACCCGACTGCGAGGGACAGACAGAACTGTCCCCCGCACCCGCACCGTTGGACGCATCCTGCGCAGGCCCCGTCAAGCCCACGCGGAGCGTCCCCTTCTGGATCCCTCTTAGCTTCACCGCGGGTAACCAATCCACGGTTACTGAGCCCCCCCCACCACGACAAGGTGGAGATCCCACGGGGGGGATGTATTATAAGTTGTGTTATAAGTACTTAAATTAGCAAACATTGAGCCACAAACTGTTTGCACTATAATAGCAATGCCTGTTTGTGCGAATTATTTAAGGATTTATCTCTACGAATCGGATTGTGGCATAATAGCAGAAAAAAATGTAAATACTATTACATATTTTGTATAGAGTATTATGGGCTTTTTTGCATGAAAAATAGGATTTAAATTAAATAGGAAAAAAGGGTAATTGTGACCTAGATATCGAGTCGGGTTATTGTGTAAATTGGCTCTCTTATTATTTCACAGTAAAAATACAAACATGGAAAAATTTCACTGAAAATTATTCTGATTGGTTTATTTTAGCATACGTTTTAAAATTTACAACATTTTGATAATCATTGTAATGAAATAGTGTAACAGCACTTTTTATTTTGTCTGTTTTATTTTTGTCTGATAAAAAGATAAGCAGAGTTGTGTTATTTTTAGCTTTTGATAATACATATCAACATAATAAAATTATTATCTTTTATTATTAATATGACTGCTGTTTAGGAGGGCTTTTGTCAAGATAGAAGAGACAACAGCGATAAACCGTAGGGGTAGTGCTATAAAGATTTTCCAAACAGAGAAACAATGAACTTTAACGGCACTCAAACTTGAAAAAATATTAGAACATCTCATAAGTTATTCTCCGATTAAGAAATCAATGACATACTTACCCATCAGGCTATAACAGTAAAGAATTCCGTAATTTACCTAAATTTCAAGTGTGTTCCATTTCAAATAAATCTGTTCTTTTACTTCTTGTTTTTTAACTACATGTTTGCTTGAGTTTCATTTAGTTTTAATTAACCTACTGTTTACGGGTTTCATCGCAATATATTAATTTTAAAGACAAGTTCAAAAGTACCGTTTGTAAAATTACTTTTATAATAGGAATATTTAAAAGTTATTTTACAAGCTTCATTTCTCTGTTTTATTACACCTACATATTTCCCCCACATGCCTTGCTCGTATAGAAATGGTTATAATTAATTCTGTACGATTCATTTAACACGTGTTCATTATATCTTGTACCGGACGGCACGACGCGCTAGAAATAAATGTACCTTCTATCTTCCAATAGAAACTAGGCGGCTAAGCGAAGGCTAGACTTTCTGTAAATACTCTGCTTGTAAAGAATGATTAATAATGTTAGGACACATTCCATTTACGAGATAAACTAGGTAGACATTAAATTATATTTGTCACATGAGTTTTGTAAACTTTTTCATATAGTTTAGACAAGACATGACTAGGCTGAAACTAATCATTTACTACCCCAAAACCTTAACATTTTACTGGTCGGATTTTATCAGAAGGCCAATTCTCGTATTCTTTATGACATTGAAACTATATTTTGAACGAAATGAGATTAGATTTTGAATTGACTCAGAATCGGTATTCTGTTAATTTAATGTTATTATCGTCTAATTTGACTTCTATAGTTCGACGTTGACACATTGTTCAATTTACGATCTAGTCACGATAACATTTCAATAGCAGTCAAATATCAGTTAATTTAGGAGAATACCATTTGTGACATGAGTAAGATACTGACATTAAATCGAAACTGCATTTTGAACAAGTTTATTGAAGAGAATTGGGCCTCTGGATATAGAAATAAGTATGATTGAATACTGAAATTCCTGTAGTCCAGCGCATTGATTTATTTATAAAACTGGCTGACACACAATGCACAGCTAATTATTGGGCGCAAAGAACTGAAATTTTCCATGTATGTTTCTTGCGGAAGGGGTTTCCCGATATTCCTACGAGATCGAGAAATCGGTCAAATTAAAAAATTATATGCGGCCGTAGCTGTGGGCAATCCGTTGTTTTCTATAAGGTAAGAGAAAGGGAATCAGACCAAAAAGAGTTTAGATTTTCTTCCATATTTCCCTTCATTTAGAAATAGAAACGCACTAGAAGTCCTTGTTGGTATGACATACACGCGCTCACACGCACGCATACACACTCACAAGCAAATTAACTTTTCAATGTCCATAATATTGATGGTTCAAGGTATTTATAATAACGTCTAGTTTCCTTCTTTATTGGAAGAGTGTATAACTTCCGATATTTTCAATCGAAGCATTCCGTTGATAAATGATCAGCTAAGTTGGTTAGTTTCAAATTTAATAAAATTCCTCACTGTGATGAACGTCGAGATTTATTTGCGATATTCTTCTGTTTAATTGGCTTGAAATTGAAGATGCTCAGAAACTTTGTAAAGGAAGTCGAGCTGTGTAAAGAATAAGACAATTTGCGCTGTGTAAAGAATTATGTAGCATAGGTTTGTAACGACACTGTAAAATGTTGTAGCGTGCATAGCGTGCCTTGGCTTGCGTTCGTAACAGGTTAAATTCTATTTATGTGTCTGGCTGTTCTTTGTGTCCGTTGGCTGAAAGTAAATAAGGTGGACCACGATACGGCAATGTTTCAAAATGCAGTTTTTTTATAAAAACTTCATGTGATACTACGACACTTTGAAAGCAGCGAACGTGAATACAAATTAATATAAGAATACTCTAAACAAATATTAATGTTAATCACCAATTCAAATTACTTCACCCCATTACACAGACAGCATTATGAATCTGCCAATCTTTTACTTCAGCAATCATGGCAATAATAATAAGCCAGCATTAACATTAATTACATCTAGGAACATTCAGCTTCACCTGTAATTGAATTAATGACGAAACGGCTGCACAAATACTAGCACCGTTTATTAAGAAATATCTAAATGAAAATCATATCGATATCTTTACTCGTCTCTGAGAAAATTGATGTTTAAATATCAACAGACAGATAATAATCTATTTTTATGAGGTTTTTCGTAAGACATTTTATAGAACGCCCGTGCTCTTAAAACAGTTTCATCTCACTCTAGAAACGTCCAATACTAGACATAGGCCTCCCGCAAGGCTCCCCACAATCTGATCCTAAGCCACCCGTATCTACACGCTGCCCTCAATCTTAACAAGAGCGTGAGTCCAGCTTGTGGTAGGCATAACCCTCTTGGTATCATTCTAAATAATATTGTACTTCAATCCATTACACAAACAACAAAATGAATCTCCACATCTTTTACTGCAGCAGTTATTGCAGTAATAACAACGAGCCAGCATTTACATTACATCTACACAAACATTCAGCCACGTCTGTAATTGAACTAACAACAAAACGGCTGCACTAGCGCCGCCCCGTGGCTTCGGTTGAATATTACAAACAGCACGGAATGCGGCAGCTGTTCTTTGTATCTCCAATATTATTTTTAAATTCTGCACCGCTGATATGAATTGCATAAAATATTTATGAACAACTTCGATTGGAAAAAAGTAATAAAATACATATTACGATCATATTTGCGTGGGGTTGATGGTCTGAATGAATACACTGAAAGATAAAATTAAATTATTTAAAACTTTCACGATTTTTGTCATACCAGTTTTATTAAAGAGGCATAATCAGGAAAATAAAATGAATAAGGGACATTTATATAGGCATTTATGTTTTTTATCAAATTTAAAGAACAATGGCAGAATTTGGTCTGGGTTTGTTGTGGCGACCTTAAACTTCATATGAACAAAACAAATTGTTTTTTTTTTCTACGAATTTTAATATTTTCACTTTTTCTCGTTAAAGCTGGAGTATTTTATGATGATAAAAAGCATTCCAATTGATTACGAATACTTTATTATTTGATTGTTGCCATAGACAATGGTGTGACAGGAATAGACGTGAGTGCTATATCCGTATCGATTATTAAATAAGTAACCGATACGATCGACCTTTATAGAGTTGGTTTGGTTTAAAATGCAGTTATTTAATATTTAATCAACATTATATCAATAAGCTAATATTTTTGAAGCAAAACAACGTTTAAATCAAATAAAAACGTCACAGTATCGTATTAATGTTGTATCGATTTCACATAAAATCGATTTAAAATGTGCAGCTCTGCTTTTGTCTTTGGCTGTGACAGTTAGATGCTACAAAATACTTCCGCGTTTTGATGTCAATCTGACATATGTCAATTGATAATTCAAACGTACCTACCTACATTGTTTAACTTTCATACTATAACCATAGATAAATATAATACTATACAGTCTATAACTTTCCTTTTACCTACATTGTTCCTTCTTAACTAAAAATTCAAACACCGATATCTTCTTTTTCCACCTTTCTTGAGTGAAAATAGAATCATTTATAGACTCTGTTACTTACGCCAAATTTTTTGATATATTTTTTGTTACTGTTCGCTTCAATTTAATTTCAGACATTTTGATGTATGGAGATCTGCCATTGTCCTTTAACTACCCAACTATGTCAAAATAATGAGTGATTAAGTAATTTTAATTAAAACAAGGTTCCGAAATAACGCGTGAAAGATATATTAATATACGATTGAAAAAAGGTATAAGCAATAAATATTGCATAATTTTACTATCTCTTTTTTTGAAAAAAAGATTATTTGTATGGTGGTTAGGACAATAGCGCAATAACAGCTACTTTCCGAAGCTATGTACAGAAAGCTCACAACGACTCGGGTCTTTTTACTAAGGGATGATTCACGCGACACCGAGACCGGGCCGGCGCCCGGCTGTGTCGTATCCACCATGCGCTGGCCGGGCACTTAATGCACGGCCGTGTCTGTTGTTTGACCTTGTCCCGGCTGTGCCCTGGACAAAGCCCGGCCCGGCCCCGGCGCGGTGTAGCGTGACTCATCCCTAACTGCATCCTTCGGCACTGGACTCAGATCAGTGCGATAATGTTGCTAAAATTGTATGGTTTTCTCTGTATCTGTTGAAAATGTCTTAAATTGGTTTATGAAGATCAATAGTTACGACTATTTAGAAGATAGATTCCAGAACAATAATAAACTATGTTGCCTGATAATAAAAATAAATAAATAAAAGCACAAAAATATGACACTTTTCAGTGCCCTACTGCATACATTCAGAAAATGAACCATGCAATATTGACAAAATGAAATACAATTAAAAGACAAAATGTGCAGTCATATATTTTTTCTGACAGAATTTTACTGATCGGTACAACACATTTTAATTGACAATAAACGACAAACACATATCATGCAATATTGACAAAATGAAATACAATTAAAAGGCAAAATGTGCAGTCATATATTTTCTGACAGAATTTTACTGATCGGTACAACACATTTTAATTGACAGTAAACGAGAAACACATAGCGATCAGATGCTTTGAATAAAAATGGCAGAGAGCTATATTACACCGATTCAGTTAAATTAAATTTGTTATTTCATTGCATACTGGTGAGTTTTGTATTCAGAATTCTGTCTTTCATGCTTTTTCCCATCGATATTTTTAAAAAGACGACTCCCAAACTAGGTTATATACCTTATTTTATATAGGATGGAGTACTTAACAAACATTCAAACATCGTACACCCAGGCTCGTGACAACAAATTAGAGATGTTTTGTACCACGTGGGAATTGCATCTCAGACACACTTAGTGCAGCGGCGGGGCGACTACTTAAACCACTACGCCGTACAATGTGCAATCTTAGTGCAATATTTTGTCGCAGAGGACTACAGAAACAAGACATACCTTCTAAGTTCGTGTTGGTCACGCATAATGTCGGGTTCGGTTCATGCACAATAAAAAATGGGTCAAGCACAATATTAGTTTTAGCTTCTGCAAAAATGAGTTTGAATTAACTTGCGTTTGTTGACTTAGTATAATCATGCACTTGTGATATATTTTTTATTAAGATTATTTATGCTTTCAGTTAAAAGATGTTTCACCCAAAAATGTTCCAGCAATGTTTCCAAATGTTAGAGGATAACCACGGCTACGCCTGCACATATTTTTTGTTTTATGTTACAGCGTAAATAATATAAATTGCATGTAATGTATATATGTGTATGTAATATAATTCTGATCCCATTGGTATTATTATATTGGTATGACATGTAAAAAAACATATTTGCAAATAGGTACGATTACAAGAGCTACCCATAATACCCATAAAATAGCATTAACGATGAACCAATCAATAATAATAAAAAAACCGATAATTTAATTTATAAAACTAAAAACCTGTTTCTAGCTTTGCCTGACCTACACATTCCTGCATGTGAAAATTACAATAAGTAACTTCCAATGAAGTGAAAAGTAGCGTTTCAAATCAGTTGCCGACAAATTGGTTTGAAAGAACTAGCAAATTCAATGTGTACTATCATTGAATATGTTAGCGCGATAGTTCTTTCAATTTGATTTTATGCGGCAGTTTTTAAGTGCATGCTAATTGTAGAGAAAGTGAGAAATATAAAGTGTTGAGCAAAATTCAATTGAGGTGCTATCGTTAAATGAAAAAGAAAGCGGGTAAGGTTGGCTGGTCAAACCACGGCAACCGTTCGCGACAGACATTAAAAAACTATGACAGTGAATAGTGTATTCGAAACCGCGAGTGAAAATCGTATAAAATCAGTGCTATCCAATCGTGCGGTACACCGGGTTCGGTTCCCGGACGCGTCAAAGTGTTAAATAATGCTAAAATAGTGAAATAGTTAAAATGTCAATAAGAAGTACTACATAGTACGTGAACATTAGTTTTGAAACTTGTGCTAACTGTAGGGACCTAGATATCGATCATAAATAGTGTTATCAATTGTAACAGATAATAATCATAAGAACTAATAGTTGATAAACAGCTGTTTTGTTTGCATAGTCGTTTTATAGTTTTATAAGTGTTTTTTAGCTTCGTATAGGCCTGAAATCAAGTCTAGATACTTTCTTATTGCTAGTTATTACCTTATATAGTTAAAATAAACATAATAACAAACATTTGCATGTTTATCATAAACTTTGTTTATATACAATAGTGTTTACTTAAGAAAATCTGTATTTTTTCTTATGCATCGTATGTTTTCATGTAATAACTTCGAATTAAATAAAGATATTTTCTAGTATTTGTTTTAATAGATACCCCATATAGTTGCACACAACGGCCTACCAAAATTACATATGTAACTATAGTATTTCATAGTTTTTCAATAGAAAATATAGTGGGCGGGCCCTTGTGTGACGACATTTTTTAACAGTTTTTATAGAATAACTTAGTGACGCAAGTAGTTAATTTTAGGTATTGTATACCGATAGATAGAACTTGAAATTTATGAGACCTATCTAACTATGTATAGAACATATATGCATGTATCATAGTACCTAAGATAAATACATATTTGTACCTTATAGATAATTAAAAATAAACAAAGATTCTCTGTGCACGTGTTCGGTGCGGTGGTCGTCGTTAAGGTAAAGTTTCGAAGTACCTAAGCGACCATGTATTCGGCCAGTTCGTTGGCGTCCCAACCACCATCTCGTGACCAAGTAACCATATGTAACCATCAAGCACCGAACACCTGAACAGCATCGCTCTCAACGTATGAAGATGTTTTATTTCTCATGTTCCGAATAGATAGAAGCCATACAGTCCACATACACCGATAGAAGGGCATCGTCGTAGCATCACTCGTCAGCAACACACCACCAGCGCACTGTAGCGGACCAGCTAAGGTTCGATTCCTGGCATCCGTTACAGCAACAGTTAGATTATCTTAACAAATATAAGGTATCGTAATAAAATATTTTTTCCTGAACGCATTATTCACCTAATTCCTCCTAAACGGCTGCACTAATTTGTATGAAATTTTGCGTGTAAGTTTATTTCAATCGGTTCCCGGATGGTTTGCAAACACAGCCTCAGTAGGTGGTGCTGCAGTCAATGATCTCACTCGTGTCCCTTACCTTTGATTTGCATGAGAAATAGGATGACACGAGGAGGAGTTATCAAATGTAACGTCTACAAATAACCCTTCCCTTAAAATGGAAAATAATACAATCAGTTAATTTATGTATTAAAATCATTTGAAGGTTTTTGCGTCGATAGATTCGGATATGTTCACTTTCCTAAAGCAAATAGCTTTACAAGAGCCAGTCGAGAAACAAGTGCAGCAAAGCCTATTATTGCCACAAACGATTAATTAGCGATACACTAAACTCCCAATGTAGATACATCAATCGAGAGCAAAGAGCTTTCAAATTGCATCGCAAATACTGATCACCAATTCAGAAGTGCATGGGCAAACAGCAATACGAGTCATCCAATATCTTCATTTGAATGCAATTTATTTTGCTGTACATTATTAAATGCCCAGCCAATTAGTCCAAAGTTGTTTCGGGATATACCACGTACCGTTGTTCTGATCATTTCTCCGATATTTTGGCACTGTTCAAAAGTACCTTGATCACGAGTGTAGGATAAATGATAAGAACGAGTAAATCGGTCTATCTGCCTTGTTAATTGTATATTGTTTACTATAGGCGAATAAGAAATATAAAACGTATCTATGTAGTAAGAAATTTATATCCATAAAGACAATGTTTTGATTCCTATTCGACCTCCAACAATTTTCAAATTATTTTTTTTATCGATCGAAACCAGAGCATAACCGGTGCATAATCACATTAACGGAAAAACAAAAGAATAATCACAAATGCTTAAGAGCGAGTACACATTAGGCGTTTTGAAGCGCTCGCTTTGGTGTAAACATACAAGCGCGCGCTTCTGAACAAGTGCGCGTCACGGCGTTCGCTGGCGTCAGCTGCGCGCTTGTCGATACATATGCACCACTATTTTGCCGTACATTAGATCGCGTGCTTTCTTGTAGGGTGGACGTACATCATTACTGCCAGTCCTTGTACACGTGTCCTCTATGGGTCCGCTATACGCAGAACGCGTACAGCGCTCTGCGTATCCAATACAATAACGCCTTTAGGGTGATGTTGGGGTTGCCGCGCTTTTGCAGCGCGTCGGGGATGTTTGCTGAGGCAGGTGCCTGATTTTTATGCAATTATGCGCAATCGGATGGCATCCCTGATGCGGCGAGTGCGCGACAGCTCCAATAGCCTGGTTAGCACTGCAGCAAACAGGCTAGATAGCCCCATTATGTGGCATTGGATGACGAGTCATCGACCGTCATATAATTATATAAAATAAAATAACTTTAAGTAGGTATATCTATGGATTGTATGATCTGAAAATAAAGATTTTATTATTATTATTATTATTATTATCAAAATGGAGATCGAGCAATTCGATACAGACTTATTTATCGACGAAATTCAAAAATATGGGACATGGAAAGTTCTGATTATAAGAATAGAATATTAAAAGAATCGAATTGGGAGGAGATTGTCGAAATTTTCAGTAATTGAAAAATTGGAAAAGAAAAAGCTGTTGTGTGACTATAGGATGAACCAAAAATTCTCTTTGCCTCTGCCGTCGTCTTTTATAGCGGCGGAATAGGAGCCACACACACAAGCAATCACTTCGACGTCCATTTCCGAACTGAGCCCGTAGTGTGGATACCTTGGTTTCGCTCGTAAAACGCGTCACTAAGCGCGCTGTATGTACACTACTAACGCGCGACGAGCGCAACGCCGAGTGCATAATTTGTACTCGCTTTAAATTTCTATACCCAACCTTAAGAGTGAGTACACATTAGGCGTTTTTAAGCGCGCGCTTTGGTAACGCGTGTTTTCAGAACAAAGAAGGTAGTCGAAAGTGTGTGTACAAGCGCGCGCTACTGATCAAGCGCGCGTCAGACGCGAGCTGTCAGAATTTTGTTAGAACGCGCGCTGCACGGGCGTCAGCTGCGCGCTTGTAGAGGGAGGAGATTGTCGAAATTTTAAGTAATTGTGAGGACAATTTGGAAAAGAAAAAGCTGTTGTGTATTTATCGGATGAACTCAAAATTCTCTTTGCCTCTGCCGTCGTCTCTTATAGCGGCGGTACAGGAGACACACACAAACAACTTTCGACGTCCATTGCCGAACTGAGCCAGTAGTCTGGATGCCTTGGTCTCACTCCTAAAACGCGTTGCTAAGCGAGCTGTAGGTATGTACGCGACAAGCATAACGCATAATGTGTACTCGCTCTAAAATGCAGATACAAACAAGCTTAGCAGACCATCTACATATTCTATTTGTCAGTAAAACACAAAAACAATGATAGCGTACGTTCACTCTATGATTAATTCAGATCTATTAAAAGTCAAGCCAGCAATAGCCTCCGCGAGCCTGCATCGCTTTAATATTAACGGGACGATCAACCAACACAATTTCCTTCGGCTAACGTGAACATGAATTACTTAAAGCGTTTAGATAGTGTATTCAATGGACCTGAGCTAAGGAGATGAGCGGTGTGGAAAGTACCTTTTGTGCTGCGTTCTGTTCGGTAAATGTTGCTCGATAGGTTTAATCCTCCTTCGCTGTCTACTTACCGTCAGTAGTAATTAATTACGTCCAGAATGGTGTTAACAAAAAAATGTTTCGTATCCACTATCGCTTGCCCCGTGCCTCGGAGAGCACGTTAAACCGTCGGTCCCGTCTGTCATGAAGAACTTTGACAGTCGTTACGGGGTGTCAGTACCCTCAAATTTGCTGATACTTATCTAAAACATGGAATATTACTATCCCTTTGGGTTGCAGAGGGCAGATGGCAGTTGCTCTGTAGTTGATATTCTGTTATTTCTGGTTAGACCAGTAAGCTGACCTCGGGCTCCAAGGCGTGTAAGTCTTGGATGCAACCGGGATAACACTCAACGTCCTTGGTAATCTCCAGTGTATGCGTAGCCTTAGACCCCTTTGGTTTTGATGCGTCCTAAGTTGTTAGTAAAGTTTCCACGAAGGATGGCAAGCCTTGAAAAATGTTGGGAAACTTTTCGTAAGGTTCAAAATGTTCTCAAAGTGTGTGTGGTCGGCCTCAGCGTTCCAGTCCACTGAAAAGAGAACAACTTAATCTTATTATACGAATATTACCGTCTAAATGGAACAAAAGCATAATTGGATCAGCTTTAAGGCTTTAATATTTTTAGGTATAAAAAGGCCTGTAAAATAGTTTTTCAATAATGGATCAAGAAAGAAGTAGCCAGTTGCGAATCACACAAGGCTTTGTGCCGTCTGGACATCGAACCTACATTCGGCGCAAGTTCACACTTAAACTACCGTGGCTTTAGAATAGTAAAATCATTTTATTTCAGGTGCAGATATCAGATTTCATTATTCAGCAACTAATACTGCCACTTGACTGGTATGGACACACAAGTTTCGAATAACGCGAATGCTAAGATAGAGACTATAAACGTTTATCGCCTTATACCTATTACATATTTTATTAGGGAAGTTTTAAAGCGGAAATAATTATATTATCTAAGTTTACGTCATAATTTCTTTTTTTACGATAAAAAGTAAAATTACGGACTCATCCTGCTACTCTTGGAGCAGGCAGATGGAGTAAGTATAACTCTCCCGTACAGGCATTCGTAGCCAACCCATAAAAACCACCGCGGTGTCTGTCGACGTCCCATAGTGACGGAGGCACTTGATTCACGGTTAGCACACATTTCCTCCCCGCGACTTGGCCAGGATTACCAGAGGTATGTTCCATTGCATTTTAATGCATTACATGTAGCATGAGAGCCACAACTTTAATATCTAGCTTCTGTAGCTATTAATTTTTTACTCCCTTAGCGAGAATAAGTTACATTTAACCGCACAATATAAAGACCTCCTTATTTGTTACTCGCAAAGACCTTCACATAAAATGTAAAGCAATGTAATTAGATCTGTTCCCGATATCTCTACACAGAAAAAGGCACGAGCAATCTTATATGTAAATAATAAAATGTGATCCTCGTGATCAAAGTACAGAGATTTTGTAATTTTCTTATGTTGACATTACATATGCATATACAACCGCGATACGAACACATGTAATTATGTTTCTATTGTACATATCGCGTGTCTGAGCATACTGTCCTCTACATTCCTTAATACGTCCGGACCCGACTGTACCGATAAACATGACCTTTTCTTATATTCACTGTTGCAGCTATGTATTCATATGTGTACCGTATTTTCCTTAACCCTTATGTGAGTGCCAAAAATTTTCTCTAAGCACCGTACAAAAGGTTTTTCGTTATAATTCTGGTAGCTAACATTTGTAGTCGCGTAGTAAGTACCCGTATATATATTAGAGAAATATACAGTATCTTTATTTATTGGAGTTGTATAATATTTCAAAAAAGTTTACATAGGAGGCGACTTTTGTTGAATTATTCTCTATGGACAAAGCTTCCTCTCTTCATTTGGAACTGTGAATTTAGAGAGCAGTTTCAATAATGTATGTGAATACGAGTAAATACCCTTTTAAAAAAGAAAATATTTGTACTTAAACTTGCGATTGACATCAGATCCGCACCTCTGAGAGCACGTAAAGCCCTCGGTTCCGGCTGTCATGAAGACAACGGCAGGTGAAATTTCGAAGAGACCTAGAGTACCTTTCCAATATCCTGCGAATACTAATATTCCATTTTTGGTTCGTCTAGTAAGCTGACCCAAGATTTAAGTTAAAGGCCTTGAATGTAATTAAGATTACTATTTCGTTCGACATTTGTATTAAGATCATTATAAATAACTTCAAATCGTATCCTGACCTATTTTTCATAAGAAATCTATACCGGTTTTAGGAAACTTGATCATACTCGAAGCTCATTAAATGTTGATACAATCTTTATTCACTTTATCCTTGAAACTAGAAAGATGAGCCACATTGAAGTTAATAATAGTTTTAATAAAATATGTTCCAGGAGCTGTCGAATACTTATTCAGCGATGGGGGAACGCGTTATACCAGTGTCAGTTGTACCCAACGTATAGCTGCCGATTCTTGATTTTCGCGAAAATATGCTCATATTTTCGGTGCTAAATCTGGTATTGCTGAATTTTTTTTTGCGGATGTCGTTTCGCGGAGGTAATATTTGTCGTATTTTTTGTTGTTCTGTTGTCTATCATATGTTAAACTTTGATATATACAACAATGGAGTCAGCTAAAAATATGTGTTTTGAGGTAAATTGTTACTTGGGTTTTGTGTGCAAGGTCATAATAATATATTTACATCATCGCATAGACTTTGGGTGTCTAATGTTGTACTCATTTTTGTCACTGTGTTTTTAATTTTCTAGAGGCATGAAAGAGCTAGTTACTTGAACTCTAGTTCTGTGTTGTGATTAATGGATTACTGGGCAAAATGTAGCTTCAAATTTAACGATATGTTTATGTATATATTGTACGGGAGCAGCGTATCCTTTTTCTTTGAAATTGCATGGAAAACTAAAACTACAGATAAAAATGTATCACGTCTCATTAAAAAAAGTAACGACGTAAAGATTACCTGAGCTATTGCCTCACTTCCAGATTTAGTTCTTATTTGCCGACTCTTTCAAATGATAATATCAAATTAAGGAAGAAGTTATTCAACTTCTACCAAATTTGATATTGGCATGCTTGTATCAAATTACAAATTGTTTTAATTATTTATAATAATGCATGTTATGATTGAATCCAGACTGCTACGCCGCCGGTCCTTTGGGTGATGGGATGGGCGCGGCTATTTATTTTGTGTTTGGGTGTTTAATATCTATAAAAGGTATTTCAAAACACGTGAGAATGATTATTATTTGGGGTTCGTAGGATTTGCCTCAATATATTACTATATTATTTTATTACCATAACAATTCCACCGCTGAGACTGTTAATAGAATTCTTAACACAACGTGAACAGAAGAGCATGCATGAGGAATCTGATGGGAGTGGATGAAGCAAGAGAGATATGTCAGGATCGTTGCAAATGGCGTTCCGTAGTCTCTGCCTACCCCCCGAGAAACAGGCGTGAGTCTATGTATGTATGTATGTTAATACAACGTAATAAAGTATAATAAGTGTCTTGAGCAAAAGTAAGCAAATTACACAATCAACGAAATCTTACGCCCAATTTAAGCAGAAACTTTATCAGCATCATTAACACTTTAACACAAGGACCTCCCAACAAACGACTACTAGCTGACAACACGGCTGCAAAACAAATGAGAAATAAATCGTGGTTTGCTAAATACATAACACACTTGCCGGGCGTGGTTGAAATGAAAATTAAGGGGTTACTCTGCATGTGACACACTAACTACCAACTTAAGATGAAAACAAAACAATCCAAAATACTTCTAATATATTTACCATTAAGGCTCAAGTAAAATGCAAAAATAAATTGCCTAAGGCCAAGTAGTGGTAGCAAACTAATAATTCATAGAGAAACGAGCAACGAATTTAAAGTTGGACTGGAAATAAAATTTGTTTCGTTGAGTTATTTATGTGATGGCAAGCGAATGGAAAGCGCTAATTCTAAAAAAAATAACTTCTATCTTTGTTTGTTAACGCTGTTATTAATAGTTTTGTTCCGACAGCTACATGACTGTGAGATGGATAAATGTGCATGAACAATGGAAATTACATTCGATGCTAATAATAAAAAAATATATGCTAATTTAGTTGCGATGGTCGATACTAAGCTGCTTTTGATAAGAGGTATTTTTGATGTTTTGAGTACTTATTTAGTCACCATATTATAAGTGTTATCATGATAGTATTCAATATCCTCGCCTTGGAGCAGGGGATCTGCTATCTCGTTATCACATGGTTTAGCTGCTTGATGTGTGCCATGTCTATCATTCATATTTGCACGACAGTCATGTTCGACAGTTTGAAGAGCATTCAAGGCACAAGACTGTGAGGTTTTACAAGCGGCCACCGATATACAAACTAGACAGCGACGCAATAAACTCAAAAAATAACAAACGAATTTTTGGGAAGGTTGCATCAATAGAAAGAGTTTGTTACCTGAGTAAGGTATATACGTATAATATATGATGGGGGCAGTGCCGCGGGTGCATTGGAGTTTGTAAATATGTCACGTTTAATATAATAGAAGTATCCACTAAAAAAAAACAGTTGGAAACACCATCATGGACGCATTAGAGAATTCAGTAAACTGCCCAATTAATGTCAAAACCTTACATTACTTCAAATACCCTTATTGACGATACAAACTAAATTAGTTTGCGCTAAGTACTCTTAATATTTAAACTTTAACCGATAACAATTAATAATTCAAAAGATAATTAATAATACCAGCAAATAGTTTGTGAGTTTCGTGAAATTACTGGAGCTATTAATGATGATTAATTTTATTGACAATTTTCAATGGGAATTTCGTTCATTAAATCTGTTTATTTATTTTAAACCAACAAAGTATCCATTCAATTTCATGCTATTGCACAAAAGTTAGAGGGTTTTTTATTATACTCGTATCTATGAGAGTCGACGAAATGAAATGTTATAGTATTATTAAAAATTAGAGGCAAGGCTAAGAATGGAGATGGAAGCAGTTTATCTCGCTCATTTTGTAGTCCAGTGCGAGCACCATTTTCATTGTGTGAAGTGCCTGATTCGTTTGCAAGAGGGGCTGAATATCTTTTTGTATACTAATAATTCTCAAAAGTGGCGGCTCTAGTAAAAATTATGTCAAGACTATTTCAGCATTAAAATTTTATTTTCTGTGAGTGTGTGTGTGTGTACTCCATCGATTATTTATTAACATGCACCGTGAAAATAACTCCTCCAATATTATACTTCTCATTAAGTTCGTTGCGGGTTTCAAGTCAGTTTAATTTTCGCCGGAACTTTACGAGTGTCATCAATTGTCACCGCCGGCGCCGCTAAACCTAGCTGCAAAATTAAAAATATTTGCACATGGCTTGAACGGCTAAGAACGTCGATAAAAAATATTACAACTTGCAAAATTGGTCAGCAAATGGGTGTGTTCTAAACAGACAAAAATTATGCTATACTTACTCATCTCTATATACTCGAATTGGCTACATTTCTCAAAGGTGGTATAGCAGTTCAGATTTGGAAGCGTAATAAATTAAGACATATAGACTTTATCGACATTAGTATGAATTTAACCTAAATTTACGTAGCGAGAAATGTCTATGTCTAATTAAGTAATCATACATAATTATTACGAGGTCAACCACTATATTACATAACGTGTTATTATAATTATACAACACAAGCCTTCCTGTAATACGCCTTACATAAAAATACCAAAGTGCGAATATTTTATATGATAGTTATAAATTAATTTAGCCCCGCATATCATGGAGGTCAGGTATAATTTATTTCAGTTGTAACACGCGATCCATGGCCATGTATTACAAACGGTTATCAATGTTGAGTTGACTTTCAACACTTAGTAATGTTTGTCTAAATGTCTAAAATGTTTGTTTCAAGGTTTTGTTCCACTTGCCCTCTTAGTATATGTGACCCAAATCTTGCAAGCTAAATTACAAGGCCTGTCAACCACGACTTTTCAGTTTCAATGTTAATGCATTTTTGTGCTAAACTTGATACGATACACTATACCACCATCAACTTTGGAGCTAATCTCAATCAGCCTATCGTAGTCTACTGCTGGACATAGGGCCCTCCCATTACATGCCAGACCTTCCGTATCTAGCTGGGGGCCGCACTACATTACGCTTACCGAGTCGTGGTTTCCACTATAGGCTACTCTTGCTTCATCGGCCATCAGTCTTTCTGGTGTTAATATTACTTATTAATTTGTATTAGGTAGATTGTCCTCGTTATACATACATTAAAACTAAATTTCAACGCGTTACGTGTTAAATTACAAATAATATAAACTTTTTTAGGTTTATTATATTGAACGCAAATTAATTGGCTTACACTTCGACGTTGTCATAGAAAGTTGGTAGCCGGTCAGCTGTCAGAAGTTAACGTGACCGTTGGTTATTGCAACCTTTTAAGTGACCTTTACTAACACGTCAGGTTGCTTAGGTCAGACGTTTTAGAATAAAATAGAATTAGCACCAGACTTGTATAATAGCGAAAATAATCCGTTTTTATTTCATTGTCTGCTATAAAGCATCTTGTTGATTCCATTAGTTCTTAAGTAAAATATTTGAAAGGGTTTTAACAGAATCAAGAATTTGATTATTCGTTTAGGCGACAATCACGATATATTATTACGATGCAAATTTTTTTAACTGTCACAGATTAGTTAAAGTCAAACAACATGTTAAATATTTTATTTGTTGTAAACTATTTCAAGTGCATACGCATCAAATTTATATATTACTAGAGGACGCCAGCAGCTACGCCTGCACATTTTTTTTAATTTATATGTTTTGACTGATCCCGTGGGTATTTCGGGAAATCCCTTCTTAGTGCACCCCTACGGCCCCCAAGGAACATACATGCCAATTTTCAGCTTCCTGCGCCCTGTAGTTTTGGCTGTAGCTTGTCTGTCAGTCAGTCAGTAACGCAAGGATATTATCAAGATAAAAATAAATTTATCCTAATTCCATTTGAGAATATAACTAATAAAGAAAATAACTGGCAATAAACTTAATAGGAATCATTTCTTGGACTTTATGGGCACTACTATTTATTCATCGTCATAGATTGCTGTATGATTATAGAGAGCAATACAGTGTTTTTGCACACAGCAACCATTTTTGTAAATACCATCAATACTTTATAGATAAATAATAATATCCTTTACTCACATCTTAGTTTAAAGGTCATCATCATCAGCCTTTAACAGTCTACTGCTGGACTAGGCCTCTCCTTTGAAAAGAGGAATTGGCCTACTATACTACGCTGGCCAAACGGGTTGGTATCGGGTTTGTATCAAGTTTTCCTTCTCTTACAGTGCTGTTCTCTGCATAATATGCTCCCTCTGTCGGCTCTTACGACACCCATGGGATGATATGGGGTGGTGACATTCCGTATTCTTAATCCGTCACCACACGGACAGCTTAAAAGGTAATTTAAACTTATTAATTGACGAAGCTTGATGTAAAGGCATGGCACACTGGCTCATAAAACATACATTAGTTTTGTGAAGATAGGTGCCTGGATAATTATGTGATTATTTTGTACAAATAATCTCAATGTTCTAGGATGTATGAGATACAAATGCGCCTACAAGCCATGAAATGATTTAAGACTCATACCAAGTATTGTATCAGACACGGTTTGCTTCGAAGAATTTATTATTAGAGTCAATATTGAACCATCCACCATCAATAACTCTTCTTTTCATCATCATCATCATCAGCCTCTAACGGTCCACTGCTGGACTAGGCCTCTCCTTTGAAAAGAGGAATTGGCCTTCTATACCACGCTGGCCAAACGGGTTGGTATAGGATTTGCATCAAGTTTTCCTTCTCGTACAGGGCTGTTCTCTGCATAATATGCTCCCCCTGTCGGCTCTTACGACACCCATGGGATAATATGGAGTGGTGAAATTCGAGTATTCTTAATCCGTCACAACACGGACCTACTTTTAGACAACTGAAATACTCAAGAAAGGACAAAACACAGTAAAGCAAATAATTTCTTTCAAAGACACTGAAACAACTTTTCCAAAACATTTCACTCAGTTACAGAATACAGTTTTCGTTTTTATTCAATCGAAACAAACTAATGTTTCAAATACGTGACTTCATTGCGAGAAATATCTTTTGAAAGAAGTGAAATGTAGAAAAAATATTTATTGCCAGTTTACTTTGGAAACTCGATCATTTGATACTGTGAGAGCTTTCTGAGTATACACGCTACGCCAAGGAAATATTTTAAAATAAAGTTGGTGTTGTTTGGTTTGACACGTTCCTTACGTGTTTTAGTTGGTGTGTTGTTATGGATATGTAAATGAAGAAACTGTGTTCCTTTTTTGTCATAAATGATGATTAGATATGGCAAAAATTACCCAAGATAGAAAATAGTATGTCGGTGGATCAAACATAGCACGGGGTTATACTCGCTCTCTTAGACATGCCTCTGGCATTGCTAACCTTAGGATAGGATTTTCTTCTCCGTACTGCACTATAGCTGGGTAGACGCCACTCGTTAAAACCATACCATACTTGCTGCCCATAGCATATGCAGAACTTTCAAATACATCTAGATCATCTCATCATTTCCGTTTAAGTCTTCCTCAGAATCTTACAAAAAGATAAAGCAAGACGGTCTGTGATTTCCACCCATAATCAAATCATGGACTTCGTTATTTCTATTCGCGTTTTTAATAACACACTTTAATTGTTAATTAAACGGCTCGTCAACATGTTCTTATACATCAATGGTCAAAAAGACTTGACCAAAAAAAAGTGCATCAGGCAAGTACCATAGGCAAAATGCAAAGCTTCCAAACGAATTTGAAGACAAAGAACTTACAAAAAGATAAAGCAAGACGGTCTGTGATTTCCACCCATAATCAAATCATGGACTCCGTTATTTCTATTCGCGTTTTTCATAACACATTTTAATTGTTAATTAAACGGCTCGTCAACATGTTCTTATACATTAATGGTCAAAAAGACTTAGAAAATAAAGTGCATCAGGCAAGTACCATAGGCAAAATGCAAAGCTTCCAAACGAATTTGAAGACAAAGAATTTGAAAGGCTTAAATTATTCAAGTAGTCTTAGGCAAAGCTTGTGAGTCTTACACCCGCAGTCAATTTAATTAAAAGTTTCGACTTAACTTTAAAGCTAAAAACCTGCTTACTTTTATAATTAAACATAGTTGCAGACAATGAATCCTCTGTTTTAGCGTTGTAAGAATGAATACGATACGTGCACAGTGGTTAGTAAATTTAAGGGAATGATGGGATTCGATTGCCAGATTAATATTTAAAATATTTTTGTTTACTTGTCTGTACAAGTAAACAAAAATATTGATGATGAATATTGATGTACAGGAGTTTACTGTTAAACTCCTGTACATCTGTGTGTTTGACTAGGTTTCTGGAAATTCTAATTTATAGTTTGTCAAACTAAGAGCGCTGTTGTGAAAATAACATAGCTAATTTCACGGGAGCTCGCTAGCGATCTATATGAAAATTACATTTCATTCTCAGAAAATTCACAGCAATGTGCCCAGTTTGTAGTCTACCGGGCACAATATTGTGAATTTTCTCCCAAGTTTTATTTATGAAGAATGTTTTATTGATATTCTTCATTCATCTTAAATAATATTTTGATTTTCGACTTATAATGAGGTTTGAACAACGAGAATGCCCCGTGAGTTAGAAGTCTATGCCCCAGCATGGCATCTCTATTAGGCTATCGTAGTCAACATTTTTATTTGTACTGAAATGTGGGTATATATGGAACATGATAGTCGCAAATTACATTTAACTGTGTGTCTATAGATTGAATGTTTGTAAAGTCCCATTTGACACTAGATTTATTCTTATTCGTTACCTTTTTAGACCAAAAAATTCTTTGTAGTTATTGTACCTATATCACGAGTACGCAATAAACTTACTTTTATTTCGTTGCCAATAAAGTCTAAAAATATATCTTTTGCTCCACAGTTCTTCAGTCTTATATCTGGGGTAACCCTTTGTAGTGTGTGCCAATATCGATAAAAATAAAAGCAATTGCAAAAGGCTCGGCCTGATGTTAACAGCCCAAATACCTATATCATGGATAAAGTAATATATAGGCTTGTGTGTTGGAGAGAAGAAACATTTGGAGCGTATGTGAGATTTAACTGTATGAGTGTGATGTAATTTTCTCAAACATCGTATTGCTTTATTGACACAGGGATTAAATGTATGCATGCTGTCTTTCGTGTAGTGCAAATTATTGCGTTACTGTAGGTATTTAGTTTGAATGATATTAATCATAATTTCGTATGAGAAATCTAATTGTTAAGGAAGTTCTTTATTCGTTAAAACTACACTATAATAAGAAGATGGAAGTAGAAGTTTTAAACAAAGTCTTAAAGTTTATTAAATGTAACTTTTTCTCATGTGTTTTTGTATGGAATCTAATAATCACGTTAATCAAGAAAGTTGTAAGCCGGTAAAATTGTCGGCAAAACCATAGATATGTTAGCGTGATTATTATCCGTTAATGAAAGTTACTTATATACAATTCGTAAAAACATTAAATCGACAAGCAATTTGGACCGCGTGACAACTTTTGCGATCCCACAGACATGGCTGAAACTTTAAATAATCCCTTAAATATCTAAAATTACGACCTCTGCCAAATAATGTGCGACAACCCAAACAACAATATATTTAAATGGCCTATCTGGACCGCAATCTGATGGCAAGGACTGCAGCTAAATTAGAAAACAATAATAAAATAAGCATAGTCCTTTATCAGTACCTCGCAGACATTTCTACAGAAGTAAAAACCGGTGTATTTACTTTTGTACATCCCTTGAAGAAATTCTAGAAACCATTGGTTATAAACCCAATATATTCTTATACAACTCACATCAAAATAAATTAATCCGTATATGAGATGATATGAATAAGGTTCATATATCAGCTACCACACCTACTTACGCATTATTGTATAATAATACAAATTGAAAACATTTCCACGCCTCAGAAACCGCATCGTTTTGTAGACATCCACAATAAGTAGGGTTATATTTTAATTATATAGAACGCTAACAGAACGTAAAGCTTATGCCGAAAATACATTGGGACTTAGTTGGGTACGCAGCCTTTGGCGGTAACAAGCTATTGGGCAATTGTATTACGGTTAGAGAATAAGGTGAATTTAGTTTCATTTATTATTTAAAGTTATTCATTTGTTGTAGTACAAAGTGATACTACATGGATATCGTTTTCCTTATAGTTGAAATGAAAATAATATGTTGAATGTTTTAAAAATAGCAAGCTAATGTAAAATAAAGAAAACTTCAAGTAAACCTTTCAGCTTTGGGCACAAAGAAAATCAAGTAAAACTAGATGGATGATTCACTGAAAATGAAAAGTGATAGCACCTTTTATTTACTATAACTGTAACTACCTTTTTCTTCATATGAGAACAGAATCATGATCGGCTGTATCCAAGACTTTTCACCTTGGTGCCAAGTTTGACAGAATGTTGGCTTGTTCTTAGAACAACTGCCGTCAGACCTCCACAACTAAGACCTGCGTCAGTATATTCAAGGCTACTGTCTCTCCATAACTACTGTGAAAGTTTTTCATGATAACCGGGACTGATTTCAAATGCTCTTTGAGGCACGGGGCGAGCCATCATCATCTACAATTTGAAACGCGCCTAATTTTGAAGTGTCTTATGTGCGCGCCGTGAGCCTGAACTCGATACCCTCTGCATGACAGTTTGTTAGTATCTTCACAAGACTGTAGCAGCCTAAATGTATTTGACCTCAGATAGAGGCGTCTCTAGCCCTTGTGGCGCCCGTGTGCAACCAGTACTCTGGCGCCCTCTAGTCTAGTAGTAGCGAGGTCAAAATGGAATAAGTACTAACAGTTATACAGAATGTTCACAAAGGTAAGGTATGCTCTTTTTTAAAACTGTGACACCTACTCATGATAATACTGAACTACTTTCCCCAAGGAACCCATGGTCAATTAGAAGTGTCCGTTTCGATGGCGCAGCTACGACGTTCTTTTTAAAAAAATGGTGACAAGATTTTGTAAAAATTTGTAAAAGTAGACTCCCAAAACCATAAATTTGTCAAAGCTATGTTTAAAAAGTTATAAGGGTTTGAACGTGGCCCCGCCATTGGAACGCTCCGAACCGCGCGGCCACGGAGATCTTTAAAACTAAGTATTGCAGAGACCTGAAATTTTGGTAAGTAACAGATAGAATTTGTAAAAAAAAATGTAAAAATATGGAAAAAAATCCTGAGCTTATATTTTAGGAGCTGTAACACTAAATAAGCCATGGCCACGCCATTGAAATGGTGAAAAACACATTTTCGCCGATATCTCGCTGTAAAAGCAACGCAGACGTCTAAAGTTTTTTGTAAAACCCACTTGAATTTGTCAAAACCAGTAAAAATACAACATAAAATCCTAGGATTGTATTTCTGGAGCTATAAGACTAATACGCCATATGGCCGCGCCATTGAAACGGTGAAAAACAGGTTTTCGCCGATATCTCACTGAAAAAGCAACGCAGACGTCTGAAGTTTTTGTAAAACCTAGATTTGAATTTGTCAAAACCAGTAAAAATAAAACAAAATATCCTAGGTTTATATTTCTGGAGCTATAAGACTAATACGCCATGGCCGCGCCATTGAAACGCTGAAAAACACATTTTCGCCGATATCTCGCTGAAAAAGCAACGCAGACTTCTGAAGATTTTTGTAATACCTGGATTTGAATTTGTCAAAACTAGTAAAAATAAAACAAAAAATCCTCGGTTTATATTTCTGGAGATATAAAGACTAATACGCCATGGCCGCGCCATTGAAACGGTGATAAAATACGTAATCAGTGATATCTCGCCGAAAAAGCATCGGAAAGGTCTGAAGTTTTTTTGAAAACCTAGATCTGAATTTGTCAAAACAGGTAAAAATGCACATAAAAACCCTAGGTTCACATTTCAGGAGCTGTAGATTACGCATTTTTTCACCAATCAACCATAGCTTTGGCAAATTTATGGTTTTGGGAGTCTACTTTTACAAATTTTTACAAAATCTTGTCACCATTTAAAGAAAAAACTACATCGCCGCGCCATCGAAACGGATACAATTAGAAGCCACAGTTTTAAAAAAGTGCATACCTTTGTTAAGACCCTACATTTTCAATCGGAAATTTGTATGCAAATGGTGCAATTTAAAATTATGTCGGGAAGCAAAATTTTTTTATGGGAACGAAGGGGTTTTCAGAATGAAAAAAATGACAACTTTGTAGTTCTTTCAAAAATATTTATTTTAAAAACTACTTATAGTAACATAACAGGACGCACGTCACACAAGTATGACCACGTCTCTACTTATCGTTCTGAACTTAAATGGCTACCAATTCGTCAGCGCCGGTGTTTGCGTGCTCTTACTACTCTTTTCTCTATTCTCAAGTCTCCTTCTCCTCCGACTTATCTCACCTCACACTTCCAATATCTATCTGATACTCATGAGAGAGATCTTCGATCTTCTCATAATCTTCTTCTTTCTTGCCCCAGTCACACTACTGGGTTCGTTAACTCTTCTTTTGTTGTGCAGTCTATTATCTTATGGAATACACTCCCTCCTGAAATCAGATTGTCCACAAACCGTTATACATTCAAAATAAAAGTTCGAGAGCTTCTTTTTGAGAGATTGAAGGAATCAGCACATCACTCTCATCCAATATTATAAGTATTTATGTAAGTATATTATATTTTTATGTATATGTAAGTATATTTATGTATAAATATGTATTAGTACGTATTTGTAGAACTATATATCTTGTATGTATTCTATCCCTATTATGTATGTAGGTATATTATTTTACATTAGTTACATCTCAATAGTAAAATGCACCTACCACTTTCATCTCTTCACCACCTTAAGGTTGACAGGTAGAGAATGCCATATGGCATTATGTCCACCGATGTACACTTTGTTTGTGCATAAATGATTAAATAAATAAATAAACAAGTATATATCTTAGACATAAATGTATTTACAAAAAAGTAACTTTTCGAGCTTTTGCATTAGAGAAATCTTTGATAATGTCACTTACTTCAATTTTGATTTCGTGTTCAATACTTATTAACGATAAATTTGTCAATCTACTTTGCGACTATGTTGATCTAAGGTAGTTTTTAATTATTTTCAGTTTAAAAAATGACCTTTCGCTATGTGCGACCGTGACTGGAAGTGTCAGGTATATCCTCAGCGTAATGGACAGATTTGGGAACACTTAAATTAATTTATTCGTAAACAAGTAATTTAAAATGTCCAACGGCGTAGTGGAATCATCAATAAACATCGGTAATAATTCGATTTCATTATAGAGCTCGAACTGTTCCACATATGAGGAGCCAGCATGGCTAAGGTTATTTTCTAAATTAGAGCAATGTGTTTTTTTTTTGTATCAGAGTCCAAATCTTACCAGATTTTCAATTTTTGAAGAAATGAAAAAAATATATTATTTTCATTCAAAAGTTCGAACCGTTCGTCGAACTTAGTTATTGCGGTGTCTAACAAATAGTAGTAAAAAATTACTTTAAAATCTGTTTTCGCGTCTGTTATCAGTTCATCCTCCGCCTCATAATTAAAAAATCTTTTACGAGCGCGAGGGCAGTGGTTCAGGGGCGGCAAAAAGTATATTTTTTAACTTTGTTTAAAATGCCTACAATTTGGTACACGTATACTAGGATCTTATTAGAACAGGTCATACAAAAAATACGACTATATTATCAGACTTTTTAATTTTATGATGTAAAGAAGTAGGGTAATCGACAATTAACAAATTTCGTGCAAAAAATAGTGTTGTTTCAAGTATGAATGAAACTGAAATATTAGTATATTTAGCTTTTATTCTTTGTTTAGTCGTAGCTCTATTGTGTGTTATTAAATAAAACGTAAAAATAACATAACATAACATAACATAACAATATGGAACCATTTGTTTTCAATTATGAGACTATAACTAATTTCCGTTACCGACCGTTAGACAATGATACACTGCTGCAAAAATCTGCGATCCTGGAAATACCAGGTCATTATCTAACGCCGCTCATTAACGAGGTAAATTAATTGATGCAAAGAAGTTTCGAACATATTGTTATGAAACTGCCGAGCTATATGTTAGTTTGTACAGCTGGTATAATATGCCAAATACAGTGCACAAAGTATTAATGCATGGCAAACAAATAATAAGTGCTGCTGTCTTACCCATTGGAATGTTATCTGAAGAAGCTCAAGAAGCGCGTAACAAAGACTACCGCAATTATAGGTCATTCAAAAAAATGTTCTCGTCTATCCTGTAATGAAGATGTACTGAATATGCTCTTAGCTACCTCAGATCCCCTTATCAACAGTTTACCTGCAGTACCTTATAAAAAAACTATCCACTTCATGATGATGCCAAAGTTTCATTAGTGGATAGCAACCATCTATAAACCTTTATTTCTGTATTTATTATTTGATTAATTAATATATGTTTATAATTCTGCTTAATTACTTTATTCTGTTTTTCGTAATGCGATTCATTGGAATATAAATTTCAAGTGAATTTATATTGTATTGTATCATGTAAAACCATAATTGTACCATGTTAAAAAATATATTTATTATTATTATTATATCTTTGTCTTGATACACTAATACATTCGTTTTATCATTTTATAAAGTTTTATAGTTATATGCAACGTATTTTGAATTAAAAATAATATTTTCCGCATGCCCGTACTACCTGCACCACCGTGGGGCGGGCAGGTGTGGGAAATTCTACTATTGCCTCGACTTCTTCCGCTACAGTTTTCGCCCTGTTAAGGAGCTCCTCAAAAGCGGACGCATTATGGAATTCAGACAAATTTATTTTTGCATTCTCAATAATTTTCACCGCTTCTGACAATACAACGTCTGAATTTTGAAGGGCCTTGCTAACTATATTTATCTTGCTTAAAATTTCAAACCAAATAAGCAGAGAGCAGATGAATTTAATCGACTTGATTTTTGTCATTAATGAATTTGCCATATTTCTTGACTCTGCATCTTTGCTCCTATCGGAATATATAGTAAACAAGGCATCATATACTTTTCCCAGTTCAAAACGTAGAGCTTTGACTGCTTCAACCCTGCTCTCCCATCACGTATTTGAGAGTGGTTTTAGACTTAAAGTTGGCACTTCTTTAGCAAGTATTTGCCAACGTGCTGTTGACGCAGAAAAAAAACATAAATTTCCTGCACAATTGAAAAGAAATTGACAATTTGTAATGAACTTTTAGCAGCGTCATTCACTACCAAATTAAGGCTGTGTGCACCACAAGGTAAATAAAATGCGCGTGGGTTTAAATCTAGAATTCGTTTTTGTAGACCTATATCTTTCCCTTTCATGTTTGCACCGTTATCATAACCTTGACCACGCATATCTTGTATGTCAATTTCGTTTGAGATTAAAAAATCCAACAAAAATTGAGTTAAGCCCAGGCCAGTAGTGTTTGTAATAGGAAAAAAACCCAGAAAGTGTTCTTTTACTTCAGCCTTGTTGTTACTTGCATTTAAAAGAACTTAACGTACGACAACCGATACGTGTTCTTCGTGTGCTATATCTGGAGCGCAATCTAGAATAATGGAAAAATATTTAGATTGTTTCAATTCTAAAACAATAGTTTTTAGGGTTCCGTACCTAAAAGGTAAAAAACGGAACCCTATTACTAAGCCTCCGCTGTCTGTCTGTCTGTCTGTCTGTCTGTCTGTCCGTCTGTCTATCACCAGGCTGTATCTCATAAACCATGATAGCTAGAAAGCTGAAATTTTCACATTTTATTCTTTCTCCCAATAATTGTATTATTTAATTCTGAATATAATGGCCAAGATAATGAGTTACGCGTAACTCAGATTTTTGAATAAGGGCAGTGTGTTCCGCAAGCACATTATCAAAGTTAGAGGTATATTCAACCAGCTTTAAAAAATTACCATTATCAGAATAGTAAATGTTTTGAGATCTTCCGCGAAAAGCCAGACATTGCCTCGCTAAAAAATAAATTATGTTGATTATTTATTCGTTCGAGTTGGTAGCGCCATCTACCTTCCTATCTATAACTAATCGCATCAACATCAATCGTTCCACGTCTAGTGCGAGCGATACCATATTTCCGTCCCGCTCTATCCCACTCCCTGGAAGAGGCACTGCCTTTCACCTGATTCGTCGCCGCGATAGTCGACGCGAGTGACAGTCCAGAACATTCCGCTCGCTGAGAACGCCGTCTCGTTCGTATCGCGCCGCATCGCTGTATGTGATTTATTACCGCATATATAAACCGCTCGCAAGTGGGAGTGACGGTGAAGTGAAAACAAGCAGCTGCATCACGAAACCACCAGGAGACTGCCCTACGGAAACGAAGAAGGTTGTATAAGGTAAGTGCCCTCCATCCTTGAAATATCCTATACCCACTCAATTACCCCTTCCCGTAACCATCTCCTAGGCGGCGAAGAACCGCTATCCTCTGTATACAGTCCATTTCCTTCTCCAAGTCGCCTAGAACCCTACGGTTTCGGTGTAACGCCGAACCATTTTTTTGATCCATACGAGTCGGATTCATTTACGTTTTTATACGTTATATCGCTATACCTAGGCAGTTATAGCACCTAGCTATACTCCTAATATATTCACATAACCGTCACATGGTTATTTCCGCCCGTATCAGTAGGTAAACTTTTATGTAGCTACCTACTTATTAAATTATTAATTCTGGAACTATCATAGTTGTCTTATAAATCTCATATTTCAAGCAACTTTTAGTTCCTCAGCTCTAAAGTGTTGCTTACTTAGCCTATTTAGGTAAAATAATAGATACATTAGATATTCTTATTTTGTTTCGGTCTCATTAGCTTATACTTACGTAAGCATGTCACAACAAAAGAAGTCACGCGTGTCGGAAGACAAAGAGATGACAATCTTAGAAGCAAAACGCAATATTTTATTTGAGCGCATTCAAAACATCTATGAATGCTCAAAAACCGCATCTATGTCTGACAGTAATAGCGAAGCATTTCTCAGTTATTGTATGACAGTAGATAGTATTCGAACAGATTTTCATAAGTTGTTAGACGATTATAACGCAAGATTACTTTCTATCAATCCTGATGAAAAACCGAACTATCAGGCGTATACCTCATTCGAAGATCTTTATTGTATTATTAAGCGTATACAATCGCAATTGGAGGGTAAATGTTCAGTAGAGCCCGTTGCCCGCAAACCGAGATTACCGCCAATCGAGATTATGTCGTTTGACGGAGATATACGAAATTGGCCGTTATTCTATGCGAGTTTTAAGTCTACAGTGCACGATAATGGTTCTCTGACAGATGCTGACAGGTTGTACTATTTAATAGGTAAACTGTCACCGAAAGCCCAGTCCGTATTTGCAGGTGTCACACCCAGTGCTGAGAATTATCAGGTCATATTTCAGTCACTACTTGACAGATATCAGGACACGCGCGTCCTAGCGTCTACGTACTTTGACCAAGCTTTAAATCTCAAACTGTCCGGCAACGCGTCTGTCTCGAATTTCCAGTTGTTTATTGATAACTTCGTAACCGCGGTTAATTCTCTTAGGAATTTAAAATTAGAAGATCTTTCCGACTTTATGTTGCTTCAACTCGCTTTAAAAAAGTTTGACACTGATACAATTCGCGCATTCGAGATGACGGAACGCAATAATAAAATACCTACACTAGATAGTTTTATTTCGTTCATCAAAGATCAGTGTCGAATATTTCATAATACGCAGTCGGGTTCACCTGGCCCGTCTAACACTAACAGCAACAAACAAAGGTTGAATAAATCGCGAAATAGTAATAATAACTCGGTCCCTAATCCACAATCTTACGTAACATGTTCGGAATCTAATAGTAATAATTCACAGAAGTGTCTGTGCAGTAATATAGTGCACGACCACTTATACAAGTGTCCCGCCTTCGAAAATTTGCATGCAACCGCTCGTTTTAAATGCGTAAAAGATAACAAAGCTTGCATTAACTGCTTAAGCATAAAACATAAAACAAGTAATTGTTCTAGTAAGACAAAGTGTCGATCATCAAAAACATACACTGTTACATTTCGATAAAAATAACCGGTTGTCAAGTCAAGCCGCTAACCTTAACACACTTACGCAGCAAGTGCAGAACACGGTAGCTGCGCCTTCCACACCTCACAATGAGATATCGTTGTGTACGACATCCATTGCGCGGGCGGCACGCACGCGCGGACGGCCTTCGCGCGCTTGTAGTGATCAGAGCAGTGCTAGGCCGCCATGTATGGCGTCTAAGACTGTTCTGTTAGCGACAGCGCAAGTTATCATATATGATGTCAATGGGTCGCCGCACATGGTACGTTGTCTGCTAGATAGCGCATCTCAGACCAATTTAATAACGTTAGAATTGTTCAAACGCCTCGGATTATGGAATATTTAAAAATACGAACTCAATAATCCGAGGGATAGGCGGATCAGAAAAACATTGCAAGGGTTCCGTAGATATTAAAATACATTCGCGTTTTGATAGGAATATTAATTTTAACATTTCTTCGCTTATCGTGGAGCGTATCACGGACGCATTGCCGAACGCTAATGTAGACGTAGCATCACTAACTCACTCATCTCGAGTCATTGCCGTTAGCCGACGCGGAGTTTGCGAATCCGGCAGGCATTGATCTTTTGATCGGAGCTTCAATCTTTCCGCACTTGCTACTAACTAACATAGTTCGTAGTGAGCGATATGATTTACCGCCCGCTATTGAGACGGTACTTGGGTATGTGATTATGGGTACCGTACCTACGTTACATACTTCTCATTGTATTACGTCTTGTTGTTGTTCTGCTCTTCAAGAGATCAAGGTGGGTGCTAAAACTGTGTGTAAGATAAAGCACTAATTAGCTATGCTATGCTATGCTATGCTATGCTACGCCATGCTATGCTACGCTATGCTATGCTATGCTATGCTATGCTATGCTATGCTATGCTAAGCTACGCTACGCTACACTATACTATACTACACTCCCGCTTTGTATATGGATGACATTGCCTGTAATGTCATACCCGCTCCGCTAGCAATTTCGCTTTGTGAAGAGCTTATTCAGCTTTTCAAGCGAGGCCAAACTGATCTTGTCAAATGGACAAGCAACTCTAAGGAGGTTCTCGCACGCATACCAGATCTCATAAAGCTTCTCCAGACATTGAGTTTGAGAAGTCTGTACCGCATAAGGTTCTCGGTTTACGCTGGGACAAATCCTGCGATAGTTTTCGGTTTGACGTCTCACCGCCAGATGACAAGTGCGCCAAGCGCACTATGCTGTCCATAGTGGCTCGACTATGGGACATAATGGGTTTGTGGCTCCCACAATTTTGTACGCCAAGCTCTTGATCTTGATCTCAGCTTTGGCTATCAAAGTGTGAGTGGGATGAAACACCCCCTGACCATATCGTCGCCGCTTGGGGCCAGTTTTGTATTGAGCTTGCCGCGCTCAATCATATTACTATTCCGCGTCATCTTGGGTTGGTAGATGGATGTACCGTCAACTTAATAGGTTTCGCTGACGCCAGCGAGCGTGCTTACGGCGTAGTCGTATATCTGCAAGTCCGCATTGGTTCTAACTACTCGGTGCAGTTAGTTTGTGCCAAGTCTAAGGTCTCGCCTGTTAAAACCATTTAGGTTGCGAAACTGGAGTTTTGCGCGGCCCTTCTGCTGTCTCAGTTGCTCCGCAAGGTTCAAGACACAGTTTTGTCCCACTACCCCATTAATAAAATATACGCATTTTCCGACTCCAAGGTAGTGCTCGCTTGGATTTATTCTTCTCCTCATCGCTGGCAGACTTTTGTCGCCAACCGCGTTAGTAAATTGATTGAACTTGTTCCCGCTACTTGTTTCAATCACGTCGCGGGTTATCGTACTCGTCTTCAGGAAGAACTCTCCATAGATCATATTGACTGGAAGTTTATTCCACCAGCATCACCATATTTCGGTGGATGTTGGGCAAGCATGGTCAAAGTAATTAAAACGCATCTCTTCAAGGTTATAGGTCAACAGATCCTCTCTTACGAAGAGCTTTTAACTGTCCTTGCACAAGTCGAGGCACTGATCAACTCGCGTCCGCTTACGGCATTGAGTAGTGACCCTGCAGAACCATCCGCGTTAAGCCCTGCACATTTTCTGAACACAGTGCCATTATCGTCATTTCCGGCTCCTGAAGCAGACTCTTCAAGCTTGCTCCAGAGACATACTCTGCTGGATAAACTCGTGTAGTCGTTCTGGCGGCGCTGGCGTGCGGAATATCTACACCAGCTTCAGGCTAGATCCAAGTGGAATAGTCCTGCATCCCCTATACAGGAGGGTACGTTGGTCGTCATAATACATGATAATGCTCCGCCGCTTTCATGGCCGTTAGCCATCGTAGAGAAATTGCATACTTCCAAGGACGGTACAACTCGCGTTGTTACCGTGAGAACCGCCAAAGGGAGTTACGTGCGCCCTGTTGTACGTCTTTGTCCACTTCCAACTCAGTGAGATCTAGCCTGAAGTTGGACCTACCTCTTAGTTTAAGTATTTAGTTAGTAGTTTTCGCTATTATTGCGTTTGTAGTTTTCGCTAAAGTTAATTTAGATTAATTTTATTGTCATATCGCTGTCTTAGCCTATTGATGGGTTATGCGGTAGTACACCCAACATAGCTAAGTTCAATTCTATTTTTTTTAAAGGCAACCCTTTAGGGCCGGGGGGATATGGTAGCGCCATCTACCTTCCTATCTATAACTAATCGCATCAACATCAATCGTTCCACGTCTAGTGCGAGCGATACCATATTTCCGTCCCGCTCTATCCCACTCCCTGGAAGAGGCACTGCCTTTCACCTGATTCGTCGCCGCGATAGTCGACGCGAGTGACAGTCCAGAACATTCCGCTCGCTGAGAACGCCGTCTCGTTCGTATCGCGCCGCATCGCTGTATGTGATTTATTACCGCATATATAAACCGCTCGCAAGTGGGAGTGACGGTGAAGTGAAAACAAGCAGCTGCATCACGAAACCACCAGGAGACTGCCCTACGGAAACGAAGAAGGTTGTATAAGGTAAGTGCCCTCCATCCTTGAAATATCCTATACCCACTCAATCACCCCTTCCCGTAACCATCTCCTAGGCGGCGAAGAACCGCTATCCTCTGTATACAGTCCATTTCCTTCTCCAAGTCGCCTAGAACCCTACGGTTTCGGTGTAACGCCGAACAACGAGTACTGCAACCCAACGTTTTTTTCTCGATCAATTTCATTTTGGTGCAAGAAATCTACAGACTTTTCTTTTAAAATAACAGTTTTCAATGTAATTTGTTTCATAAGACATGATAGGCACCCTAAGCTCTTTTCATGACGTTCTAAAGCAGTAGACAAATGCTGCCAATCTTTGTAACCTATTTCACCATTAAACGGAGTTGGACTCGCATCAGCATGAAAAAGTTTACAGTAAAAACAATAAACAGAATCAGTTGACTTAGAGTAAACCAGCCAGTTTCGTAAAACGGTTTCATTATTTAACATCTTTTTAGTATAATAAGCATCTGAAAAAGATCTTTTCGAACTATTCGAAGGATATGAACCCATTTTTACCTGCACTGGCCTACGCTCCATCAAAAATATTCACTCTTTATCGGATAACACCTGTGGCCATAACGCGAGATCATTCATTATATCTTCTCGAAGAATATTCTCCGGGGACGATTCGGCACTAGGAGGTTCTTCGTCTTCTTCGACTACCGACGAGTTTGTCGTCGCCGAAGACAAAGACATCAGCGGCGGCGGCGGCGGTGACGTAGAAGTGACGAGTTCTGCTGTAGAATTATCTTGGTTTTCATAGGTCTCTTCTGTCTTCAGGTGTTCGTCCGAGGATGGACCGGGTCGAACAAAAAACTTTTTAATAGAACTTGTATTCTTTTTCAGAGACACTTCCTTCTCCAGCTGTCTTTTTCGATTCTGTCCACCAGAAAGTTACTTTTTTCCATCGCCATCAAACATCTAAAATAAATAATGTATGGGAACATTATAGGCCCAGAGAAATAGTTGCAACTTGGACTAATTATTACCTACTACTAGCTTCTGCGCGCGACTTCGTTTGCGAGGAGTTCGTATACCTATAGCGATTCCCCCGGGATCTGTGCACTTTTCCGGAATAAGAAGTAGCATAATTATGTCCTTCCCCAGGACTCAAGCTATCCTATCTCCATACCAAAATTCAGCCAAATCGGTTCAGCGGTTAAGCCGTGAAAGTTTTTAACACACGACAGACAGAAAGACAGTAACTTTCGCATTTATAAATTATAATATAAGTATGGATATGACACATCAATCAACGACGCGGTACCTACCTAGTACCTATTTAAGTAGGTACAGCTACCGACTGCTTTTCGGTGAAGGAAAACATAGTGAGGAAACCTGCACATCTGAGATACCTAACCAGATGCGTATCCACCAAACCGGACTTGGCCCCGTGTGTGGAGTGGGTATGGCCTATTTCCGCGATGCGGAAAGAGACCTGTGTCTCTGTCCCACTAGTGGGGACGTGATGGGTTGTTGACGAAGACCTCAATAAATACCTAGGTATACTAGTAGGTCATATTAAAGCACTTTAACTTACCGTTATTTGTTCTGCACTGCAGTAGGATAAACAAATGAAAAATCCTAGGTCGTACCTATAGGTATGAATCAACTTCGATATTAGACACTATCTATTCCTCGATGTTTTGTTTTTGCATTTCACTAGCTGTTTTTGATGACCTCCGACCTCGAGGAATGTCGCAATAATTGTGGAAGCAAAAAACCTAATCTTCCCTTTTATATACTTTCTATCAAAAGGTAAGCCGATTTACTTCATATTTACATGTTTACTCAAAAAAATGATACTTAATCCAATTGCATCAAGGCTTATTTCGCAAAACTACGGTATATCGGTAAAACAAAAGTGCGGCACGCGCACTCAAGCTTTTGAAAATGACCGGCGCACGTCCCCGGGAATTTCAATTTGAACTTTATAGCATTCTAATACAGTCGAGTTAGAAATTATTGTCGGCGGTGTGAAACGAATCAAAACAAACAGGTGCCGATGCCGGCTCGCGCCTTTGGTAGCGATGCGACATTACGCCAATTTAATCTTTAATTCTGTTTTAAGACTGATTTCACGTTGAAACATAAGTTATTGTGTATATTAAAATAGGGTAGGAAAAGGTAAGTAGCCTTGCTTTGCTACCGTGCGCCCGACGTCGGCAAGGGCGCAGTGGTGTCAGGGCGCTCGACGCTCGGCGCCCCCTTAGACCCGGCGCCCGAGTGCGCCGCACACCCTGCACTATAGGTAAAGACGCCTCTGGACCTCAGATGTATTAATATTATGTAGCTTGAATTTGAATTTGTCGTATATGCATGAATTAAACACCCACAGTCATTAGACTGTAAATGTTAACACATAATTGAGTTTCCATTATGCAAATGGATGCACCACGCAATGTTTGGTTAGACTTTATGAAGTTCCCAGTATAAAATAAATCTTATTTTGACTTACTAATTCTACGTAACTTCACTTGCTTTTAGTGGCGAGGGTAAACATCAGATTTCTACGAATACTACTACGCAGATCGCCGTTGTTTCGTTCAAGTTTAACCCTCCAGATGCAGTGTGGTCTTTAAGTCCACTGCGAACTTGTTTAATTAAGTCTACTTAAATAACAAACAGCCATCTAATGATCTTGAAAAGGCGAGGTACTATACCTCAACATTCTCACAAGATTCATCATAAGCACAGCTATTTTGTAATATCTGTTTAGAGGTAGAAACCGAGAATTTTAACAATACGTAAAATAATAAATTTAGCTCCTCTGATATACAGCAACTGGTTTTAAGGCGAGGATTTCCCAAAATACAGTGTTATCTAGCGTGGTCAAACGCGTTTTATTTGTAAATAACAGAGATTTAAATTCGGAAAAAATATATGTTATTCTACAGCATTAGATCTTTATATTTCGGCCATTCGAAACACGATTACTGTCATTTGATACGATAGAAAATAATCGCGAATATAGGTCTGTTTAAACAACTTTTCCCGTTTCATTTGAGTTGTATTGGGATTAGAATTTTCAAAAGTATACCAAAAGAAAGGTCATGTAAAAGCGGATGGTTCTCGGCAATCACATTATGAATTTTAATATATACAAAAATATAATACCGAAAATACCTAATTTCCTACTGCCGACGCGCTCTCTCCGGCGTCGTTCAGTCCCGAGAGGGATGTAATGGAGACAGGACGTATCGCTCGTTTGCAGAGCGCACCGCAGGATTACGAATTATTTTATCGTCAGTTACGAATGTCATCATCACTTATTAGGTTTAGTTTGTAAATAGGTATTGTAAATTTTTATTAAGTAATCATAGTGTACATAAGTAAAAAGTATAGTTTTAAAAATATCGTTTTGATTATTGGACAAGATAACGACTTGATAACAACAGCATAGTTAGGTAACAGTACTTTAGAAAAATATTGATTTGTTGTATATTGTGGATGATTTATAGTACCTACCTATTATTGTTGTATTGGGTACCTACCTAATACGATAATTCACACTTTTATTCTGTGTACCTATATACGGAAATAAAATGTGAGATGTACCTAAAAGCTATACAAGCGAATTTTATAGGTACCTACCTACCTAAATAAATACAAATATCCGCAGTTGCCTACTTAGTGGTATTTATGGTTACTGCCCACCCTCGTGGGTAGTAGCGTGATGTTATTTGGTATAACCTTCCTCAACAAATGGGCTAGAGAAGCAAATAAATCTTAGAAATTGGCCTGCTAGTTCCTAAGACTAGCGTGATCAAAAACAAAAAAAAATGAATTTCCGTCTATTCAATAATTCTATTGACTATTTCCACCAATAATATCATTGATTTCCACCTCAGATCATTGAAGTAATAGATATGTAATGAACGCTCGGCGCGTGCGAACGCAGTATGCTCTACGTCGCATACTCGCCGTCGCGCGCCCGTATGTCGCGATCAGTTGCAATTTGAATGCGCACCCGAAACTTACTCAATTTTTTTCAAAATGCCTAGCTGTGCAGTGGTTACGTGTCAAAATACGAGCAAAATTCAAACCTATGCGAGTAATGAAATCACATACCACATGTAACAACGACAATTTTACTATTAATTTGCATAAAACAAGATATTTCAAATAAAATATCTGCCTCTACAACGATAACGTACTAACACTATCCTTCGTCACAAAACTGCACTATAATTATTTCCATTGATGGTTTTGCACTGTGAAACTGTCAGTTTACACTTATTTAGAGCGCAATGGAATAAACACACATCGATATCGCTGACTATTGTAGGCATTTGTAGTATCTGCCGCTGTGAGCGTTGGGTTGCATCGCTCGCCAAAGGAGCGAATTAGTGGTGTACCACGAGTAACTGCAATTTGCATAACATCGAAACATTGCAAAATAATAATGTGAGTTATAAACAATATATTTTTTTGTTTTTGAAGCGCTATTGTTTCGTAAGCAGATAATTATTACACTGGCGTTTGAAACAGTAAAGATGATTTTAATATAATGTTATAACTAAAACTAAATAAATACCTACATTTTACCGGCCAGTGATATGATAGCATAGAATATGTACATATATTCTATTTTACGGAATTAATAAATATTTGATAACAGTGTTGCGTGAATTTTGTTTAGTTCTCCCTGTTACATTACACTGTATTTACTCATAGTAGGTATATTACAACATTTCAAAATATACCTACCTAAATAAGTAGGATCACTTTATTTCGTTTCATATTGTTGTGTTGTTCTATTTCTTTTCTTCTGTGCTTTTATTTAATATAATAATTACAAATGACATGTACATTACATATATAAAATGATTAATTTAGTTACTTTTATTTATAAACATTAAAGGAACATAATGATTAATTAATTATGACAAACAAACACACACTCATTTTTATATAATTATTATTAGACGTGCTCAGTACTTAAATGAAATGAAATAATACTATAGACAGCTGACACACGGCCATCTGATTTCAAACTCAGCAGTGCTTTATTAATTCTTATATTATAATATTTTGGATGCATAGGGTTCCCACCAAGAACTTAGGGTCATAAGCCAACCTCACCTGCAAGTGGTGCACCGGTCGATTAACGGACGATGCTCTGGCAAATAAAACATCCCGATAAGCGGCAATAGGCTCGCCACCTATAACGTGGTATCAAAACATTGGCAAAAAGTGGGCGTTTAAAATTCCTCTGCCTACCCCTTCAGGGAAACAGGCGTAAGGTTATATATATATTACTAGCTACCGCCCGCAGCTCCGCTGGCGTGGAATGTTAATAAAAATAGTCAATCCAAGTAATAATCTATCTGTGTATCAAATTTCATCCAAATCCGTTCAGCCGTGTTTGCGTGATTGAAATCCAAACATCAAAACATCTGTACTCTCACATTTATATATTAGTAGGATAATATTTTAAAATAAAAATACATTATACATAAATTATACTCAAACACAGAACAAGTCATTGAGCTCATCATAATATATTAAAATGTCCTAGACGGGCATTGAATCCACGACCTCAGGCTCAGCAGACAGCGTCACTAACTAATAGCCTAACTAGCCAGACAATACATTTACACAAAAAAATATCAATGAGCTTTTATTATCGATATTTTATATCGATAGAGTCAACCCCTAATGTAATCGTGTAAATGTTATTGCATTTATCAATGTGTGAGTAAAATGCTATCTTCTTCATGCGCACGTACGAGACATAGGCGATGTTTCTTGTTAAGTGTGAATTTACTTGTGTGAGTGGCGAATGGAAGCGCTGTTATAGTTATGTGCGTGTAAGAAGCGAAGCGTTTATAGAGCGCAGGTGTGTGGGTGTAAAAGAATTGGCGACACTGGTTCTCTAGGCCGGGGCATATCTCCTTACTTCTATGATCTGAGATTTCCACACTATTACAAAACACGGAACAATGGGCACCTAATAATATTATAGTAATTATTTATCACGCCGAGGAAGAATGCACTTGTGTCACAGCTTAGAAAGGTAGGTAAGGTGTTCGGTAGGTAAGTATATCAATTTGACCGACAAATAATAACGAAAACTAGAGTTTATTATTGGTTGGCGGAAAATAAGCGTTGTGGGTGTAGGAGTTGGAGTATCATTTCGTACGTATGTATGTATGTAAAATTTTAACTTTTTTTCACTACTACTTGCCGATGGCAGCGCCTAAAGGAGATCACCCAAATTGGGCAAATTTTTATTTTGCCGGCCAATCAATAAATTGTGTTATTTTAATAGAACACACTGTTGTAAACATTTTAACTATTACACCAAACTTCTAAGTCAATAAGCTTGTGTCCACTAAGAATAAATCGGTTTGATTGTAGTATCTATAGATCCATTATGATTTTACGATGTCAATAAAGTTTATTATTTATTATAAAATGGTAAGATTAATGTAATTTTTAGGATTCTAAAACTAAAAAATAATGTTTTTACTTATTCTTGTGACAGTGAACACCAATCAGAGAGCATAACGTCAAACAGTACGTCCACTATTCATGTTGTTGACGTTTTAGTAGTAAATACAACTAAAAAAAGTTTCTACCTGTCAAATCGAATATAACAAAATAAAAGTGGGTGCATCAGACCAGACTTCATTCACGGGTTGTTTTGTTTTGTACTTTGTGATATCACTCAACCGCTATGATGGTTTACAGCGTTTTCGTGTCAAAAAGTGTCGTGTTTTTTAAAAAGCCGTAATTAGTAATATTGCTGATTGTTTTTTGAAGAAAAATCAGGTATTTCAGTTTAACATCTAATAAAGGAACGAATCAATCGCTAATTACAGTTTAGGATACAAGCGTATTCTCTGAGACAATATTTAGGTTTGAATGTATGTCTCAAAGTACCGTAGAGCAGTTTTGTTTTGACAAAAGTGGTAAATCAAAGAGGTGTAACGGTAGTCAACTATACGTTTTCAGCCTAACGTGAAATACGTGAGCCTTAAATTGCAGTGGACTCATTAAAAAAGTAAAAAACATAATTATTTTTAAATACTCCTGACAAAATATAAAAATATCGTCTAAACCTTTAGTAGGAATGTCTATGACCGGTCAGGTACAGATGTCTTGCATGATGTACAGGCATGGCACCATGTGGTTGAAGAGATGTTGCGTCGCGACGTTCTCACTTTCCAATGTTTCGGCCGGTTCTTGTAGAGAAAAGGCCAGTCGGAAACACCTGGATATCACTATAGTGACAGCAGCCGCAACCCTGTCCAAGAAACGGCGCTACGAATGTTGGCGGAATGCCCCGCTTATGCGTCCCAGCGCCGTGAACATCACCATCTTAAGCCTTTTCCGACCATTTTGGTGTAGACCTCTACAACAAATTCCTTTCCGTTCTGTTTTGGGCAGTCTTAAACCAATTACTGCCTGCTATCTTTATGATGTCTTCTTTCCATCTCATTTGCCGTTCCAGCTAGTCATTTACAATCCCATGGTTGCCATTTTAATATTTGCTTGCACCATGTTTCGGGATTTCTGGCTACATGTCCGGCCGCTACTCTTTTGGCAACATCTGGTACTAGACTTTCTTTTCGGAGCTATTTATTCTTCTTTCTGTCTCTGAGTGTCACTCCTGCCAGTTTTCTCTCCATTGTTCTTTGAACAACTTCAAGTTTCTGTAGCGCTGCCTCTGTAGTAACCCAAGTTTCGGCTCCGTAGGTGAGCACTGGCAGGACGCACTGGTTGAATATTCTTGCTTTTTGTTGCTTCGTAAAAGCAAATGCCAGTTTATCGAAAGCAGCCCAACCCAAATGGATACGTGTATCAATCCTGTTCACTTGGTTTGCTTTGCCCATCTTTATTTCTTGCTCTAGGCATAATAATTATACTACTTATTGAAGAATTCTAATTGGGTACATCCTACTGCAATTGTTATTCCGCTGGACTTTTCACTGGTCATGTTTCGAATTGGCCGTAAACTGATCGCGGCAATTGTTACATAGACTACAGGCCCATGTCCAAAATGGATGGGTCATATGAACCACCAGGTGACGTATATAGGACGATATAAGAGCATCAAATAATAAGATTCAGCACTATGCCGTCACTTGTAAGCTGTCCAACTGAGTGCTGGTGAGAATTTGATTTTCTGACAATTTCCAAAAAAATTTTTTACGGCACTGCGCGCTTTCTTATTATTTATCATGGATCTATCGAAGGTCATAATGCCGTACAAAAATATATGACCGAAATGCGTACTCACTCTACCTGCACTTTTGAATTCTCATCAGCACTCAGTTGGACAGCTTACAAGTGACGACATAGTGCTGAATCTTATTATTTTATGCTCTTATATCGTCCTATATACGTCACCTGGTGGTTCATATGACCCATCCATTTTGGGCATGGGCCTGTAGTCTAACAGTCGTACCCTCACTACCTGCCCTGCCCATAGTCTGGTGCGTGATGGCTTGGAACGTCAGCGCCTCTTTCTGTGAGGCAGTAATGCTTATCAATCAGATATTTCGCTCTTGGCTTACTACCTGTCATTACCTGATGCCATTTAAATTGCAACATGCACGTTATTTTAGGCAAAAAAAATAACAGTAATTACTTAGGATTTATTTTAGGAACAGAATAGATTCTTTGAGCTGGAATATGATCTCACAGACTGCACTTAGAACCTTAGTGTAGTAATAAAAAATGTTTATTTCGTAATATTCTATAAGTTTATTTTAGTTGGCCGGCACCATTGACATATATTTAGTACATATATATCGATGGCCGGCACTTTTAGAATAGCCTAAATTTGTATGGAGCTGGGTGATCTCCTTTATTATGCATGCACGTGTGTTTCCATGAGTATATATTGCTATAACTATTGCCCTGTAATAAAAATCTTGTGTATTATTGATCTTTTTCCGGTACTTTTTTGACAGAGTAGTATCTTAGAGATTGCATAGTTAAAATAAATATAACAAAATGTAATTATTGATGATTAAAAGTAGCTATGAGTATCTTAACCTTTATGTGTATTATTGGTTCTATGCCGTTGTTTTGCTGACAGTAGCAACGAATTAATTAATTTATATTAATCTAATCCTTTTCCCTAAGATTGATATCGAACAAGCGATACTTTCGGATTGCGAGCGATCATAAGTTTTTTTTATAATTAACAACAAACATAATGTTCATAAATTATCTACTGATTACTATTGTCACTATAAACAAAAGCAATTTTGTAAAACTACTTTCGAATTTCATAAAGGTTTATTCAAAACAAAAACTTTGCAAATTATTTATACTCGATAAGTAAGTTTATATTTCAATTGATATACTGCTTCAATTTTCTATACTGTGGCGCGAAAGTGTTATACCTACATAATATGGCGGCAGGTGCGTCGCGTCTCGCGTCGCGATTGATCGTAATTATACTCGCGAACTGGGGAAGAGGGGAGCCTCAAAAGCTTTGAGCGCTCGGAAATCCTCGCCTTAATGTTAATAAAGCGTTATATTACATTATGAATATCAATGATTATGATTGAGTCGAAAATTATTATTTCTCCCTTTGATGTATAACTTTCTTGTTTTTGTTTTTTTATTGCTAGCAATAGACAGACGAACCTGTGGCCAACCTAATGATAGTGGTTACCCCGGCTCATATACATAGCTGTATGTACAACGCAATCAAGCCGCTGCCTGATGATGAGAATACGAATAGAAGGAAGAACAGGATGAGGGCTTCTCATCAGTGGCGGCCGTCGGTAGCCCCATCTCCACTCATCACACACTCCAACGGGGCTTTTCAGAAGACTGGCAAAGTGATCTTTGAGGGCTACATTTCTACTTATTAGGTACCGAACCGTAAAAATAATAAAAGTTCGACCAGGGATGTTTATGTTAATAACCTGGTTATAAGGAACTACACAACTTATAAATCAACCTGTATTACTGGTAGAATAATCTGTGCTACAGGCAAATGGAACAGAAAAAGACCAACATCTCACTACAAGCTACATAAATAAACGTCCGTAAAAAGTAAACCATATTATTATCTCGAAATAATGAATAGGTAGTTTTATGATCAAGGTAATGTTATCCATGAAAGACTAATAATTATCGAGATATTACGTTACATTATAGGTATGCCGTCCATATAATAATATTTGTCTATAATTTATAAAAGCAGGGCGATTTTAAAATTACGAATTTGGAACCCAAATCCTGTGCTTATTCCCTGTCTTTACTCAAGGTCGTGAAAGGTATATATGATTCTCCACTTCAGTGGTTTGCGGTCTACCTACTAAAACCACCGCAGTGTCCGTTGACGTCAAATAGTATCGGAACCACGTGAGTCACGGTTAGCATACTATGCTGTTATGATAGAATGCATAATGATTTTTGTTCATATACTATGGAATATCGCGATGCCTTTGGTTACGGAAGACAGACATACAGTCGCGCTATGGAAAATCTTATATTCACTCAAATCTGGTTGCACTAGTTTTAAAACGATCGAAAACGAATCTGAAGTTATACCAGTAGTTATAACTTCAGATTCGTTTTCGATCGTTTTATTAATGAGTGTATCCTTTCAAGACGCGTCAATTCCCAAAGCCAATCTAGTAAATTTTGTTTGTTTTTTGTGCTCTGACCCAAAGTATCCGAATCAGAATAATTTATTCATGAAACTCATAAAACTTTTCAGAGGCATTACATATTTTTTTTTAAAAAGCATACCAATGCTGGAAAATAGGCCACGCCCAAAGTTCTGCGTATAAATTGATCTTAGGCAACTTGTATTAAATCGCTTCCCGCAATCTCAACAATCAAATCGTTGCCTTTGCATGCATATCTGCACGTCGTTGCATGCCTTCCCCTGCTACGTCATGCGGTGTGTGTTCGCCCGTCTAGAATCTTCTTGCCCCAACTGTGCTTCGTGCCCAAAGTATGTATGTAATAGTTGATTTGCTTGAAGACTCAACACTTCTTAGCTCGCTGAGATACAAGAGCTATTAAAGATAACACTCACTTGGCGATACTTGCTTAGCGCTCGCGAGGAACACGCCCGTAGCGCGTGCAATATTGTGTATAACTAACCGAAGACCAAGTGGAGTGATTAATCACCTGCCGTACTATAAACCCAGCGACAAAACTGTAGTAACCACACAATCACTGCTTGGCGCTCGTCTACTTGTTTCCAGGAACCAGCTTTACTCCTCCACACTCCTTATACGTCTAATTGTTAACCTTCATTTTAATAATCGTATTAAAGTCTAATTGTTAAATAGAGTTTCTTAAAGTCAATCTGTAAGGCATTATTCTTGACTACAATCCAAATATAGCGCTTAAGAATATTTGATCAAAACTTTAGTACTAAAACTTTAGTACTAAATATTATATTATGACTTCTACTCACAGGCTCTCCTTAGTTTACTAAATATAATTCCAACTTTATTTATGTACATATAATTTGGTTATGGTCTATAGCTAGCTGTGTAAATAACCTCTATTTCATTTTATTTGTCCAGTAAAGCTAATTAAGACGTAATATATATTAGGACAAAGTTAACCTATTTCAATTTAATTAGCCGAAGCAATTTTTTATGTAAATGCTTTTGAAATCGGATTTTATTTTTATACTGATAACACTATTGCTGAATAGAAAATGTTTTTTTTTAAATATCCTCTCGTACTAGGAATCTAATTTAAAATAGAAATAAGCGGCATAGAACATAAACCTGTGTGAAACGACAAACGTCGGAACTGCTTATATATCGTGACTTTTTGGCTTCGGTGTGCACGTAAAGCTGTCAGTGCCAGCTGTTTAAAGATCTATGAGAGTCGTAACGGCGAGTCAGTACCCTCAAATATGGCGTGAAGGTAGTCTACTTTATACAATAAGCATTTTTTAACCGTTAGTCGGCAGGCAGCTTAATGACATACTAATATTCGAATATAAAATGGAATTGGGGCCTTTTAGGCAAAATATTAAATGCCTTATTCGTCATAATCATTTAAATGTAATCCGGTTGATTAACGTTTGAATGATTATGACCAATAAAGTGGATCAACAACAAAATTAAACAAGCACACTTGCTGCCTGCGCACAGAATCCCATGCTTCGCAAGTGAGTACGACACGCACTTCTGTTGCCTGAACTCTTTCCGCTGTATCTGCTATTCTAAATATTTCTTACACAAAGCTGCATTGTGCTAAATGGTGTAACCAAATTGGCCTGCGGTAAACTTTAACTTACCGTCAACTTACTTACCTTTTGGGGTTATAATTACGGCAAAAATAGCTTACTAATTTTTACTTATAAAGACTTTAAAAAGCATTCAAATAAAACTTTTGTTTTCGGTGCAATATTAAGTTAAAATTGCATAAATGTAAAATTGATAATCAGAAATACCCTTGCCAATTTACTTCCAATCCCTTTAAAAATGCACGCGGTTATGGATTTAGAAAAACAATATAGCGTACAAACATCGTTTACAAATTTAGGGCCATCTTAATTGCCGGAACCCTTTTGATATGGGTTCCGTACGAAATGTCAAAGGCCAGTTAAATTGTTTAATCTTGTGGCAAGTTTTATCAGTTAAAATCTGATTGTGGTATTGGTTATGGGTTTAAAATAACCGCTACGTTAGTTTGCTTAGTTTGCTTCGTTAGTTAGTTGGTTGACATGTACCTACAGGACTTAAAACCTTAGAACTTCGTAAGGATAATAGACAAGATTACTAAGCTTCTCATATTAAAACAGCTAGTATTGTAATAAGATCAGAAGTAGATTAAGATTTGTTAGAGCTAGAAATAGATTACTGAAAGAACTAAAATATGAACACGATATGATTCGATTGTTGACGTAAATTTCTGTCCCTTATTCTCTATTGTTTACTTTCAAAGTATATGCAATAAATGTGTAAGTTTCTGAGTTTAATCTTTCACGCAAAAGCTACTAAGCGGTTTTTGGTGAAAACTTGCTGTAATAAAGTTTACACAAAATAGCTTTAAAATAGCCAATGTGTTTTCGATGTTATCAAAATAACACATGTGCTAGTTTTCTCTGATAATAGTCTCCTACGTGGGTGAAGCCGCGGGCTGATGCTACTACTATATATAATAATTCGACCATTTGTGTGTCTCGAATCACTGCTTTTCAACATTCACGCGGCGCTATTCAGCCTTGTAAGCTTGGAAAGCCTATGATGTTTAATCATAGACTCTTTCAAATGCTAAAAGGTAAAGAATATATTTATATTCTGGCGGGCTTCAAAGTAAAGTATATATCTCAGGATTAAAAAAAATTCACTCGGTGAATTCTTGATATATTACACTATCTTGCTGGTTTTAGGATGAAAGGTCTCGATCCATCGTATCCTTCCACAGAATTGTGACTTAAAATATTACCAGCGCATATTGCCTGCAGAAAACCTCAAAATATTTATACAATTACCTTTCCTATACAAGTCATTTACATAATATTATAATGCCAAACAACATGTTTTGCGTTTTTGTTTATGTTCCTAAGAACAACGATCGCCTTCAAGTCCATCGAGGATATAACAAAAGAATATCATACATTTCCTACTAAACATATCGAATGGATTTTACATCCCACACACAAAAATTCGTCTAAACAAAACTGGTTGACCAAATTGGAACTTTACTGCCTATCAAATAGAGTAGGTTTTGAATTAATTGCTGTTAATTTGTCTTGACCGCTTCGGGCATATTTTATATTAGGTTTAAAGCATTATATTCTATAACATAGACGCATGATATGCCTTTGTGTTTATAGAAGATCACAAAGGGAACTGTCTCTGGATCCTTTTTAACTGTCAGTTTCGGACACAACGCGATGTCAAGTTGACTTTATCTTTGTAAATCTTTATTTGTAAAGCTGTGATTTGGGACACTGAAAGGTTCATGTCCGGTATGATTTTAGAGTTTATTAAGTGAAGGGGCATAATGTTTAAAGAGAATTTGATGTACTTTGTTTTAACAAGGGTTTAATGCTAACTTAGAAGATTTGTTAAAATGTTTTACAGAATTTAAAGTGAATTCAGGTAGGCTTTTGGGATAAGAATCAAGCGCCTCTGTTTCGAGTAGCGATATTTTGTGTCCATGCTCAATCTGTGGGGACGGCTATGAACAAATCAATCATTTGACTTTGAAAGATACCTGCTTGAAACAAAATTACGTGTTAAAATGTCTCAAAACACAATGAGACTATGTGAATGCTGATATTAGTGTTGATTCATCCTGATGTAGTAAAACCGAATTTAAACAGATTTCAGATTTGACATAATTATGAATATACAACGTTTGAGTGGCTTACCACTCAAACGTTGTATATTCTGCTGCTTGCTTACAAGCAGTAGAGCAAAAACCCTTCAGTGGCTAACGAGAAATAGAAATACATTTTATTTATACCTACATTCGGTAGCACATTATTTATAACGTAAAACCCTCCGTTTAGGCATAATAAACACATGCTTAAAACTTAATGAATACTACCGTTACATACTTATTAAGTTCCGAACTGTAATAGGTGATGTAAACACATTATGAAATAATTATGTTTGTGACCAGCAAATGATTTGTGTCACGCAAGAATGTGTGTTAGCGTGGGATTGAATGAATTTATCTCCAGAAAAGGTATGAGATACTATTCTGATTTACAAGTCATATTTCTGCACTTTAGAGTTTTTGTACGTATCTCAATATCTCCCAGACATCTTCTTTCTCTTAGCGTTATCCCAGTTTCAATCTGGGGTCCGCTTACTAGTCTAACCGGATTTGGCTGAATATTAGCTTTTCCACAGAGCGACTGCCTGTCTGACCTTCACAACCCGAAGGGATAGCGATATTCCATGGTTTAAACTAGTGTCAGTTTATTTAGAAGGCACTGACGCCCTATAACGATTGTCAAAGATCTTTATGACAACCGGGACCGACGGCTTAACGTGCTCTCCGAGGCACGGGACAAGCGATAATATCTCCCAGACATGCAGTTTAAAAATCAAAAGTAAAGCTATGCAATTAAAAGTATGAAACTAGCAGTAACAAAAAAAATATGTTGTAAAAAAAGTTACTATTCATAATCATAACACTCAATAAATAATAATAAACTTCCGTGAACCGAAATACGATCGAAATCCCACTATGAACAAAATGGTTTGTAGCGCGATAAATCATTGTCTATTTCGAATGACAATCATCGATGCAGGTTAACCTGGTTTGTTGTTGGGTAATTAGCTCTGATGTAATAGATCAGATTTATCGTAGTTGTGATTTTGTGTTTTGTTAAACTACGTACTAAAACTACGTACGTTAAAACCCTTCTCAAAGTTCCTAAACATAGTAAATCCGTTCTTCAAATTATCTGAATACTAAGCACTTCGTATCCCAGATATTAGCCACCTTAATCATATAACGCGATAATTGAACTCAAATAGAAAATTTTAAGAGTGAAACTTTTACAAACTTTCGTAGTCATGGACATTACTTTTGAATTATCTTTCGATATAGATCGATCGATCGACACAGATTAGGTACACTGTCGTGTAAAAGAAGATGTAGTGACAAGCATCGAGAAAGGTATGCTAAGGTGGTTTGGGCACGTGGAGAGGATATATGATGAAAGATTGACCAAGCAGATATAGAAGGCAAGTGTGAATGGGATAGGACGAAGGGAAAGACCTAGGCGGACGTCCTATGACCAGATTGGAGACATCCTAAAAACAGGAGTACAGACAGGAGGAACAGGTTAGAAGTACCCTGAACAGAAGAGCATTCATGAGGAATCTGATGGGAGTGAATGAAGCAAGAGAGATATGTCAGGATCGTTGCAAATGGCGTACCGTAGTCTCTGTGTTTCCCGGAGGGATGCCTTTCCCTCCGGGCAACAGGTGTGAGTCTCATACATACATATGTATGTATGTATGTATTATTATGTGCCATGTCTCTTTCACCATTTTTTTAAATTGGAGTTAATACACTCAAAACAAAGACTTTTATATCTGTTTAAGACAGGAATTTCTGGGAAAATTATTATTGATTATAACTGAAATCAAGGATACTGACATACTTAACCAGCTACGTAAGACTGAGGATAGTTTCACACGTGCCAGAGCCACAACACACCGTCGCTACAAAAAATGGTGAACCTGGTTTGGTAGTTTGAATTGTTTTGCTGTGACTTCTTGCGTTATCTTCAAAATGTGGATGTGGTTGCGTTATTATAATTATAATATTCTACTACTTACATCAACATCTAGTCCCAAATTAAGCATAGCTTGTACTATGGGTTCTAAATAATGGATAAATATCCTTTTTTTGTAAATACATATATTTTATACATAGGAACACTCAGTCCAAGACAAACATGTTGAACCCGCGACCTTCGGCGTAGCAGTAACTTACACTCCTGCTGCGCCAACCGGTCGTCGCATCGATTTCTAGTTAAGTGTTCTCCATATTGTTGTGTAACATACAGGCAGTTAGGTCGCAGGTGTGTACGTAGTTTCGTTGCATCGACACAACGTTGTGATTGCAATATATCCAGCCGCTAGTTCGGGGAGTCACTGATTTTTTAGCGACGTATCTGCGATATGGCTGATATCACAACCACATTAGATAATGATGACAAAATGTAGTCCATGTGAATTAAGATTACAATGTTGATACAAACTAGAGGATGCCCTCTACCTATGCTCGCACAATTTATTTTAATTTTACTGTTTCTGCCCGACCCTTTAGGCATTGGTGAAATCTGTTCTTAGTGCACCATTACGGTATCGAAAGAACATACATGACAAATTTCGCGATCTTGCGCCAATTGTTTCGTCTGTGCATTGTCTGTGAGCAAATTCAGTAACGGAAGAATTTTAAATATATAGATTAGGTTCTCTCTGCGTGTTGTAGTTATGTTGTGGTATGTATGAAACAATCCTTATAAATATGTGTCGCATCCTGATAGGTTACAAATTTGTGCTCATGGCCTCTTTGCGTGAGTAAACAATATAAATTTAAACTCCTTGTTTCCACCGTGTAATCGGACGTTAATTTATTGATTCAGGAAGCAATAGGACCATGTTTTAACTACTTACCCCACGTTTGTATTTAAATGAAATAATCATAATTGGAATAGACTATCTTTTATTTCGTGGAATCCATAAGCTTAGGGTTTGAATGTTGGATCTGGGACACATGTTTTGAAAACAAGTAAGAGGTAGCTTTAACTTGCCGTACGTAAGTTAGGCAAAGTTTTGAAAGGACTTGGATGGCAGACCGCTTGTTGTTACATTTCTATTAGACCGCTTCCTTTATCACATATTTGATTACTCTATAACAAGCTATGCCTAATTTAGAATCAAATTACCGTGTGTAAATTGCCCCAGGAAGTTATTTTAATAAACTATAAGTATATAATAATATAAAATGCTTGCGTTACTGACTGACTGACGAACAACACACAGCCAAACTCAACAAGCTGAATGATTCTTGGAAATTTCAACCTCATGAGGCTAAGTAGCCGAGGGCGAAGTCTAGTAATAAATTATTCAAATATTTTTAAAGCAGTAAATGCTGAGTATTCTTAAAAATATTCAAGTAATTTTCACATACTAGTATTTCTAAAGCTTTGACGCAAATTTTTCCTCCAGACTTTCCTTTGTATTGAAAGAAAATTCGATCTACGCGCGTCATACATACAGGATACCTAGAGCCTGATCGCATAAATTCTCATACGCTCCTCGAGACTGTTACAAAAAGTACTGGAACTGGAGTACTGGGCAAAAAATTGGGGAATTTTGCCCGACCTGATAATTGAATCTATGATTAGTGATCCCACTGTGGCTTCTGTACCAGCTGGGCTAATCTATTTGTGGATAATACATTTGCCGGTGTATATTTTCGTAAATCTATCTGTGATTCCCAGATTTTGGTTTGAGTTTTATTTCAGAATGACTCTTGCCGCGAAGACGATAAGGTTGGGTTTGGTCAAATGGTTGGTTTTTCTCAAAACTTATTAGCTGACATCCAATATTTTTATTTTAAATAATATAACGCCGTCCAAAATACAGACATTATTCTATTCTCAACTGCGAAGATAGTCTAGATCCTTCTGCCTCGAGCTTAATTTTCTACTCTATACTTACAGCATGTTACAAGGTATAAAGATAAACAAGCGATGGTTCCAATATGTCATCAACATAATACTTAAAGATTTTTTTGTTAAGTATCAAAAATTTCGTCAGAATCTATTTTATTTAATAATAATAATAATAATCTTTATTGTACACCAAATGAATTTAACACAGAAATTACAATAGATAAATATATGTTGCACAAACGGCGGCCTTATCGCTAAAAAGCAATCTCTTACAGGCAACCCTTATGGAAAAAGAGAAGTAAGGAGCCAGACATAGGGCAGTTTTGGCGTAGTAGGATACTTATGATACAAAATATGAATACACACTATACTATACAAATAAACTAATAAATATACTATAATATAAATACATACATATATACAATAATATAATGAATTAAGTAATGGGAGTAGACAATAGTAAAAAAAAAGGGAGAAAAAGAAGGTGTGAGTTTGACAATGTTATGGAAAGTTAAAGAGATAAGTAGTGGTTTTTAACTATTTTTTTAAAGGATGTGATATTTTGAGCAAGTTTGATGGAAACAGGCAATGCATTCCACAACCGTGCCGCTTGAACAGTAAAGGATTTATCGTAAAAAGTAGTGGAATGCATTGGAATTTCCAATCTCAAATTTACCGATGACCTAAGACCCGATCTTGAATGAGAGTCAGTTAGGAACTTGAAGCGTTCTTTCAAATAAGATGGAGAAGAAGGATTGAAGAGAATATTATAGAGTAAGGAAAGAATGTGAGTATTCCGCTGAAGGCGAATTGGCAGCCACTTGAGCTTATTGCGGAAATTAGAAACGTGATCATATTTACGTAATCCAAATATGAACCTAATACAGAAGTTTTGAAGACGCTCAAGCTTATCAAGTTGCTCCTCAGTGAGATCTAGATAGCTGACATCGGCATAGTCAAGGATAGGTAATAGAAGAGAGTTTGCAAGTGCAATCTTAGTGGCAATCGGCAGAAAGTTCCGCAGTTTTCGCAAAGTCCCCGCCGCAGCAAACAATTTGCGACTAACTTCGGTGATTTGTGGTCCCCAAGATAGAGTTTTGTCAATATAAACACCTAAGTCCTTCACGCAATCACTTATAGGTATTGGGATACCACCAAAAGTAATTTGGGGTAGCAGATTCCAGTCAATGCGAGAAATCATCCTGGGACTACCAACAACGATAATCTGTGTTTTCAAAGGGTTGATCTGCAAACCAAATCTCAGGCTCCAAGCAGATATCCGTTCTCAATCGGAGTTCATGATGCGAAATGCTTCAAACAGCTCATGTGCAGGTGCCTGTGTATAAAGAACAATGCCCATTTTTCTTAGAGACGCCGGCCCAGATGTGGACAGTCAAAAATCGTAGTAGTTGTTATTGCATTCGATAAAAGAGTGTTAAACTAGAATTTTGAGATAAATTAGAGGTCCATCACATTCATTGTTTTATTACAAGAAGTACTTATATGCTCACAAAACATTAGGTGTGTACCCACTTTTATTAGGATCGTTAAAGTATGTATTTTGTAGTTTTGAATAGAAAGGAATGAATTAATCATTTGGTAAGATGCCAGAAGTCGTAAAAGATCCAAAAACATAAAAAGCATTCACAAAATGCACCAGCAAAACAAATAGGTAACAAACAAAATAATAAAATAAACTGAATATGACATTATTGACATTTACTTAAGAGTCAAAAAAGTGTTGCCATTTTACAGTTTTTATATGATATTGCTTAATCGATATGGATTTTGGACATAGGTTATCGATATATTTGGTTCAAAATCGAACTTATTTGTAGTTAATCGCATTTATACCTTAAAAATACACACATTTTAAATGTTTAAGGATCAAGTAGAGATTTGCTATTAACTCAAATCATTTTGAGTAGAGAAAATGTAAAATCGATAAAGAAGAAGTGATAATCGATTTAATATTATGATTTCTTTACTGGCAATTTCTGATCTATTACGTGTTGGCTATTTAGATGTTAACACATCTTTTTAAACCTATTTATTGAATAAGTTTCTCGGCACACCTTTAGTAATGCCTATAAATTAAGTTATAAATAAAAAGGCTTATTCAACAACTAATTGAAACTTTATTGTGCTGTTCATGAGTTACAAACTGGGCCAGAAATGGGCATTGTTCTTTGAAGATCATCTGCATAAAGGTGGTAGGATGACTGAAGTTGATAAGAGATGGAATTTATGAAAATTGAGAAAAGTAATGGAGAGAGAACGCCACCCTGTGGAACGCCGGCTGTCGTATTACACCACGAAGAGAAAGAGTCTTCGACCCGTATATGCTGCCGACGACCAAACAGGTAACTATGAAACCAATCAATCACTGGTGGAGATATGTTAATAGAGCGTAATATAGCGAGTAGAGTGTGGAAATCAACGGTATTAAAGGCGTTACTAAAGTCCAGTAAACAAAGTACCGTTAAATTGCCTTTCTCCATACCGAACCTAATGTCGTCGGTAATGTTGGTCAGTGCCGTAACGGTGCTGTGACCAGGACGGAATCCGGATTGTAAAGGATTCAATAGGAGGTTCTTGTTAAGAAAAGTAGTGAGTTGGACATAGACTAGGCGCTCGAGCACTTTAGAAAGGAAAGGTAACACGGAAATAGGACGATAGTCAGAATAGGAAGTAGGTTTTGATTTTTTGGGTAAAGGAATAATTTGGGCATCTTTCCAAGCAGTTGGAAATACGCCCCAGGATAAGGAATAATTAAGTATATGACAAAGGATGGGGAGGATTTCGTCTAGGATAGGAAGAATCATCTTACGACTGACGCAATCATTACCGACAGCATTGGAAGAAATCGATAATACGCACCTTTTAACATCACACGCAGAAACTTGATTAAAGACGAAATGTGGATAATTTGGAGTTGGAAGCGTGGAAAGATCGACTAAAGTCTTAGCTTTAGTAGTCGCATCAAATTGCGACGAAGAAGTGAAATGCTGATTTAGTAAATCGATGTCGATATTATTGGAACTGTGATCATGTGTTGACTTTCCAACTCCCAGTGTTCTTAGAAATTTCCAGACTTTAGCTGGGTCTTCGCTCTCAACAGACTTATGGATGTGTTGGCGTTGTGCGTTCCTACACACCTTGCTGCAGTAATTTCTAATCGCAATATAGCTTTCCCAATTGCTAGGAGTCGGTCGACATTTGTATTTGGTTTTGGCTATTGCTTTCTTTGATAACAGATTTTTAATTTCCTTAGTTAACCACGGTGAAGGCAAGTGCTTAACTCTTATTGCACGGACTGGAGCATGAATATCGAATAGACGAATAATTGCACTATTCAGTTTTTCAACTTTTTCGTCGATGGATTGAGCGCTTTCCACAGATTCCCAGTTAATGTTGCGAGCATCACTACGGAGACTCTCCACATCCATGCCACCAAAATGACGTTGCAGAAGAGTTTTAGTCTTAGGCTTAGGAGGACGAAGTTTATACGAGAGAAAAATTTAGTCGTGGTAGGAGAATGCATCAGCTGAAAATTGACCATGCTTGACGACAAGAGAAGGTGAAGAAACAAAGATAAGATCAAGAAGAGAAGGAGTTGAATTCGGAAAGTTATGTGTAGCATTTAGAGGAAGAATAGAGAGGTTACAGGATTCCACTATTCTACATAAGGAAGAAGAGCGAGAGTCATGCTTTAACAGACAATTGTTAAAATCGCCCATGATTATTGTATGAGTGTAAGAAGTTGTAATAGTTTCTAAAATACGCTCGAAAGATGAAGAATAATTTATATGGCAGCTAGGCGAGTAATAGACACCAAGCAGAACCTTCGTATGAGCGAGACTTAATTCTAAAAAGAGATGTTCACCTGCATTAAGCGGAGGTGGGTTTATATATTTTTGTTCCTCAATATTTACTATAAACCTCTCTCTTCGTCGCTTTGATCTAAATATTGAAAGTTTTGGCTATAACAGACCTAAAAATATTTGGTTGCCAAATATTTGTAAATAGTCTGACAGCGACGACCTTACGATGTAATTTCGAAACTCAGTTTTTAAAAGAAACTTACATTAATATGTGCAATGAAATTGTAAATATAAATGTAGACCATGATATCGAAAAATAAAAATCTCTTCACTTATTAATTAAAGAGTACACGACAAACTAAATTGAGTGCATATTGCAATAATTTTCATCATCAGCCTTTAAAAGTCCACTGCTGGACTAGGCCTCTCCTTTGAAAGGAGGAATTGGCCTACTATACCACGCTGGCCAAACGGGTTGGTATAGGGTTTGTATCAAGTTTTCCTTCTCTTACAGTGGTATTCTCTGCATAATATGCTCCCTGTGTCGGCTCTTACGACACCCATGAGATGATATGGGGTGGTGACATTTCGTATTCTTAATCCGTCACCACACGGACAGCCACTGCAATAATTTTATATGTATTAAAATAAATTATATTACTACAATTATTATGGAAAACAAAATTTCAAGAAAGTTATTGTAGCTGCAATACATAAATATCATACACGTCCGCGTGCAACGGAGCCAAACGGCCAAATGCAGAGTATAATTTGCTGTCTTCGAGGCGCCGCTAGTGGCCGGCGCGCCGGCCACTAGTCGCACGCCGCGAACAATGATAGTGCGGGCCACTTCCCTGACACATGCAAGCGCTGTCCCAAGTAACCACGATATTTTATGTACCTTGCTCTGATTGGCTGTCACGAATTGTATGTTAGTTTCAGCTACCACTCTTTGTGTAATTTATTTTATACATATATTTAGATTAAGTTTATTGTTAAATATATTCTTTTTATACAACATGATCAACTTTTCATTCTGCACCTTCACCAGCAGCTACAGACCCTACCTTACATTATCATTTTAAAGATTGTTTTGTATGATTGTTAGAAGAACTTTATTTTAAATAAGTATGCAAAGAAGCAAAATGCATGACTTAATTAGAAGAAAATAAAAAAATTGGGCAAGTGCGAGTCGGACTCGCGCACGAAGGGTTCCATACCATCATCTAAAAAAGAAAATCACCTTAATTGTATGTATACTTAAATACTTTTTAAGTTTCTACCTGTTTATTAAGATCGAGTAACAAATTGCTTAAAAATGACGTTTGTTGTAAAAAAAAAGTCAATAATAAAGGGGGGCTCCCCCCCCCTTTATTACTTACTTTTTTTATTTAATTATTTATTTTGAAAGGTAATATACAACTACATATTCTGTGAAAATTTAAAGCGTCTACCTGTTACAGTTAGTAATTTTGAGCAAAAAATACGAAATAAAACACGTTTTTTGAATGGGACCCCACCCTAATATTTATTTATTTTTTTTATTTTTAGTATTTGTTGTTATAGCGGCAACCGCAATACATAATTTGTTAATATTTAAGCTTTCTAGCTATCACGGTTTATGAGATACAACCTGGTGACAGACAGACAGACGGACAGACAGCGGAGGCTTAGTAATATGGTCCCGTTTTTTACCTTTTAGGTACGGAACCCTAAAAATCTTTTATTATTTTGTTTCTAATTTTGATGGCAACCTTCTCTCTCGATCCTTTTCAACTTTTGAACTACTAAACGCATTTCAAGATAAAGTCCAACAGATTGAAGACTATAAATACGCAAAATCAAAGTGAAGTAAATATATTGGGTTTAACCGCCATTGTAGCGCGATTTCTATGTATTATCTATATTCTAAGGCTCCCCAAAATGCTCGTGAGAATGTTCCCTAAAACATATTCATTTGTTTTGTAACATTCGTGAGAATGCTCATTACAGGTGAATGCTCAAGTGTATCAGCGTATGTACTTTTTAGAAAAGTTTATAGATACAGTGGCGATACGCGATCATTTTCGTTATATAGATAGATCCTTATCTATTGTAAACATTATCGATGTTTATTCTGAGTAAGCCCATCACTAGTCAAATTGAAATTAGTGACAAACTACGAAGATTCTTCTCTAGATTAAAATTATAAGTCAAAGTGAAGTAAATATATTGGGTTTAACCACCATTGTAGCGCGATTTCTATGTATTATCTATATTCTAAGGCTCCCCAAAATGCTTGTGAGAATGTTCCCTAAAACACATTCATTTGTTTTGTAACATTCGCGAGAATGCTCATTACAGGTGCATGCTCAAGTGTATCCTTTAGAACTAATACATATCTACTAGATAACTAAGCAAGCTAAGCAGTTGAGGATGTTTGAGCTAAAATATTTGGCAATATCACTTGCGCTGCAGGAAAATAAAGTGCATTATTTGAAGAAGTGAATTCTTTATTGCACACCAAAGTAAAGTTCATTTTATACAGTGACTTAAAGCTAAGCTTCATGTACAAACGGCGGCCTTATCGCCAGGGGTGATTTCTGCCAGGCAATCTTGGGATGGACAGGAATAATTAAAGCATTTTCGTGGGGATGGTGTAGCTTTGAAATGAAATTATTAATAAGATAATCCTAAATAAAATACATATATACACTTACATTAACATAAATAATTAATTAGATGTACCTTTTACCCATATACATAAAATACATACGTAATTTATACAAATACAATTAAATATATATTAATATACTAAATAATATATATCCGTGTGGTGACGGATTAAGAATACGGATGGTCACCACCCCATATCATCCCATGGGTGTCGTAAGAGCCGACAGAGGGAGCATATTATGCAGAGAACAGCACTGAAAGAGAAGGAAAACTTGATACAAACCCTATACCAACCCGTTTGGCCAGCGTGGTATAGTAGGCCAATTCCTCCTTTCAAAGGAGAGGCCTAGTCCAGCAGTGGACTTTTACAGGCTGATGATGATGATGAAATAATATAGATAATTAGATACTTACAGTTTATACAAGTGATGAACTCAGTTGATACATTTTGTCAATCCTTGAAATAGTGATTCTTTACTAACGGCCGGTTTCTGAATTGAGAATTTCGCGTTGAGGACAATTTAAACACTAATTATATACTACTTAATCAATTTTCTGTTTCACAAAAAATTGTTTTGACACATTTTGAGTATTTGTGCTTGTAAAATCTAAAATTTGACACAACATATGATCAACTCATGATCAACTCCATATCAACTCTATATTCGCGTTTCTGAAAACATTTGACATTTGTCAAACCTCACTTAGCACTGATAAATTGAGAAAAAAATAATTATACAACTTTGGTCTTTTAACCCGTGATCACGAGTAATATGACAGCCAGTATGTCAAAATATCCACACTACGGTTGCTAAGCAGCGGTTACGTCATACTGACGTCTTCACAGTAAGAAGGTCGTTAAACAGAATTTATAGAAAAAAGGTTCAAAGACTATTCAATATTTGGAAAAAATAGATTACAACATTATTAGGAACAAATCGAAGGGTTCGAAAATATAAATAAGAGATTTCCGTGTTAAATCAATCCAAATAATTACGCTGTGGCCTCCATGGAGGTATAATTCTATATACCTCCATGGTGGCCACCGTGGAGGTATATAGAATTATACCTCAAATATACCTGGCCACAAATATTTTGTATTAAAAATAAAACAAACTGACTTTGACATAACATACACGTTCCATTTTCACTAAGATACCGAATTGAACAAATTCAACAAACTGTTCATTAAAATAAAATAATCGTTGAAATAATTTTAAATACAACTTTATTTCGACTTTTTATTTGTTTCTGTATAAAAATAATTAACTGACAAGTGTGCTTCTTTGTAAAATGTTAATTAATACGAATTTATGGTTAGTACCGGTTTTTTTACTTGTATTGGAACGTACTAGTATTGTTCGGTTTAAGTTATTCATGATTTGAAGAAAACTCAGTTGAAAGTGCTTTGAAAAAATAACACTCTGACCTGTGAAACAGAAAAAACTTAAGTTGACTTCAACTAGTTCAGAATTTTTCAACTGATGAAAGCTGAAATTTTCAATTCAGAAACCGGCCGTAAGTCTTTAAAAAAATTTATTGTGTTTACTCTTCGGATCTCTAGTTACCACTGGCGTTGCACAGTCGCACAGTCTGAACAGTAAAAGATTTGTCGAAGTAATTTGCGGAATTCTTCGGCATCTCCAGCGTTAGATTTACTACGATTTACTAGTTAGTATTACTGTAACATAGAATACCCACGTAAAGAAGCATTATTTTTGCACCTACGTTTCGTTCGGTGAGTAAGAGTATCGGGGAATCAATCAATCCACCTCTTTCAACACCATTTTCTTTCCCCTCTTTCCCTTCTCGCGGGCGACTACGGCCAGTCACGATATACGTTTATTCGTTAGGTATGTTGATGGCTTCGGTACTATCAATAGCAATAAAAGAGTTGATTATAATGCTAGGTCGCCTAACATTTTATCCAATCTTACCCAAAATCACCTGAGACAATTGCGCCTACGCTTCTCCCAGAAATTCGACAAAAACTACAGTAGATTTTTGTATAATAAATATATTTTTCTACGCACTTAAGGCGCACGGCAACAGACAATAACAATACATCACTCTACGGAATGTGGGTGTTGACAAATGAAAATGTGCCCTATTATTCCTAAACAGCGTGAGAATATAGTCAGCGCTGTGCTATCTATCAAGTAGCCATGTTGAATATTGCCTAGATATAATAAACTAGCAGTACTTATTTAGTTTTTTATTCAATTGTCTTCGTTCATCTTATTATTTTGCTTCGATTCACTGACTTTTATTATGTGTCCTACAGAGGAATGACCAATTACAGTACGGATTTATCGCATTATTATCTTAAGCCTTTATTTTGTTTAACAGGGTCCGTCTGGACTGTGCGCTTTAAAGATAAGGGAATTTACGACCAGTAGTGGAGCCACCTATGCCATTTCTTATAATGACTGTTTGGCTGTTACTAAAAGCAATGAAACTGGACACTGCGTAATTGAAATGAGTAATAGCTTAGTTTAACGGTAACCTATCCAGTATCCACCTCACATGAAATATTATTTTATCCACAGGTGAAATAAAATAAATCTTTCAGTTGTATTTAGAGGTGCATAGGGTTCCCACCAAGAACTTAGGGTCCCAAGCCAACCTCACCTGCAAGTGGTGCACCTGCCGATCAACGGACGAGGCTCTGGCAAACAAAATGTCCCAATAAGCGGCAATAGGCTCGCCACCTATTACGTGGGATCAAAACACTGGCGAAAAGTGGGCGTTTAATATGCCTCTGCCTACACCTTCGGGGAAATAGGCGTGAGTCTATGTATGTAATGTATGTATGTATGTATTTAGAGGTCTTGGCGGTTATAAAGATAGGTAATGGTAATGACATAGCTGAGCAAAAAATTTCGAGACCGTGGAAACATACCATTAGAGGACAACGTATTAAGTGATATAACGAAAATGATCGCGTATCGCCACTGTATCTATAAACTTTTGTAAAAAGTACTTACGTCAAAAGCTAATTATTTTAAGAGATTCTTAAGCCTGGTTAGTTGGGATATTTTCCAAAAGTGTGAGAAGTATGCCACATGCCAGTGCTATTTTTTTCTTAAAGTAGTCTCTCAAATTACTTTCAAATTGGACGTCAGGTTTTGATGACAAAAATCTTTCGAGGAAACGTGCAGTTTCTCTTTTTGTAGTCAACGCTCTTGACTCTTTGTCAAGTTTAAATTAACTAATTTCTTTCCATACCTTTCGCGAGCTCGCACTAGAATGCTCTTAACTTTAGACTGATTTCATAATATATGGATTTCAGTGCATAGTGTACAATTAAATACCTGTAACCATTGAGATAACATAACTACCCTGTAACTGACAATGCATTTTATAGAATTTATTTTATGTAACTCCATCAATATATGTACTTATTCTTATACAAATGTTATTTATTATTCTAATGTTCACAACGACAACAATAAAATATAAAAAATATGAACTATTCAAAGTTTATAACTATCTGATAAACTGACAGATCTATTCTGTCTGTAGCCTCAAAACAACAATTTGTGTAGGTATAACACAAAGTGTTGTCTCGTGTTGGAATTAAACTCAGGGTAGTACGACCGCTCAGGACTGTAGCGAACCACCATACCATTAGGGCTACTCGGCACGTGTATAAGATTGATTAATAATATTTTTTGTAGACTCTCTCAATAGCCCCAATCATATTTCGTTTTAGAAATATAACGAAAAAGTACTTTCTTAAAATATACAAAGGCAGATGTTAAGATTTGAAGTCAGAGCTGTACTAATAATAGACTTAACTAATCTAAACTTGCCCGCGGATTATTCCTTTGTTCTTGAGTTTAAGTGGCTGGTAGATACTGTTTATTTCTATAAACTATTTCAAAGTTTGTCGGACATTCGTCGATCAAATTGGGGACGTCCTAAAAAACGGCCAGGTCCGAAGTACCCGAAACTGGCGAGCATGTATGAAAAGAGTAATGAGTGTAGAGGAAGCGCGTGAGGTTTGTAAGGATAGAAGCAAGTGGCGTTCTGTTGTCTCTGCCTACCCCGACGGGAAAAAGGCGTGAGTATATGTATGTATGTATGTACTATTTCAAAGTTTGAGTTTGCCAAATAAAACCTTCTACTTCGTTTTGTCTTTGAAAGAAACCCATGTATTTAGATGAGCTGGATACGCAAATATACTTAAACAGTTGTGAATTAAGAAACATGTTTAGTATATTATTTTAATTGTTGCTGTTGTGTGGTGGGAACATATCCTGTTGGCTGTAATAAATGTGCCCAAATGAAAAAATGCAGTGCCAAGGATAATTCTAGATTTTTAGATGCCGTATTAAAACAACAAAATCCGTTTTCTCGACGCAGGAAATAATGATGATGAAGATGATAAATTATCACATCATGCCATTACAATGGTGACATTTACACGCAGTCAGTAAGGACAAAAAATCATCATTAGTCATCTGATATTGAAGCAGAGCCTGAATATACTACGCTACTTATATTTTCATGACTACTCGGCTGGCGTAGTGGTTAAAGCGGCCTCTTCGCCGCTAGACACTGGGCCGATTGTTGTGGGTTCTATTCCCTAAGCAGACAACACTTCGTATTTTTTGTTTTATGTTTGTTAAGTCCCTCGCGACACAGGATTTCTACCTAGTGCAGGAGTTGTCCTTCAAAATAGTAAATCTTTAACTGTTATTACCTTGGTCGTCACCTTTACCTATTTTTATATATCTCGTGGGACAAAACTTTTACCGTATTCAGAATTTCAGTCCATATCCGAAAATTTATTACTTACATAAAATTTTTCTTGACATGCAACGTGTCTTTGTCAGCGATTTGCGTATTCTTTCCAGGCTAAGAAATAGTATAGAATTTGAGCGTTACCGAAGATTTCAATGATCTTTTCTTATTCTACACGTATGTTTGTGGAATTGCTAGGTTTGGGTAATATTTACTTATATTAGACGCCGATGGGCTCAAAGCAATTGTTCCAAATTTGTGAAGTGCGTTTTAAAAAGAGTAATTATAATATAAATGTAGAGTTTTATGTTACTATGAAAATGTTATATCACCTATTAACAAATAAGTCGTACTTTTCACTTCATCTATTTCGTGCATTCTTCTCTGTACTGGATACTGCTGCTAGCGATATTAGAACTTGGGCGAAAAAATATTTCATTCGATATTATTCCATTTTTATTATTATTTCATTGTTCCTAAAATAGTTTGTAGAATAAACAGTAAATAATTTTTGTTACAGTATTAAATCTAAAAGAGAACTGGCTAGAGGCAAACGAAATACAATTTTACCGATATTGTCATATTCAAAATAAATTAATTTATTTAGTTCACAATGCACGCGTATGATCGTCAAATTTACAAATTAATTACTTAATGATTCTGCATTTACATTTTGAATCACGTTTGCACATCAAAGGTGTAGAAAAATGAAAAGAATGGTCATTAAATCTAATAGCCACTCTTTAACATCGCCAAATGTATAATTGTATATAATGAACCAAGCGTTTATTTACTTATTTTATGGATCTTCAACAAGAATTACACTATACATTCATAATAAGTAGGTAAAAGAACACTGATCTGGTGTATCCTTAATTACAGAAGACCACAACATGCACAGAAGTCTAACAATATGAAACCAAGATAATAAATGTCAAGGCTTATAAGAAGTTCAGTTGCAATGTCTCAATTTTCGATGTTAAGTTCTTTATAGAATAATTTATAGAGTAAAAAATAATTGACAGGAGCATATAATTAAGTTTAAAAGCTTTTTAGACCAGCTACTTCGGTATTTTAGCTGTAATTTCTTTCGCAATGCTCATCAGGTGGGGTTTTTTTGTAAACCTTTTACTTATTGTCTCCAGCAATTTTCCATAAAATAAAGTCCGTCTATACTTAGTTTCAACCTTAATATTGACAATAGCTTCTGAATCAGAATGTACTACACTTTTGTAAACGACCCTTCAAAATCCAGACACGAATATGGCATATCACTCAATACTCAAATAATATTTATATGATCTCTAGAGTTAACGATGCTTGAAGTAAATATTACAAAGTATTTTTAAAGAATTTGTATACGCAGCTCTCGTCGTATTATTGAAGTTTACCCTAAATTTAACTGACGTGGCACACTTATGTGAAATATTTTTAAACCATTAAATATTAAAATTCAGTCAGTAAATATCTACGTCATTCTAATGTATATTGAAATGACTATGTGTTGCTTTTTCTAGTTAGAATTTTGTGGTTAAGAAGGCTTTGATAAAACATGTATGTGCAGATTGATGTAGTCTCAGTTAATTATTTCAGATATTCTTAGGTTGATATATGGTGATGGAGTGTAAAATAATTTCAACATATATTTATCAAGTTTTCCTTAAAATTATATAAACAATATTCATTAATCTTAAAATAGTCTCAATCTATACATCGCTAGAAGGGTATTCACTCAGCATTAGCCGTAGCACCTTTGAGATGAGACGACGCTGGTCTTCCGAGAATAACTTTTTGATGACAGACGACAGTTATAATTTCAAGATATCGCTGTCATACAGAAAACCACCTTAATGAAAACATATAAAATCCAAACAATTATTTAAAAATAAAACAAAAACAATAAAAATACAATTACTGGCTTTTTGAAAAACAAGCCCACAAATAGACGTAGTTACAAAATAGTCTTTAATTATTTTATGATGACGTACATAACTATAATATTTCTACTCAGGAATACTAGTTTTATAGACTCACGCCAGTATAGTATCTTCTTGGGTTTACGCGAATGTTACACATTGAAATTAAACTACAGTTTACGGATTTTATCGCGATGTATTGGTTTCACTAAGTTATTACATTGGAAACTAATGATTTAGAACTATATTTTTAGTTTATTACTAGCCGACGTTTCGAATTCTTTACAGAATTCATGTTCACGGCAGACTGAGGTGATATTTGTCTTTTTCCTGAATGTATAAGTTATCTCAAAGTACCCGAACATTTTTCATCTACTGGTGTTACTATTTACGCAGAATGAGCTCACAGTGTCCTTAGGTCTTCTGGTGACTTTGTCCTTCTTGGGTTTCATTAGCCTTATGACAGGGTCCCAAGCTGGAGGAACATTCCAACCATCTTCCCTATTGAAATTAGGGTGTTTTTTAATTTCAATAGCCTCTCGTATCATCCTTGGAAGAAAACGGTGTTCTTTTGCGAGTATCTGTGGTTCATCAAATCGCAGGTAGTGGTTGGGTCCCTGTTCCACATGTTCACACACAGCAGACTTTGTTGAGCGTTTATGTTTTATGTCAGCTATATGTTCTTTGAGTCGAATGCCTATGCTTCTCTTGGTTTGTCCAATGTATGAGAGCCCACATTCACAGTCAATTTTGTAGACACCGGCCTCTTGCAAGGGTAACTGACACTTGACAGATGGTAATAATTGACTGATCTTCGTTGGCGGCTTGTAGTAAGTTTTGATAGAAGCTCGCTTCAAGATGTAGCCAATTTTGTCGGTCACGCCCTTGATGTATGGGAGGACAGCAGGTTGTCTTTCTACTGTGGCTGGTTTTTCTTTCTTCTGGGATCTGTGACAGTGGCGCGGCGGTCGGAGCTTGTTGTCTTGCAGAACTTGCCTGACATGTTGAAGCTCAGCGTCCAGGTGTTTCTTGTCACAGATCCCGCGGGCTCTCTGAAACAGAGACATTCCTACAGTAGCTAACTGTTTAGGATGGTGGTGAGATTCACCGTTTAAGTACCTATTTGTATGGGTCTTTTTCCTATACACAGTATGGCTTAAGGAGTTGTTTTTATTCCTGATGACAAGTACATCTAAGAAAGCTAAAGAATTGTTTGCCTCTAATTCCATTGTGAATTGTATTTGGTTATTAATAGAATTAAGATGGTTTAGGAAAGCATTAACATTATCTGTTGGTAAAATTGTGAAAGTGTCATCTACATACCGCTTGTAGAACCTCGGTGTGATGGTGGCAGTCTGCAGGGCTCGCGCCTCGAAGTCCTCCATGAAGATGTCAGCGACAACAGGCGATACTGGAGAGCCCATTGCTACACCGTCTACTTGTATGTAGTATTTCTTGTCCCATAACAGATAGCCCGTTGTCAGGCAGTGTTTGAGTATTTCTGCATATTCCTCAGGCATGTTGTTTTCTGTCAGCTTCCTTCTAGTAATTTCTACACAGTCATGTACTGGTATGCATGTGAATAATGACTGTATATCAAAACTAACCATAGTTTCCTTGTCAGAGAGATGTAGGTGTTTGATTTCACTGACAAAATGGTAGGAATCTTTCACATGTGCTCTCGTATTGCCTCTGAGCGGTGAGAGAATCTTTGCCATGTGTTGAGCCAGTCTGTAAGTTGGTGAGCCTATCTGACTAACTATCGGGCGCAGAGGAGCGTTTTCCAAAACAACGTAAAAAAAAAAAAATACACAAGGAAAACGCTCCTCTGCGCCCGATAGTTAGTCAGATAGGCTCACCAACTTACAGACTGGCTCAACACATGGCAAAGATTCTCTCACCGCTCAGAGGCAATACGAGAGCACATGTGAAAGATTCCTACCATTTTGTCAGTGAAATCAAACACCTACATCTCTCTGACAAGGAAACTATGGTTAGTTTTGATATACAGTCATTATTCACATGCATACCAGTACATGACTGTGTAGAAATTACTAGAAGGAAGCTGACAGAAAACAACATGCCTGAGGAATATGCAGAAATACTCAAACACTGCCTGACAACGGGCTATCTGTTATGGGACAAGAAATACTACATACAAGTAGACGGTGTAGCAATGGGGTCTCCAGTATCGCCTGTTGTCGCTGACATCTTCATGGAGGACTTCGAGGCGCGAGCCCTGCAGACTGCCACCATCACACCGAGGTTCTACAAGCGGTATGTAGATGACACTTTCACAATTTTACCAACAGATAATGTTAATGCTTTCCTAAACCATCTTAATTCTATTAATAACCAAATACAATTCACAATGGAATTAGAGGCAAACAATTCTTTAGCTTTCTTAGATGTACTTGTCATCAGGAATAAAAACAACTCCTTAAGCCATACTGTGTATAGGAAAAAGACGCATACAAATAGGTACTTAAACGGTGAATCTCACCACCATCCTAAACAGTTAGCTACTGTAGGAATGTCTCTGTTTCAGAGAGCCCGCGGGATCTGTGACAAGAAACACCTGGACGCTGAGCTTCAACATGTCAGGCAAGTTCTGCAAGACAACAAGCTCCGACCGCCGCGCCACTGTCACAGATCCCAGAAGAAAGAAAAACCAGCCACAGTAGAAAGACAACCTGCTGTCCTCCCATACATCAAGGGCGTGACCGACAAAATTGGCTACATCTTGAAGCGAGCTTCTATCAAAACTTACTACAAGCCGCCAACGAAGATCAGTCAATTATTACCATCTGTCAAGTGTCAGTTACCCTTGCAAGAGGCCGGTGTCTACAAAATTGACTGTGAATGTGGGCTCTCATACATTGGACAAACCAAGAGAAGCATAGGCATTCGACTCAAAGAACATATAGCTGACATAAAACATAAACGCTCAACAAAGTCTGCTGTGTGTGAACATGTGGAACAGGGACCCAACCACTACCTGCGATTTGATGAACCACAGATACTCGCAAAAGAACACCGTTTTCTTCCAAGGATGATACGAGAGGCTATTGAAATTAAAAAACACCCTAATTTCAATAGGGAAGATGGTTGGAATGTTCCTCCAGCTTGGGACCCTGTCATAAGGCTAATGAAACCCAAGTCACCAGAAGACCTAAGGACACTGTGAGCTCATTCTGCGTAAATAGTAACACCAGTAGATGAAAAATGTTCGGGTACTTTGAGATAACTTATACATTCAGGAAAAAGACAAATATCACCTCAGTCTGCCGTGAACATGAATTCTGTAAAGAATTCGAAACGTCGGCTAGTAATAAACTAAAAATATAGTTCTAAATCATTAGTTTCCAATGTAATAACTTAGTGAAACCAATACATCGCGATAAAATCCGTAAACTGTAGTTTAATCTCACGCCAGTATCCCTGAAGGGGTAAGCAGAGGGGTAATATTACACCCACATTTCGCCTAGAATTTTAAGTCCCACGTAATAGGGGGCGTGCCTATTGCCGTTACCGGGCACATTGCCAGACTCCGTGCTGCTAATGAGAATTCGGACAAACCCAGTAACACTTTTGCCCGACCCAGGAATCGAACCCGGGACCTCCGATCAGCAGTCGCATACGCTATCCATTGTACCACGGAGGAAGTCTAATGGAATCGGGAATACTAGTGTTTGTCAGAAATTTTTGGTTGTAGACAAATTATAGTTATACAGCTTATACAAGCGACCAAGGGCAATTTCTAGACATCAGGTTACACATTTCGCCACATTAAGCACAAAATTCGGTAACTATTTTTTAATCAAATGGGATAAGAGCGTTAGGGCAATAATTGCTAAACTATGAGACGTTGATTCGTCTGCGGCTGTGATATATTTTTAATTGTAATTATTCAAATTATATTATGATTGTGTTTAAGTCATAAAATCTGTGATAGAGCAATAGTAAGCAATATAACATTTTGCATAGGAATGGTGTAACCTTGTGTAGGAAGACTTAAACTGCAACTTCAATGAAGAAAAATTGTCTCTTCGACTTTAATTCTTTTTCTTTGAATGCGTTTTGTTGAAAGCATAACTGAAATTAAAGACAAAGGAAAAATACGAGTAATTTTATCCATCTTTTTATTTATACTTGCCTCACAGTGAATTTTTAATGTTGTACGAAGTGGAAGAACATTGTAAAAAGATGCTCAATAATAAAATTGTTATTTTAAAACTGTTGTTTAAGACTGTGAGTATTGACTAATTCACTGTTTTTGCTTATCTGGTGTGATCCTTAAATTAATTTGCCAAGACAGATTATTCATTGTGATCGGTGTGTGAATGTGAATGCACATAGATCAGCAGAAAGTAGGAATTTAGCGTACCAAGTAGATATTTAAATCGTTAGATGCGTGCCCATGCCATATATACATAAGGCCCACGACAACATGTCTTCGTTGGAAGAATGAGCTCACTCTTTTGTCGTAGTGACTTCGGTTACGAGTACTGCGCACACATACTTAAAAATAAATGAATTTGTTTAAAAATATGCTATTTTTAACTTTTGGCTAGTTTTTTGACAAGTCTACTCTGTCAAACAAAACAAAGAATTTTCCAAATTGATGTAGGCTTAATTGATGATGATTGATGCCTAGATGAGAACGCTACACTGAAACATTTTTCAAATCAGGAACTACAGGTCCGCCAGTAGTTCTTTTGTATATTAGTATTAGATCAGACTAGATTTTATAAATCAGAGAACATAATTAAAATGAAATTCTGAATTGAGAACCACTCACATTTTAAAGTCGTTTATTTTAATAACGTGCGACCAAAGTGCGCCACTAGCCCTTTAGTGGAAAGAAATAAAGTAAAATTTCGGTACATATATTGATCCTCCCTTTCAAATAAAGTCTCGATATTACGTATTGTAATACGTAACGGCGCGATCGTCAAGTCATTGAGGCCTCGAGTATTCCGTAGTCCCGACATTACAGCTCCTATATTGCAAATAAATTGCTTCAATACATCGTAATAATAAAGTATCGTATATTGCCGGTTTATTGCCTCAAAAATGTGAAGCGATAGAAGTGATATGTATAAGAAAAATGTTTATATCTAACCTTTGCTCGTCAGGTATTAGCTTTTTGTGATGTTTTTATATTATAGTATGTAATATTTGTAAGAAAAGCAATCATAGATACAGAGTTGTTTTGAATATTGTCTTATTAATTCCAGGAATTTGTAAACACAGATCGGCAGAAATAAAAATAGAGAAGTGTATTAAATCTTGATATCTATCGGGTCACGAGGCTAAGCGTTTTCGTCACCGTCAAGTTTATAGATGGGAGACCGTTAAAAAAATAACACCGCTCAATGTCCCGGCGTTTCCATTGCGGAGGACTATATCCAACGGGGACTATAGTAGCCTGATAATGAGGATGGGGGCACGGTGATCTAACCCATCGGTGTCAGTTTCCATTGCAGAGGACTATATCCAAGGGGGACTATAGTAGGCTGATAATGATGATGATGGGGGCACGGTGATCTAACCCATCGGTGTCTGTTGCCGCGAACTATGACAGTTGTTACATAAGTACCTATCCTCAAATACAATATTATACTAAACAATAGGATATGGTATAGTATGGTTTATAGGATAAGTGGTTATGGGAATTAATTATTATTCGCACCACGCGTGGCAAAGTGATCATTTTGTGAAATGTCTGTGATTTGATAGCGGTTTTCGGGCTTCAATGCGAATTTCCTGAATGTTCGCAATGATGAATGAATACTCTGTCCTTTAAACCCTTAAACAGATGACAAGTAATATACATAGGGTTTCCACCAAGAACTTAGGGTCCCAAGCCAACCTCACCTGCAAGTGGTGCACCTGCCGATCAACGGACGAGGCTCTGGCAAACAAAATATCCCGATAAGCGGCAATAGGCTCGCCACCTATTTATTACGTGGGATCAAAACACTGGCGAAAAGTGGGCGTTTAATATGCCTCTGCCTAGCCCTTCGGGGAAACAGACGTGAGTCTGTGTATGTATGTATGTGTAGTAATATGCAGAATGGACTATGACACTGGAACTGATTGGGTAATTTTCGTGTGACTTTTTAACTATTATTGTGGGTTCTATTCCCACATGAGAAAACACTTCTTAGATCCTTAAATTGATATTTTAAGTCTAGTCGAAATTGTGTCAGTTGGTTCTATGTTTGTAAGAAACCCGCAACTTGAGTTTTCTTTAAAAACGATGTGTCGGTTTATCTAGATATGATAACATTCTAATGTTTAAAGTTTATGTTATTTTTACAGCACAGGTACATAGCGCAGAGGATTCGACTTCGACACGGGTTTGATGCCCATCGAGGGCAACATTATTGTAGACCATTATAATATTGTAGTTCCGAATTTGACTGAATTTTATAAAGTTTCTCACTAGAAACAAGAATTATAATAATATGTAGTCATCTTTCTCGTAAATAGGAATTATTGAAAATTATTTATTTACTACTTTTACAAATTTCACAGACATTTAATACCTAATGTATGAAACCTTTTAAAATGTTTAAACCTTGTTAGAAAACTTTGCAACGCAGAATGTAGCTTCATAACATATGATAATGTTTTCTTTACACTATTTCTACTACAATAGCAAGTTTACCGGGGCTTTTAAAAGTTAAGAAAATTGCGATATATTTATTTTATAAGGACAACAATAAATATTTTATACTGCGATGTAGTTTAGTTTTATTCTATACTTTGTATCTATTTCGGTAAAAGGTTATCTAATTTTCAATCGTGCATGTAAAGTTTTGATATAAAGGCATCTAAAATGATGCAGGCACGCTTCCCATTGACTGCGATGTGAAAGATTTTCATGATGCCTTATAATTTTAATTTACAGTCTTGAATAAATGTTTATTCCAAATTAAAGACTCAATAAGCTGTTGACGAACGGAAAGACTCAATATTCATTTTATCGCTTGAAATATATCACTTTGTAGTCCGTTTGTTTTCTTGTCTGTTAGGACAATAGAGGGATCAGGGTTTTAAAATCGTATTAAATAACATAAATATTTGTACGGAATCCTCTGCTCCCAGAACAGAATCGCACTTGCCCAGTCTCTTTTATTAAATTAACTAGCCATTTCCCGCGGTTTCACCCGCGTCCAGAGGGAACTACTTCGCGTACCTGAAAAACCCAAATATCTTACGGACCCCTATTTTTTCTAAAATAAAATATAGCCTATGTTACTCGCAGATAATGTTGCTTTCTAATGAAAAAGAATTTTTAAATCGGTCCAGTTGTTTATGAGTGTATCCAGTACAAAAAAAAAACAAAAATACAAATTTTTCCTCTTTATAATATTAGTATAGAAGTATAGATGAACGCGAAATCCACCCGTACTCACAGTTACCTTAAGATTATTTTAACAATTTACAAAAATAAAAATATGTACCATAATATTGGCGATTAAAAAGAGTGGCCACGAGTTTTATTGCCCGTTCTTTCTCGTGGTTCTACCTTTTGCTTTGCGAACGAGGCAGTAAATGTAATTGTAGAAGCATTAAGCATTAAGTAATTTAATTCTAAAATTGACGTCCATAAGCGTCACCTTGTGACCAAGATGAATAAATGATTTTGACTTTGACTTTTGACTTTGACTTTGAACTAAACTAGAGAACTACGGTTACAGCATTTAATAAGGAAAGAAAAGAGGCTACTTAAACTACAAGAATTCTATGTCGTATATTATTTTGGGAGGTTATATTGGAATGTGGTTTGGATATTGATGGTATTTTTTTTCACATTGTGTAGTTGTAATTTTCTTCGGAGAAAGCCAACGTTAAGGCCTTGCCACACGGCACAATTTTACCACTGATCAAATTTTCAATCGAATTGGCTTTGCCCGTCTACACGACACAATCAAATCATTGATTTTCATTCCGTCCACCCGATTGGTTAAAATCTGGTGGTACCGCCCACCCGATGAACTTTAGTTGGACGATTGGCGTCTACACGTCACGATTTCATCAAGTGATTTAGTCAAGTTGGACGTAAAATTGTGCCGTGTGGCAAGGCCTTTAAACGACAATATATGCAGCTAGACAGATAAGTATATGTCTGTTAGAGGTGTAGCACTTGTCACATATTTGTTTTGCGGCCGGTCTTAATATTTGATATATCCATAGATTTAGCTTCTAGAATATAGAGTATTTGTCAAATTTGTGCATAGAGTTTTTATGTTCATAGAGTCAAATTTTATCTCTGGTAGCCGAATCCATGGATAAATCAAATAACGGGATGAGCCGTTAGACATTTCCTTTAGAATGTATGTAGTTAGAGAATTAACAAATTCAACATAATGTACATAATGTCAATCAATAGGGAAGTTTCCTGCAAGTGAAATAAATTATAGAACTATTTTTATCTAGTGAAACATGTCAAAATAATAGTAGATTCATTCATCAAATGTTAAAACTTTATTTAACATTTTTATCGTCAATTTAGTGATAATAAGTATTTTACTTGACAGCAAAACACTATGGCGTGACTACATCATATTTCGTACGAAACCCTTGTAGTACGAGATCCCACGACAAATTAGTGCACTCATCGAGTTTTTGCTTAAAACCAAATGTTGAAGTATATTTATGATTAGGAGAATACATATCTACTAGGTTGCCTATTAAAATTTGGCCGCAAGTATGTTTAATTAAGTGATTGTTAATTGATTTTTGGAAGATACTTTCGTTCATTCGTTTTATAAGTAAAATATCATCTACATCACGGCTATACATATAAAGATTCTGAAAAACCACGGTTGCCATTGTTTACCTGGCCGCACCTCCTCGCAGCCAGGTGTAATCAGATATGATTTCGATACATTTTTACGTTCATAACGTTTATTTATGATTTACATATCAAATGAAAGCTATTTTTTTTCTGATTCTGATGATATATGGTTGCCTAATTAAATCCAGCCGCAAATAAGGGTTGCCGGCTGTTGAAGATTGTAAATATTTAAGGTAGAGTGAAAGAGAGTTATACGCGTATCATAATGTGTCAGGCAGCTCCTGAGAATAAGGAATATACATAGAAACCGCATAAAAACAGCAGTTATAGCCAATATATTTACTTTGACTTATGAATTATTTCTAGTGTTAGAGTAAGATATTATAATATATACAAAAGACGTTTCGAATTTTCGTCGGTTCACACTAAATTTGATAATATAGGAATTTAAACTTTCGTAGTCATTTAAACTTGTTTTAAATTGTCTTTCGGGATATATACCACGTACCTTTGTTTGGAGTAACCGATATTTCGGCACTGTTGCAAGCGCCATGTTCACGGATGTACTGAACATTACATTATAATTTGATAAGTTAGAATATCGTTAAAATTTGAAATAAATCATCAGATCTGGTTTACTCAAAATAAATATCGAAAGAATGATGATAATTCCTCAATCAAGTAAATTAAGGAATATATATCAAATATTAATATCAACTAAATAATTTGAACGTAGGAAAGAGTCATAATAATGTTATTGATGACATACATCCGTTCAAAAAATAGATCTGCATTTATGTAAGCAACTACAGGAGCAAATAAACAAATTGTGGTTCTTAGCTGAGTCAAGCAGACCTTGAAGTTCAGTATCTTCAATGTCTGCTTGCCTCCAGGTACAGTATAGTTAATTTGACTGGCAATAAAAAAATAAACCGTTAGATTATTTCTCCCATGACCAAACCTCACACGTGCACTGAAATGCTTTTTTTATTTTATTGAACATTTTAACATGAATAAAGCAAACGATATTTATTGTAACACCGGTAACCACTCCAAGCAGTGACAAAGTCTGTGAAAATATCATTTAAACGCATCGGTTTTCAAATTTACTGCATGAATCTCTGGTTACTAGAAGCTTGGCTTGCTATGATGAAGGAAAACATCATGATAAAATTGCATGGCTTAGTAGTTGTTTGCGGCAGAAGTTTTACAAAAAAACATTTATAAACGAAAAAAATTGAGGATACTCTATCGTGAAACAATATTTTTATTGAAATATTGTAGTATAGCTTATACATCACAATAAACTACCTTTTTATGCGATAAGTAAGACCCGCGATGTACTTAAGCTAGTCTGTAAAATTTAAGTGTCGATAAAGTTATAACGTTACTATGTTAATATGTCACAATCTTTATACAAATAATTATTAAAATGTCTATGACCGAAGACCGAAGTCTCAAAGTTTTAAATGAAGTTCTATTACATTTTAACAGATAATGGGTGGCCATATGGCCACCTATGTCAGATTATTAGTGACGGTCTTGGGGTCGTATGCCTCCATCTAACAGTTATATAATCTAAGGGTTGACTAGCATTTGACGCATGCGCAATGGCTTAAAAGCGTCGCAGAGCTGTCAATCGTTCTCGTCTGGCAAATGATGTCACGCATAGGGTGAAGTTCCCCAGTGGCGGACACCTAAAGTTTTTAGGAAATAAAACAAAAACTATTTTAAGAAATGTAAGTTTAATTAATTTTGAATTTGTTGACTTAACAAATTATGAAATCTTAATCTATCAACATAAAATACGATTTCTGTATAAATATAATCAGGAACTTCAATTAAGTTTAGATAAAGAAAAATGTTATTGTAAAAACTGGCACCTAGTACCGGATGGCACCTAGTACCGGACACACAATTAGTTTACAGACTAGCGCCGGACATCTGCAAAACATCGGCCATTGATTGTGTATATCTCGACGACGTCTCCACATTCAAGAACTTCTGCAAAAGCTTCAAAAGCGCACCCTTGGCATCTGGAGCACTGTAACCATGTGCTTTCATCATGATTCGTCGTGACACGTGTTATTCTATGTTGAATATTTGAGATAGTGGCATCTTTTTGTTAGGTTACCTCCACTTTGCCCATAAACTTTTATAAGTTTGGTTTGTCTACATTTTTAATTTATTGTTATTTTTGTACTTGATGCCCATTTCTTTCCTTTTTCCTGAGATAACATGATTTTTGTCTGTTCAGCTACAATTCTACACGACGGTGACGACGTTAAAATTTCACTTGCTTTGCGAACGTGGCAGTAAATGTAAATGTAGAAGCATACAGTAATAATGTTTTATATTTGACGTTCATAAGTGTCACTTTGGGATCTAAATGAATAAAGGATTTTGAGTTTGAGTTTCACTTATTTCACTTTCTCTCACACTTTATTTGTCAAGTTGCTAATCTGTTCATCGTGAAAGCAGGTAATTTTAACAATTTTAGAATATTCTGACCAACTGCTAAACAAAAACTGGTCGACGTCTTCATACTGCTGGTTCCAGGTTTGTTGTTAAGATATTTGATCACTAGACAGGTTTTCATGGCAGGGTGTGTGTTACTTTTTTTTTCACATTCACACAACACTATCTAGTCCCAAACCAAGCAGAGCTTGTACTATGGGTACTAGATAATGGATAAACATACATATAAGCATACTTTTTTTTGTAAATACATACATATTATACATAGAAACACCCAGACCAAGACAAACATCCATCTTCATCCACACAAATGTTTGACTTGAGCGGGAGTCGAACCCGCGACATTCGACGTAGCAGTCGCTCACACTCCCGCTACGCCAACCGGCATATTTTACGAATCCCGATGGCACACTATATTCAGTGACATATTAAAATAAATCATAATATATAACCTTATATAGAATAATTACATAATAGAGTAACGTGACGCAATGCTTTGCCGCTATAAACAGCAAAATGCTGGAAAACCGCGTTGTGTGATCCTGTATTGATATGTTATCCCGCACCTCTTCCACATATTTTTAAATTGTTGCTCACGATTTAAAAATATGTGGAAGATTACTTGTCCAGATAGTGTAGTGTTCGGCGCTAGGTGCCATCCGGCGTTACGGGAATTCCCCCTATAACTCTCTTTCACTCTACTTTAAATATTTACAATCTTCAACAGCCGGCAACCCTTATTTGCGGCTGGATTTAATTAGGCAACCATATATAATCAGAATCAGAAAAAAATTAGCTTTCATTTGATATATAAATCATAAATAAACGTTATGAACGTAAATATGTATCGAAATCATACCTGGTTACACCTGGCTGCGAGGAGGTGCGGCCAGATGAACAATGGCAACCGTGGTTTTTCAGAATCTTTATATGTATAGCCGTGATGTAGACGATATTTTACTTATAAAACGAATGAACGAAAGTATCTTCCAAAAATCAATTAACAATCATTTAATTAAACATACTTGCGGCCAAATTTTAATAGGCAACCTAGTATATATGTATTCTCCTAATCTATACTATAATAAAACTGTAGAGGTGAAAAAGTCTGTACATTAAAGATATTTTGACGAAAATTAGCTAAAAAATCTAGGAAAATGCTAAAAAGCAATACTTGATAATTTTTAGAATTTATGTCTGTCTGTCTGTCCGACGTCTTTCCCTATGTTGCTAAGGATCTCTAAAATGGCGAAATTGATTTCAATAAAACTTACACTCATGTACAAAGGATACTCAAACCTATAAAATATATGTTACATCACACTCGGTTGAGTGGTTTTCGGTGTACAGCTTGACCTCTCCTTTGTACGTAGTCCCAAACAAAACAGGGATCATCCAAAACAGGTTATATCATCATAATCAGCCTTTAACAGTCCACTGCTGGACTAGGCCTCTCCTTTGAAAGGAGGAATTGGCCTACTATACCACACTGGCCAAACGGCTTGGTATAGGGTTTGTATCAAGTTTTCCTTCTCTTACAGTACTGTTCTCTGCATAATATGCTCCCTCTGTCGCCTCTTACGACACCCATGGGATGATATGGGGTGGTGACATTCCGTATTTTTAATCCGTCACCACACGGACTGGTTATATATGATGTTATATTATATGTGATGCCATCTATGATCATTATAAGTTTGTTAGTAAAAGTATAGTTAGTCTAAAAAGGTACCTTCGAAGTGTTTTTTACCCGACTTTTAAAAAGGAGGTGATTCTTAATTTCGTCAGTATATTTATACGTATTTTCGATAAATAAATTACTGGAACCGAGGATATTTATAGTTATCCTTCCGACCTATAGATGTCACTATTTTCAAATAATTTTCTAGCAAAATAAATGTTTCTTGCAAAAAAGACAATAATTATGTATTGTTATTAAAAAGTGTTATTAAAAAAATAATAGAGTATAATATTCGGCACTTTCATAAACAAAAAGTCTCTGTGTCAAAATTTATTACAATGTCCACTTAATTTAAACGGTCAATCTCATTTATTTAAAATTATTATGTTTATATGATATTTATATAATCATTTCATTTTATTTTAAATGATAAAAACAATTACTATAGATCCTTTTTTCAATAATTTGTCGATTAGTCCATATTATTTTCTATCTCGGTCGGTTTGTATATGTAAACATAGATGGCGTTTTCTGAATGGCGGTGTTAAGATTCGCCGTGGATTGATGAGGTTCTCGGTTAATTTTCTTTCGTTTTTGTCGGATTGGTGTCTTAGTCGTTTCTTTTGAATAATGAATGTGGATGTGTTTCTTTGATTTCTTTCGTTCGATCGTGTTCTGTACTTATACAGGTGTCTCATTATTCCCAAATTCCCACACCTCAAGTACGTGCGAATCCGTGGGTGGGAGACTGAGGCCTGAATTCAGATAACTCTTGAGTAACTCAACGGGGCTATCTTACTTTCATCATCATCAGCCTTCCAACAGTCCACTACTGGACTAGGCCTCTCATTTGAAAGGAGGAATTGGCCTACTATATCACGCTGGCCAAACGGGTTGGTATAGGGTTTGTATCAAGTTTTCCTTCTCTTACAGTGGTGTTCTCTGCATAATATGCTCCCACTGTCGGCTCTTACGACACCCATGGGATGATATGGGGTGGTGACATTCCGTATTCTTAATCCGTCACCACACGGACATCTTACTTTCGGCAGGGCTGAATATTCGTAGCCCTGTGTGTATTTTCTAAATAAATCGTATGGACAGACTTGAAACAGCTGGAATCGACCCCCGAACATGTTGTTTTTCACATGGTCAGTTATATGTGGCATGTTCACGAGTAAGCGGTAAAAATAATTTACATGTTCTATATGAAGGTGGTAAAACAGTTAGATAATGTTGTGTATAAAGAAAGTCTCTAATGATATCCCTACTTCCCTACTTCCCTTCTAATATTATAAATTCGAAAGTGTGTATGTATGTATGTATGTATGTTCCGTTTTCACGCTAAAACGGCTGAACCGATTTTGTTGAAATTTAATTCTACTTTCTACTTTCTACTTATATTATAAATGTGAAAGTTTGTGAAGATGTATAGATGGATGGATGGATGTATGGATGGATGTTTGTTACTCTTTCACGCAAAAACTACTGAACGGATTTGGATGAAACTTTAGAGTAATATAGTTTATACATCAGAATAACACATAGGCTACAATTTATAAAGATTTTGTATAATGTTGCCATAATATAAGGAAAAGTATCAACTAAGTCGGCAAAAATCCTGAACTCTGAAAGCTGTCTTCGCGTGCGTTGCCTAAACCGTAAAAGTTACTTGAAAATAATGTACGGTGAAATTGTTTATCATAGAGGCTCACTATGAAAAATTAAAGATGGCTGCAGTCACAAACTGGCGGATTACTTATTTTCCACAAAATACCTCAATACAAGTATCAAATAAAAGGGCTTGATTCGTAGAATAGAGCTCACTATAAAAAATCCAAGATGGCTGTCGCCGCAAAATGGCGGATTACATATTTGCCACAAATACCTCAATATGGGTATTGAATGAAAGGGCTTGATTGGTAGAATAGGCTCACTATGAAAAATCCAATATGGCTGCCGCCACAAAATGGCTGATTACATATTTTCCACAAATACCTAACCTAATATGGGTATCAAATGAAAGGGCTTGATTGGTAGAATAGATCTCACTATTAAAAATCCAAGATGGCCGCCGCCACAAAATGCCGGATAACTTATTTTCCACAAATACCTCAAAATGGGTATCGAATGAAAGGGCTTGATTGGTAGAATAGACCTCACTATGAAAACAGAATGGGAAGTACCTATTAACAAACAAAACTAAATACTTGAAAATAAAATAAACTAAAAAAAAAACATTTATTTTAATTTTGGCCGTAGCGTGTCCAGAATTAAACATTATGATAGAAATTTCACTTGCCCAACGATTTTATATTTGTCTGATCAATACCCCAGATTGATGAGAAGTTTGGTGCGATCTGGCAGCTAGGACTTACCGAATTACTTTTTAGCTTTTGGTACATAACCTAACTAGATCATTTTTATTGTAATAAAACAGTGTAACACAAAAAATATGTTTTTTACAATGCTCATTCTAGAGTAGTGTAGTTATCAAATTGTTTTCAAAATTGATAGATTTATTGCCTTTAGTATTTAACCCTAGATCACTAACCTTATTTTTCGACCCTTATTACTAACCTTCGTACTTTTGACTACGGTATTTAATAAAGGGGATAATGGGTTTAATTTGAATTAAACATGCATATTTTTTATTTTTATTATAAATTTATTATATTCTTCTTATTAATTAATAAATTTACATAAACCAAAACGGCATATTTATTAAAAAATCAGCCTTACAAATGAGATAGTAGGTTTTATGACAAATTAACAATGGTAACATTTTAAGAGATTTTTTAAAGTATTATTTTAAAGTAAATGTGCAAAATAATTTTCAAATATTAGAAATAACGAATGAAATAAAGTAATGAAACAAAAGTTTTGGTAAGAATCTATCAAGTTATACATTTGTGACAAACGTCAAGTTTGTGCTCCCCGCACTACGATTTATTGCTCTGGGTGCAACTACTTTTAGTCATCCTTCGCTTTGCGGAGGGACATAAGGCTTATATTTTCCTTTTTTAGGTAGGAGGTACATCAGTCGCATTATTTTCGCAAAGAAAATAAATAAACAAAACAAAAAAATCCCAAGCGTTCACCAACTAAATAAGACAAAATGTTACGTTAATACTAACCTTCGTCAATCTGACGACCCATGGTTGCTGGAACGGCGCTCACGGTGCCCCCCCACTCAAAACACTACCGTCAGTCGGGGGGGCAACGGGTCGACTGAGATTATCTAAAGTGTGGAAGCAGTGCGATCGCGCGCGCAAAAGTTAGCACGATTTAAACAAACCCGCGTAGTCAAATTGACGAAGGTTAGTAATCTAGGGTTAATGAAGATGAACTTTGTCTTTACAGTAAGTAGTTTGGACGAATAGTTTAAAAGTTATCACGATATAATTGATATAAGCGCAGCGTCATTCAAAGCGCTTACTATGATTTGGCGCTCTTAAGCGCAGCGGGGCAGAGGGGCGGTCTGATCACTTTGTGGTAATGCTTTCAGTTTTTATTTTTGCTGCTATTCTATTCAGTAGATACATAAGCTCTTCAATAACTTTAATAATATACCTGCATACTAATCTTTACCAAAAGTTTGACGACTATGAAAACAAAAGTAACTTTAAGTAGGTATTATCTGTTTATATGTATGCTACACGGCTAATGTGCAGATCCGTTTGTGATGAAATTTGATATGGATAGTCTGAAACCTGGGGAAGTACAAAGGCTACTCTTTATTAAAATTTCAAGCGGGCGAAGCCGCGAGCGAAAGCTAGTCATAAATATACTTAATAATTTGGTTTTAAGCAAAAACTCGATGAGTGCACTAATTTGTCGCGGGATCTTAGTCTATTGGCTAAGGTTGTTTTTGCCATTTCATTAAAAGTGCTTGATTTGACTAGTTGGAAACAACCCTATTGATGTCAGGCAACTTGCACGCTTGACACAAAACGTTTAATTGTATTTTCGTACTTACGATGCACGTTTCTACGTTTCGACTTCCATATTTCCGCCCAAGCTAGTGATTTAATTATCCAAAACTAACATTTTCACCTACTGAGATTAATAAATAGTTATTTTGATTCAACAATTATTAAATAAAGCAGGGCCCGATGTTGGTTAATAATCTCGTGTACCATTCCATGTCTCGACCGTTTTGTATAAAAACTTTTGCGAGCTTTTGATAGTTCTTCTACCGTATCATGAATATTATGCTTAAAGGTCGTCGCACACAGTGACATTTTTCAGTAGGGTGGTAGAGAGTTTTATGTGCCGCTTCTGTCGCGATTGTAACGCACGTTGTCTTTTAGACCTGTGAGAATATGAACGTTACGTTAATTGAAAAATATCTTTCGTAGTGCTTTTATTTATTTTCTGAATAGCTACAAAAGTGTCACTGCATCGCTTCTGTATCGATACTTATATGCTTGGTTGCTAATATATCACCTGTGTTTGAAAATATTCTCGTAATTTGTTAGTTCTTTAAACATTATAAAATATGGTGTACTATAATGTTTAAAGTACTAACAAACTATGAGAATATTTTCAAACACTAAATTATAGCTGCTTTTCTAAAATCTGTATCTCCTTTGTTGTTACTATAGCGCACACATAAAAATATACTTCTCTATCTAATTAAAAAGCTCAGTGGCGTGCCATTGGAGAGACCTATATAATTATAGCATTGGTCTATGGCAGGCTGATGATGATGATGCAATTAACGTCGTGAAAGTCATGTTTCACCGCACCTGTTTCACTACTCAAGCGAAGCATTACTTTTGTAGCGATTCAGGATCGTGTTTTTAACTTGTATAAGTAACTGTCAATAATACCATCGTAAACGTGTGGCAGTCATTTTGCATTGCCACTGCATTGCTGTAAAAAGTCGCCGTGTGAGACAGCCTTAAAAGCTCATTATGAAAATAATGTTTATGAAGAATTTAAAATATTCTACAAGATAATTTATTTTGAACTTATGCTATTGTTATTAACCATGTGATAGTATACTGGATTTAAGGTAAACTGGATTTCATCAATATTATTACGTACAATGATGTCATAGTGCCTTTTAGGATTTCATTCTTGCTTTTGCATTTTTCTTGACGAGTGAGAGCGCTTGAGTTCTTTTTTTCGCACAGGAGAAGAATTAGTGAATTATTTTAATAAAATAATTCAGGAGAGGTTGTTCATAACTCAACTGAGTTTTGGTTTTGAGATGGACTTTGTCATCTCGTCAATCTTTGACAAATATTTGTTTGAATTCTGGTTATTTAGTGTGAGTGTTGATTGAATGTTTTTGAATTCACCCGCGATTCAGGACTTATTCCTAGTGCGTGAATTGTCTAGTTTTGATACAAATAAATTAAATAATATATGACTCATAGAATAGAGACTGGGTATTTGAGAAATGCTTGAGGGCCAACTTTGAAACCCAGACATGCCACGCAGTTTTTAATAGTTAGGTACTTACAGATGAGATACTGCAACAAAATAATATGATGAGATCGCATGCTACCCAAACTTGATATAAAATATGCCAATGACAATTTAAAATTGCATTTAAAATAATTTAACAAAAGACATTGAAATAAGTGAAAAGAGCTTCGTTTTAATAAAACGACACTTATTTCACGGTCCGAATCGAAATTCAGTAATAAAACTAGTGAATTTGTTCCGAGCGGCAATAAATTTTATTTATTTATCTCCCTCCCTCCCCTGCCTAACGCGTGATGCCCCTCTCTATCTTGAGTTACGATTCGAATATTTTACTATCGTCATAGCGTATCAGTGTTCGAGTTTCTGTTTCTTCAGTAGGATAATGGAAGAACCAAGTTTAACTTCTTTCTAGCCTATATCTGGGAGTAGGTACGGTGGTGCCACCGCCAAGACGAGCCAAGTAATGCGCATGAAAGAGCAGCTGTTCAATCAATGACTATCCTGTTTGACTGGTGCTAAGTAACTGACTACTACGTTGGTCGTGAATTTGATCCAAGAAAAATCTTTATCATATGATAATCTTAATATATAAAATCCTTGCGTTATTTACTGACTGACTGACACGCTACAGCCGAAACTATTGGGTGCAAGAAGCTGAAATTTGGATGCATGTTCCTTGGCGACCATAGGGGTGCACTAAGAAGGAATTTCCCGAAATTCCCACGGGATCAGCCAAAATGGGTAAATTTAAAAAAAATGCTGGCGTAGCTGCTGGCGTCCTCTAGTTTCATTATAATGTCTTGTACCACGTTTTGATATACGTACCACGTTTAGATATACGTATTTAGACGAACTGAAACTCAATTTCTAGTTACTACATTACAAAATTATTGTATCAGTACACAAATGTAGTTACGACCCTAGCAACAGCAAACATAACGACGTAAACTTAAAAAAGAACTCCAAAAGCTTGAAACAGAGTGAAAATAAAATATGCCACAAAGGCCATACAACAAAACCGAGTGTTTTGTACCCATGAACAAACGCCATTGTATTTTGTTTAAACGTTCGAACAAGCCCACCTCGTGTACCGGTGGACTAAATAGAGGTTCTTTTAAAATATTTTACACAGAACAGCTGGCTGTTTGGGGAACGGAGTGTGGGGTAAAAAATCACTCGTGGTTTGTACTTGGTACTGGACACGAAAATAAAATGACACTTTTCAGTAAATTATTTTATTAAATCTGTGTATAAAAAGTTCTTGCGTTACTGACTGACTGACAGATAACGTACAGTTAAAACTATTGGACGCAAGATATTATAGGAAAAACAGTTAAATTAAAATAAAATGTGCGGGCATGCTAAGGGCCTCCTGGTTCCTACAATATAGTATTAGACATACGAAAGTCTGTCTGGCACGCTTTCACGGTTAAACATCTGTGATTATTTTTAAATTAATTTAGCATGGCAATTATTGAAACCAGTTGACGTCAAACCGAAATAAAAAGTAAAACTAGTAGACAAGGAGTAAAATGAAATGAGGAAAAGATATCTACACTCTCCTATCAATGCAATATAGAAAAAACCACGGGCTAATCCTATAGATCATCATCATCAACATCATCATCAGCCTGCCACAGTCCACTCTTTGATATAAGCCTCTCCAATGCTATAGGTAGGTAATGAATCTCTTTTTCAATACTATTCTAAGGGATTTTTTAGAAGAAACTATCGCAAAGCAAATAATAATAATAATATTCTACCACATTCACACAACACCATCTAGTCCCAAACTAAGCAGAAGCTTGTACCAAGGGTACTAGACACTGGATAAACATACTTATATACTTTTTTTTGTAAATATAATATACGTATTATCCACAGAAACTCCTAGACCAAGACAAACATCCATTTTCCTGCACACAAATGTTTGACTTGAGCGGGAATCGAACCCGCGATCTTCGGCGTGGCAGTCGTTTTACACTCCCGCTACGCCACCGGGTCATCTAATTAATCGTCCGTCTACGTCTAAATAACTACATCAATGCGAATTGATATTGTCGTCTTTTGCTCTAGAAGTGTAGTTGTACCGTAACTGCGATAAGTATCAATGTATTGCAAAGTTACTGAAATTTTCTACTCGTAATCGTATTGTTTGGAGTCTAGTTAGGAAGCTCTTTGACCGCTCAGAGACCTAATAAGGTATGCATGAGACAGTTGTAAACTGCGGTAAACTCTGAGCACTTCAACCGTTTGAAGCATTGTACTGTAAGTTCGAGAACATTCAATGGCCGACTAGAGGATTATGCACCACTAAAGTTTTGTGATGGTATCGATAGTTGCTATATTATGTAATTTTAATTTGCGATAGCACTTTTCGTATTTTCACTAATGTTGTTTTCTTGTCAGACTAGCTAAACTTTAGGCAATCTACTGCTGCCATTTAAAAACAATCAATATGAGATGTGTAAAAGAAAGGTGATAAAATAGATACGTCAAATTAAACGTACCTATTCGGCGATCATTAAGGTTGCACGCACTTTAATGATTGCAGTGTTCGAGAAGTCACCTAAAATCTATTTTTTTGAAATTTAACCCAAGAATGTTCCATCTCTTTTTAGTTTTATCGAAGTGAACAAGAGGGAAATAGGCTAAATTAACTTTAATACTACACAACAGAATCACCTGCAATATCAACGTATCTCGCAGCATTAGTGTTATCGCTTGTCGTTTGGAATTCTTTCTAAAATATTACAGTACCATGTGAATGAGTGACTGCTTGCAATCAGGAGAGTAGCCCATTTTCCAGCGATGAAGTGATGTGTATAAAAATATTTTATATTTTCTTTTTGAAGGCAACAAGGAACAAGTCTTTTTCGCTTTATAACATTCAAGCAAAAGATCCAAAGAGCTCTAAGATTCGAAATCAAAAATATGTATCACAAAGTGTTGTCCCGTGTTTCTTGTTACGACGAGGCGACCGCTGTTACCACTATACTGTTGGTGTAAATTTTTTATCATAATGAGACTAACAAATTATGACGGACAAAAAATAGTTCTTCACTTAGTCGGCCACTCTTAGGCTGGCCATTTTAATTCAATCCTAACTAAAAAAAAACTAAGATTATTTATACGACTGTCTTTTCTATCATCAACATAAAAAATTATTCAGGTATGTTTCATTTCGTACATACACACAAAATATTGGCAAATTCAATAAAAGCTCTTTCAGATGTACGACACCTCATGTGTCAAAGTGGGTCCCATTCAACATTCTTCTATTATGGCTTCACTTTGATCTCAACTTGACATTTAACAAAGACGAGAGTGCTGACGGCTTCACATTATTAATACAACAAGTACATACATATTATCATATTTAGCCTCTTGGATGTGTACATAGTTAATGGGATGTACTAAATGATTTTAGACTTAGCTTTTGTGTCAAGTTTGGTGTCAACTGTTTCTTCTGCTGTGACACAATGCCACAAATCCTCGTGTTCACGATATGTTTGAACGGCAAATCTCCACGTTGGATAGTTCTCTCTTCCCGTCAGTTTTTCAATCAATGCCATCGTGTTTGTAGAAGACATTTTGCTTTGCTGATGAAGTGATTGCAAAAAGCAGAAAGCACACCGAGCACACGTCGACTTTTAGGTTATGACTTTACGGAACTACTGTTATTACTGATTCGATGATTATTTTATTACTTTCGTTGTATTTATTAATAATTTGAAAACAATCAGGTGGCCTGGGGCCATAACCTGATGTAATTATTAATTAAAAAAGCAAGCGAAATTTTAATAACGTGGTTTTATTGAAAAGATTCCACAGAGTACAAATCTATATTCTATAGTGAGGTGACACGCAATACAATAGTGTTGCAACTCATAATCTGTTAAGTTAAGGTTTACTATATTCAACAGTCCCCATAGTAAAAAAATTACATCTTGCCAAGATGTGTCAATTGAGCTACAATTCATTTTTGTTGATGGTTGGGGACGATTCCGCCCATGGTCCTTTTACCCGTAGCACAATATCGGTAACATCGAAATGAAATTGTTACATTTCAATGCAAAAATCTTCACAGAATAATTCAATTTAAAGTGAATGAAAGTATGTTTGCGTCTCTATCTCTATCATATCAAAATTGAATAATTCATTAGATTTTTTTATATTCTGTGATATTATAAACGAAGTTTTAGACTATAGTGTATGACATTTTTATGGATTTAAGTTACAAATCTTATAGAGTAAACATTATGCATCTCAATCGCGAACATTAAACCACTTTTTTGTAAGTTTTTTTGTAAACCGTACAATATCGATAGGTTGTACTATCAACATAACAGTGGCAGACCTCACTGGCGCAGGCATCACTGCCCAAGTCAGTCATTCACAGGTGATAAGTGAATTTGTAACCCAGTGATCCTATGGCCATATAGGTGCAACTTGTGTCTCCATAGTTCCATATTCTACTCTAATCCCATTTAGCATTATATTAGCTTCGATTAACAGCTTATTCGGCACTTGTTACATCATCATCATCATAAGCCTGTTAACTGCTTAAATTTGCTCGGTCTTCAGCAATACATAGTAAGCGACAATATTCAAAGCTTCAAAACCTCATCAATGCCTCATGGCTAACGGGTAAAAAAAATAAAAATAACTACGTTAAAAACAACCGACTTCAAAAACGAAAAAGTGAAAAATAATAAAGATTTAACATTAATTAACTACTACCTATTATTTATATGTGCTATTTACTAATAGGTTTGATGTCGGTGCCAAGCCTTATACCAATAATAATATTTTAAAAACTTAAATTAATACGAGCAAATTAATACAATGAAATGACTACTATAAAGATAAAGATGCATAAATAAACCTAATAAAGAGCAATTTGATCTTAATATTATAAGCAGCTTCAGTTCATACGAAGAATAATGAAAAAAAATAATACGAAAATGTATTGAACAGAATGTGAATTCATGTGAATTATGAAATGCCTTCTTTAATTTAAAGGCTTTTGAAATTTGATTTGGCACCGCCTTCAAACCAATTAGTAAATAGCTCATATAAATAATAGGTAGTATTTAATTAATGTTATATCTTTATTATTTTTCACTTTTTCGTTTTTGAAGTCGGTTGTTTTTAACGTAGTTATTTTTATTTAATACTTTTTATGAACCTATTGTTGTATTGTCAACTAGTTATAGGAAGACCTACAAAAGGTGCTGCGCGCCTTAAAATATAGATCTCAAGAAACGGGAACGGATAAAAGTAGTCGTCTCTGTAAAAATGCTCTTCGGGACACAGTTTTACGTTCTTGTGAGACTATTAAAGATTCTGAAAAACGTTTGTTGGCCAGGAAAGCATATATGAAATCACGTTAACGTCAAGAAACTCTTAAACATTATAACTCTAGACTCGGTAAGATCCAAGAGCGTCTAGCGAATGAGTCCTTTGAGCAGAGAGCTAATAGACTTGGTCTCATTAATAATCGACAAATCATGGCATTACCGCATGATTTACGTCTTTGAAGTCACCATTATCATCATTGTGCAATTCAAATAGATCCCTAAAGGGGTAGGCAGAGGTGTAATATTACACCCACATTTTCCATTAATTTTTAGGTCCCACGTAATAGGGGGCGAGCCTATTGCCGTACCGGGCACATTACCAGACTCCGTGCTGCTACTGAGAATTTCTTAACGTAAAAACTCAATAACACTTTGCCCGACCCGGGAATCGAACCCGAGACCTCTCAATCCCACGCGCACATATATGTCGCGAGACGAACTAGGCAGTCTGTCCATTCCTTTTTGAAGTTTCTAGAATTTTCAAATTTTTATTAGAAATATTTAAATAATATTTTGATGATGCTGGCGCTGCTGCTGCTTCGGCGGAAACCCTCAAACGGTGCAAATACGGAAACCTGGCTGGTAATTACGTTTTTGAGCCGTTTGGGGTCGAAACGCTGGGGCCATGGGGCCCTAGTGCACGCGCATTATACAAAGAAATCGCCAGAAGGCTGATCGATGTTTCCCGTGAGCAGAGGGCTGGTTTATATCTCGCTGAGAGAATAAGCATTGCCATTCAACGTGGCAATGCTGCCAGCCTTCTGCGCACGCTACCGCTCGAAAGCGTTGCGGAGGAATTTAATTTTTAACCGACTTCAAACAAAAAAAAAAGGAGGAGGTTCTCAATTCGGCCGGTATATTTTTTTTTCGATGTATGTACACCGATTTCGCCGAGGTTTCTGAACCGATTTACGTAATTCTTTTTTTGTTTGATGCGCAATAGTGTCGGATTGGTCCCATAAAAATATGATTTATGAAGGCCCAGCAGTTTTTAGTTTATGAGCATTTTTTTATTTACTTTCACCTATCCTTAAGGCTGAAATTCATATGAATAATAATTGTGACGGCCGGTGTCATGTCAACTTGTCATCACTACCGTCGTCAAGGACTACTGACGTCTACACGACAAACTGGCTGACCGTCAAACATAATAATTAACAAAAAGGTTTGAAGACTATTTCATTATTTGGAAATGAAAGTTTTAAGTTAGATGACGTAAACACTCTGTCAAGTGTTCGCTAAATTTGCCAATAACTGGCAACAAGGCGATGGCCGTATGGATAATACATCCGCTTTACGTTCTGAAGGCGAGTGTTCAAATCCCAGTCATAACAGTTATGTGGATATTTTATGAAATTTGGAAAATGTTTCAAGGACATGGGTAGTGCCATTTTTTTACGGTATGCTTCAAAACAAGTGAATTATTATTATTATTTAATTCTATAACTGATTCATCTGGCCATAATTAAATTGCACTTTCAGCTCTGTAATACATGCTCATAAGTATGGAAATAGTAATACCAGAGAACATATTAAATATTTGAATGAGGGACTCGTTTTTATTATAAAGTAGTTTTCAAGATATCAACATTCAAATATTTTGTGCCCAGGTGGATCAGAATTTGTTACGGATGAATTAGAAACAGAAATGATTTTTTTTATCAAGATCACCATTATATTTTAACAACTACATTTTTTTTTTATTAAAACCATTATCAGTGATCATATCACGGAAGAAGCACCTCTGAAACTCTAAAACAGTATATATTAATTATTTTATTGTATGGCCAAGCGAGAATATTGTAAGATTACAAAAAATAAACCTTTTGCTTAAATTTGTAATACAATCAATTCTTATAGGTACAAAAAATATCATATTTAATTGCTACATATATGATACATATATATGGTGTTATGACCATGCGAAATAGGCACAGATGAATCAAGATTTTGCCTATAATCATGTATAACACATCATACGTACAGACTTTACTATTGACACTTTTCTACACCAATCTATAACCAGACACTTTTAGTCTCTCGAAACGCAGACTGAAGTTGCAAAATAATAAAATAAATTTTATACAATAGGCATTGTAATCAGAATGTCGAAGACGAATGAAATTTTACCTTCGTAACACCAGGATCTTAGCCATCCAGCCCCAGGTACACCTAGCTCGTCCGTAGCACGACTAGCTTCCCCTCCACCACGGGAAACCAGACTCTCATAATCATTACTGTTAACCAAGTATGGCCAAGCGTCTTTTACGCTGTATTAATCGCTTCATATTTACTTATTTTAAACACATTAAGGTATTTATAACTAATACATATTATTTTTCTCAGAGGGCTATTCATTTCCTCTCGTTAATATAATAATAAAATTTATATTGATTTATGAAAGGGAAAATGCGATATCGACTATTTCATTTCGTACAATGGCAGACGGACACGACGTATAAATCAGAAGAACGAAGTTTAAATACTTTTTTTGTACTCAGTTAGACTGCAATTATTTCAAATATATAATTTGGCCAATATACGGATTAAGCTAAACTGTACAATAAATTACAGATCGTTTTGTTAGTTGGTTAAAAAGTTGTCTCTTAAGAACTATCATCATAACCTATTACTGCCCGAAGTCCCTACTCTCGTCTTTACGAAATAGATAATATATAAAGTTTACCTCACCTTTGGGGTCTGGTACTCGCTCTTGTGTGACCTAGGTGCATCACCTCCCGAGGTATTCTACTACATTGATCGACAGCCACCAAGTTTACACCTGACAACTAATAGCCAATTAGGTACTTATGGCATCCTGCGTGAATCTGAAACTGCACATACATACGCAGGTATATTATACAACATCTAAAATAAAATGCCCACAAATTTGTATGAATGTACTGCTATACACTTTGCCGGATAACGAACTAAGCTGCACTTACCAAAGTTGTCTTGAGTACTTCGTCTCATATTATCTTGTTCACAAAGCAATGTTATATTCTGCGTTATTTTATATATGTATGTATTTACTTGCTGAGTATCAAATCATTGAAAGCGTGCTCGTGATAAATTTTATATGCGCGCAGATACGCCGGCTGTAGTGCGGCCACTGGACTGGCGTCCTGGCCAAACAAGTGTCCCCCCGTACCACACGCGGCACACGCCTTCACGCGCCACTCTGGCGCCGAAGCATTAATTCACACATTAGAGACATAACTCAGTTATGAGTAGCTATGGCCGTACTGTTTTTGTTACTTAAATACTGATGATGGGTATACTCTTATTATAAAACTTTATAACTATTTAAGTGTATTATGTTTTAATAAGGTATTTATTTACGTAAATTTATTACTATTAGTACATTATTTATTTTATATTATGTATCTACCTATCTATTTATACCTATATATTTTCTGATATCTCTTTCGTGAGTCACTTAGGGCCTAATTGAAAATCGGAGCCAGGTACCTATGCGCCTGGCACATGCCGAATTAGGTCCTTTTTTGACCACACTCACCTGACCTTAAACAACTTTTTTCTTCTCCTGTCTGTATAAGTATGTTATCTTTTTTTTATTACTGTTTGTTCTACTGTAATTGTTATGTAATTTCTTTTTTCTTTTGTTCTTATGACTGTTCTTTATATTTTTTTTATGTATGTAACTTGTGTGGAGTCAAAATAAATTTATTTCATTTCATTTCATTTCATTTCAACTATCCATAACCAATTTACAAGATAAATTATAGGAAAATAACAGGAGAAAGATTGGAGAGGGAACGAAAAAAAAACATACATACATTTACTCACGCCTTTTTCCCGTCGGGGTAGGCAGAGACAACGGAACGCCACTTACTTCTATCCTTACAAACCTCACGCGCTTCCTCTACATTCATTACTCTTCTTATACATGCTCGCCGGTTCCTAAATCGGAATCCTATCAATCAGTCTCACCCCACACATACTACGCAGTGATCGCATCTCAACTGCGTTAATTCTGCTTTCATGAAAAAAATCACGTATAAAAAAACATGATTCCATCATGTCTTTTTTAATTTTATTAGTTAATTATAAAAAATAATTTTGATTTAACTGTCTCAGACGTTGCATTTCCTGTAGTGCTTTGCTGTCATGTGGTCTGATTAATAACTTAGATGGCTCTAAATCACTTAATGCGATACCATCTAAATTCTTCACTCGACTTAAAGCTACATATATCTGACCTTTGCCGATTTTTTTTCCCAAGATCTATCACTGCCCTCTCCAATGTTGTACCTTGGAGCTTGTGAACAGTCACAGCCCAACGTAAAATTAGCGGAAACATTAACCTCTCAACATCACCGTAATCTTTATTCGCTTGAAAAGTTGCAGATGCTGGTGTGATTGATACTAGACCCTCCGCATCTTTTACCCTAATGCCCACAGTTTGATCATCAAATTTAATGAACACTGCTTCGGGCAGTTCTCCTGCTTCTACACCCACTTTTCGCCAGATATACTTTAGTCCCACGTAATAAGGGGCGAGCCTATTGCCGTACCGGGCACATTTCCAGACTCCGTGCTGCTACTGAGAATTTCGTGACAGAAAAACCCAATAACACTGCCCGACCCAGGAATCGAACCCGGGACCTCCCGATCCCACGCGCACATTTATGCCGCGAGACCAACGAGGCAGTCGTATAGGGTTTGATGTCGAGTTTTCCGTCTCTACGCAAAGATGGTATTTGCATCGTGTTATCCCTTAGTCGCCTCTTACGACACCCACGGGAATATGGGGGGTGGTGACACTTGTATTCTATGTCGTCCACCAAAAAGAACATTATACCTAAATGATGTATTCCAGGGGGAATAATTCGAAATAAGCCGAGACCTTTGTTAATTTTGCATTGATTCGTCCAGATGAACAAAGGCGATTTTTTTTTATTTATGCTGTGTGTTTTATCACTAAAACATCTCGTTTTAATCAGTATATTTTTAACCTATAATTTGTCATATAGTGCCGCCATAGCCTGCCAAATTAGCATGCAATATAAAATAACCGTTATGTTATAAAACATTACATTATCAAATTAAAAAATCATTTGATACGTACTCAAAATACGATCTTAATTTTTTTTTTACGAATACAATTACACAAAAAAGAGAAAATGAAAAAAAAAATTATGGCCAGTGGTTTGTAGTTTATGTATGTATGTATTTGTATTTATGTTTGTTTCTATGTGGCGTTGTAGAGACAAAATGCGTTAGTAGATTTGGTGATACTACGTCAATATTTTTGTCTTAAACTGGGGGTCCCGATTTTTGATCCTTCTAATCTGCATAGACATGTATCAATACTGGGCTTGCTTGTTTTGTTTTATCGCAGTCGGATTCCTTGTTATTTTTGCATTGACGTGTAAAGTCACATCACGGGCTTATCCTGCGCTTATAGAAACAGGCATAGGAGATGAGTGAGGCTCTCGCGTGTAGGTGCTCAGAGTCATTTTCAAATAAAACCAAAGTAGAGTCTCCAGAGACCTCTCGCAGCAGCGAGGCAGCTCAAATCGCGGCTTCGCATACATTGATGCGATCCCACCGTACGCAATACTCACGGCCACTCTAAAAGAATGAAATGGTGTGAATTTCATTACCAATATTATAGTAATTTTTGCTTAAATTATCAGTATCATCAAGTTTGTTGTTAGTTGAAAGTGGAAGTGCTTCGCTACAATGTGAATTTAGACTATTTTTACTGTTTTCTTATTTACATTAAATTTCAACAAGAATATTAACCTAATCAGTTTAAATACTAAATGTAAATTTAGGGCGTACCGCAGAGGTAATTATTTAATTATATAGCCCAAATATGACCCATGTTGCGAGGCCCGCGGGATTAAAGCCTAATACAAGCCTTCTCTTTGTACTGTAGTAACTAAGCTAAGGATATTATGAGAATATAAATAGCCATATTTACATGAAAAGTTATTGTGATGACACTGATGTAAAAAAAAATTCGCTATTTGGACCTGATAGTTACCGTAAGTTGAAATTACAGTACCATGCTGAAATCTTTATTTCAGACACAACGAAAATTCCTATAAAAGGAATCTAATCATATATCCAAACAACCCATTCGCAAACCAGCATCTAAATAATAAAGTTCGTATTACTTTCGTTAAATTTGCAAGCAAGTATACATGCCATTAGTGTGTATGTTTGCAACCTAGATTACATCTGTACAATATTTTTAAATGACTTTAAAAGCGGCTATATAGAGTGCCGATAGTTTTAAATTAATATCTACATAATCGATTTTAAATTTCGCGATTTGTATACATCATACAATTTTATTAAAACGGGTCTTATTCGCGATATTTAATTAATTTAAGGTATAAATACCTATGTTTTACCGACGTTTCGTCCGTCTTACAACAGCCGTGGTCGCGGCAGGACTGATTTCATCTTAGCGTCGTCCTTGTGAAGCGCGGGTTTCGGCAGCTACCCTCACTTGTTTTTTATTTTTATTTTTATCCGAACTGTCGGTACTTTGACACCCAACACTTATGACGTCTACACACTGATGAGCTGTGTTACTGCGGCGGGATTTACATTTGTTGATTACCGAATTCCAAGTTGTAGACAGTCTGTATCCATTCACGTACTATCCTGGAGTAATAGTGACGATCGGTAGATAAGACCTTTGGTCGATGTAATTCGATCCAGTGGTTTGGTCCAGACTCCAACAAATGCTCAGCTATGGCAGACTTGTTAATTTTCCGGTTTTTTTACAGCTGCGATATGTTCCTTGGCCCTTTTAGCGATGGTTCGTTTGGTCTGTCCGATATAGGAACTACCATAATATAAGAATATCTACATTTTATTCTGGGATAGAGTTTGAGGATTATCAAGGTAAACCAGACGACCAACCAGAGAACGTGAATGTCATGAACCCACATTTTGGTGCCGCGTATCTTTGCCAGGCCATTGTTATGGAAACACGAGATACAGCAAGAAGTTCCACATTGTTATGTGGAATTCTTGCTAGTTGTTTTATTTGTTTATTGGTGTGGGTGTGTGGGTAACTCTACTCTCGGAGTTTTCAGACCCTATGAAGGCCTCCGAGATAGTCTTACAATGATTGTCCAAGGACTAGTACCAATAATTTACATGCTCTCCGATGCAATGCTCTTGTTTCCTTTCCTGGAATCTTTAATCGAGGAGGCGTAAGCGGGTGCCGAAGGCTGTCATGCTATATTGCCATGCCTTGCAAGGATATGGTGTAAACTTCATTTACAGTTTTGCATCAATCAGCGTGTAATAAATTTACTACGCAAAATAAACAAGATATCACAATGTTGTTGGATGAATTTACCTTTACATTTCCAACAACACAAACATAGCTTTTTTAAAATTAATATTTTCTCTGTTACTTGGCCACCAGATAACGTATAAATTAAATTCGTAAAACCTGAGGGTAGTATCGCTTTACTTAACAAGCGTGTTAATGTTCTTCTTGGAAAAATATGATACAACAAGACCTGTTCGTAAAATATTAACTGTATTGCATGTTTTACAACGAAAAATATTATTTATTTATCAACGGACGTTTGTCGAGTGACAAGTGTTATTTTTTTTTATTTGGGACAAAAAACAGATGCACATTATGTATACCTTAAAGTAGTATGAATATAAAACAAATATATGTTAATGTACAGCCAACTACATTATCCACGATTTACAATATTTACTTTCAACATCGAATTTAATCATCTTACAATATATAATTGTGTCTCCACTAGGATGGTAAACTACGTATTACAACGATTATCATATGCTTGAATTTAACCGCGGAAAATGCAAAGAATGCAAAGAATGCCTATTACATTGGGACCTAAACATAACTGGCGAAATGTGGGTGTGTAATACACCTCTGCCTACCCCTTCGTGGATAAAAGCGTGACGTTATGTTATGTTATGTTACAATGCAAAGACGCCAATCTGTTCGAAGTGTTTATTATAAGCATTTACTAACTGGTAAATGGGGGCGCGTTACCCGGCGTTGGTTCGACACGAAGTAGTAGCAAAAAGACGACCTGATCTTACTGCACGTCTTTGCACTGTGTGCGGTACACACTGTAGCATAATTTGTTAGTGAGATTAATACAGTCATACTTGTTATGACACAGTTTATACATTGTCATTGCTCCCAAAAATAAAGATCTCTGTTGAAGAGTTAAAATTTTATTTTTAAGTTGCGTGTATGAAGGATATTTCTTGTAGCATCTAAAATGCATTGCTTTATAAAACTTCTTCTGCACTCTTTCTATGGAGTCTTTATACTTAATATAGAGAGGGTTTCAAATACAGGTTGCGTATTCTAGCTGAGGTCGAATAAGTGTATTAAAGAGATAAATGTGGGTGCTAGGTCGCATAAACCTCTTACTTGATCGCTTAACAAAGCCGTACATTTGAAATGCTTTATTAAAAATTTTTTGTACATGCAGATCCAAATGTAGTTTAGAATCCAACTCTAAGCCCAGGTCCCGCAGAGATTCAGATCTATTTAACGCCGTGTTACAAAATTTGTTAACGTTGTGATTTTTTTGTGCAAGTAATAACATTGCATTTTGGAAGGCTTATGTGAAGTTTATGTAATTGACAGTATTCAGTTAGACGATCAAGGTCTTCTTGCAGTAGGTAACAGTCATTTTAATTACAAATCTTTCTGTAGACCTTAAGGTCATCAGAATATAACAAGTAGTTAGAATGTTTGAAGCATCTATCAATGTCGTTAATGAAGAGAATGAATAATAAAGGGCCTAAGATTAATCCCTGCGGGACATCAGACGACGTCGTCACTATGTCTGATATAAATACATTGATAACAACTTTTCAACTTCGGTTTGATATATATGAAGCAAACCAACGTAATAGATTTCCTCGGATACCATTTAAGACAATTTGTTGAGAAGAAGCTCATAATCCACTTGTCGAAGGCCTTTCGAAAGTCTGTATAAACGGCGTCCACCTGGACTTTTCGATCCATATTTTCGAATAAAAAGTTGGTAAATACCATTAAATTCGTGCTTGTTGACCTGGCTTTCACAAATCCATGTTGTTCTTTAATAATATGGTGATGAAAAACCGGATACAGTTCATTATCGACGAGCCTTTCGAAAAGTTTAGACAAATCGGATAGTAAAGAAATAGGACGATAGTTGGACACGTCGTGCCTAGACCCATTTTTAAATATAGGTGTAACGTGTGATTGCTTCCATATTTTGGGAAACACACCTTCTTCAATACCTTTATTGTATAAAATATGTAAGGGCGTGCAGATGTTAGATGCGGTGTTCTTTAAAAATATAGGAGGTAAACCGTCTGGTCCCTTGCCCTTTGTCGGATCAAGTTTGTTGAGTTCTGTCCTGACTCGAATGTACCTGAATTGACCTGAATTGTATAATTAAATTACTCACTATTGAAATGTTTTCAGCATACACTACGGGTGGTGACCAACTTTCTATATCCAACGTTGATGGCTCATACACAGAGTGTAAGAAATTTGCAAAAGAGTTACATATGTCTTTTGGTAAATTGGCTGAACGACCATTGAACGTAACTTAGGATGGTATTGTTGGTTCATTTCCAAAAGTGTTTTACGTTAGTGCAATTGTTATCTTGAACCGACTCTATGTATTTGGCATAGCAGTTGCCACACTCTCGCTTAAACACACTTCTGAAGTGAGCAAAAGTTGCATAGTCGGATATATTGCCGCATGTTTTCCATTTTACCCAAGCTTTGTTTTTATTTTTAAATATACGTATTAAAGATGGAGTAAACCATATGGGGAATCTGGAAGGATTTTTATTTGTCATAGGAACATATTCCTTTATCAATTCATAAATTCTGTCATAGAAGATAGCAACCGCATTTTCAGCAGAGGGTTGGCCTAGTAAGTTATTCCAATTAATTTCCCGAATCTCGACTTTTAGTATCGCGTAATCAGCTTTATAAAAGTTATACTGTGCCACAGAGTATCGTGTCATAAATGCGGTGTTGATGTTAAACGATACGACTGCAGCAAACGGAGGATGGTAAGGATCAACTTTGGTGAGGTATCCCTTGGGATCTAAAACTGAGCGGTCAACATTGGATATAAGCAAGTCCAATAACCTTCCCAATGAGTTGAAAACATTGTTACATTGAGCTGAGTTACTCATAGCTGTAAAGGAGAATGACCAAATTTGCATGGAAGATGGGCTAAGTTTGCTTCTCAATGATTTGACCAGTAAAATATATTAAATATACTCCTAATTAAATTATGAAAAAATGAATACGATATTCGGCGGCAGTTCTTAGCTATCGGACATTAAAGATTTCAAATATTTTGAGGTTAATTATTGTGATAGTTACATGATTTAATCAAATTAATAGTAATAAATTAGTAAATTATCGCCCGTGCTTCGAAGAGTGCTTACGTTAAGCCGTCGGTCCCAATTGTCATGAAGATCTTTTACCTTCGCACGTTGTTACGGGGAGTCAGTAGGTACCCTCCAATAAACCGATACCTATTGGTATAAACCATACAATATCGCTATCCCTTTGGGTTATGGCGGTCAGACTATAGAAAAGCTAATATTCTGTCATATCTGGTAAGACTAGTAAGCGGACCCAGGGCTCTTAGGCGTTCAAGTCTTGGATGCAACCGACATAACGCTAGGACGATGATGATACGATTTAATCATATTACCGGAATGTATTAGAAGCCTCTATATATATTATACTAGCTTTCGCCCGCGGCTTCGCCCGCATGAAATTTTAATAAAGAGTAGCCTTTGTACTTCCCCAGGTTTCAGACTATCCATATCAAATTTAATTACAAACGGATCTGCACATTATCCGTGTAGCATACATATATTATAAACAGATAATAAGTACTTAAAATTACTTTTGTTTTTATAGTCGTCAAACTTCAGGTAAAGATTAGTATGTAGTGTATATTATTAAAGTTACTGAAGAGCTTATATACCTACTGAATAGAATTGCAGCAAAAATAAAAACTGAAAGCATTACCAGAAAGTACAAAATCAGACCGCCCCTCCTCCCCACTGCGATTCAGCGCACCAACTCATACTCTCGCGCTTTTAATAACGCTGCGCTTAGGTCAATTATATCGTAAGCTCTATTCTGCCAATCAAGCCCTTTCATTTGATACCCATATTGGGGTATTTGTGGAAAATATGTCATCCGCCATTTTATGGCGACAGCCATCTTAGATTTTTCATAGTGAGCCCTATTCTACCAATCATGCCCTTTCATTCGATACCCATATTGAGTTATTTGTGGAAAAATGTAATACGCCATTTTGCGGCGACAGCCATCTTCGATTTTTCATAGTGAGCTCTTTTCTACGAATCAAGCCCTTTAATTAAATACCCGTATTGAGGTATTTGTGGAAAATAAGTAATTCACCTTTTTGTTGTGGCGGCCATCTTGGATTTTTCATAGTGAGCTCCATTCTACCAATCAAACCCTTTCATTAGATACCCATATTGAGGTATATGTAGAAATATGTAATCCGCCAGTTTGTGGCGGCAGTCATCTTGGATTTTATATAGTGAGCCCTATTCTACCAATTAAGTCCTTTCATTCGATACCCATATTGAGTTATTTGTGGAAAATATGTAATCCGCCATTTTGCGACGACAGCCATCTTGGATTTTTCATAGTGAGCTCTATTCTACGAATCAAGCCCTTTCATTTGATACCCAAATTGAGGTATTATTGGAAAATAAATGATCCGCCATTTTGTGGCAGCGGCCATCTTGGATTTTCCATAGTGAGCTCCATTCTACCTATCAACCCCTTTCATTCGATACCCATATTGAGTTATTTGTAGAAAAAAATGTAATCCGCCATTTTGCGGCGACAGCCATCTTGGATTTTTCATAGTGAGCTCTATTCTACGAATCAAGCTCTTTCATTTGATACCCATATTGAGGTATTTGTGGAAAATAAGTAATTCACCTTTTTGTGGCGGCGGCCATCTTAGATTTTTCATAGTGAACTCCATTCTACCAATCAAACCCTTTCATTAGATACCCATATTGAGGTATTTGTGGAAATATGTAATCCGCCAGTTTGTGGCGGCAGCCATCTTGGATTTTTCATAGTGAGCCCTATTCTACCAATCAAGCTCTTTCATTCGATACCCATATTGAGTTATTTGTGGAAAATATGTAATACACCATTTTGCGGCGACAGCCATCTTGGATTTTTCATAGTGAGCTCTATTCTACAAATCAAGCCCTTTCATTTGATACCCATATTGAGGTATTTGTGGAAAATAAGTAATTCGCCATTTTGTGGCAGCAGCCATCTTGGATTTTTCATAGTGAGCTGCATTCTACCAATCAAACCCTTTCATTTGTTACCCATATTGAGTTATTTGTGGAAAATATTCAAAATATGTAATCAGCCATTTTGCTGCGACAGCCATCTTGGATTTTTTATAGTGAGCTCTATTCTACGAATCAAGCCCTTTCATTTGATACCCATATCGAGGTATTTGTGGAAAATAAATAAGACGCCATTTTGTGTCAGCGGCCATCTTAGATTTTTCATAGTGAGCTCCATTCTACCAATCAATTCCTTTCATTTGATACCCATATTGAGGTTGTTGTGAAGTAATATGTGATTCGCCATTTTGTATCGGTGGCCATCTTGGATTTACAATCATTTAAATATTATCTTTTAATCTCGATGACAATATGAGTGTATACCAAATATCAGATCAATCATCAGGAAGGGGGTAAAATTCCAATGACTAAATTTGACCCAAGCAAACAAATAAAGATAATACAGGATTTTCGCCGACTTAGTTGATACTTTTCCTTATAGTATGGCAACATTATACATTTTTTTTATAAATTGTAGCCTATGTGTTATTCTGATGTATAAACTATATTACTGTAAAGTTTCATCCAAACCCGTTCAGTAGTTTTTGCGTGAAAGAGTAACAAACATCCATCCATCCATCCATCCATCCATCCATCCATCTTCACAAACTTTCACATTTATAATATTAGTAGGATAGGACAATATAGAAAATAGTTGTCAAAAGAAGTGGAGCTACGAAACAAACGCTTGTGCATTATATTAGATTGCGGTTTTTCAGTCTGATATATTTCTTGCTGAGAATTCTCACTACCATGTGGTACAATTAATGAGAATTTCAGTAAGACTAGTTCGCAAAAGATAAGCTTATTCCATTGGACCTTATTACAAAGTTGGCATTAAAACTACATTATTTTATGCTTAATAGGTAAATGAAACACAGTTTTTATGTTATTCTTCATTTTATTTGTTATTATAAATCTTCTTCAAATAAATCACCTCAAAATGAAGCAGGAGCTTGTATATCGTATACCATAATGTGGTGCAGGTATGACCTCAGAAGTTACAACAGCTTCAATAAATGTGTAGCATTCTAAACATAAGACTCCGTTCAATTCCTGAAACAAACAATTAAAGTCGTTTGAATATTCGGTGAGGACAGCACGAGAGAATTGTAGGAATTGAGAAGAGAAGTAAACAACACTTACACAGACTGGCGCTATCCATGATGTCAAAATATTGAGCGCCGAATCAGATAACTTGTCCAAAGATCGGACGTGTTGCTGCCGAGGTAAAGGAAGTGTTAACATAACCGCAATCCTCACCACGGCTATTTGTTCTAAGTCCAGACGACATACTAATGTTACCAATAAAGACTGTCTCATACTTTAGAGAACCCACGAGTCTTGATAACACGAAATCAACTTCTTTGCTCGACAAAGGATTGTTCAAGTCAAAATAAACGACAGTAAATTACTTATTTTCCAATAAAGAAATATTAGCATAAGTGAAAAAGCAATTTGACATATTAGTCCAAAGAGTATACAAATACTACGTAGTCTATGAATTTGACTGTTTTCATGTCAAAATAACTGACATAAGACATTATAGATGCCAGTATAATAAAAATATGTCCCCATATTTTCAAAAAGTACAAAACATTATTTCGTAGGTAATATGTTGCAAAAAGGATAATCGTATTATTTATAGAAAATATTTAACCACAATACATTTTTCAAAATATCATAAGATTTTGGTGTTATTTTGCTTATTAGAACTTTTATTATGTCACCCTGTTTTCACTATGAATGTAATTTTTCCCTTTTAAAAGGAGTTTGCAAGAAACTGTAAACATTTGCCGAAATATGCAAAATTAGTTTTGAATATGAAATGGCGATGTCACGACCAGAACAACGCAGATACTTTTAATTTTGAACTAAAATTTCCGTTAAGCTTTAAATTAAAATTAATATACATAAAATTAAAAAATAAAAGAAGGTTTTCAAGACATGAATGGTTCAGAAGCAAACGTGCCATAAAATAGCCCAGTTTTGGTTATTATCCTTTGTAAGCTCCTGAGCTAAGTCAAAGGAAGTAGAAGCAGAACAGACAAGAGTTTGTGTGTGATTGGGGTTCTCAATCCATTTTAATTCAGGCAAATTGAAATCGCCGGTTATAAGTAAGTTCTCTACATTTGAATTACTCAGAACAGTTTGTAATAAATTCAAGTATTGAGTATAAATAACCGGACTAGTTTTAGGTGGGATGTATGCCACATTAATTAAATTGCTAACAGATCGTTTGTTATTCCTTCCCATAATCTCGACGAATAAAAACTCAACATCTGGAACAGACAAAGTGCAAGTAGGTGGACCCAAACGAGAAGCTTTTAAATCTCGACGTACAGCGATCATTACTCCATCTCCATCTTTTTTGCCCACACACCCGCGATCCCGATCTTTACGAAATACTGAGTACCTTTGGTCAATGAATTCGCTATTGGATATTTCTGGTATGAGCCATGTTTCAGTGAACACTATTACATCGTAGCAATTAGCAAGAATATTCATGTAAAGTGAATGTAGTTAACTCCTAAGACCTCTATAATTTTGGTAGTATTGTGTGATATAACTATCCATAACTGATTGATAACAAAAATGAATTGCAATAAATAGAAAGAGTGCTAAAATTTTTCATCTTAATATAAAAGAAAAATATTAAATATATCCTTCGAGTGAAAATGAGGTTGTTTATTATAACAATTTCAGACTGTGTTTCTGGGGTAACAACTGACATAAGGCTTAATATATTAATAACATCAAACATGATTTTGTAACAAAATATACCAAAATATGATAGACAACTTATTAGAAAGCAGCGGGTGCACGCGAAATGATTGAAAGGAATACGTATTAATTTATGCATGGATGGGCAAGTCAGCCCCCAATGTACCGCGTGGTCTAATTTTAGCAATGTCCTTTATATTTTTAAAAGCAAAAATTAGAGAACTATCCGATTCACGAACGAGAACCGTGGCGTGTCGAACCCACACATACTTAAAACCCTTTTGTTTAGCAGCCTCGCGACATTCGCAAAAAACAATTTTATTTTTTAGTGTAAGGTGTTCATTAAGATATATGGGCTGTGGTGAGCCTGAAATGTCTACCTGGTCCGAGTTTATTACATTCACTGTTCGAAATGAGCTCAGAACGTTATCACGTAAGATACGCGAGGCCAGCTAAACAGTAATATTTTTTGGTCTACCATTGGTCTGTTGTGCATGAGGGACGCGGTGAACAGCGATAATATCTTTTTGCGCTATAGGACAGTTAATTATGTTACAGATGGTCAACACAAGTTTCGTTAGGTTTTCGCTTCTTCTTTCTGGTACATTAGTAAGCTCAATATTGCAATGCCGCGCCTGCTGCTCGAGTGAGTCGATCTTTAATTCAAGGGCCTCAACCTGTTCGAGAGACGTGTTGCAGTTTTTCGTGATATTCTCCAATGCGGATGTGCGCTGCTGGATATCCGTATGTTGGCTAGAATAGAACTGGATCGCAGATTGAAGCTCAGATATATCTTTTGTGAACTCACTATGCTTCTTTTCCCGGCCAGCAAGGTGCGATATTCTGCGCTGAGAGCATTTATTTCCTCCTTCATAATTGTTACATTATTAGCTAACGACGATAGGTCTGATTGCAGAAAGGACATCTTCTCATCTAGAAAATTTGTTATCAATCTTATCCTCTAGTCTGCGGATTGAATCTCTTATTTCTGAAGCGATTTGGTAAAATCATCAGTATGGTCAACGTCCGGCATTTTCCGCTGCCGACGCTGCCGTGACGTCGTTTTTGCATTGACTCGACTGTTGGATGGCGAACGTAACATTGTAAACAAATAAATAAACCAAGCAGTTTGTTGTTGCAAGTTAAAGTGGGAACGAAACGCAGGCCGCAGTTCAAGTAGCAACGTCGCGACAAGAAGGTCTTAAGCGCCGTGAAGTCGACGCGTTCGTTTAACACACTTGCACTTATCACTTATTGACGGTGATTAGATTTTTGCTAGTTCTTGTTATAATATTATTATGCTTATTCCAGTTCAGAGACACAATAATACCAGTAAAATACTGCTTAATCAGTTAGTAAAAATACTTAGTTTCAATAATCTCACAAAATCAAATCTTAACACTTCGTAATTTCACGATAAACTAAATTAATTTGCGGAGCACAGTTACAAAGATGTTTACTGGAACGGTACGGTACGGTGAAAATAGGACACTTAGTTTTTAAATTGCATTGAATTTTCATCTTTTGTTAAAATTTGTATAAAAACCCACTGCTCTGTCCAAAGTAGGTTATACCTATATATAAGAATACATAAATAAATTAATGCGTTTAATTTTTTTAATAATGGAAAACCTTTAGTGGCCTATTTAATTGATAAACCATGTTTAATATTTTCGTCATTTGCGACTTATTAAAAAAATTTAGGTTACATGTCATGATTTTCACAAGTAACACTAAAGGTTTTCATGATACCATAAATAACACACAGAGAAATAATATATAATCAAATCTCTGTATTTGAACTCAGCTGTCTAGACACAGTTTATCTGCACTTCAGAGATATTGTTCTGTAAATACAAGACACAGGAATAATCTGGTAGTTCATAGCACTCGTCTCCACAAAATAAGTAGCTGTTTTATGGGACAATGTATACGCTTTTATAACAAGCTCCCTTATAACTTAAGAAACCTATCTATAAATAAGTTCAAAATTATTGTTAAAGCGAAATTGTGTTCAAAAGCATACTATAAAATATTTGAATATAAAGACGACCAAAACGCTTGGGATTGAGCTGTTCTAATTCGACACACAAAAATAATTGTATAAAATGCTTTTTTTATAAATGACGTTTCGTAAGTACTTGCAAAGTTTATACGAAATGAAGAAGTATTTAATTTCATTTCATTTCAAATAGAGCTGCAAATACTAGTAAATAGAACAGCTGTCTTAGATCGTGCCAGCAGAGCCCGCGGTTACACCCGCGTTATTTGGGGCTACTGCTCACACCCGTGGCTCATAGCGTTATGTTCTCCTCAGATGTCAGCGATCCTTTTAAAGACATACATACATACATAGACTCACGCCTGTTTCCCCGAAGGGGTAGGCAGAGGCATATTAAACGCCCACTTTTCGCCAGTGTTTTGATCCCACGTAATAGGTGGCGAGCCTATTGCCGCTTATCGGGATATTTTGTTTGCCAGAGCCTCGTCCGTTGATCGGCAGTTGCACCACTTGCAGGTGAGGTTGGACCCTAAGTTCTTGGTGGGAACCCTACGCACTTTTTAAAGAATGACTTACATATAGCCTGCGTTAATAAATGGGCTATAAAATACAAAAATAATAATTCAAATTAAACTAGTGCTGTATTCTATGCCGTGTGGTTGACGGCATAGAATACAAGTGTCACCACCCCCTATCTTCCCGTGGGTGTCGTAAGAGGCGACTAAGGGATAACACGATGCAAATACCATCTTTGCGTAGAGACGGAAAACTCGACATCAAACCCTATACGACTGCCTCGTTGGTCTCGCGGCATAAATGTGCGCGTGGGATCGGGAGGTCCCGGGTTCGATTCCTGGGTCGGGCAGTGTTATTGGGTTTTTCTGTCACGAAATTCTCAATAGCAGCACGGAGTCTGGAAATGTGCCCGGTACGGCAATAGGCTCGCCCCTTATTACGTGGGACTAAAGTATATCTGGCGAAAAGTGGGTGTAGAAATACACCTCTGCCTACCCCTTCGGGGATAAAAAGCGTGACGATATGTATGTATGTATTAAACTAGTCGTTCCTGAGATTAGCGTGTTCAACCAAATAAACAAACTCTTCAGCTTTATAAACTTAGTACAGATAAATTGGATCTTAACCAAAATCAATAAATCTATCAAAGAACCGACCGGCAATACAGAGAAACCGCGTTGTCAACTCCACAAAAAGATTTGCTGCCAAGGTCAATACCGCCTATACATCATTACTTGGCGAAAATCTTTTCATTTTCGATACGCAAGGGGTGTAAGGGTCTCTTGAATTATAGTTTCGGGGTCCGGTAAGCGAACCGTCCGGTGGGAGGCCGCCGGCGAACCGGACGGTGTCCGGCTTGTGTCCGGTGTCGTTATCACTAGAACCGGCTGGCCGGACAACGACCCCGCAATTTACTTTCGTAGTTTTAATATTCGTTGGAAAAATGTATCGTTGGTCTACAGTTATTTGGTGGCTGATAAGCACGATTTTTCATACGGTGAAGTTACTTAAAACTTATACCGATTTTATAATAGCTGTGGTTGGTGCGGGTTTGGATTAAAAATTAAGAGGAAAGCTGTACGATTTTTCGTTACAGTTTTTTATTTTACAATTTCTGTATTTTATTAACCGAAATAAATATTTATGCATGAAATGAATGTGAGATATTGTATCATATTATATTTTAGAAGCGATAGATTAGCGGAGAGACCTACGGACTGCTACGCAGATGGTCTCGGGTTCGAATACTACGCGCGCACTAAGGACTTTTCGAGGTTATGTGCGTATTAAATTCTTAATTATCGATTGCTTAGTGGTGAATGAAAACATCGTGAGGAAACCTGCACGTCTGAGAATTCTCCATAATGTTCGAAAGACATGTGCAGTCCACCAACCCGTATTTAGCCAGCGTGGAGGATTATGGCCTATAACCCTTTTCATAGTGAAAAGAGGCCCATGCCCAGCAATGGGACAGTTTAAATACAGGGCCACTTTGTGTGATCCACAAACTGTTGTTGAAATAATTAAGCTCAGATTGGGCGCCTTTTTTCAAAGATAAAGGATTACTCACTTGATCATATTATTTCAGTGGCCAACTTAAAATCAAGGTACCTATAGGTGGTAGTGTATTAACTTCGTAGTTGCGATATCGCTGCGACTTGACTCCTAGGTACGTTTTCACATACGTAGTCGATTATGACTGCATAAAGTAGTTTGTCCTAATAATTTTATTGTCATACAAATTAGTGGCCGCTCACGTGGTGCGGTTGCGATGTGATTTGGGTATGGTAGTATGGCGTAGTTGAGGTACGTTTGAATTGCTAGTTATTAAATAAAGCACCAGGCCTATAGGTATTAACTTCTTTTGATCAAAACTCTTGAGGCCGGTTTCTAGGGTATAATAAACTACTCTAAAACATAGTACTTTAAGGAGTTTATTAAAACCAGAAGGCCAATTCTGATAATTATACTTGTTCAAATTCCAATATCAATCTAGTCTCGGTGTCATAAATGGTAACCTCGTAACTTAACTGACACTTGAATGAGATCGGGACTACATCGAAAGTTGAACCAAGTGTGAACTAGTGAGGACGGTATTCTGCTAATTATTTACGTACAACAAACGTCAAACTGTAGCTAAAACCAAATGATACTACGGTTTGACAGTTCACGAGCAAAATATGTGTTTGATACTTTGTCATTGTTTTATATATAAAATATGTATGAGTGGATTTGGGCTGCGATGGCTATACCTATTGAAAATAATCCACACGATCCAAGGAACCAATACATTTACTTACCGAAATTTTATTACTTAGTTGTATATTAATTTTAATTTGGCATGGAAACGTAGTGGCATCCAATTACCATTCCTATTAATGTATTTTCCCATACAATGGCAACATTCATGTTTTTTTTTGAGTTTTTGACATTACCTCTGAGATCAACAAGAGATTATAAATTGATTATATCGAAATGATACTGTAATGAGATTAAGTGAAGCAGAATACCAATTGTGAGTCAATTCAAAATTAAATCGCAGTTCAGTCAAAATTCAGTGTCAGTGTCTGTTAAATACGAGAATTGTCCTTCAGTCCGCGAGAGCTAATACCATTATGACTCATTACACTTCTACTTAAACATTTCCTCGCATCTTCACAGTTGAAATGCAGCTTAAATTATTTACATCGATTCGTTTCGCGAGAGCTAATACTTTTATGATTCACTCCCCTTCTACTTAAATATTTTATTCCTCGCATCTTTGTAGTTTAAATGCAGCTAAAATTATTTACAACGCAGTCGAAGTATATTAAAGTACCGTGAACCGTTGCGTTATAATCCATACAACTATTACTAATGCGAAATGCGTGTATTTGTTTGTATTTCTTTCAAATCGCGACAAAGACATATTATGATTTGATGTTTATGAGTGAACCTAGCTATACGGGAGCGTAAGATAGGCTTTTTACTACCATAACTGACTCTTATGCACAATGCGATAACGGCCTCCATGCGACCTACGTCGGGGGCTGAAGCTATTAGTAGTGTCGCAATGTTTTGATCATATTCAACAGCTCTTTTATAACGACAGCACGGTTACTATAAAACAAAAAAATATATTTAATTTAAAGAACATTTTTCATATATTATCTGGACAGACAATCCGTGAAAGCCAGAAACAGCATTAATAATGAGATTTAATGCATGATCTGCGATTTAAATTAATTATAAAACTGTTCTCATATTTTACCACATCTCCGTAGTTTGCTTTCTAGAACAAAACTGGTGAATTATAACAAATTATTTTTATAAATATGCTTATGATTTTTGGTTATTATATTTGACACTCATAATTATCGTCGAGTTTTCGCTCCACAACGACGATAATATGTTTACTTGTTAACTGTGCTTTTTACAGAATAGTATAAGAATTTTTATGGGTACACTTATTTGGTGTCGTAAAAATTGTTTGTAGTAGGCACTCACATATTATATGCAAGAACGTAGTCACATGGAATTTTATAAGCCTTGCTTATGGAAACACAAGCAAATCCCTAGGTGATTGATGGGAATGAATCATCATTGTTGTCCTAGAGATACCCTGGTTGCATCAGAAACGTTCGTCTAAAGCCTAGGGTAGTCATTTATCCAAGTATATCCCGATTTGGCAGAATATTCAAAGTCAAAATGATTTATTCATTAAGGTCACAGTGTGACGCTTATGAACATACCATAAAGTTAATTACATTATGAATCTATATTTTTATAGTTAGTGCCTCGTTCGTAAAGCAAGGCCATAGAATCACGAGAAAGAACGGGCAATAAAAGTGGCTACACTTTTCTAACGCGCCAGTTTGTTTAATATATATTTTTTTATTTTGTAACTGAGTGGTGTTGCATCTTCACATTGTATTTATTTACTTTTAAATAGTGAATAATTATAGACATCAAACTTAAATACTAATAAATTAATAATGTAATTACTCCATTTATTTAGCCTGCTAATGTGAATATCAGGAGCAGGATATATGTGTGTAACAGGAGCATCCACTTACGTCTCTTAATGTAGGCAACTTGCGACCATGTTCAGAAGCATGATGGAAATGTATGTTACAGATAGTGATGGAATATGAATACACAGAAATTATCAATACGTTAGTTTACAGCCAAAGATCACGGGTTATCTTCATCTTACAGTGCAGTATTTTTTCATAAAATTAGTGGCAGAAATTATTAGATTTTTAGCAGAGTCACTACTATCTGACCTCAACTGTGAGAAATGTATATTGGAAGGTATCAACTCCACAAAAGGAGTGTCAACAATCTTTATAACCGATGACTTAACGTGGTCTCCAAGACATGGGACCAGCCTTTTTTTAATATTCTATCACATTCACACAAAAACATCTAGTCCAAAAGCAGAAGCTTGTACCATGAGTACAAGACAATGGATAAAAATACTTTTTTTTGGATACATGACGGCACCCAGACCAATACAAACATAGATGTTCACGCACACAAATGTTTGACTTGAGTCGGTCAAACCCGCGACCCTCAGCGTGGCAGTCATTTACACTCCGTTTAATTAAACTATAAGTACTAGGTACAAGATTTTGCAGTTCAGTTATTGAACGATACACTGTGTGGTTAAGTGGCTCCATGACCATTCTTTGCAATGAGACCCACGCTCTTCTTGATGTCCCCGTGTTCGTCAACAGCACTATATCAATATTCACTGGCATTTTTAATGGGTCTCCCTTGTTTGACCGAAAGGAATTTGACAAATTTTCACTTCCCAAAAAAATTTTCGCATAATTTCATTTGCCAAATTATTACTTAGCAAAAAATCTATTCACAAAAAATTGTAACGCAAACCTAATGTTTGGAAAATTAACATTTAAACTATAACTTGTTTACCAACTAGTACTTTTAACATTTTTTATTTAGTCAAATATTTCAGTTAGAAGAACAGTTTTTACGCAAAATCAATAATTATCCTAATCTAAATAGTTTAGTTCCGGCAAACCTACTAAAAACAATATCTTTTTTCTATTAATGCAAGTCGTTTCTGGCACTCGCCGGCCGCTACCGCGCCGCGGCACCGCTCGCTTCGCTCGCTCGGCTCGTGCGTAGGAGGTCACAGTTCTAACCTAACTTAACCTTACCATTTTTTTATAATTAAGCTACTCTAACTACTTCCATAAATAAACTAATATTACCAAACGTTTATTGTCTGAAGATTGTTTGCTGTAATAAATCATTTGATTAAAGACCAAATGCCATAATGACAATATACTTGATAATATTTTGCCAAGTAAAAATTTGACCAAATAAAATATGCGTACTAAAATCATTCGAAATATTGCAATGGTATAAAAAAAGGTTGCTAAAATTTGTTTGGGTAATGAGATTTGGTCAAAATCTTTTCGGCAAAACGGCAGCATCCCATTTTTAATACTGTTCCTTCGTTGGACACGCAAGTCGCTATGTTGCATTGAATCTTGGAATATTTTGAATATTTCGAGAGAAACATGAATACAATTAAAATGGCGTAAATTAAAAAGTAATTTCTTCACAAATATTTAACTTGTTGCGTTATTTTATGCGCGTTATTTTTATTGCTTGACGGTACTACTTAACTGAACCTTGTGCATCAAAAGTAAGTAGACCGGTCCGTCTTGGTCTAAACTCTAAACAATTCCATTATCGATTCTTCACGAATTATTCAAAATATTAACATAACACATTTTTCTCCGCGCGACATGCTAATGCGTTTGTACTCGTACTTTATACTTAACGTAGTCGCAACTACACGGCACGTGTCGACACGATACGAATGTACACATACTTAGATTAGGCTGGTTGCATAGTAGCAGTCTTGCTTGATCGGTTTGATGAATAAATTATAATGCCGATATTCTTTACAGTTTGAAGTTATTGATGTTATATGTTAAGGCCTGTTTGCTTTATACACATATGTAATAAAAAATACTTGTTAAGCGTTTCAAATATTTTGATTGTGAGCGACAAAATAAGAAAGATGGTAAGTCGTGCTATTTTATAATTTTATATAAACTGAGCGATCCTAGAAGTCTGATAATGTTGTCTCTTTTCGTTGTACTATAGAATGTGAGGAACGACATCACCGCAGCATAATATTATGTTGATACAAGAAAAAAACTATAAATTAATGTATCGCGCTTTATGTAAGTAATCGGAAAACAGATAACTTTACTACAATTTGGTGTCACTAGGGTCACCATAATTTCGTATATCCGTTTTTTAATACTTTAGTCTAAGCTGCATAATATAGTTTATCTAAGATAATTATTTCAGTCAAAACAGATTCTTATGACAACCTTTATGGAAAATGTACGTCAAGGAATTAACAGTCGCGTGTGTAGCCTGCGTATACTCACGTATTAAGTTACTACTTGATTACAATGCTACGAGTACGTCTGTGTGCTACGACTGTTTAGGGTACGCTACGTTCTATATGCTACGATGAATGTTGCTACGCGTAAAACAATGGAACCATTCTGTGACGATTCTTTTATTTAAGGCGCTGTTATACCTCAGAAGCCGTGAAACACCTAATTTTTCGTCGCGCATCTAGCCATAACGGTACATATTACAAACTAGCAAAAAATAGAGCTTAAAGTCAAAAGTCTGAACAAAAGACTTTTGAAAGAATTTTTCATGTATGTAAAATATAATCACGGTAAAAAAATCACAAAATGGAGGCAGAAAATAATCTTTCGTCTCACTGTTTGCAATATTTTGATCGTAAGCTGTCATATTTTATTTGATAATATGGTAGGAAATCTAATGAACTAAAGAATTACTCTATTTATTTTCATATTATACGTGTATATTTTGTAAAATTAAATAAAATCTGCCAAACGTCTATGATTTTACGCTCGGTAGATCCCATCAATATCAAACGCTTCAGCAATTTAAACCTTATTAGCATAAGCGGTGTACTGAGTGTCAGTTGCTAGATTACGCCCCGCCCAGACCTCATCATTCGGCTATGAGCCCTGTGAGAGATAGGTCATGTCGCTTGCGTCTCCACTGCACGAAATTTTACGTAAACCTGTTTGTTATTATAATACGCCGATTTGAGTTCGTAATTTCATGTTTTATGTTATAGACTGAATACTTAGAATCAAATAGGCTTTTCATGTAACTATGGGCATATATAATTAGGACCTAAGTTTATACTGTTGTTGCGTTTCATGTGTTATTGTTTCAGTGTTTTTAAATATATAATTAGAAGAATAAAATATGGACAATTAGAGATATGAGATAGAATAGAACATCTACGAAGGATTTGTACAAGAAAGCGTCGTTATAAAATAGAAGTTCATCCCTGGCAAAGTGATTATGAAATATGTAACATTTTTACACAAATTATTTTTATGAGAGTCTTTTATGACTAACTATGTTATAGATTATCGATTATGCATAATATAATTATATAAATTATTCTCACAATACATAGATGCCACAGTTTTCAATTTTTGAAAGAATAATAACATGAAATCGATTAATTTTATGTACCTATATTACAAACTCATTAGCTTGTCAGAGCGCCTGGAGCGCTAAGATGCCGCCACGGCGAACAATAAACAGCGCTAATATGGCGCTCCGCAATCCGCACACAAGCGGTAACAAATGTTGTATTATTGTGTTGTGAACATAAACCTATTTAGGTACATCAGGTAAAACTTAGATTATTCATAAACTATTCGGTATGTCTCAGTACATCTAATATCTTTTTAATTTCTAAAATCAATCACTAATAAGTAAGAAGGTTACTTCTCTGTTTGCTATAACACAAGATATAGTATTTTTTAATAATAAAGTACGTAACTAATTATCTTTATTGTAATTATAGTGAAGTTAAAGATAACAGTTCTGCAACGTCTTACACACATTTGACTGCAGTCATTCCTAATAGGATCTGTTTCAAGAGCTAGCCAAGAAATGCCAAACATTTTTTTTAACAAATTTGACTAAAATTCCGTATAGACTGAGAGCCAGTGTTCCGCAGACTTACGGTATAGTAGCAAACTCCATATTAATGCTAGTTATAGTAATTCATCTGCAGTAGATCAAATGGGGGTTCACTATTCCCATAGTGGGTTCCTTTAGGCGTGCCTAGAAGTCGAAAAGCATGAAAATCGACTTTCAAAACGTGATCGCAGCATGTCTGCCGTTTTGATATCTTAAAATGTATATTTTTTTATAAAGAAAAACTGAATGGCAGACACTTGTGCCGGTTCCTACTATATTTCATATAATATCAAAATGGCCAAAATTTCATTAAATTTACGTTATTTTAGCAAAGCTAGAAATTATATATGTTATTAATATTATTATTAAAAACATATATTTACCAAGGCAGACACATAGGTCGGTTCTGACACGCAGGCAGACCACACGAAACTTTCTGAGTCGTGCTATTGAAGTTGCATGATTTTGATTTTCTCACTCTTCATTTCGCATGGAACTAGTGTTTGAGCAAAGCTGCAATTTATGTATGTTTTTTACATCATTATTATACATGTATATCTAAAAAACCAGACAGATAGGTCGGTTCTAAAATGCAGGCAGACTACATAATAGTTTCGCAGTCATACTAATGGACTTCTCACTCTTACTGGCAATGACAGCGAATCAGTATGAAGCAAGCGAGTCAGTATGAAGTTTGCAACTGGGTCGCCAGCTTCCTGCATGAGCGCCGTATATGTATCCTTTGTGACGGTGAGTCATCGAAGTTTCTCCAGGTGAATGCTGGTGTGCCTCAGGGGTCCGTGTTATCGCCCACGCTTTTTCTTCTGCATATCAATGATATGCTCACTTTTGGGGGCATACATTGCTATGCAGATGACAGTACTGTACATGGGCTATATCTCGGACACCCTGCGGCTAAGCAAGCCGATACTGAGGAGTATAGGCGAACACTTGTTGCTGAGCTTGACCGGGTTCTGAATTGCATCTCGCATTGGGGTGATGAGAACCTGGTCGAGTTCAACGCCAAGAAAACACAGGTGTGCGCATTCTCAGCCAAGGTATCTCCATTCTTTCCTCATCCCTCTCTTCTGGACACTCCACTACCGATTCAAGACAGCCTCAATATCCTGGGTATGGACATACGCAGAAATCTCAACCAGAAGAACTACATCGAGGGTGTCATCAAATCCGCATCTCGAAAACTCGGAGTCCTGAACAAGGTGAGGAGGTTTTTCACGCCGGAGCAGTTATGTCTGTTATACAAGACCCAGGTTCGCTCCTGCGTGGAATACTGCTCTCACCTTTGGAATGGCTCCGCTCAGTACTTATTGGACGCCCTCGATAGGTTGCAGCGGCGTGCTGTCCGTATCATCGGGGATCCAGAGGCCACTAACACCCTTGAGTCACTGCAATTACGCAGAGACGTGGCCTCAATGGCTGTCTTCTACCGCATCTACCACGGTGAGTGCTCCGAAGAGCTCTTTCAACTAATCCCACCCTCTCCTTTCCTATCCCGAACGACACGTGCTGGGTTGAGGTGCCACTCTTACACGGTAGAACAGATACCGTCACGCACCAAACGGTTCGGCGCCTCTTATCTCTGCCGTACCATTAAGATGTGGAACTCTCTACCAGTCCACGTGTTTCCCTCCACTTATGATCCCGGGTCCTTTAAGCGGGCGCGTAAAAAAGCTTTACTCAAGGCCGTCAAGGTGAGGGCCATCATGCCATAATGCCATGCTGGCTGCTGGGATGATGGCCATCACAATGAGACTTCACTGACTGCTTAACATCAGGCAGCATGATGTCAATTTGTTCGGCATAAATAAAAAAAGAAAAAAAAACAGTAGTTCCCTGCGAAATGTAGAGTGAGAAAATCAAAATCATGCAACTTCAATAGCACGACTGGGAAAGTATCGTGTAGTCTGCCCGCGTGTCGGAACCAACCTATGTGTCTGCCTTTGTAAATATATGTTTATAATAATAATATAAATAACATATATTATTTTTAGCTTTGCTAAAATAACGTAAATTTTATGAAAATTTGGAAATTTTGATATTATATAAAATATAGTAGGAACCGGCACAAATGTCTGCCATTAAGTTTTTCTATTAAAAAATATATATATTTTTAGATATCAAAACGGCAGACATGCTACGATCACGTTTTGAAAGTCGATTTTCATGCTTTTCGTCTTCTAGGGACGCACAAAGGAACCCATTATGGGAATAGTGAACCCCCATTTAATCTACGGTAGATGAATTAGTATAACTAGCATTAATATGGAGTTTGCTACTATACCGTAAGTCTGCGGAACACTGGCTCTTAGACTAGTAGTAATAAGCAAAAATTACAAGAGGGATAGCAGTGACTGGTTCGAATTGCGTAAGAATATGTTGACAGATTGAAATTTTGATAGGTATAGTGGTAAAAAGAAGAGACAACAGCAGTAAAGCCAACTTAGTAAAAATATTTTGTACAAATAAAATATTTGCAATGTAAAATCAGTTGCGCATGGAATCTAAAATGAACAAGAAAATGTAACAATCGAGCCTTGTGGATTATCCGTTTATTGGTGCCACGCCTGATGGATTAATAGGTCCAAACACGATCGTGGAAATTTAATGTTCTATAGTTGCCTATAAGAATGGCCTGGAGAATAGTATAAGAGCAAATAAAATACAAATATGGAAACATGATAAAAAAGTGAACTGACTAGTCTAAACAAATATTGTAATTGTGATTACCGAATTCAGGGGCAACGCCACGTCACACGTAAACAAAAGTGTTTATTTGCTGTGTGGAGTGGCGAAAGTCTACCACTAAAAATAGAAATTATAGAAAGAGATGATGTTTTCTGGGAGAAGAAAAGCTTGTGGGGTTTTATATAAATTGGCAGTTGCCTGAAATTGTTAATTCTCGTCAAGCTCAAGGGATGGCATTGCGAAATCACGGAGAGGAAAATGTTTCATCAGTGCTTGAAATTTCTACAATACCAAGCCGTAAAAGTAAAGTTAATGAAACTGTGCCTCGTGAACAACAGCAAATAATAAGTATTGAAGCTATATCACCTCACACACTGCCTTTAACATTCGATGAGAATAAAGAAAACCTGCCAGGTTGTAGCAGACAGCTAACTTTTGATTAACTGTAATCTCTGTATTTCGTTAATAAATGATAAATGAATATAAATAAATATCTTTTAATATTTATTTTCTTTGAAACAACACATATTTGAAGCGAAAGAATTTTTTTATATTTTTCCATACAAACATGTATGAGGAGAGCTAACGAAAATGCAGTAACTCAAATTCTAATTCTATAATTTTCTAAGCGACATAGTAGTATCTCATGAATAAGGTATATCCACATATATTGTTGATATTTCATTTATTTTGAAAAATAATAATGGGTTGGGTTTCGAAACGAGTCGCCTGAATTTGAGGGTATTGGTAGTGTAGGGGGCTTAAGGGAGTTCGTTTTAATCCCCTAAAAGTAATTTTGGCTGCCGGAATTGCGTCTAAATATTTTTAAACAATTTCCAAAATTTCATAAATACTTCGGCAATTATGCAAAACGGAACGTAGTTTTTTTACTTTAGTACAGTTTTACAAATGTCATTTTTAGGTTTTATGTGAAAAACTTGAAACGAAACGCAAAACTGCCATCTTGGAATGATCATATTGACAGCTAATGCCAAATTTGTGCGTCATTGCTTTCGAGTGCCTAGGGTTAGGTGCGACTGTAATAAGTAACTAAGTAGGTTATGTTAGGTTCTCTTTTGACCCTTAATTCGAAAATAAGAGCCCTTTGCAGGACTCCGTCAACCTTAGTTTATTAAACTAGTGTGATGAATGTGGAAGTTGGCAGTGCCATACACACCGATGTTTGGAGATTTCTTTTTTCAGAGGAAACCAAATATTTCCGGCAATTGAAAATGGTGAGGGGCGTTTCAAGACCTCCCCTACTCCCTCTCCAATCACTCACAACCCCTAAAAACGGCGACGTATTTCGAAACCTTTATCATAATAATTATACCTATAATAACAATAAACGTCCATAAATAAATAAAAAAATCAACTTTTACTAAACGTCAATTATCTCGTAACTCGCTTTAGTTTAGATACATCTTTTGCGCTTAGTAGAGCATTATTGTGTTTTTAAGGGTACCGTAGTCAAAAATTGTAAAGCGAAACCTTTATAGATTCGCAATGTCTGTCTGTCTGTCCGCCCGTATGTCACAGCCAATTTATTGCAAAACAGATTTGAAAACTGGCAGGAATGGAATTAGATGTATGTATTCTATGAACTGCTTCACTATTTTTATACAAAATCAAAACAAACATAATAATGGCCTCTCCATACATGGAACTGACTTAATTATTTTTACCATCTTACGGCACGTAGGTATTTACCTACTTTCGTCAACTATTAATACCTATAACGTCTAATGTAAACCAGTTTCGCTCATGGCTGCACTGAGAACAAAAATTGCGCTATGCCTATCTTGTACAAACATATTGATGTATGTAATATAAATTTTAATACCAGTATCTCAATTCAATATGCTAAAACGTTTTGCTTGCGATTTTGAAATATTGGAATACGGATGTCGCGAGAATACGGCCGCACGTGACGAGTGACGAGAATGAAGGGGGGCGCCCCGCAGTAGACGGAGCTAAGCTCCCTTCACCTCCCCTGCTTCACCCCCTCATTTACCAAAACAGTCGCTTAGGACAGCGCCTTAATGAGACATTATAGAGGATTGGTGTTTTTTTTGAAAACATGCAAAATTAAAATCTTGTGGGAGACGAATTTTGTCAAGTCTTTATGATACTAGCTTTAGACATGCAGAAACTTATTTTGAATTATTTAAACTAGATATAACTGCACTAAAAGGGATTTTTAGACTACATAGAATACAATAAGTTTTCTTCAAATATGTCCACTGAGAAAGCTCGCTGTGTTCGTAAATAAGTTTAATCTCATTTCTTTAAAATAATCGCCTCTGTGATACAAAATATAAAAAAATATCCAACAAAAAAAAACTAGTTTGTTGGGAATTATGTTATTGCTACAAATTAGCCGTGGTTTACGTTCAGTCTTAGGTAACATTTGTAAAAGGAAAGTTGGTAAAGGTAAAACAGGTAAAGAAAATATGTACATTGTAGGTTAAGGATAAAGTTAAAATTGTCACCGTAGTTTCCCGGATAAAAGAAAAGTTGGAGCTTGGTAGTTGGAAAATATTGTACGCTCTGACAGTTTAAAATGTAGAAAATAATTATATACAGTAAAAGATTAACGTGGTTTAGGAAGTATATATATAGGCATAGACAGATATTATTATTATTATATTTGACGTACAGCGAAGTAGTTTCAGCAGTCGGGTTTATACCCGACTGCTGAAACTACTTCGCTGTACGTCCGAAACCTTATGGTTTCGATTGCCACACAATACAATTTTGACAGGCGGCATGGAGTCATTTTATTAGGCTGCAATAACAAAAAATTGGGCAACTGCGAGTCGGACTCGCGCACTAAGGGTTCCGTACCATCATCTACAAAAGAAAATCACGTTTGTTTTATGTATACTTAAATATTTTTAAAGTCTCTACCTGTTTATTAAGATTGACTAACAAATTGCTTTAAAATTACGTTTGTTGTATGGGAGCCCCCCTTTAATACTTACTTTTTTAAATTTAATTACTTATTTTGAAAGGTTTATATACAACTACATATTCTGTGAAAATTTTAAGCACCTACCTGTTACCATTAGTAATATTGAGCCAAAAATACGAAATATAACATGTTTATTGTATGGGACCCCCCCCCCTTAATATCTTCATTTTTTATTTTTAGTACTTGTTGTTATAGCGGCAACAAAAATACATAATTTGTGAAAATTTCAGCTTTCTAGCTATCACGGTTGATGAGATACAGCTTGGTGACAGATAGACAGACAGACAGCGGAGGCCGTAATAGGGTCCCGTTTTTACCTGTTAGGTACGGAAGCCTAAAAAAGACAACACTTTATGTAATCAACAATTTGTTGCGCCCAGTCTGGGTGTACCAGAAACTACATTATTAGTTAGTTACAGAGAGATACTGTTTTTTTACGTCGTTATTATGAAAGAGCGTAGGTAAATACTTACCTGGTCGAGCCCCCCATTCATAATGAAATCATTCTACAGCGACTTTTATCAATGGTTTAATTTAAATTGTATAGCCATAAATGTTTAGTCACTAGTCGCGTTCGGATTTATACCTGCCTTACAAAAACCTTTGCCCTCGAAGGAAAACGTAATAAGTGCACCGTGAATAATTCAGTACAAAAACTTGGTCGACTATCTCTAAGTTCTTTACGACAGATTTCCATTTGATTGTTTTTGCTTTGACTGTCTCTTGGTCTAGTTCAGTTAGTTCAGCACTTAAATTTTCCGTCTAACGGCCAGCGGTAAATGTAATTAGGTCTCTCGCTGAGGGAGTTCATTCTCAGTAGCACTGTGATACTTGGTACGGAATAGAGAAGATATGCTCTGTTGCATTAAAAAAAAAATTAAGAAGATTTTTATGAACCGACTCAAAGACATTAATTTGTGCAAAGGAGGATATTTCAATATTTATTGGGTAATATCATATTTCTATATTATTAATGTTTTAATTTTTTTTTATAGACTCACGCCTGTATCACCGAAGGGGTAGGCAGAGGTGTAATATTACACCCACATTTCGCCAGGAATTTTTAGGTCCCCCGTAATAGGGGGCGAGCCTATTGCCGTACCGGGCACATTACCAGACTCCGTGCTGCTACTGAGAATTTCCTAACGGAAAAACCCAATAACACTTTGCCTGACCCGGGAATCGAACCCGAGACCTCCCAATCCCACGCGCACATTTATGCCGAAAGACCAACGAGGCAGTCCATGTTTTAAAAGTACGTAAAATATTTTATTTGATGCGTAAAATCATTACCCGTCATGGAAAACATACAAGAAAGTTCTGTCAATTTCAAAAAGTTCATTGACCTTGCATAGTTCTATATATAAATACGCCGTCATAGACTTATGATTGGTCTCGCTCTGATAGCGAAGCGATACCAATCATTTGTCTAAGTACGCCGTTTTATATTTATGCAGACACATAACAAAACATAATTGTATAAAATTCTATATTTGATAAATTAATTATAAACATAATTATATTGCCAAAGCATTTTCCCTCCCAGAAAGTTCCTTTGAAAAATATTTATGAAAAATATCAATAAATTTTAGAAAGTGGTTCGGGTAGCTAGCTTATCAGCAAGCTCCCGAGGATTAGCCATCCTAATGAAAACCTTAGATTACAGTATTGGATTCATATTTCATCTCAGCTATTGATAGAGGGGATACAGAATTCTCTCATTACTGTGTCAATTGAGTAATGGATCGGAATAGTGGAGGAGTGTTTTAGGCAAACACGCACCCAGAGATAAGCTTCGTTTCAATCGTTTGAAACGCTTTCTTCAAGATATTTTCACTCATCCAATTTAATGCAATTAAGCGAATTAGAATTATCTTTTGATATCGAAAGTTGCCGTTACCTCTGTCGCTGCTTGCAATAGATACGCTCTGTCTATAATAATTATCAATTCATTATTATCATGTGATATGTGCGTGCTGTTCACTTGCAGTCTACTGTAAACGGATACGAGGAGTATATTATATCATAAGCTGTCACCTGAAATTTTTTTACTATATCCTGTACTTGCAATATTGGATTTTATAAAGTATAATTCGAATTGTAAAGAAAGTCGCCCCAGTTGTAAAGAAAGCAATACCGATGCAAAAAAGTACCTACCAAAAAAACAAATAAATATTTCTTTTAAATCAGAGCTATTTAAAATTTATTTAAGTATTCAAGATCAACCTTAAACATCTGATTCAAATTTGATAGGTCGTATAACATCCCTTTGTGATTTAAAACACTTTACTGACATTCCAACGTAATTGAGTGCCACTTTATTTCTTAACAGCGAATAATATATATTATCAGAATGAAAACGAAAACCACAATAAAGTTTTAATGCGAGAACTTGATCACTAAAAATGCCTCTTGATAGTCAAATCCATATTAGAAACAAGCCACAAGTAAAGTGAAACGTCTATCAACAACAAAGATTTGTTGTAAATGAATAAATACTCTAAATATTCCAGTATAAGAACTTTGCTATCGACATTCTAAGTTCGTTAAGGACGGTCCTATGATTTCAACTTGATGTTTTTAGATGAGATAAGTTTTCTTTCTTAATTTTTTTCTTTTTTTTTTAGCTTAGTCTGAAATTAATAGTAAATGGCACTGGTCAAGGTATGTCTGTGATTTTTCTAAAATAATTAAAGCACACTTTTCATAAAGTGGTTTATTTCTACAAAGCTGGGTCTTTTGATTTCATCAGTAAGGCTCTCCATCTCATAAAATATCATCATCATCATCTTATCAGTCGCGTATATTAAGTATTCCACGAGTATATTTTTACTATGAGAATGGTAAGACTATAATCCACCATGCTGGCTAAGTGCTGGTTCACCTTACAGTCAAGCATGTGGAATGCATTGCCTCTAGATATTCGTAGAGCAAAATCACCTAGTATATTTAAAGGTTTTTTGAAATCGCACGATCTTTCATCCATATGACATCTTTCATTATAGTTATATAATGAAAGATGATATGTATTATATAATATGCTTATATTATATATATATATATATATATATATATATATATATATATGTGTGTGTATGTCGTATATGTATATGTAGGTATATGTATGTGTGTATGTATATATGTTTCTGTATATCTATGAACTACTTGTATACCATACTGGTTGTCTTTAAACTACACCATTTATCGCACTAAACTTATTTACCATCTGTCCATCCTAAGGTTGCCTGGCAGAGATTGCTTTTAGCGATAAGGCCGCCATTTGTACATTCTGTTTGTGTTTTGTATATTTTTTGTTCTATAATGTAACTTTTTGTAAGGTGTACAATATTGAATAATCAATCAATCAATCAAGCAATTCGAGGACATGAAAGATAACTGACTGCACGGTTGGCGTAGTGGTTTAAGCGGCTGCCTCGCCGTTTGACACTGCGCCGAGTGTTGTGGGTTTGATCCCCACACGTGACACACATTGTTGTTTCGAGTCTGGGTGTGCACTGTGTCCGTAAGTTGTATGTTTGTAAAGTCCCCCGCGACACAGGATTTAGTCCTAATGCGGGAGTTGTCTTTTAGAAATAAGAAAAAAAAACTGTCAGTGACGTTTAGCAAGCGATTTTTAACCAATTAATACGCATATATCTTCCAAGGGTGCGTGTCGTAGTTTTGTACCGGAAATTCTTTACTGCTAGTCTCTTCACTAGGTTATCGTTGGATTACATGCCATGTGTACAAGGTTCTTAAAGAGCGTATCTTCTTAACATTTTTTTATAAAAATGGCAAAGAACATATTATGTCCCCATAATTCTATTTGCAATTTCACATACTTCTTATAGTTAGACACTGTTGTATATAAGCTACACAAACCATATTTGTTTATTATATCAGACGATATAACTCAACTAAAATCATTGACCGGTTCATAAGTGCAAAATATTTTAGCCGACGAACGAAATTCCACACGCTGCGGGTAAATGCCAAGGCCCATGATAGTGGCAATTAAGTCACACCTACACCACGAAATGTAGTTGAAAGGGTAAATGTTGGCTCATAGCCAATTACCTATAGAATTTGATGGCATTTCCTACCTTAGCTCGAATCATATTTTCAATATTCATGTTATCTATATATGAAATTCTAGCGTTATTGACTGACTGACAGACAAGCTACAGCTAATCTATTTAAGAGCAAGAAGCTGAAATTTGGCATGCTTGTATTTTGAGGAGCGTAGATTTGCTTTAAAAAAAGATTTTGGGAAATTTCCACGGATTCAGGCGGAAAAGAATAAATTAAATACATGTGCCATGTGTTAAATCATGGAAAGAGGTTCCTTTATCTATTTAATGTATTCCATCGTAAGGAAAAAGACAAGTAAAAAAAAATATTTCTGTTTGTTGACGGCATAGAATACAAGTGTCACCACCCCATATCTTCCCGTGGGTGTCGTAAGAGGCGACTAAGGGATAACACAATGCAAATACCATCTTTGCGTAGAGACGGAAAACTCGACATCAAACCCTATACGACTGCCTCGTTGGTCTCGCGGCATAATTGTGCGTGTGGGAGGTCCCGGGTTCGATTCCTGGGTCGGGCAGTGTTATTGGGTTTTCCTGTCACGAAATTCTCAGTAGCAGCACGGAGTCTGGAGATGTGCCCGGTACGGCAATAGGCTCGCCCCTTATTACGTGGGACTAAAGTATATCTGGCGAAAAGTGGGTGTAGAAATACACCTCTGCCTACCTCTTCGGGGTTATAGACCTGCGACTATGTATGTATGTGTATGTGTTTGATGTTAATTCTGTAAAGAATTAACATAATCAATAATCTTTATCCTCTATCAAACAATTGTCGTGATATAATCTGTAGATCAGCTTAAGAAACGAAAGGTCACGTAAACCAGCCACTCACTACATAAAGTGAAAGAATTCTGGCCTGAATCACAACAATAGTTGCACTTAATTGAATTTTTATTGATAGAGTTCATATCACAGATATAAAAATAAATAGAGTTCCGTTCATAGAAAGAGAAAGAAACATACATGTGGTATACGTGTTTCGCTTATAACGTACCTACATCTGATTAGCTTTCTCCTAATTGTATTCATTCACAAAATGCCTGGAAAACAAAAAGAGTAACGAATACCAAATTAATTTACTTTCTCTCTCTATTAACTTCTTGCTTGGTAGCTTTTGCATTTTTGTTACTCTATGGTTATAATACCTCTATGGTTTACACTCGAGTAACGACTTTACTGTCAATAGAGATTCGCAAAGGAAGAATACAATTGACTTTTGCAGCTATTTTTATTTTAGACTGCATTGTGATGTATTATTTAGTTTTGATATTTTTACTTTTGTGTTTATAACTAAGCAGGTTATGGTTTGTTCTTTCTATTCACAGTTTTTTTAGCCTGACAATAAATCAATTTAATTAAACGGTCACATTGTGTGACATGCACAACTTCGTACGACGGCAAAATTTGCTTTCTCATAACGCAGCGTCAAAAATAATCATATTTTATTGAAAACGAAGAAATCCACAGTAGCAGAAACACGTGGCATAAATGTTTTAATAAAAATATTATTAATAAAGTTGAACAGTGGCCACATCAGCTTTGATGTGCTTACAAGCAAAATATTTAATGAAACCTCAATATTGCGTCTACATACTTGTAAAATGCTTTTTAAATTAAATAATATGAATGATATTAAAATGTACAAGAACTTCTGTAAATAAAATTTGTTCTAAAAGTACTTCAAAGAGAATCACAAGGTTCTTAATTAAGACTGGCATGGTACATATTGCGTTATTTATAGGACTGCATTCTTGGCAAAATTTTGCTCTTTTGATAGTTAGCGACTGACGGATTTCGGTATCGATTCCCAAATACGGTAGTGTTTTTGAGTGCTCTTACACTTTTAGGACACAAACGAATGTTTATGTAGGTCTCATCATGTACCTAAAAGCGTGTAATAATACGAAAGATGAAACACTGTACATATGTATCGACGTTGTGGAATGTTTTACACCAGCCGATCACGGGACGAATAATAATGCGTACTAATTTGTTAACACAACAGGCTACATTAAGCTAGCCATAATCATTCGTCATCAATACTGAATTTAAAAACGAATCTAACAACAGCTATTAGTCTGGTTAATGGAGTTTAGCGGACCCCGGACTTCAAGGCGATGGCCTTGTATCGTAACTGAGACAACGCTATAATGATGACGATTGAATTGAAACGATTATCAACAATCCATTCTTTTGGACAGTATAATGTGGAAGATTGAACATTAATTCTACATATATCTATAGATATAGTTATAGGCGTGAGACTGTGTATGTATGCATGTATATCTCTCACGGTTGCTCCATAAGATAGCCAAGACTATAAAGTAACTACAGCAAGTTGTAAGCAGACTTTAACGAGGGACGTCACATATTTAACTTTGCAAGACCTAGTTGGATGTTATACATAATAATATCTCCACAACTTTCACATGTTGAAAAACTAGTCCAGAGCTTAACTGCTAAGAAATATGGATGTTGTTTAAAAGTTGGAATGGGTTAAAGTGTTTACAATGAGATTGGATCTAATGTCTGAATAAAGTTGGTTTGCTTATTCTTCGTTATTTATTTATTAATATGCTTTGGGCTTAACAACTTTTCTTTAATATTATATCGCTTGTAAATATTTGATAATTTTATACATAATTCTGTATAAAACAGCTCATCTACAATTCAGGAGATTGACCTAACGAGACATTATGCATATTCTTGTTTCTTAACGTTGTAATATATAATTTTACACTATTTATACTTATAGCATAAGCAGCGATAGCCTGACATACTACTGCCTATAGGGTCTCGGGGTCCAATCCAAGATGTGTAACTATGACGTTTAGAAGTTTGGTGCGTATTATATTATCAATTATCGCTTGCTTAGCGGTGAAGGAAAACATTGTGAGGAAACCTGTATGTCTGAGTTCTCCATAATGTTTTCTAAATACATGTAAAGTCCGCCAACTTGCTCTTGGCGGACACCATGTCGACCATTTCATGCCGAAGTGCGCATGATGATGATACTTTTATCGGTTAATTATCACCGCTTGTCTGTAGAAGCTACTAGTATATTAATGAATAGTTGCGGAATTATAAAATAATGTTCATCACGATGCTAATCATGCGTTACAATTATCCTGTACATAAAAAGTTGAATTAAAACTTTCGCAATATGGTGTTTATCTTGCCAGTAACAAACATAATACTGGGCCTGTAATATCTACCTACACATTTTCCTATACTTATCATATAATCTGCGATTGCATCATACAATCTTCACAGTAAACCTCATCGGCAATCCTTGACCCAAACCGGAATAATAGTATACATACATTATGCGTAAAGAAAGCAGAATCCCTATATCCCTATTTGGACAAATATTTGCTGAACTATATGAGAACCTGTCAGTTTGTCAATATTGTATGCAGAAAGCGGTAGGTAAGATGCTTTTTCATCTTACATTGAAATGAAAAGTTTTATTTCAACGATCTTTATTTATCTTACCCTTACCTATAATGTTTTTCTCTTAATTTTTTCCCATCATTAATGGTACTGGGAAATGCTTAACATATATTTATTTAAACTTTGCATCTGGCTTTGTTTTGTTTTTGGTCAGGTAGTTTGGTTATGAGTTTATTTCAAAGTTAACTGTGCTCTTAATTTAATTCTAGTTACAAAACAAATTTAACGTGCTCATCATTAAATATTTATTTGATGGTTAAATATACTTGAATTTTAAGCGTCTACTATTACCTACTACTAAAACTTTGCAAAAAAGATGTAGGTCATACAAAATAATTTAGCGGGTCTTAATCGCGTTAACTTATTTAAGGTATAAATACCTATTTGTTTCCGACGTTTCGCTCGTCATGCACCGAGCGTGGTCGCGGAGAGACTGATGAGAGCTCAGCGCCGTCTTGTGGAAGTGCGGGTTTCGGCACCTACCCTCTCTTGGTCTTTATTTAAGTTCGCAATGTCGTCGGTACTCCGACACACTACACTAATGACGTCTACACACTGTTAAGATTTATCACTGCGGCGGTGTTTACACTTGCTGATGACTGGATTCCAAGTAGCCGATAATCTATATCCATCCTGCCGGTTGAAATTGTTATTTAATGACTTTAAGTGTAGAAGAATACCAATTGCGAATTCATTAAAATCAATTCACAGTTAGTTCAGAATACAGTGCCAGCAGGTCGCGATAAATCTCAAGTTTAGTTTATTTAATTTATTGCCCACCCTCATATTCATTTTACACGCGTGATGATTTACCATTATCTTTCGAAGTATTTAATCTAAATCGTCTGTATATCACACGAGAGGAATATATCTAGCTCCTATACGCGTTCAGCTGTCTGTGGTTGTTACTTGAGGATATTATTATTATTAATGCGTCGGTCATACCTAGATATATAATAGTACGTACTAAGGATAGAGTAAGGTTTACGACCTGTTACATGAATTATCGGTCTGAAGATATGTTAGATTTGCCTTAAGCTAAGATGAAAAGATGATTTTACCAATCATCAGAGTTTATTTCATTGATCTTAAAGCATTTACTTTAAATTAATTTAATTAAAACTTTTACTATACGGTGTGAATTGCGAAAGTTTAAAATTGATTTTCGGAATGTTTATAGAGCCTTATGTTATTACAAACAATCAGTGCATATACATATTAAATTAGTGGCTGACATTAAAAATAATTTCATTTCAGGATGGGTATGTAGAATATTTCCGAAAATTTCGACTAAACGAAAATCTTGCACTAACCTGTATTTCCAAGGTAAGAAGAGTGTCTCCGAAGAACCGAAGTCTGCTTCTTAAATCCGTGTATCAAATTTCTACAGTCCGTAGCTAAGACATTTTTTTATTTGATAGAGTCGTGATAGTTCGAACATGAATGCTTGAGTACCTTACCTTTGCATCTCGTTTTTCTAAAATTCTACCAAGACTTTCAAAGGCCTCATCCTTTGAAAGTCTTGGTAGAATTTTAGTTTTTCCATCTACTCTTGTTTTGCCATACTGCAAAGCCACTAGACGTAGGGTACGATAACTACTTACCACCTGGTTTTAACTATGCTTTTGTGCCACCATTTTGAAAGTTGTAAAAGAGAGTTCTATTGACAGACTAATCCAATAAAATGTTTGTTTCCTTTTTGAGTTTTTAAATGAGCTAGAAAAGGTGCAAAGATCTTTTACTATTGAAATCGTCTAAACTTTTGTGCCGATAGAGTTAAGGAATGGAAACTTATATGTTTTCGTCGTTTTGCTTCGAGTCATTTGATTGAAGACTCGAAGTCAAAAATCATTCATACAAATGTAACACAATGTGACGCTTATGAAAGCCAAATTTAAAATTAATTGATTAATGATTTTACATTTGTGTTTACTACCCAGTTCGCAAAGACGTAGACTAAAAGATAATACAAACTACTAAGTTATGACTGAGTTTTTTTTTTCATTTCTTACTGTAAATAACAATATCAAAAAAATATCAATACAATGATAGTAAATGGGCGACTTTAATAAGGGAATAATAATATGTAATTTCTGATTTTGACCTCAGGGTAGACTATAAGTTATTATAAGTGAAACATTCCACAAACAGAACCTTGTGACGTTGGCACGAGGCTACTATTATTTTGTAAAATAAAAATCAATGCTTTCAGTAACAATTTGTTTAGTGTTGTAATTGACTCTAAACAACTTTTAGAAGAAAATTAAAAGGATGAAGTGACCGACGTCCGGCCGGAGAGGAGGACGTCGATGGACGCCACAACCCATAGCAGTGTTCTTTTTTATTTTCATTCAGAGTAACGGTGGTCTCGTTAGGCAAGCATCCTGGGAAATCCTGTTTTATAGGCCAATGGTGTTCTACGGGGTTTAAAAGAAATCCAATGACATTATCGTAATCGTTTATATAAATGACATTGAGACATTTCGATGTATTCTGTACAATATACAACGTATCTTTATAGCGCCTCGCGTACTCTCGGCGATATTTGAAATATGACTTGATATTATTTATTATATTAAAAATAATGTCAGGCGTGTATTTACATAAATGAATATAATAATTGACACGAAAATGTAAGTCAGATAAATAAAAAATATTAAATTAATTAGTTTCATCGTCTATTCGTAATTTACATTTTTTTTCTTATACTTAGATATAGGTTCTAAGGATCAAGTACCGAGTAAGATGCCTGAAATTATAAAATGCTATTTTATCAATAAAGATTCTGACAATGTGTCCAGCAAACGGCAATCCACTCGCTCAAAATACTACGTTTAAACATTTTTGGTGCGATGCGGATAAATTCTAATATCAATTTAAAGATAGGTTTAATACACTTGACTAGCACTGTTGCACTTTGACATATACTCGTATATCCCGATCATTAGAAATTCGGCTAGAAGTAATTTCGGAACATTCTTCAAATGTCCGCTAAATGTCTCGTTTATATATTGTACTACTACTTACTACTGGGAACTGAGAGTCACGTGTAAAGGCTGAGGCTGGTTATTGGAACATTACGCTGTTGCGCTTTTGGGGTACTGTAGAATAATTTATTTATGATGTAATAGTAGAAAGAAGAAGAGGAAAGATATGATGACTTTATTATAAACTTACTAGGAAGGTAAAATAGAAGGAAAGAGAGGAAGAGGTCGACCCAGAAGAGCATTGTGTATGTCGGCGATACGCCAGGGTTATCGTGTCCAGACTCCATTATAATAAAAACACTCACGTAATATTTCTTAGTTTATTTTCAGACCATTTCTAGCACAGAATTGAATTAAAATGCGAGCTACAGTCCTTTTAATAAACTAACCGTCATTACACTTAATGTTTAACAACTGCCACTTCCTTTTCAACATATAATTGAAATTACTGTACAATTAATTATAAACTAATCAAAAATCGACATTAATATTGTAATGAATTTTGCACGACACCAAATGATTTATTTTACACGAATAACAAATTAATTTTATTAACCAAACGCTGCTTTACAACATTGTCAACAGATGGCGCTATCAACAGGATGCAAATATAAACGCATGTTATTTATTACCGTAAAAATAAGTGTCAGAATAATGTTATTTAATACTATAGTCCGTGCCACGAGAACATAGACTTTTTGTAAACAAAGAATTTCTACTAAGTGACTTAGCGATAGTTCTGTCAAAAACAAATAATGTCAAATCCAATGAGCGCAACGGTACATAGATACGTGTCATTGGAAACTAATGAGTCAATGGATCGGGTTTTTATCGATATTATGCGCTGTCAACGGGATCTTTTAATGTTTTGAGGTACCGACGCCTAGAATGACAACATTTGGCGTTAGTTCATTCAAATGTTACATTCTTGGGCTTTACATGCATTTATCAGAGGACAAAATTTTTTTTTAGTTGTCAAGAAGAGGTAAATGTTAAGTTAAATACAAGTTTATAGGATCGCAACGCTCTTTCCGCTGCCGACATCTCGAAAAAGTGGGTGCAGAATAGCACATGGCTAACTATTAGTCGCGCAGAAAATTATTTATACCTAAAAAAGAAATTGCGTTTTCAGACTACTGTAACTTTTAATGGATTTTGTTTAAGTTCATTCTGACGATTTCATTCAAAGACAACGTAAAATCTCCATGCCTAGAAAATTTTATGCAATGTACTAGCTAGTTATCTTAATATATAAAATTCTTGCGTTACTGACTGACTGACAGACACGCTACAGCCGAAACTACTGATCGTAAGAAGATAAAATTTAGTAGGTATGTTCCTTGGGCACCGTAGGGGTGCACTTAGACGGGATTTCCCGAAATTCCCACGGGATCGGGCAAAACGGGAAATCCGAAAATATGTGCGTGCGAAGCCGCTGGCGTCGACTAGTCTGTAATATTATTCATTGTTGGTCAATAATTTAATATTCTAGGATAGGTAGGCTACTTTGAGCCATAATTAGGCATAGAAAAAAAAAGACTGTTCAAAAAGTATACAATCTAAAACACAACTGTGTGAAAAAAGGTTGTGAAGCCCTGAATGTTTGGTTACAAAAAGTCTATCTTTTCGTGGCACCAACTATAATTGAATTTACTTTGAAAGTTTCTGGAGTTATCTTAATAACTAAGCGATAAATTAAATACCCAATCTTTATAAAACAGTTAAGCCACCAATTCAGTGTCTAATATTGTAAAGTAGTGAATTTCTCAGTTCTGTGTTCATAAATAGTTATTTAAATATCAATCTTAAATATTTCTAATATTTTCGTAACAATATAATCATTATATTGTTACGAAAATTTGCCGTGTGGTTGACGGCATAGAATACAAGTGTCTAATCTTCCCGTGGGTGTCGTAAGAGGCGACTAAGGGATAACACGATGCAAATACCATCTTTGCGTAGAGACGGAAAACTCGACATCAAACCCTATACGACTGCCTCGTTGGTCTCGCGGCATGGGTGTGCGCGTGGGATCGGGAGGTCCCGGGTTCGATTCCTGGGTTGGGCAATGTTATTGGGTTTTTCTGACACGAAATTCTCAGTAGCAGCACGGAGTCTGGAAATGTGCCCAGTACGGCAATAGGCTCACCCCCTATTACGTGGGACTAAAGTATATCTGGCGAAAAGTGGGTGTAGAAATACACCTCTGCCTACCCCTTCGGGGATAAAAGGCGTGACGTTATGTATGTATGTATGTATGTATAATCATTATATAATATTAATTTGCGCCCATACGGCCATTCAGATCCAGTGCGCTCCTCGCGCTGATTATTTAACGGTTACAGAATAAACAGCATAACAAACAAAAATAATGAATATAAAAATTACATAAATAAGCGTTTATCATACAGAATGAACTAAAAGTTATTTACAAGGCTTCACCTAGTCATAGGATCTTAGCCTGTGGCATGCGTCACCCATCACGGGATCTAACAAACAAGGCTTCACCCATGACGGGATCTTAGCCAACTCGTGGCATCACCCATGGCTAAGCCAACTCGTGGCATCACCGACATAGGGATCTAGCGTACACAGGCATCACCCACATAGAGATCTAGCCCACAAACGGCATCACCCACATAGGGTCGACCTAGCCCACGCGGCATCACCCATCACGGGATCTAGCCAACACACGGCATCACCCATCACGGGATCTAGTCAACACACGGCATCACCCATCACGGGATCTAGCCAACACACGGTATCACCCATCACGGGATCTAGCCAACACACGGCATCGCCCATCACGGGATCTAGCCAACAAGACCAGGATCAAGGATACGCATGGTGGCCAGCCAGCGTTTTGGGAAGGATGTTGGATAGGAAAAATAAAATTTTACTCAAACACAAATGCAAAATTTGCCTCATAAACACATCAATGCAAATACGTAAAATAATCATCATCGTTCGTCATGATCAGTTATATCAATACAATGCAATTACATAGGTCGGACAACGACAGTTCACGTAAATCGGTAACTGACGAATCCTCCGCCCATACGGTCAAGCTGCTCATACAGTTGTTGATGTTGATCAACAAAGGTTAGTAAACAATGCTTGACTCCAGCTCAGTACAGCACTCATGCGGCATGTGTGCGCGTAGCCCACACACAAAACCACTGACGTCAAAAGGGTGGGCCACCGTCATCCATACATTTACCTATTAATCAGTAAAGGACCGCTCGTCCATCCTCTCTTCACACTAAGTCCAGGTCATCTGCTAGGATGTCATCATCAACCTGCAACACTCAAAAGACAGGTGGTGGGCAAGATTTCCCACCCAAGTATTAGTTCCATGAACCTTCGTAACTGTAGATGAAATAAAATTCTACTCTTACAAAGTGGTCCGGTCTATTAAGCTATATCTGTATATCAGGCATGTTCAACCTGTGCATCGGTCTATAGTTATCTTAGCTACAACAGTGTTGGAGCCCATATTTTACGCATAAGGTAAAATACAAAAGACACTGAATTTTCTCAGGTTCTGTCTGACAGTGCCATTTTAGATAATCAAATATAAAGTTATCAGGATACTCATAATTTGCAGTTTTGATAAAATTGTTAAAACTTAATATATTCAAAATTAGTTTTATCCACATCAAACAGGAAAACAAAATGGCTAGAACAAAGAGAGGCCTATGTTCAGCCGTGAACAGTCGGTGACTGTTGGTGATAAATATGAAATGATTTCAAACAATGCAGATCCAAGGATTTCGAAAATACTAGTGCTATAATTATTATTCATGTAAGAACATGTTTAATCCAATATTGAATATTTTTAGGCATAGTGCAAGCTGTGAAATTGTTTTGTCTGTTTGCCAACTGAGCCATAAAAGAGAAATTTACAAGCTACCAATATTACAAAGCATGATTAGTGCCTTCTTATTTCTAAAAGTGATTCCACTCAGTTTGTATAGTTAATATGGTGGTGAGTTTATATCAATAGTTTTATTTGACTTTATATTTAAGGGAATTTTCTAAATAATGTTAATATTTATTTTAAACTGTTAACATGTGGTGCTAATGTAATTCTTATTTATTCATACACAATTAATAATTGTTTATCTGAATAAATAAATTAAAACTGACTAATCACAACTGACTTAGAAATAAAGCATGAGTAGTCCATACATTTACTTTTATTTGCCAAGAATAAATACTGCTAAATGGGAAAAGAGATAATATGGATTTTCCCATCATGTTCTTTAAGTCCACTTACCATTATCCTAATAATCCTATTCCTAACTGTATTGTATCCCACAAGAGCTAAACAATAAGGTTGGCACTAAATTTTATTGGTTTATCACTGGTTGTCATCTTGAATATAGATGAAACTAACTTAGCAAATGAACTCACAACTAAAATAAATTGTATTTACCGAGTATAACACTAAGGCTTGTTATTTATAAAAGATTAGCAGTCACCTGCCTTAAGACTTTCAACCTAAGCTATTCTAGCTTCAGTAGTTTGGGTTAAGCAAGGACGTATCATGGTTGGAACAAATCATTCTATACAGGTATAAAATTAAACGACAAATATTAAGATATGTTGGGTTCCCTTGTCTTATAACCTTAAGCTGCAAGTTAACAGTAACAATTTCAACATAATGTTAAAATGAAATCATGTTGCACCTACAGAATCCACAAATATATAATAAAACCTATTTGTAACTTTACTACTTAACTTTACATGTGTATCACAAAGTTATTTTTATATCTACTTTCTGAATATATATCTGTACTAATATAATAAAACTGAAGTTTGTTTTGTTGAATGCACTTATCTGTGAAACTACTGCATACATACATACATAGACTCACGCCTGTTTCCCCGAAGTGGTAGGCAGAGGCATATTAAACGCCCACTTTTCGCCAGTGTTTTGATCCCACGTAATAGGTGGCGAGCCTATTGCCGCTTATCGGGATATTTTGTTTGCCAGAGCCTCGTCCGTTGATCGGCAGGTGCACCACTTGCAGGTGAGGTTGGCTTGGGACCCTAAGTTCTTGGTGGGAATCCTATGCACTGGTTTTATGCAAATAATAATTTTTATGGTGGATAGTCATTTATCAAGAGAGGCTTCATATAATCGCGCCGTGAGCACTAGCCATAAGTAATGCAGTTAGTTAGCCTTATGTAATGTGTAACCAAGGGCTATAAATAATGTTTTGATTCCATTAATATTTTACTATTGAGATAACCTATTGACTACCAATTGAATTCATATTAAGCACATCAATTAGCTTATTTAAACTGAAAGCAAATCAGGTAATTTATAAAATGGATCTATATCAGAGCTTCAACTTGAAAAGGGCAGTTATACCGTTCTTTACTAATAATTAGATTAGTTGAACTAGAACCACATAACAACAAAGCTATTTTCTCTTTCTTGTGTAGATAAGTAAGTTTTACAGAAAGTTTCCGACATGGCCTAACGATTAATAAACAGACAAGAGCCCCAGCCGACGGCATAACATGACTATAAGCACAGTAGCACTGGTATGTACCAAACGTGGATAAACAACAGTTACCTATAAGTTCTATTTGGGGTGTAACGTTCGTAATTTTGACTGTATAATGTTTATCTGCTACAGCACACCCCGGTGCGTGCACCCCATCGTAGTCGCTCAGTCGCTCTCGCTCACGCGTGGCCTCACGTGAAGTGTTGACGTGCTCGCCATAACACCGACACACCGTGTGGTTTCCGATCAGGGTTAACTAGCGCCAAACAGGGCTTCCAAGCGCTTGTCGCATCAGTCTTCAGGTCATCATTGGTAATGGCGGCCAAGCCAAGAGACCCATCACTCTCGCGCCAACCGTAGATCCCGAAGTCTCTTAGGGGGCGTTTATCTCAACCGCTGCTGTCGGCTATACGCCAGGGTTATCGTGTTCAGACTCCATTATAATAAAAACCCTCACGTAATATTTCTTAGTTTATTTTCAGACCATTTCCAAAACAGAATTGAATTAAAATGCGAGCTACAGTCCTTTTAATAAACTAACCGTCATTACACTTAATGTTTAACAACTGCCACTTCCTTTTCAACATATAATTGAAATTACTGTACAATTAATTATAAACTAATCAAAAATCGACATTAATATTGTAATGAATTTTGCACAACACCAAATGATTTATTTTACACGAATAACAAATTAATTTTATTAACCAAACGCTGCTTTACAACATTGTCAACAGATGGCGCTATCAACAGGATGCAAATATAAACGCATGTTATTTATTACCGTAAAAATAAGTGTCAGAATAATGTTATTTAATACTAATTGATTTTACTTTGAAAGTTTCTGGAGTTATCTTAATAACTAAGCGATAAATTAAATACCCAATCTTTATAAAACAGTTAAGCAGCCAATACAGTGACTAATATTGTAAAGAAGTGAAGTTCTCAGTTCTGTGTTCACAAATAGTTATTTAAATATCAATCTTAAATATTACTCATATTTTCGTAACAATGTTATCATTATATTATATTAATTTGCGCCCATATGTATGATCAAATAAAAGAAAAGGCAAAGGTCATGTCGAATAAGGAGGTCAAGATACTGCCGAAGACATATATGGCGTATACTCCACCGACATGAGCAAAGCTCTTAATTTGAAAAGAAAAAAGACTGAAACGAGCTGCAAAAATACACAACTTTTCGTAGCAGATATTATGCACTTTATACAATTTGGCTAATTTTTGAGCCAGCTAAGTCTATATGTGTTGTGTAGTTATATAATTATGTCGAGTGAATTGCCATTCCAGGCACATTTGCAGATTATGTGCTGCTGAAATTAACTCGCAGAATATCCAGAAACGAATAAATCAGGGGCAAAATATTGTTTGAAAACTACTATATCAATGTAAAAATGATTATACATAGACTAAGTTTAAATATTTGTAGAGCAGCTACAAATGTGTAATGACTTAGATCACAACTCAATTTAAAATAAAAGATACCTAATGTTTTCATTGCTGGTTTAAAAAGTATAGTCTAATAAGGCTAAGTCTGGTAATATATTTAGTCATTGATCATGGATTCATTTTACTTAAATTAAATTTAAAGCATCTATTATCCAAATAATAATAATAATAATAATAATAAATAAAATATTTATTTATTGTTTCACAAGTTATTACAATTATGAGACACATTTATATTATCAACACATGAAGTTGCTACTATTTATGTGCGGCTGGTACTTAAAATAGGAAAACCTGAGCCATAAGTACCAGCATACCAAATATCTGAAAACAATCATTAACTTGGCATAAACATCGTTGGTACACGTAATGTTTCGAATCTCGACATTCTCTGTCTAGACGGTCCATCATAAAATATTCAACAAACACAAAACATACATCATACCAAAATCACAGATGCGTTAGACAGAATCTATATCTATACAAAATTATAATTAAGTTTATAATCATATTCGTAGGCAAACTCAAGACTCTTATGGTAATCCTTTTCCAAAATGCTCGTCTAAATTGAAATCTGTAAACCATTAAATAACACAGGTATTATTAACATCGGTAATCTTGAATTTTAATTAATTTTTAACAACCTTAATTAAATTTAACGTTAAGGCATGTTTACACTAAACCGCGGGAGTACGCAGACCGATTTAAATTGACAACATTTATGCAAAATATGAAAACATCAATAAATAATTGGATTTAAACAATATTAACGTAATTTGTAGCTTATTAACAAATTGGCACGTCCACTTCATTATATTATAAATAAAATATACATGTTTGTTATCACACTGTATCGTATTTATATAAACGTGTACGACAGAAAGGTCGCTTACGTCATTCATAATAATACATTATTTATACAATTCGACTTAGGGAAGAATCTCAATATCTCTTCAAATATTTTTTGTTTTAGACTTTATTACTCATGATTGGCAATATTACCGTAACAATGAATAAATTTGAAATTAAATTAAATTTTAATTTAAGCGACAACTTTCTACCAGACACTTTTTTAACTTCAAGGCGTTTGTGGCCACCTTAAATTGCATCGTGGAAATGTTAAAAGGTTTCGTGCTTCTAATGGGACTTAAGGACTTCAAACAACATAACTCGACCACAAACGACGAAGTCTAAACTGAGTTTTATCATATATTTCCATCAATGACGACCACAAACGGTGCAGTTTGCATTGACCTTAATATCTTAAGTATTTATTTATAGCTTACTCTGTTAACGAAATATATTTAATAATGAAACTTCAGAGATAGTTTGGAAAGGGTTCTAAATAAAATTGCGCACTCCATTGCGTTTTTAGGGTTCCGTACCTCGAAAGGAAAAAATGGAACCCTTATAGGATCACTTTGTTGTCTGTCAAGACCCTTTTTCTCCGGAATGCGTGGAGGTATCAAACTGAAATTTATACTAAATACTCGAATCTACGGTTCCATAGAGCTGTAAAAAAATCAAACTTCTAATCCAACGCAATCAAAAGATATAGCCGTATATGCTGCAAATTGCAGCATATTTTCAAACTCGCATTGGAATCAAAACCTACAAGGTACTTCCGTGAACTCAGAATCTTGAAATTTGGTACGAAGCAACGTCTTATATCACTCACAAAGAAAAATTGCGAAAACCGTAAATTTTTATTTACAGCATATAAAAAAATATTTTTAATAAATTTAAAGTTACTACCCATTTCTCTTGAACGCGTGGAGGTATTTAATTGAAATTCATAACAAATACTCAGGAATATAACACCGTAAGGCTGCAACAAAATCAAGCTTCTATGTCAACGCAATCAAAAGAAAGAGCAATATAAGTATATTTTCAAACTCGCGCCTACTCTCAAGTGAATCAAAACCTACAGGGTACTTCCCGTGAACTCAGAATCTAGAAATTTGGTACGAAGCAACGTCTTATATCACTCATAAAGAAAAAATTGCGAAAACCGTATTTTTTTTTGTTACAGCATATAAAAAAATATTTTTAATAAATTTAAAGTTACTACCCCTTTCTCATGAACGCGTGGAGGTATTAAATTGAAATTCATATCAAATACTCAAGTATATAACACCGTTAGGCTGCAACAAAATCAAGCTTCTATGTCAACGCAATCAAAGGAAAGAGCAATATAAGCATATTTTCAAACTCGCGCCTAATCGCAAGTGAATCAAAACCTACAGGGTACTTTCCGTGAGTTCAGAATCTTGAAATTTGGTACAAAGCAACGCCTTATAGCACTTATAAAGGGAAAATTGTGAAAACCATAAATTTTTAGTTATATCATATAAGAAAAATATTTTTAATAAATTTAAAGTTACTACCCCTTTGTCTTGAACGCGTGGAGGTATTAAATTGAAATTTATATCAAATACTCAAGTATAATAATATAACACCAATAAGCTGCAACAAAATCAAACTTCTATGTCAACGCAATCAAAAGAAAGAGCAATATAAGAATATTTTCAAACTCGCGACTACTCGCAAGGTAATCAAAACCTACAGGGTACTTCCCGTGAACTCAAAATCTTGAAATTTGGTACGAAGCAACTTCTTATATCATTTATAAAGGAAAAATTGCGAAAACCGTAATTTTTTAGTTACAGCATATAAAAAATATTTTTAATAAATTTAAAGTTACTACCCCTTTCTCTTGAATGCGTAGAGGTATTAAATTGAAATTCATATCAAATACTCAGATATATAACACCGTTAGGCTGTAACAAAATCAAACTTCTATGTCTACACGATCAAAAGAAAGAGCAATATAATCATATTTTCAAACTCACGACTACTCGCAAGGGAATCAAAACCTACAGGGTACTTCCCGTGAATTCAAAATCTTGAAATTTGGTACAAAGCAACGTCTTATATCACTTATAAAGGAAAAATTGCGAAAACCGTATTTTTTAGTTACAGCATATAAAAAAATATTTTCAATAAATTTAAAGTTACTACCCGTTTCTCTTGAACGCGTATAGGTATTTAATTGAAATTCATATCAAATACTCAGGTATATAACACGGTTAGGCTGTAACAAAATCAAACTTCTATGTCAACGCAATCAAAAGAAAGAGCAATATAATCATATTTTCAAACTCGCGACTCGCAAGGGAATTAAAAACTACAGGGTACTTCCCGTGAACTCAAAATCTTGAAATTTGGTACGAAGCAACGTCTTATAGCCCAGATAAAGGATGCGGAAGGCTGAGGACCGTGTGCTGTGGTGCGTGTTGGGAGAGGCCTATGTCCAGCAGTGGACTGCGATAGGCTGATTGAGATTGAGATTTTAAATAATTACATAGTCTTCAAACCTTTTTGCTAATTAATCTCTACTTTATAAGTATTTTTGTAACAGATTTCTAATAGTCACTAAAACCTTTGTACATCAATAACTTTCATAAAAAGTCTTACCATCATTCATCAGCAGACTTTTGCAAGGCTGCTGCAAGGCTGGTATAGGTATTTAAGTTATACCTATAATAAAATAAGCGATATATGTTAATATAAAATTAAGGATTTACAAACGACAAAGACCCCTTTTTCTTTAATTTATGCTCCTCCAGCTTTCCATACTTTATTGTTATGGATTTCATTTGGCAATAAAAATTCCATAACTATGACTGGTGAACTTTTACTTATATACCTACAGGTTTGTACGGAACCCTCGGTGCGCGAGTCCGACTCGCACTTGACCGGGTTTTGTTTTTGTTTGTGGGAATTATAAGTAAGATAGAAACTTTTAAACACTCGCGTTGCATGTTTAAGAATATATATATAGACGGGAATTAACGCGAACATGCAAATTAGGTATTTACATACCTTATTTTGCTTGACGTTTCGAGACGGTTGCACGTCCCGTGGTCGCAAGCTGACTGGTGTGGCGATGTCACGTCTCCGAGTGCGAGGTAGAAGATTCTATTTCTACCCCCGGGTCGTTGATATTCGAAGTACCAGCGCAAAACACACTAACCGTATCTGTATATTGAACATTCGCCGACTGCGCGTTAAAGTGGGGTGTTGTTAGCCGAATCACAGGATTCCACGCCGATGACAATTTGAAGCCCTCTTCCCGATTGAAATTTTTATGTTTTCTGATTTCAATCGCTTCACGCACAACTCTTGGGTAAAACTGGCGTTCCGTGGAGAGGACTTGGGGACAATGAAAACGACGATCAAAGTGACTGTGAGACCAGATGGGTCCTTAACACATTGCGTATACCGGAAGCCTACGCACACAGATAGATACCTGCACGCCATGTCGCACCACCACCCTCGACACCTGCAATCCGTTGTGACGTCACTCAAAAACAGAGCACATGACCTCTGTGACCCTGAGCATTTGTAGCTAGAGCTAGACCATGTTCAGGAGGTACTTAGGAAGAACGGATACCAGGTACAACGACGAATGACGCGGCCTATCAAACGCGATAAACATCCGGCGGTAAATAGACAACCGACATTACATTAGAGGAGATTAACATTAGAGGTGTTACGGATAAAATAGGAGACAAGTTAAAAAACTACTCCATTCCGACAGTATTTACACCAGGGGCCAAAGTATACAACATGGTGGGCACACCAAAGGATGTTCTACCGCTACAAACCCCAGGTGTCTATAAAATCAACTGCAGCTGCGGAAGCTCTTACATAGGGCAAACGAAGCGGACTATCGCTGAACGTATAAAGGAGCACATCGCAGCTGTAAAGAACCGTCAAACGAACAAATCGGCGATTGCGGAACATTTACTTCAATCGGGCACCAATCACTGGATTGAATTTCATCGTCCCCAAGTCCTCTCCACGGAACGCCACTTTTACCCAAGAGTTGTGCGTGAAGCGATTGAAATCAGAAAACATAAAAATTTCAATCGGGAAGAGGGCTTCAAATTGTCATCGGCGTGGAATCCTGTGATTCGGCTAACAACACCCCACTTTAACGCGCAGTCGGCGAATGTTCAATATACAGATACGGTTAGTGTGTTTTGCGCCGGTACTTCGAATATCAACGACCCGGGGGTAGAAATAGAATCTTCTACCTCGCACTCGGAGACGTGACATCGCCACACCAGTCAGCTTGCGACCACGGGACGTGCAACCGTCTCGAAACGTCAAGCAAAATAAGGTATGTAAATACCTAATTTGCATGTTCGCGTTAATTCCCGTCTATATATATATAAGTAAGATAATTGAAATACGCAATGGAATGCAATAGACTTTCTCTGTAGTTTAATTTTGTTTTCGATGTACAATCTAGAGGTTGTTATTTACAAATACATTCTATAGAGGCGACTCTGAGTCGGGTGGCTTTACAAAGGCCAACACTGCTCTCAGTATAGTCGTGTCACGTTTGACGACTCGCTCGCCTTTTACAAGCCACTATGCTAGAGGATAGCGTGATAGGTGTATTGAAACCGACGGAATGAGAGAATTTAAAGTGCGGAACAGAAAGACATCTTGAAATTCAGAGTCCGGTGAAATACGCGCTGTTTTCTTTGAGGATAGTGTAATGGTGTTGCTGGCTACACCAAATTAAATAATAATATATAGTCCTTAGGTCGCATACTTGTTTCCACATGTGTTTGTCTTATCGCTACGATGGCGCCAACGTTATGCAATTAGTAAACTCATAAATTCTAAGCGTTTGACAAATTTATAAGAATTATGTGACAGGATATGAGTAAAGAAATAGCCATGAAATATGAGAAAATATTGGCACTGTAGTGTTCACATGCGGTATAGTTGAGGATCATAAATAAGGGACCAACCATAAGAAACGAACCCGTCCAGGTAGTAAGTGGCGAGGGGCGTTGCCGTGGTGGTATTTGACTGGACAGTCGGTCTTAGGACGCGGAGGTTGACAGATCTCGGGAAAGTGTGGCGTATAGTTTAGGAAATACGGGTTTGTGCTGTTTGGAGATGGTCGATGTGAGTACGCGAAGCTAGGCGGATCCCGGCGGGTGATGAGACGCGGCGTGTTAGGTTGGGAAGTATGCGTAGGGGTGGAGAAGAGTTGGCTTGGAGGCACGAAACGTATCGTACCTAGATCTAGGCGCGGAAAGAGTGTTCGGCAAGAATTGAGAATGAGTGTTAATTACTAACAAGGAAAGAGACGAGCGGGCTTCAAGAAAAGGTATAGGGCGACGAGTGGCAGAGTATCGGTTACCGGGTGAGAAGTCCTAACGAGGTATGACGCTGTTGATCCCGGTGAGTGCCTGATACTTAAATTTAACCACTAAAAGTCATTGTATAAGTTTTATATAATTACACATTACAAATATGTATGTACTGATATCCCAGGCTGAATAAATTACTATAAACAATGTTATTTACTAATATGTTTGGTAGAATTTGTTATAATATATCATTTTATAATAGTTAGTTATATAATAACGATTACAGACTGACTGACTGGGTGCGCCTGGCTTAGCGTAGGTCCTGTATGGCCGAGAGAGTGTGATATATGTAAGCCAAGGTTTGATGGTTGTATTCTCGGCTCTGCCCCGGGACCCAGCGTACGGAGATTGAGAGCGGAGAGAATACAAGTATCCTGCCAGTGGATCTGCGTATGTGTGATTAGCTTAGGATATTAGGCTTGCGGAGAAGTAAGAGTGTACGCAGGTCTGGTATGAGTTACCTCGGCTTTGCCCCGGTACACAGCTACCGGAGATTGAGAGCGGAGGGGTTTCATATGCTTGATTTGTGACCACGGTCTGGTATGAGTTACCTCGGCTCTGCCTCGGCACCCAGCGTCTGAGATTGAGAGCGGAGAGGTTTCACATATCTCGCTTGTGGGTGTGTGGTTATGAATGGTGGATAGTTAACTATGTGGTATTCAGGGTACTGCTAGGCATCGTAATCTAGTTAGAAGCGAGGCAATCCCATTAAAGACATATATAATTTTGATGTCCTCTTTTCACTCTTAGAAGTGTTTACACTTGGTAAATGCTGTCAGTAGAGACATGTCCCGTCAAACCTGGACGAGTGTCATAGATTATGCGCGGAGGAGGGGCGCTTTAATCAGGGCCACTGGGGGCCCTCTGACATTTTAAACCCAGTTAATAAGAAAACTAAAATTTTAATCAGCCTGGGGTCTATAGGATTCCGTTACAATAGTTTTAAAAGGATATTACGTTTTGCACTGAAGACCACCTTATCATATTACGGTGAGTAAAATACTGACCGTTGGTAAATAAATTGGAAGTGTTCGGACGTAACCGGTTTCCTCTTAACAGGAGGTTAAGACAGCTTTGAGTTGAAATTTTCTTGAAAAAGAAATAATACGAACGAAGTCTTATTTATTTTAAGATAAACTTGCTTTGAAAAGGCAAGTTTATTAGTTACTTACCACATTTACCAATTTTTTTAATAATTATTAATGTGTTACTATAAGATTTTTCTTTGGCTTTATTTTTGTTATCTTGTATAGTCCGTGCCACGAGAACATAGACTTCTTGTAAACAAAGAATTTCTACTAAGTTACTTAGCGATAGTTCTGTCAAAAACAAATAATGTCAAATCCAATGAGGGCAACGGTACATAGGTACGTGTCATTGGAAACTAATATGTCAATGGATCGGGTTTTTATCGATATTGTGCGCTGTCAACAGGATCTTTTAATGTTTTGAGGTACTGGTGCCTAGAATGTCAACATTTGGCGTTAGTTCATTGAAATGTTACATTCTTGGGCTTAACATGCATTTATCAGAGGACAAAATAAAATTTTTAGTTATCAGGAAGAGGTAAATGTAAAGTAATAGGATCACAACGCTCTTCCCGCTGCCGGCATCTCGAAAGAGCGGGTGAGAATAGCAGATGGCAGAAAATTATTTATACCTAAAAAAGAAATTGCGTTTTCAGACTACCGTAACTTTTAATGGATTTTGTTTAAGGTCATTCTGACGATTTAATTCACAGACAACGTAAAATCTCCATGCCTAGAAATTTTTATGCACTGTACTAGCTAGTTATCTTAATATATAAAATCCTTGCGTTACTGACTGACTGACAGACACGCTACAGCCAAAACTATTGGGCGCAGGAAGCTGAAATTTGGCATGTATGTTCCTTGGGGACCGTAGGGGTGCACTAAGAAAGGATTTCCCAAAATTCCCACGGGATCGGCCAAAACGGGTAACTTAAAAAAAATGCAGGCGTAGCTGCTGGCGTCCTCTAGTCTGTAATATTATTCATTGCTGGTCAATAATTTAATATTTTAGGATAGTTATGCTACATTGAGCAAGTGATTTATTGTCTATGATTAAAAAAAAATCGTGTCAATAATAGAGTAACATGTATTGTAATCTATCATTCATATAAATGTTACTCTATTTTTTCTTAATTTACATAATAAATTAAGTGTAAAACGACAAAAATGTCGGCAAATTTATGAACATTCGACCATTCAAACACTAAATCAAATATTTTTATTTCAGTAAAATTTAACAACATAAATTTAAAAACATAGTCGCATAAATAGGCCTTGAAAAAAAAACTATTCAAAAAGTATTAAATCTAAAACACAACTGTTTGAAAAAAGGTTGTGAAGCCCTGAATGTTTGTTTACAATAAGTCTATCTTCTCGTGGCACCAACTATATATTATTTCAATGCAAAGAAAGAAAATATTAAAAATAGATACGAATAAAATTTTCGTAAGAATAATAGAATATTAGGCATCAATTTCCTATTGTATTATTTTGGATCCCGAAAAAGTAAAGAACACATATTTCATTCAATATTCATCTCATATTTTGTTGTTAAATGTTGGTGTTCCAGTTCCGCATTATTTCTTTCTGTATCCTGAGAAAATTGTCCCGCAGGTCGTCCTTATAAAAGAAAAATCAAACGATTGCTTCCACTTGAACTGTAAGATAAAACTCCGCACCCTATCTCTGATCCAATCAACCTCACCCTCATATATCCATCAGAATCCTCTAAGTAAATGTTAAATAATACGCCAAACGTTATTTAATTTGGCATGAAGTTGACTTTCGTAAAATCCATTATGATTTTCTACTTGATAATCTTGTTATGATACATCAATAACATGAGTGGAGGATAGAAACTGGCAGAGTAACAAAAAGCCTCGAATTTGGAGCAATTGTGTTAATACGCATTATAGCCTGGTAAGTATTTGGATACTTACCAGGCTATCGTTGGCGATAGAGAACAAAATAATTAACTGGTAAAAGTAGTAGCAATGCTAACATTAAATTTGATAATACTTTTCGTTTAAAATGTTTCAAGATCTTAGAAATTCGTAAATCTTTTAGCATAGTAAATTGTGTGCAACGGATTAACATACATATCGTCGAGAAGAGCACAAAACTACTAAACAAGTAGTAAAACATTTTGTACTTTAAGTTTAAATGGGCTAAAACTGTATATTGTTATGCTGAGCAAGTTGCGCGTTTATGCAATAGCCTCGACGATGCGCAATTGTATTATAATAAAAAATGTAGACGCTAATTTAGGATAAGCGTGTTAGTGGCTGGTAGCGCCATCTACCTTCCTATCTATAACTAATCGCATCAACATCAATCGTTCCACGTACAAGTGCGAGCGATACTGTATTTCCGTCCCTCTCTATCCCACTCCCTGGAAGAGGCACTGCCTTTCGCGGATTGGTCGCTGCGATCGTCGACGCGAGTGACAGTCCAGAACCTTCAAGAACATTCGATTCGCGATACGCGTCCGCTATACCGCATCACCGCGCCACTCCCGTATAAGTTATTACCGCTTATAAAACCGCTCGCAAGTGGAAGTGACTGTGTAGTGAAGTGAAAACAAGCAGCTGCATCACGAAACCACCAGGAGACTGCCCTTCGGAAACGAAGAAGATTGCCGTATAAGGTAAGTGCCCTCCATCCTTGAAATATCCTATACCCACTCACAATCACCTCTTCCCGTATCCACTCCTAGGCGGCTAAACCCGCTATCCTTTGAATACAGTCCATTCTATTAATCCTTCCCAAGTCGCCTATAACCTAATCGGTTTCGGTGTATCGCCGAACCAGTGGCACACAATGAAAGCAAAGTTAGCCTCCAAAAATAATTCACAAGTATAATAATATTGAGCAAAGGACATGATAAATTTATGTAATTTATCTAATTTAAAATGAATGATCGCGTGCTCATATAAACGAAAGTAGTCATGTGTATCCTTAGCTTGACGAAAATATATTATTTCTTTACATAATAACGTAATATTTTACAGCAGTATATAATTTTTTTTTCTTGTACATAAGATTTTATATATCACTTTCTATTCTACTATCTATTCAACTATAGAAAAATAAATAATTATTCTTCTTTTCCTTTGGATTATGTTCAACGCATTATGTACAGCCTCGAAGCCTTTACTTCACTTGACCACCAGAAGTGGAACACTATGTATCTCACTTTTGAGGGTTTTATAGTAAACTACGAGGAACCATTTTAGTTCTAAGATGGCCATGCAACCATCCCGTAAGTAAATCACTACGAAGAGAAAAAGTTTGACAAGCTTATTTATATTTTATTCTGCCCACTTCCAAAGACTTCATAATAAAATTATGAATCAGCCTCCTTACGCCGGATATGGCAGCTATACGTCAATACAAAGGTATTTACTTTTATTCCCTCTTTTATTATATTGTGAGGCATTAGGTCTTTCAAAATCGTTACCGCTGAAGAATATTTTATTCAGATATATGGTTTCAAAAATAGAATAAAAAAATGATGATTCGGTTTTACACAACTACTAAATCGATATATGTGTTATGTGTAAATTATTATTAATATACATATATAATGACGTACCTACTTTGACAGAATGTAATTCGTTGACCCCTTCACTGCTTTTTTTTTGTTTTTTTATAACTTGCACCAATTTGATTGCTAAGGCCCCATCAATTTTCCTTTTCCATCAATAGCTTCAAATATAAATGTCGCTATCACCCAACACATTTTTTATCCAAAACTACCTGAAATACAAATTGAAACGGATCCGTAAATAAATTTTATGTATCGCGGTTTGTTTAACCTTTTAAATTTCCCCGACGTTCCGTGCATTTTACAGTACGTAAGAGGAACCCAAATAATATTGTTCCACGGAATTGTCAGAAAAATGTTTGAACATTTCAAAAATATATCCATATTTTTAGGCACAATAGCCCACCAGTATAGATTTTGCAATGCTTTCATAAAAATGTACGACCTTTTTTAAGTGAAACTTGGCGATCACGTCCTTTTATGGCGCTGATACACCTGAGCATTCACTTGTACCTAACAGAACAGCGAGCATTCGCCGTTTTCTATTTTGTCGAACCGAACATTTTCACGATCATTCTAGCGAACACTCTAAATTTAAGTCCGAAGAATATAGAAAAAATATAGAAATCGCACTACAGCAGCAGTTTTACCCAATATGTTTACATCAGTTTCACTTATGAATTATTTCTAGAGCAAGAGTAAGATACATAAACAAATTACGTTTCTAAATAATAAAATGCAGATTTTAATTTGAACACGATTAATAAATCACACAAGTGTCTGTTCCTACGTTCAAATTTATTTATCGATATCGAGAGTTTATCAACATTCTATTGAAATTAATTTTGAGTAAACCAAATCTAAGGATCTATTGTAAACATTATCGATATGTATTCTGAGTAAGACCATCACTAGTCAAGTTAAAATTAGGGACAATCTACGAAGATTCTTCCGCAGATTAAAATCATAAGTCAAAATGAAGTAACTATATTGCGTTTAACCGCCATTGTAGCGCGAATTCTACGTATTATCTATATTCTAGGGCTCGTCCGAATGTTCGTGAGAATGCTTGCTAAAACTCAATCATTTGTTTTGTAACATTCGCGAGAATGCTCATTAAAGGTGAATGCTCAAATGTATCAGCGATTCAGCGCTTTTAGATACAGAAGTTATGTTACCATGCGTTTAGAATTAAAAAGGGAACAATAGACAATAGCACGTAATCGATCAATGTGCGAATCGAAAAACAAAGCATGTGCTCTATGATGGAAAGCTTCGAAATTTTGTCGAAAGAACGCATGTTACGTCATTTGATGCCTTAAGCCCCATGAAATAAACTTTACCCCCTGGCAGGCATTGCCCCACCCGCGGTTCGCCGAGAAGTGCCTGCATAGTCGAGAAACGCTGCCAGGAGGAGGACATCCGGCATCCATTGCACGACCATAAACTGCCCCGTAGCAGACTAAAAAGCCGCAAAAGCTTTTTGCGATCTACTGAGGCTAGCAAAGACCAACCAGCTAACCTAAGGAAAAAAATGTGGCATGAGACAGTCCCACCCCCCACCAATTATGTTGATGCCAACGAACACCTACCCCCCGGTGGCGATCTGCAATGGCTCGTATGGAGATCCCTGAATCGATTACGAAGCCAGATTGGCCGTTGCAGATATAACCTAGCCAAATGGGGTATAATCGATCCGGCCAAAACGCAGTGCGAATGTGGCATCCCAGAACAAACCATGAGCCACCTGCTGGAGTGTCCCAAATGCCCGCACAGATGCTCTGAGGTCGATTTACACCAAGCCACCGACAATGCAGTTGCTGTGGCCACACACTTGGCTGATGCCATTTGATCCCTATACCATCGACTCGAGAAGAAGAAGAAGAAGTCATTTCCATCGCGAATTGTATCTTTTAACGCAAATCTGTCATAAAGATATTGATATTTTCTACAGGAAAAAGTAATATCTGTATCGAATTTTGCGTATTTATTAATTTTATCTTCGGTCCAGATGCCATCCGATTACATTCCCTCTCCTTTTTCAATCAATACGGTTTTATGAATTGAATTTAACGGTACTGGGTGGATATTTTATCGTACCATACTCCTTAGGGTTGACATCGACATTTGTAATAGAAAATGTAGGCAATACAGACCCTTTTGATATTTGAAATATTGTAAATTGAGTGAAACCTGATAGTCTGATGGTTCTCAGTATTTTAATGGAAGTTGGCTTGGCAACTGTTACTATTTTTTTTTATTACTGCCGATCAAATTGACTCCATGCTGCCTGATGTTAAGCAGTCAGTGAAGTCCCATAGTGATGGCCATTATCCCAGCAGCCAGCATGGCATTATGGCATGATGACCCTCACCTTGACGGCCTTGAGAAAATCTTTTTCACGCCCCGCTTAAGGGACCCAGGATCATACATACATACATACATACATAGACTCACGCCTGTTTCCCCAAAGGGGTAGGCAGAGGCATATTAAACGCCCACTTTTCGCCAGTGTTTTGATCCCACGTAATAGGTGGCGAGCCTATTGCCGCCCAGGATCCTATTACCCAGGATCATAAGTGGAGGAAAACACGTGGGCTGGTAAATAATTCTACATCTTAATGGTACGGCAGAGATAAGAGGCGCCGAACCGTTTGGTGCGTGGCGGTATGTGTTCTACCGTGTAATAGTGGCACCTTAACCCAGCACGTGTCGTTCGGGATAGGAAAGGAGAGGGTGGGATTAGTTGAAAGAGCCTTTTGGAGCTCTCACCGTGATAAATGCGATAGAAGACAGCCAATGAGGCCACGTCTCTGCGTAATTGCAGTGACTCAAGAGTCTTAGTGGCCTCTGGATCCCTAATGATACGGACAGCACGCCGCGCCGCTGCAACCTATCGAGGGCGTCCAATAAGTACTGAGCGGAGCCATTCCAATGGTGAGAGCAGTATTCCACGTAGGAGCGAACCTGAGGCTTGTATAACAGACACAACTGCTCCGGCGTGAAAGACCTCCTCACCTTGTTCAGGACTCCGAGTTTAAGAGATGCGGATTTGATGACACCCTCGATGTATTTTTTCTGGTTGAGATTTCTGCGTATGTCCATACCCAGGATGTTGAGGCTATCTTGAATCGGTAGTGGAGTGCCCAGAAGAGAGGGATGGGGAAGGAATGGAGGTACCTTAGCTGAGAATGCGCACACCTGTGTTTTCTTGGCGTTGAACTCGACCAGGTTCTCATCACCCCAATGCGAGATGCAATTCAGAACCCAGTCAAGCTCAGCAACAAGTGTTCGCCTATACTCCTCTGTATCCGCTTGCTTAGCCGCAGGGTGTCCGAGATATCGCCCATGTACAGTACTGTCATCTGCATAGCAATGTAAGGCCCCAAAAGTGAGCATATTATTGATATGCAGAAGAAAAAGCGTGGGCGATAACACGGACCCCTGAGGCACACCAGCATTCAGCTGGAGAAACTTCGATGACTCACCGTCACAAAGGACTCGGATACGGCGCTCATGCAGGAAGCTGGCAACCCAGTTGCACAATCGATGTGGCAAGCCGTAGGCTGGAAGCTTGGAAAGAAGCGCACGATGCCAGACTCTATCGAAGTCTTGGAGATGTCGAGACTAATAGCCAACGACTCCCCATGCCTGTCCATCGCCTCACCCCAAAGGAGAGTGACATACGCTAGAAGATCACCCGTTGATCGTTTTGGTCTGAAGCCATACTGACGATCACTGATGAGAGAGTGATCCTCTAGGTAGCGAACGAGTTGGTTGTTGATTATTCGTTCAAACACCTTGCAGAGGATAGGGGTGATAGCAATGGGTCGATAGTTGCCCGGATCAGAACGATCCCCTTTTTGGGGAATCGGTTGTACGTTCGCCTTTTTCCAAGCCTTAGGCACTACGCTGGAGGCATATGATAGGCGATACAGGCGTGTAAGCATTGGAGACAACTCGGCTGCGCATTTCCTAAACACATACATTTTGGTATTATATTGCTCAGAGCTGTAGGTTAGGTTTTATATTGAAATAAACGTGCAATGGTATTACATATTCGATTTCCATAGATACTGAATATTGCATTTTCACATAATATTGTCATCTCATGATCTTTATCTTCGTGTACCTTTGTTGAATCTGTCTTAAATCGATCATCGTTTTGACGATGTCGACCGAAATTATGTAAATACTATGTGTTAAACTTATCAAGACACCCACAGGACAGGATTACCTACTGTGGGCCACTGGAGAACATACTTCGTTTTTATTTTCTCTGTATTTTATTACTATTATTTCAAACTACAAAACACCTCTGCCTACACCTTCGGGGATAAAGGCGTAAAGTTATGTTATGTTGTTTCTAACTTCAATCCACACTACGCAATTCCTTAAATGTTTAACATTCCGCAACATAATGGTCACCACTCACTGCTTCGGTGTATTTTTTATAATGTCTCACTATACACTAGCACATTTTTATTTAACTAGTGAAGGCACTTGTCTTCTTACTAACAATAATATCGTCCATACTGCGGCGTCTAGGCGAATTTGCGAACTACTGCTCGCTACTGCATCTGTGGACAAAGATATAATTTAATTAAAACATTACATTGAGTAGCGTACATAGCGTGTGATTTGCCTTTTGTAATAGATCTGCAAAGTAAAGCAACGTTTACACAGGTCACAATTTGGATAGGTGGCCGCTTGCTGTGGCGAGTAAAGCTGATTTTCCACCAGAGTGGCGAGACGAGGCGAGGCGAGGAGAGAATTGAAATTTGTATGGCAAATTTTCAATTCTCTCCCAGCGCATCTTTGGTGGAAACAGTGTGGATTGGCGAGAATATGCGAGGCGTGAATTTAAATATTTGTTTGTGTAAAAATGAACCGTATTGCTTCCGACATAGAGTATAAATTAACTTTGCAACAGAAACACGCTTCTCGCGATAGAAATTGCGTGTGTATTGCAAGACGAACTCAAACAGCACTATACCTATATATTTATCTAATGAAGCCTACGGGCGGCGCGGCGGTCACGCGCGAGCTCGCGATGGTTATTTTTAGTGGTTAAGGGTCAGTGCGATTTCAATTCTCTTCTCGCCTAGTCTCGTCTCGCCACTCTGGTGGAAAATCACCTTAAAGCCGGTTTTTGTTTTAGGGCAAGAGTCGTTGGGTCATTTCGTAGGTCATCTGGCAACACCAGAGAGGGCTTCACACTCACACAAGAAGAAATATTTTTTGTAACTCTTTATCTTTTTATTATTTCATTTTCGATAAACAGGTTATTGATGAATGAAAATATACGGCTTCATAATAATATTTTGAAGGATATCGTAAGCTCATTGATTAAGTTATATCCCTCTCTGATAGCATTTGGTTTAGCAGGTGATATTCATTGCATTACTTGTAATTTAAAGGTAAAATTATTAGGCTTCTTAAGAACATTGGAAGTTAAAACATTTTATCATGTTTTTGATAAAAAAATAATGTAATTATTACTATTATGACAAGCCTTGTTTATAATACTTCCCACAGCTGGGCACAGTCTACAAACAATTCATACTCATTATGAGATGGGTTAGGCTATGCTGGCCAAGTGCAGGTTGGTGGAATTCATATGTCATGTCATGACGAACTCTCAGAAATGCTGGTTTCCTCGCGATGTTTTCCTTTACCGTTTTGCAAGACTCAAAAGAATGAAATCGTGTTGAATGTCTGTATGCATGCGATAATATTAAAAAATATCGAACAATTTAGCACAGTTAATACCAAAAAACAGTGTGATTGCTTAAGAAGATTTAGGTGATATTTCACGCAGGCGAAATCCAGTATGATTTAAAAATATATTCATAAGTTTCACATAATAATGACCGATATTATAGACGGTAAAATAAAATGAAGAAATTATTCCATATATTGTTGGACCCAGAATCGGTAAGTACATAAACCGGTTGTTAGTTTAACATTGTAACTTTCATATCATGCTGGGAGATTCACGAAGTTATTAAAGTGAAACTTTACACACAACTTGTCACTTGTGTATGCAAAATGTATTCACTGTTCAGTCTAGAATATCGAATTTGTGTCTCGTGTTTTAGTTAACTTTCATTTTCACTGCGGCGAAGCATAACAAGTATTACAGGTTTACAGGCTATGCTTAAATATATTTTATTTCTTATTTAATCAATAAATATGCATCACTATGAATACTCTTCTATGTATCTTCTATGTTGTACTTCTTCTTATTTTCTTCTTCTTTAAAAAAGACATCTCCCACACTAGGAATAAATCCTGTGTCGCGGGGGACTTTTACAAACATACGACTAACGGACACAATGAACATCCAGACTCGAAACAACAATTTATGGATCACACAAAGTGTTGTCTCGTGTGTGAATCGAACCCACAATACTCGGCGCAGTGCCAAGTGGCGAGGCGGCCGCTTAAACCACTACAACAACCGGGCAGCCAAAGTACTGATAAGATTCTTAGGATTTACGGCAGATTTCAGTTTTACAGTAGCATACATTGCAGTAATTGTGTAATTGAGCTCAGAAATATCGAATTTAAAATACAATATTTTACGAATTTAGTGCATATGACATTGCGATTTACATAGTTTTATTTATATTATAAATTTAATATTCATGTCAACAGATCGTTTTAACTAAATAAATATAACGTGTTACATGTTATCCAATTAGCCAATTCAAAGTTCAATAGTAGGGACCTATTTTACCATGATGTACATTAAATATTTGTACATAATATGTGATTTATAGATTTAAGCACGATAGCCAAGTGGATATACCAACAGACTCTCATACAGAGGGTATCAGGTTCGAATCCATGGTGCGCACCACTGACTGTTTCGAAGTTAAGTGCGTATCGTATTAAATTGTTAATTATCACTTGTTTAACGTGCTCTCTTAGGCTCAGGATGCCTCGAACCGTCGGTCCTGGCTATCATGAAAATCTTTGACAGTCGATAGAAAGAGTCAGTGCCATCAAATAAACTGATACTGGTCTTAAACCATGGAATACGGCTAGCAGTCACTCAGTAGAAAATTTCAAACTTCAAACTTTTTATTGGTGTGAAATTGGGTACAATATAGGTCTTAAAATTAATACAGCGAATCCATAATCCATTACATTACATGCAGGCATTTCTTTTAACAATGAATTAATGAAGGAATCAATAACTGAATAAAAACGAGATGCAAATATTAAAATGTCAAACAATTAGTTAGATATTAAAAATTTTAAATTTATAAAGAGAATAGGAAAATGTCAAGATTAATAATACAAAGAATAAAATACATACATACATACATAACGTCACGCCTTTTATCCCCGAAGGGGTAGGCAGAGGTGTATTTCTACACCCACTTTTCGCCAGATATACTTTAGTCCCACGTAATAAGGGGCGAGCCTATTGCCGTACCGGGCACATTTCCAGACTCCGTGCTGCTACTGAGAATTTCGTGAAAGAAAAATCCAATAACACTGCCCTACCCAGGAATCGAACCCGGGACCTCCCGATCCCACGCGCACATTTATGTCGCGAGACCAACGAGGCAGTCGTATAGGGTTTGATGTCGAGTTTTCCGTCTCTACGCAAAGATGGTATTTGCATCGTGTTATCCCTTAGTCGCCTCTTACGACACCCACGGGAAGATAAGGGGTGGTGACACTTGTATTCTATGCCGTCAACCACACGGCTGCTAAAGAATAAAATATCAAGATTATACAAACTTACAAATAATAAAATGTCAAGATTAATAATAAAAATAAAATGTCAAGCGTAATAAACAAAATCATAACATGTCAAAATAAAATGGATATACAATATGAGCAAAAGAGAATTAAAATTGAATGTATGTTATAATTTGTCATTTAAGAAAGTGTCTATTGTGTAATAACTTTTATCTATTAGTAATTTTCCTAGGTTATAGTTAAATTGAGCATTATTTAAATCCTTGATGTATTTTTGGCCCCATGCAGAAGACGCTTTTGTGCATCAAGGATGTTTTTGATTCTCTTAAGCATAATTTATGTTTATAGATGTGTCTGGTCGATCTCGATTGATACTCAGATACTTTTTTGAATAAATTTATGTTTTGTCTAACAAATATAGCTACCTCGTAAATGTATATGGATGGAACAGTTAATATTTTTAAGTCGGTAAAATGTTGTTTGCAACTATCTGTTATTTGAAGTCGACACATGGCTCTGATACATCGTTTCTGTGCCTTAAAAACTATCTCCTTATCGGTAGAGTTGCCCCAGAATATCACTCCGTAACGTAATAAGGCACCGACGTAACCATAGTAAGCAGTTAACACAGCTTCACAGTTAACTTTTTTGCGAAGTGAATATAATGCGAACGCGAATTTACTTAGCTTTTTACTCAGTGTTTCTATATGCCATTTCCAAGTTAATTTGCTGTCAATGATTAGGCTTAAAAATTTTGTGTAGGTAACTTTTTCAATTATTTCGTTATGAAATTCTATAGGAGTTTTTAAAGGGGCTAGGCGTTGATAAAAGTAAAAAGTATAAATCTGATATTCTCTCGAATCTGGTTAGACTAGTAAGCGGACCCCAGGCTCCAAGGCGTGTAGGTCTTGGATTCAACTGGGATAACGCTAGGAAGATGAAGATGATGGTATGATTTTTAGATTTACCATAATCATAACAATTTCGGCGCACATTTCACGCATATCCGCTTGCTTGCTCCGCGCCGCAACCCTCGCCGGCCCCTCTGCCCGACCACTTGAAAGCGATAACGATCAAACGCCCGCGCGTTTTTATCGCCTCGGCGCGCGGGTCGGGTTCAACACAATCGGACCTTGTGACTCAATTTATTTTGAAAAGTTGTCAAGTGTTATATTATTTATGTTTGTTATGAAACTAACTATACAATGTTATCTTTGTTTATTTAGATTACGACTCTGGTGTCGAGTGATGCTCGTTTGAAATTGAGATAGCGCGTTTTAGAGCTCGCTTTGTATTTATAAGTTCATACCTCAGAACTTAAAGCGGTGACATATCGTTTTTAATATTTAATTACGTTACTTATATAATAGATAATAAGATAAAGATAAAAAAGTACACTTGTTTATACATATTTATGAATTACAGGCCTCTGATTCCAAACCATTATCTGGCGCCGCGCGGCGTAATTTATGTTAAATTTGATAAGGCTATATAATGCACAAATAACATTTTTAAACATACAAATAAATAAACACTAAATAAGTAGTCTCATATTCTTTTAAAACAAAAAGAAATCATACGGATAGCATTCACGACTTTTGAGTAATATGAACATTTCTGAAACAGGTCCCATGCTCTCAGTAAAATTACTGTTGCGCGCCAAAATCTACTTAAGGTCTCGAAAAAAGTCAAATCTTATATTTCATGCTGGAATTATTATATATACGTGTTAGTTATTTACATACCTTGATAAACACAATAGATCTTAAAGAATAAAACTAAATTTAACAGGAAAGACAGCACAAATACACTCACACATTCCGCACATTCCGCACCGACTCAACACTCTAATGACAACATTGACAACGAACGTTTTTTTTTTTTAATTTCTCTATGGAGTCGATACTCGACTGGGATTAGTATGACGGGAAATTTAACGTAGAAACGAGATACATAATACAAACTAAGCCCTAGAGTGACAGAGACGAGTATATTTCACTCTTTCGACCGCGGGAGCCATGTCATATACAGTATGACACGGGAAAAAAAGACTGAGATGCGATGTCATATGCCATATAACACGGGCAATTTAGTGTTTGAATTTTGTTATATGCCATATAACACGGGCAAGCAAGAGGATATAGACCGAAGCCAAATAGCTATAACACACCCTAAACACCATACATACGTATAAGAGGCTATATTAAAGATTCTTGCACACTCACTTTTTGCCGCGGCAACCACGTTGCCAACCTTTCAAGCGCGGTCATAATTATAACCGCATGATTATGCAGACAGAGTCATATGATACATGTGCAAAGTTTTAATTCTTGGGACTTACATCGACTGCACATGTTCTTTTAGATGACTGCAAACTTGATTGTCGTGGACTCAGTTTTCAATGGTGCAGGGTTAAACTGGCAGAACTGTTTGAAAGTTTTAATAAATGTGACATACTTTGATAGCACAGGTGCAGCAGTCTTACATAATGACTGCAAAATTAAGTGACGATGATTCATCCCCTTACACGCACGCCAACAATTTGTGTAGTCCACAAATTCTTGCTCAGTATATTTACAAAGTCCCTACGACATATTGATAAAGTGCAGCTGCCTCCACAAAAATAGACCACAGAAAATGTGTATAAGAAGCTTAATATATGATTCACGTCGTACCAAGTGAAGCGACACGATCGAACCAACTCAACTCGTTTACATAACAAATTCCGTGTTGCATGTTGCCTAAACGATTTTTACAACTTGATAATTACAAAAAAAAAATTCATTTTATTTCTATGTCACATTGGTATGTGTTTTTATGGGATAGTAGGCCTTTATTAATGTTTGCGTATGTAATATCTCTAGAAATATACACCATTATTTTTTAATTAGTACAAAAACTTTAAGGACATATTAGCGAAGACATTATTATCATATAAGTGACGTAAGAATTTCATAATATCTATAAATAGCAAAGTTATAATCATTTGTTTTTTGTAGAAAATCTCACCCAAATCATAGACATATTTTACAATCCATTCACTACTTCATTGATAGTACTTACTTTCCGTCCTACTCTTACGCATTCTTTCCGTCGCACTTATAATGCAGGTAGCCGTAGACAATAAAATGAAGCAAAATAATAAGTGTAGGTAGATATTTTTTATTTTTTTAAATTCTACCCACTTCTTCATACTTCATCCTGTCTTAGGACCGGCAAAAATTACCGTTTTACAAGTAATTAAATACGAAGGTAGGTATGTAATTAGAAAGCAAACACATATCAAAATAAAAGAAGGTATTCTGTAATAAAAAAGAGTAATTTTGGCGTATTTATGAAATTAGAATCGGCTGCTGTTTACAATTACTATTTCATCATCATCATGTCAGCCTAGAGATGTCCACTGCTGGACATAGGCCTCCCTCAAGGTTCTCCACACAGACCGATTGTGAGCCGCCCGCATCAAATTATTATTTAGTTAAGTAGGTAATATTTACTTTACTTACAAGTATTTCAATTGTTCTTCGAGATATCCATCACTATTGACAATACACAGCACGTTTTATTTAATTGTTTTTCAACGAGATAAGTAAGCTTCTCTGACTTTTCACTGCGTTCACTGCGTTGTTCGACACTCTCACTCACAACGGCTCAAAAAACAAACGTAAACAAACAATAATTGTTGCCACGAAAAAACATCCGCTCGCTATCGCCTTCAATTTAGTACTGCAGCGCGCGCGCAGAGGGACAGGGGGTGGCGAGCTTCGAGTTTGCACAAATTTATCAATGGAGTAGTGGCGCGTAAAATTACTACAACAACATAGTATTTAGTTATGCATTTACCAAACATTACGTATTTTTGTGGACAGTTTTGGGACAGTTTTGGAACTTAGTATTTTTATTTTTTACATACATATATATGATTAGTTAAAGATGCCTAGAGCCCCATTAATTTTTTGTACTAATTAAAAAATAACTAAATACTAATTAAAAAATGGTCAGTTATAACATATTTTCTCGTACTAAAAACTGCCAAGGATGGTCATGATATTGGGTGCCATACAATATTGGGTTTCGGAGTTGCTTTTATATGCTACCCTTTCTTTTTTTTTTGGTGTCGTGTTGGAAAATCCTCATGGAGTCCCTCCGCCCTGGGGGTGAAGGGCGAAGGGGACTGTCAGCGGCAGATAGGGCGCGCGGCAACGCAACACCGACACGCCTCTCCTCTCGGGACCGCGCCCGAGTGCGAGGGACAGAAGAACTGTCCCCCGCACCCGCACCATTGGACGCATCCTGCGCAGGCCTCCGTCAAGCCCACGCGGAGCGTCCCCTCCTGGATCCCTCTTAGCTTCACCGCGGGTGACCACTGAGCCCCCCCATCACGACAAGGTGGAGATCCCACGGGGGGGTTTATATGCTACCCTAGAAAGACCTAGTCACAATATTTCAACAGCAAAAATAAGGCTAGTTTTGTCGAATATTACCCGTTGGTCAATAAGTCAAACCAAATTAGTCATGATTACTTTCCTCATTACTAAAATGTGTAAACCACTTAATAAGAAGAATTTACACACACTTATCATCATCATCAGCCTTTAACAGTCCACTGCTGGACTAGGCCTCTCCTTTGAAAGGAGGAATTGGTCTATAACTATACCACGCTGGCAAAACGGGTTGGTATAGGGTTTGTATCAAGTTTTCCATCTCTTACAGAGCTGTTCTCTGCATAATATGCTCCCTCTGTCGGCTCTAACGGCACCCATGGGATAGTATTATTATGGGGTGGTGACATTCCGTATTTTTATTCCGTCACCACACGGACTCAAATAGGTTGTTGAATGTTTAGTTTCTAAAAAACACGTAGTTTATACTGTTACGAATTGAAAATAACGCCATCTATCAGTGAATGGGAGAACTACATGAGATTAGATGTATCGGTTGTTTAAGGCTGTTTCATCTATCCTCTAATAGATGGCGTAGGTGTAAATAGAACATTTACGCAATTCTAGAAACACCTTACACGTTTCCAGAAATATCGTGAGTCGTCTCGAAAAGCCTAGTGATGTTATCCGGCCAGTATAAATAGAGCGGGAGCGAACGGACCGGACACAGTTCAATTGAATACGGAAAGCGATCAAGATCAAGCGAAGGGATATAAGTCGGAAGTGTTTAGTGTTGTTCTATTGGTGTGAATAGTGTGTTTTATTAGTGTTGTGAAAATAAGTGTGTGTATCTAGTGTTATTGTGTTAGTGAATAAAGTGCAGTTTTTCTGGCATAGTGTATATAATTTATCACGAACCCCAGCTCGTAACAATACCATATATTTTGCTTTGTCTCAATAGAAAAGTATTTTCTTGCAGACTCCTTAATCTCTTTCAAAGGTTATCTAATGATATGGTATCATTAGATAAACCGGTGTAATAAACCAATAAAAGGAACTCTGTCATATGCTGATTTTACTTTGCGGTTTTGAAACATGATCAGAATGTTTAAAGTTTCAGCTCGCTCAGACTCCGATCACACATAATTTAAATTGTCATTGACACGACAAGAAGAAGAAGACAGCCTAGAGATAAACTTGCTCTTGGAGATAATCCGACCAATGTGAACCAAAAACCTATGGTGAAACTTACGTTCCGGAATTTTAAAATTGAAGATGTACTTAGTATCAATAACACAGCTGTACATTTTTGAATTTCAGTAAATTTATGTAGGTCTTACGCGTATAATTTAAATAAAATATTCAAATAAGACTGAGTGAAAAACGCAATTATTTTAATCTGAATACAGAGAATCAAATAACATTTCTTTCACGTAATAAATTCTTCGTCTCCCATATGTCCCTTTAAATAAAATGAGGAGACTATAAATTTTATACATTTTTTAGGCATTTCACAACTGTTATTATGATGAAAATAAGCGTTCCCTCAAATATTTTTTTCAAGTCAACTCTAAATAATGCCAAAGTTTACCTTATTGAATTATATTTTTTTCTTAATTCCACAAAGTGTAAAAGGAATTCCTTGGATTTCAAAAAAAGAAACGAGCTTAAGGATAAACGAGATTTTTAAGTCGTAAATATTTAAATTAAAAAATCTTTGATGCTTTGATCTTTCGTTTGCTCTTAGAGAGCGTAATAACTTGACGTATAGTATTTCCTATTTTCTTGACAAGATTTAGTTTCCTTGAAATAAGTTTGATATGTTCTATTTATACTCGTATTACAAACTTGATAACGCGGAGGCTAAATTTAAGTTACGATGGGGCTGGCATGTTCTAAATAAAGACCATAAAAATTAAAAGTATGGAAATTCCTCAAATCACTTGGGGTAAGAAAGCAAAGACAAACGAATGCTCCTAATAAAATTGATATCAATATGCTTAACCAGCACTTCTCCGCTTCGTCTAATTATGATAGGACAACAAAAATTAACACTTTAAATTATCTTTCATCGCTTCCAACTCCTGATTATACTCCATTTGTCTTTAGTCAATTTACTGAATGTGATGTTAAGAAGAGCATCCTATCAATAGCATCCAACGCAGTTGGAAGTGACGGTATCACCCGTAATATGATCCTTCCCATCCTTGGTGAAATCCTATCGATCATTTGTCACATCCTTAATTATTCCATCTCCAAAGGTGTTTTTCCAACTGCTTGGAAAAACGCTCAAGTCATCCCTTTACCAAAAAAGCCTAATCCTGAATCCTTCTCTGAATTTCGTCCCATATCCATATTACCTTTCCTTTCCAAAGTCCTCGAACGCCTTATCCATAACCAACTGAATGTTTTCCTATCTAGAAATAATATCCTGAATCCCTTTCAATCTGGCTTCCGACCTGGACATAGTACCTGTACCATCCTTGTCAATATTACGGATGATATCAGGAGAGGCATGGAGGATCGCAATCTCACAGTGCTCTGTTTACTAGACTTTAGTAACGCTTTCAACACTGTAGACTTTGACGTTCTCCTTGCCAGGTTATGCTCTCTTAACATATCTCCATCGGTAATTGAATGGTTTCGTAGTTACCTGTTTTGTCGCCGTCAAAGAGTCCGTCTGGATGACACCTATTCCACCTGGTGTGATATCTCTGCCGGCGTACCACAGGGCGGCGTTTTATCTCCTTTGCTTTTCACAGTTTTTATTAATACTATCTCCAACCATATTTCTTCTTTCTACCACCTCTATGCTGATGATATGCAAATTTATTATCAGACTAAGCCTGAAAACTTACCACATGGTATTACAATTATTAATAACGATCTGGATCGAATAAGTGATTGGACAAATAGGTTTGGACTAAGGGTTAATCCTACCAAGACCCAGGTTATTGTGGTTGGTAGTTCTAGATATATTTCCAAGATCGACTGGTCAACGCTTCCCCTCGTATCTTTTGATGGTGTTCCGATTCCTTTTAGTGAAAAAGTGAAGAACTTGGAGATCTACATTGACAGAACACTTTCTTGGACATTCCAACTACAAAGCACTAGCCGACAACTTTTTGCTGCTGCCGCATCATTGAGAAGGTTACGCAACTTTCTCCCAATTGCCACTAAAATAGCGCTTGCTCAATCTATCCTTCTTCCCATTCTTGACTATGCCGATGCCAGCTATCTAGATCTCAATGAGGACCAGCTGGAAAAACTTGAGCGACTCCAAAACTTCTGTATACGGTTCTTATTTGGTTTACGTAAATATGATAAGAACATTACTTGTCACTGTAACAACAACCAATCCTGTTACATGTATGTAAAATTTATATAATGTTTGTATATATGTATAATATATATATTTATTTATTTATGTACTTGTTATAATATATGTATTATGTATATATTATTTATTAATTTATATATATATTATTATTGTATATATTATTTAATAATTTATTTATTAATTTAATATTGTTTATATTAATTTAGTTTAGTTAGGTTAATTTTAGATTTAAGTAGCTAGTCTTAGTATTAGTATTGTACGCCCGCATACTACCTGTCCATTTAGACGATACTGTCCGTCCATGGTTGTCTGGTAGAAATCGCATTATGCGATAAGACCGCCCTTGTACTACCATTAGTATATAAGTAATTAACTGTACTTGTTCTGTAATAAAGAATTAAATAAATAATAATAAAAAATAAGCATAGGTAATAATAAAAGAACTTGATATTGATAAGGATTCACAGCGATAACTTAGTGGAAAACTACCTATTTTACTACAAAGATGATCTCGCGTAGAAACTAAAGGGCGGGTCGGCGACACCAACCTTTTGAAGTGATGTGCGTATTCGGTTGTAATTAATCGCTTGCTAGACTACGGCAGATTTCAATATTTGATCTGTCTATGGATTCGGCTACTAGAGACTCATATTTGATATATTTATATATTTGGACTGCCTCGTTGGTCTCGCGGCATAAATATGCACGTGGGATTGGGAGGTCTCGGGTTCGATCCCCGGGTCGGGCAAAGTGTTATTGGGTTTTTGCGTTAGGAAATTCTCAGTAGCAGCTTGGAGTCTGGCAATAATGTGCCCGGTATGGCAATAGGCTCGCCCCTTATTACGTGGGACTAAAATAAATCTGGCGAAAAGTGAATGTAGCAATACACCTGCCTACCTCTTCGGGGATATAGGCGTGAGACTATGTATGATATATTTATATATTTGACATATTTAATATGAAACTTATGGCAAATCCATGCATAGATCAAATGTTGGGACCACACCGTAAGGCAATTACAGTGAACAAACCTGCGTATCTGTGACTTCGCTATAATCTTCTATAATTTTTTTTTCTTCTAGACTCACGCTTGTATCCCTGTATCAGGTTAGCGTGATATAATAGGTCAAATTCTTCTATTCTCTCAAATTGATATTGTGGGACAAATTGTGTCACAATGCTATTGTGACACCATTTGGGAAAATCCTATGTCCAGCAGTGGACTGCAAAAGGCTGTATAAATGATGATGACACTCTATATAGTCATTTTTCATTCCGTAATTGCGGAACCGTCTAAAGTTTATTTTATTTCAAACTAGCTGTGGCTGCGGATACATCCAACTGTCGCTCACAGCGTGATATTGTATGGCTTAAAGCCATAAATGGACTATACAACACAAAAATAATTTGACAAATCTAAATCAAGTCTCGCCTTCAACCTCAAAATCTACAGCTTTATATTATTAATCTTCATGATCTTACATGATTACAACCTGTTGTCTAACATTTTGTCTTAATTGTTTGATCACTCAAATACTAAAAATTTAATTGTTAAGTATGATTACATGATTGGTTGAAAAATAATTAATTTTTACAGCTTTTATAGTTTAGCGCTGTAAAGAATTATTGGATTTTTCCAATCATAAATAATACATAATTATTAAGTCTAATCAATACTTTGTCTTTGTGTGTCCGAACATTAATAATTTCGAAGCGAATGTTAGTTTATTTGTCAACAAACTGTGCACTTACGGACAATTTCATCTCTTGTAAGTTTCGCCGGCTAACTTGCGTAGCGAGTCATTCTTGACCGGTATTTCTCTCAGCAAATAGAATTGATTGAGTTATACCATTGTTGTTTCTGTTGTGATTTTCCTCGAAGGCTTGATTATACGAGTTTGTAGGGTTGCTTTGGTTTGCATGGTTTTTTTATTGTGTTAGCGAGGATGCGGGTGGAACTTAGAATTTTCCTACCTACTTACTGTTGTTTGAGAGGCAAGTTTGACCAAGAACTCATTGACATTTCTACCATAGGTATATTGGCATATAACATCAATTGTTTTATCTGCATTGGGGATATAACTACAATTACAATAAAAGTCTTAAAACAAGTGGTACAAGGGTGGCTTCTTTACCCATCGCGATTTCTACAACATGGATATAAATATATTAATTACTTAATGATAGTGAAATAATTTGTGGCATAGTGTATTTATATGAAATACATTTTAACTGAATAACACTGTACAAAACAAAATGTCAAATTAATAACATAAAATATTAATTAAAATAAACGGCGTCACAGCAAGCAGTCAGCGTAATATATTATTTTCAGAATAATTGTAACTCGAAACGATTTTTAACGTATGTTTGACTTTTATACTTTTTGATACTACATAGCATGTGACGATAGCAAATAGGTACGTCGCTCGTTTAATAAGGCAATGCTATTGGTATATTACGCATCTATTTTCATAACATCAGTGCATGATAAGGTACAATTCGGATTAACTTTTGTCTGCCAATATTGACGCGCTTCCGTGTATATTCAATAGAAATACTACATGACTTACGACACTATTAAGACTGCTTTGTCCTTCACACCACCGCAAATATAATATGTTAAGAGATGTTATCTACTGATAGCGGGTTTGTCAGTAAAATGATGATTATTGTCTCTTTATAACAATATGATAAAGTCTGTAAATTGATGTAATAGGGTTAAAAAGGCATGGGCCACAAGCCATCGAACGTATATAATTGTTTTACGAAATAAAAGATACTTGACAAGAAATAATTCGCGTCAATAGTGTAACCATGTTCACTTTGTTAATATTTTACTTGAAAAGTTACATAGTACACAAAACTTAAAACCATTACAATATGTTTGTCGACTCTTTGACAGAGGGTATCGCTTAATATAAATTTACCTTGCTTTTAAATGTTCAGTTTTGATCATTTTTAAGCACCATGAATTTAAATTTGTTTTTTTTTGCTATCAATATCATCTTTGCAGAGCCATTACACAATTGAAGCTACAAACATAATATTGGGACAGCTGATTCCTTTTATGACATGAGCTAAAATAACTTCGATAATAGCGTTACGTTACCTGGCCTTAGAAAATAACGTCTTGTTTAGACAATGTCAGTTTGCCTATAGCTGTTTATAAAGTGTTTAGCTGATTCGCGACATTCTAATACTCGTGTGTTCGAAAACACTCAAGAGGTTAATATGGGTAGCATACCACTAACGGAATAAAATAAGTATTGAAAGTTTAGGGCAGGTGAAGCCGCGGTTGACACCTAGATACATTTAAAATTACTCACTGACGGCGTTACTTAGCTGACTGATAGAAAACGCACAGCCAGGAGCACTAAGAGATGATTTTTGAAATTCTGCCCCTTCGTGGTAAAGTTAGAGTTTGTATCAAACTCTTTATCTACGTAACAGGCTGACCAAGTAGTAGATAAAAGCTATTATATTATTGTTTTTAATTTAATAGGCGGTAAGCGAACAGATGGATCGCCTGATAAACGGTTACAAGTTGATTTTCCACCGTATGGGTTGGTAAAAGGAATAGAAGGAGGAGTGGGTTGAGGAAGGAGGAACAGCAGTTAATACACGTGTTTTCCATATCAACATATAAATATCACAAAGTTAATTCTTATAGAAATCCAATAAAGCTCACGTATTTACTGTTAAGCAAAATGTATCTGAATTTAATTTGAGTGAATTCCTTAAGAATATTATCAGGGTATTAAATATTACCTGGAATATTAAGATTGTTGTATGATCTTTCGACCGTTTATTACTCCAAAATATTAAACTGTTGATATGAAAATGTTATAATGCTATTTTATTAGTTTTTATCGCCTCAGACACACATGTCTATTTTCTCATTTTACATGTCTTCGTAGTCCTTAGGGCAGGTAAACATAGCGAAGTATAGTGGTGTTTTTTTCACTGTCAAACAATTATCGACATAGATCTCATTTTGAAATAGTCCAAAACTCAAATAATAATATAGAATAGTTAATGGTGAGTATGCTTTTTACATATTATTTCGTTAATTTATTTTGGACATTATTTAAAATGAGAACAATGTCGATAATAGTATGACAGATGGCCGCCCTCACATTGGGCGTCAGCGTCAACGCAGGCTTCGACGCATAATTTAAAGAACGGTCGGCTGACGCGACGTAGACGCGGCGGTACCGCAGCGTCTACGTGGTGGCGGCGAGGTGCCACTGCGTTGACGCTGACGCCTAATGTGAGAGCGGCCTATAAAAGCAACAAGCTTTTGATACGTTGCAGCTTTGTAAGTCACTTACTGGCAAAAAGTGGCCTTAGTAATACCCATTTGCATATCACATTTATATATAGCATGATTCTAAATATATGATTGAACATTATTTTTCAGTATTACAGCCCGGCCACGTCCTTGTCGCTATCGGGATAGGTAATATTGGTTCCATGCTGCGTGAAATGCCAGCAAAATCAAACAATAAATATAAGAAATGTTGAAATATACCTAATTACAATGTTCATAAAGTAAATAACTCCATGGTTTAATTTTATTGTGTCCTCACAACTTGGTTTATACGCCTTTTTTCGTAATAACGGATGCTCAAACGATTTCGTAGCGCGGTTGTTTCAGATTTCATTCCATCTTCTATATTTCTGTGGCGGAGTAGACATCCATCAACGCGAATAGTTGGGTGTTAGTCTTTCACGTAAATTTAATATTAATGTGAGGATTTCAAATAAACTGCTACACGCCACATATGGGCTACTTTAATTTATCCCTACCTTTCTCGCGATAGCCCAGACCCACGCGGACGAAGTCGCGGGTAAAGATATTAAAACAGTATTTCACGTGACAAATACTGTTGCGATAGATCGTGTCCCGGCAGAATTGAATTAAAAAAAATCCTCCGCGCTGATTCAAAGTCATTAATTTTAAAAGTAACAGGGGATGTCAAAATTTTGACCCCGCAGGTACTTAGTTAATTTTCAGTTGTGTAATTATCTGAGTACTTATGTTTACCGAGAGAATTATATAATTTTGCTTTTAATAATATATTAACTGTGTTGTTTTAGGAAAGATCTAAATACCGAGGTGTGGGTACTTTGTTTTAAATTGTGAATGGTACAACGAAAATGAAGAAACCAACTTACAAAACCGTTGTTTGTGTTTAAATGGTTTAGAATTTTCTAATTCGACTGACGAAATTTAATAACAAGACAGTGGTATAGTTATAATTATACCCCTTAGATGCTGTTTTATTTAATCGGTGCACACTTTCATCCCCTATCTTACCTCTTTAGGTATCGTATTATAAATTAAGAGATCACAAGTTTATTACTTAACATTAAGCTGGCTTGCAAAATAAAACAGTTTATTACTTTTTCTTAGTTAACATTCTGGCAAACTATTAAACAGATCTTCACAGTTTACTTGCCACCTCATTTATCGAATGTAAATGACAGATTTTGGGACATGAGTTTAACATTAACATAAGTCTAGTAGTGAGTAAACACAAACTAAACAGAAATAGTAAACAATCTAAAACAAAAGTCAACATATTACGTTATTCGCTAACAGAATAATTTATTGATTAATTGATTTATTCACAAATCTTCTTACCTTCGCAGATAAAGCAACCATTTTCGAGAATAAATAAAAGAATAAGCAATTGAGTTCTCAGAAATTCAATTTGTTTCGTCGTTTTGCTAATTAGGATTGGATGGATATCATCAACTTCGTCTCCGCAGTAACAGGATTTATATTATCCGTCTCTTTCAATCATGATTTATGCGACTTGACTTTTGATTCTGTACGTGTGTCTTAAGTAATAGCTTTGTAATTTGAATTTGAAATAATTTGATTTATTTGAATTACTATCTCCAATACAAGAATTATGTGAGAACAACATGCTTTTAGATTATATATATTTTTTTAAATAATATGGTTCTCTTAACGTTAGTGGTGGTGCTCACGGGCGTGTCTCGACGTACTGTTCGTAACAAATCGACAAAGTGAAGCACCCATGCTAGTGGTGATCTGGCAGAGGTCAGCACTTGTATGGGTGATCGTTTGTGGTGCTATTTAAATCATACGCTACCATGTTTAGAAGAGGACATAAAACTGTTGGTCTCGATTCGTTAGGTAAATGCCTTTTTAGAGCCCCATATAGCCATATTGGGCTCTAAAAAGGCATTTTTAAGCATCTAAAGTGATGTATACAATTGTATTGTCGCGACAATACAATTGTATACATCACTTTAGATGCTTAAAAATATGTCGTATGGGAGATAAAAAGCTGGCAATGATTTATCTTAGCCACTGGCTATTTTTTGATATTTTACTTAATTATGTAGAGTACTGTTACTATACTGTACCTTATTATGTACTGTGTGAATGTGAGTTGATGAGTATATAATAGTAGAGTTAGAACTTTTTATAATTTCTTTTTATTTAAATCTGATTTGATCAGGCATACATAATATTGAGCTCATTATTATATTTTAAAGTGGATACATTGTTATTGGTAACGTAAACTAAATAACTTGTCGATTGAAAAAAGTAAAGTAAAAATAAGAAAGGTAAAAGTCTAATAGTGTCATGGCGATTTTTATTGAGTTTGACTATTAATGATAGTAAAACAAAGATATAATTTAGTAATGAGTGCAAGTACTATAATCCGCTGACGTCTGTCCAGATTATTTACCTTACAAATTCCGATACCCACTCCCTAAGCCTAACAGCAAAAATAAACGCTCCCCAAGCCACTTACTATGACGTTCAAACAATGTTTCCCAGGTACCTTCGCACCGATCCCTCGTAGGGAATCATTAGTATTCCATCTGCGCACTCCCCTATATGCAAATAAAATGTGATCCGTACATTGAAACACTTTGTTGGACAACTCGGTGACGTCGCGTCATCCCTTTTCCATGTCGGTGACAGAACTTTGGGTACCGGAGTAGGTGCTGTTGTTTACATATTTCGGTGGTTTGTGTTTTGTTTACAGATTTATTTCAATACGATTGTGCTTAATAATATCAGGATTTAGATATCAATTTGACGGCAATAACTATGTGGTGTAAGCTATAGATGAATTTAAACTTTCTTGGTCTTTAGCGTTAGTTTTATATTGTCTTGCGGGATAATACTACGTAATTTTGTTTTGAGTGTCCGATATTTCGGTACTCTTGCAAGCGCTAAAATCACGGATGTTCTGTAGTATTGTATCATGTACCTTTGTTTTGAGTATCTGATATTGCGGTACTGTTGCAAGCACCACGATCACGGATATACTGTAGAATTGCGGGCCGAAATGAAGGTAAATAGCTTTGCTGTAAGCAAATAAATCTGGCTCTCACATGCACCGCACAAGCACTTATTTGCCTGGTGCAAGCACGGAAGTGTTGATGAACATGTAACGTCAGTGCAAATAAGCAACATGCACTGACAGTGACCGACAGTCTCTAGCTAACAGCTGTGTAGGAAATTAAAAGCAATATTGTTTGTGAATAATGTCACTGCCCCCGTTAGTGTCTAGATGAACTCGAGACAGTCAATTTCTTGTCTTCTAGGAGAAATCAGAAGCTTTTCACATGATTAAGGTATTTTTAGGGTTCCGTACCTCGAAAGGAAAAAACGGAACCCTTATAGGATCACTTTGTTGTCCGTCCGTCTGTCAAGACCCTTTTTCTCAAGTATGCATGGAGGTATCAAGCTCAAATTTATACTAAATACTTGAATCTACGGTTCCATAGAGCTGTAAAAAAATCAAACTTCTAATCCAACGCAATCAAAAGATACAGCCGTTTATGCTGCAAATTACAGCATATTTTCAAACTCGCATTGGAATCAAAACCTACAGGGTACTTCCCGTCAACTCAGAATCTTGAAATTTGGTACGAAGCAACGTCTTATACCACATATAAAGGAAAAATTGCGAAAACCGTAAATTTTTAGTTACATCGTATAAAAAAATATTTTTAATCAATTTAAAGTTACTTCCCCTTTCTCTCAAACGCGTGGAGGTATTAAATTGAAATTCATATCAAATACTCAGGTATATAACACCGTTAAGCTGCAACAAAATCAAGCTTCTATGTCAACGCAATCAAAAGAAAGAGCAATTTAAGCATATTTTCAAACACGCGCCTACTCGCAAGGGAATCAAAACCTACAGGGTACTTTCCGTGAACTCAGAATCTTGAAATTTGGTACGAGGCAACGACTTATAGCACACATAAAGGAAAAATTGCGATAACCGTAATTTTTAGTTCCATCATATAAGAAAAATAATTTTAATAAATTTAAAGTTACTACCCTTTTCTCTTTAACGCGTGGAAGTATTAAATTGAAATTCATGTCAAATACTCAAGTATATAACACCGTTAGGCTGCAACAAAATCAAACTTCTATGTCAATGCAATCAAAAGAAAGAGCAATATAAGCATATTTTCAAACTTGCGACTACCTGCAAGGGAATCAAAACCTACAGGGTACTTCCCGTGAACTCAAAATATTGAAATTTGGTACGAAGCAACGTCGTATGGCCTAGATAAAGGATGCGGAAGGCTGAGGACCGTGTACTGTGGTGCGTGTTGGGAGAGGCCTATGTCCAGCAGTGGACTGCGATAGGCTGATTGAGATTTCATGTAGTTCAAATTGTATTTCATAACGTGCAATCATTGCGCAAACATTTTTCAGACGTCATCATAGATCCTAATATTCATTCCTCTCATGCAGTATTATTTGTTGAAACCTGGAGGTGTCGCAGAGACATTTTACATTTTACAGTCTAGCTATATATGATGCAAATCCAGGTTGGGGATCAATCGCGTATGTACCTCGTAATCTCAAGGATGCCGTGATAGATGGATCATGTAAAATATATTTTTTAAATAACCCAGACGCTGCAAACGGCCATTGTAAATGCTTGCATTTCGAAATGTTTAACGTCAGAGGTAATATTTATTTTATTTTTATTGCATTTTCGGATTTTATTGAAGTAACAAATAACATATATACAACAGCATAAAACTACCTATGCAACTAAACTATCCTAAACTAAACCAATTAAACTAAATAAATAAAAATAAAAAAATAGAAACTACGCGGCGTCAAAAAATTCCTCCGCAACGCTGTCTGCTGGTAGCGTGCCCAGAAGGCTGGCAGCATTGCCACGTTGTATGGCAATGCTTATTCTCTCTGCAAAATATAAACCAGCCCTCTGGTCACGGGAAGCGTCGATCAGCCTTTTAGCGATTTCTTTGTACAGAGCGCGTGCACTAGGCCCCCATGGCCCCAGAGTTTCGACCCCAAACGGCTCAAAAACGTAATTACCAGATAGGTTTGCGTATTTGCGCCGTTTGAGGGTCTCCGCTGATGCAGCAGCAGCGCCAGCCGATCCAGCTGTGCTTGGAAGATGTGATGGCGCAAGGGTATCGACGCATGTCGCGTCCCATACCAGAGGCCTGCCCATCTTCCAAGGTAATAAGGACATACCGTCTGGTCTCTTCCCATCGTCGCGTACCAACCCATTCGGTTCAAGATGAGCTGGTACTCCGGCGGTGACAAGAGCTCGACGGATTATGTCGTTAATGTGGGCATGTCGGGAAAAACGCCCAGCACTCTTGCTGCACGATAGGCCATGGTGGCCAAGACTGTCGACGGCTTCACCGCAGTGACAGCGATGCGGAGAATTGCAAACAGCTCCCAAGCGTAGGCAAGAAGCGATGCGGAAAGTTGTGTCGTCCAACATAGTTCCTATGTTGGACGATGGAAGTGCTTGAAGCCATAGCCCCGATTCCCACTCCCCCACAGCCAACAAACGGGCGCGCTCTACAACACTGGATGCAGTACTTAAAAGATATTTTCTCATCTTGCTACAGAGCGGCCCGTCCCATTGCCTCTGAGAGGATAGATATCAGGGTAAGTCAGAGCTCGGGCAAGCCATTTTCCAAGCGTTAATGGCATCAGTCTTGCAAGGCACCTCAGAATTAACCAGTGTGGGTTCTAGAATTTTCCTGGTCAATTCCTCAGTGCCGTGGACCGAGGCCAAAAACGCTGGGAGGCTTACATCGGTAATTTTGCGAACGCCGAGGCCGCCCAAACGAACTGGTAAAGTCGCTTGAAGCCACACTCGGTCGTTCATGTCAAGATTTAGAATTTTGCTCAAGGTGTGCCGAATAATATTATCAATGTTTTCCAATAGGGATAAATGTTTCCAAAAAGGAGAGGACCGCAAGTAATATGTAAATTTTGGAACAAAAAGGCAGTGCCGAATAATCGTGAAAGCCGAATGAATATTAATTTTGTAAAGCCGTTCTGAAGTTTCACAGAAATTTTGTAGTTTTTCGTCTATAAAAGATCCAAAAGCGTCGTCGAAAATAGGGGACCCAAGGAGGCGGAAGGAAAATTTATTGATGATTTTAATATTTGGCGCCAAAGAATTAAATTTTGTTAAGATCCAAAGGTTATCCAAATTGTCATTAATAAAAATTTCACATTTGTCTGAATTTAGTTCCAAACCAATTGCTTTAAATTTAGTTTTTATTAGCTCTAAGTCTTGTAAGACAGTGTTAACGTCCCCTGCCAGGGTCCCGTCGTCCAAATACCAGACGTTAAATTTTGAATTTATTTGTTTTATTATTGGGTGAATGGCTAAACTAAAAATGACTGGCCCGAGAGGGTCTCCTTGTTGACAACCAACAGCAGATTCCAAAACGTTGTCTTTATAAATTAATTTTGATGGATGTCTATAGCATTGCCAAAGGAATTTAAAAATTTTGGGAATTTCTAATTTAGCCTGTGTCAACAAGGTGTCCCTGTTCACTGAGTTGAAGGCATTCTTCAAATCAATCTTTAGAACGACCTCACCTTTACCGCAGCCAAGGTACGTAGACAGCGCATGTATGGCAGCCTCACAGCCTCCCTTGGAACCAAAGCCAAGCTGGATTGGCTGAAATTTGCCCGCCAAGATGTCACTGTAATATTTACAGCATAGTTTGGCTGCCATACGTCTGTAGGTACACCCCACGGCAATGGGCCGAATGCCACCATCTTTTTTGCGTAGGGCGCACAAGTTGGTCCCGTACAATAAGTCAGTGACATCTGTGGCCACATTGCCGGAGAGCATAAGGTTAATTAAAGCCGTCAGCGCCTTCAAAAGTGCATCACCAGCCTCTCCAGCACTTGCACTTGTGAGATCCTTCAGATGCTGAGGTGTTAAGCCGTCGCGGCCGCCAGCGGATCCACTTCGAAAGGAACAGACGGCTTCAAATACGTCCTTGGCTGAAACAGCCAGACAGTCAAAACCTTCGTCAGGCATGTCGGGAAAGGTGAGGTCATTAGCTGGCGCTGGGTGCTTACTCTTCAGACCTGCTAGGGTGTCTGCAGAGTAAGGCGCCACCACATCGCTACTAAACAATAACCTAGACGCCCCCTGAATGTCACCTTCCCTCAATTTGGACTCTACACATTGGTAAATTGTTTTCTTAAATCTATTTACAGAAAATTTAGGGTCAAAATTGTTATCAGAATTGTTACAAAGATCTTTAATTTGGGCTGTCAAAGTTTTTGATGATGTCCGGTTGCTTTGAATGTGTAGAATCCTATAAGGGAAAGTGAGTAACTGTTCCCAAGCTGTTTTGGAGTTCTCACGCACAACGAGACCAATACAGTGAGCTAAATTATGAGCTACTAATGGTCTCGCTCCGCGTGGAACTCGCTTCAGAACCGGAATTGAATTTTTTAAAGCACCTAAGTACTGGCAAAAAGGAATTTGGGAAGAAATAGAATGTGAAATGGAACTGGGGCCCGGAAGCACATTTTGGTTTTTATGTACTTTGCCAAAATGTACTTTCAAGCCCCGCTCACCTTTAAAAAAACGAGCTTGAGAACATGCAGGGCAGCGCACTAGGTTAATCAGCGACGATGTGGTAGATTGACTAGCACTCAACTCCGCATCACTTATACCCTCGCCTGGCATAAATATTAGGTATTTGTAACTTTAATCTTAAAATTATACACAATGTTATTATTTACAATTTTACACATGACGTTGGTGACAGGACGTCGCCTAGGTGCCGGCGTCCCGTCACCGCTGTATTTTAAACGAAACTTACTTACTAAATAAAATTGTCTATTATAAAAAGATAAAAAAGGTACAAAATCACCAAACAAAAACACCAGCACAAGCTTTCACATATATCGCAATAAACTATAACTTCATCCACTTAGTATTTTATAACTGGTAAATTTTTCTATATTATATATTGGCAGTTCCTGCTATTTTTCACAGATTTCTGCAGCCATGAACATAATTAAAAACTGCTTGCCATTTTGGTTTACGTTGAAGACTTCTTTGATGATTGTTTTATTTTTCTATGGAGATTATTGCAAGAATTGGAATATATATAAAACTGTGTATTTATTATATACAGTAATACACATGTTTAGGCCCATATTTGGCGGTTTTATGCTATTGTATGCATTTTAAAACTGAATTTTTCCTACACAGGAAAAAATTCGCCGCCATTTCTCAGCTGTTTGTCAGAGTGATAACTGTATATAGATCACCACAATGTCCAATTAATGTTGCAATAGAATGCATAAATATACCAATATACGGCAGCAACCTCAATAGGTATAATTCATGTTCTCGTCTGATTGTCGTGGGAGACTTCAATATTGATTTTAGAATGAATCCCCAAAATGGAATTTCCACATATTTTTCATCTATAAAAATTTGTTTCCGTTAATAAACACTAGCACAACACGAAGTAGTACAATTATAGATAACGTTTTTTCGAACTTCAATATTCAATGTGGTACTATTCATACCTTTTTCAGTCACCATTTACAGATCTGGTTCAAATTTGATACTTAATGCCATACTTTAAAATTTTCATTTCCTTTTCTATGTTCTTTTTTAATTACATAACGTATCATAACTTCACGCCTTTTTATCCCTGAAGGGGTATGCAGAGGTGTATTACACACTTCGCCAGTTATGTTTCGCTCCCAATGTAATAAGAGGCGAGCCTATATATAGCCTATATGTAAGAGATTTCTAATAGTCACTAAAAACTTTGTAAATCAATAACTTTGATAAAAAATCTTACCATCATTCATCAACAGACTTTTGCAAGGCTGCTGCAAGGCTGGTATAGGTATTTAAGTTATATTATAAAATAAGCGATATATGTTAATATAAAATAAAGGATGACTGATTACAAACGACAAAGAAACCTTTTTCTTCAATTTATGCTCCTCCAGTTTTCCATAATGTAATGTTATGGATTTCATTTTGCAATAAAAATACCATAACTATGACTGGTGAACTTTTTCTTATATACCTACAGGTTTGTACGGAACTCTCGGTGCGCGAGTCCGACTCGCACTTGACCGGTTTTTTTTTCAGGGTACAAGTGTTTACATCTACGTATATACATATAAACGTTTATAAAAGTAATCCTGTAGCACATACGCGTTTGAAGGCAAAAAGGCATGTTTCTTTTGAATTTTCCATCATGATAGTAGCAATAAATTAATCCTCCTAAGATTTCCCAGAAAGCAGTGCACTACAAAAAAAAAATCATAGGCGCAAGCCACATAAGCCGATGTGCTGAATAAACAACAAATGATTAAAAATTTGACCTGTTATTTTACCACCTGACAAAGTCACAACGATCTTTTGAACGATGTTATTACCAGTACAAAATAACAGACAGATTCAAGAAATATTAATACCTCACACATGTAATTTATGCCATTTCTAAATCAGTACTGCCTATATTAAAAATATTTATATAAAAGCTACAAGAAATTTTATACCATTGAAAACTGAGTTGATCTAGAAACCTTTTGAAATCCAACCCAGCCGTTCACGAGCATGACATAAGAACCGATGTCGAACAAATTCAATTAGCATAAAATTTCTTTGAATTAGATTCTCTAGAGCTGGGTTTTTAAATTTATCTCATAAAGTAAGAGGTTTTTCATTCAGTTCTTATCTGTGGAACGAGTTGTCGTCTGTCTGTGTCGGTATCAGATCCGTGGTTACCACGGGTTAAGCCGCATCAAAACGCACCTCGTAGCTATTGGATTCAGATGCCCTAATTGGTCCGCTTTGAAACCAACAGTGAATCAGAGTATAGAACGCCCTGCAAATTGAAGTGAGTCGTGAGGTGAATAAACCCATAGTATGTCTCCTTATACGTTGGCGAGAAATGGCTCCGGAGTTCTTTCGGATCCAAAACGGCTACCACCGATAAGATATGCCCTTGACTTTTATTCAAATAAATCTTTTAGAAAAGGACATTTTTGTGACGCATGTGAGTGTTTAAAGAGGAATGTGCTGGTTTGGGTAATTTGATAAAGTAGTCCTTTATAATGTTAAAGTCTATTATTCGCAGATACGAGTATGCAAGTGTTTGATTTTTAACACAGAATTGAAGTAACAGAAGTGGGCGTAATATGCCTCTGCATACCCCTTCGGGGATACAGGCGTGAGTCTAAAAAAAAAATGAAGTAACAAACTGTCACTATACAAAAATATGAAAGTGTAGTATATCAAAATATAGAACAATAATTTGCTGATAGCTATTGATAATTTAAAGTAATAGAAAAGCCTATATAAAAATACCGAAAGAAAAAGTAATTAAGTACAGTTATAGCGATTCAATAAAACTTAACGGCTCAATAACCCTTATATAGTTTTACGTTATAATTTATATGGCAATAAACACCATAAATTCAAGCATTTTATAACCGAAACTTCCACTGAGTAAACTCTAATACTGTAGTCAAATAGCAACTGGAGAATTTAACTAGTATACTGGAGAACTTGTATACAATATACGAAGTTTAGTACAAACTCAGCTACACGATTTATTCATGTGTAGGGATATAGTTTGTTAGTTTATAAGGTTGTATTATTGTAATCTCGGTGCTTGTGGGGAAGTTTAGGTGATATTTTACCGAAGTTTTGTATGAGGAGATATTGTTAAAAGTTTGTAGAGCTGGACAAAGGTGGACTGAGGTAACGAATTTAAGGTCAGTGGACAGGTATGTGGTGTTCTTACGTCCGTTTTATTTTATGTAGTCTCCCTTACTAGGATTGAATTGAAACACCACACTCAACGCAGTTCTAAATTCTTTTATTTGCCTGCATCCTGTTACTGAAGTTAGAACTATGGCTTAGGTTAATAAATATCCAGAAAGGATTTTGTTTTAACGTTATGTTCAACCAGTTAGTTTTATCTATTCCAGCCATAAGTTGAATACGTCACCGTATAGATACAAAATTCTAGTTTGCAACCAATTATAAACTATTGACATAATATTATGATGAAAATATAAATTACGCTTACCGTTTTATGTTTAAAAGTTATAGTGAATATCGTCGTTGTGGAGCGAAAACTCACTAACTAACAAAAAAGAAACTTTGAGATAATCACTTCTAAAATATTTTGAAGCTTAGAACTTAAAAATAACTCTTAAATGGTTAGGATTAAAAAGATGATGTTTATGACCAAAATATGTATCAGATGTTAATAAAATTAAATAAATAATTAAAATGTATAAAGGACCATGCCCATATTAGTATGGAGGCGAAACCCAGCAATGCCGTCAATGCTAGGCATTTCCCAAATTGCAACTCTATGTCATACGATAACTTATTAACAGTATTTTTATGATATCTAGTATTAATGTCATATAAAGCACTGGTTGAAAAGTTATTGGACGTTAAACAAGACATGATAACTGCCTAACGCCTATTGTTTATACATTTTATCGTTTACAAACAGCATTGCTATTAGTTTTCCACTAGGCACTTCATAATTACACATAAGCTAGGCCCAATCAGTGTTCATTTATATACTTATATGTCTGTAAACATTTCAGTTATTTGGAATTATATAGTCTGTCTCCATAGTATCTCCATCTATATAAATGTGAAAACAATTTGGTTAAATACAAAACTTAAGTAGGTACTTGAATAAATAATAACATGGAAAGAGTACTCCGTAAAACCGCGATACTATGACAAGGAATTAATAAATCGGCTAAAGAACGTGGTTATAGACCGCAATAAACTGCACTTTTAGTGCATGAATGAATGAAACATTATTTATCATAGGTACTGCAAAGTAAACAAGTCTTTTTTTTTCGTTTTTTTATCCAGTGCTTGATAGGTTTCAAAATTAACAACTTAATTCTAGTTTTAATTTATTAGGACGATCTTGTAATTTACTTTCTCTGGACATTTCTGGGGCACAGATGGGCATGGTCCTTTTATATCTGCTTAAGTAATTCGATTATATTTGAATTAATGATTTTTCGCATAAGTAAAAAAATACTTCTTTTTGGTATTTAGTTATTTATTCACGCAATTTAGTTATTTCTTTGCTGGCTGTTTGTTAATTACAAGTCAAAACATGTTCCAACGAAAAGTAATTAAGTACGCTTAGTAACATTGCAAATAAAATATTTTTACTAGTTTGCCTAAACGATCTAATATGAGATTTAACCAAGTCTTTTAATTAATTTTCGTGTATATTGTTCCTATTGACTGAGTAGTTAGGTAGTTATCTCATTTTTATAACACCGAAATTATTAAAAAAACAGCCTTAAATATTAATTCAGAAGGTAGATAATGTACTTTTAGACAGCTTGACATCAATAACTCATTTTCACCAATAATGTTACTTAGTGAGTTTGGCTCCACAACGACGATATATGATTGTTACCTTCGAAGTACATAATTATGTATTATATGCATGGCCATAAAACATGTTTATCATCAATGTTAATCATTTACATGGTAATATTCATATGCAACATATTACTTAGAACCCACGTCAGCACGCCGACACACGTCTTTGAAGGTAATTGAGCTGTGGAATAACTTGCTCATGTACCAGTCTCTACGTGAAACGGTAACCGTTTCGCCGAACTACACAATTAATATATCGGGAATACCTTAGTAATAACTGCTGAAATAATCAGAAACAGGAACACTAAGGTACTCACTTTTCGGAAAAAAACTGACTTATAATACACGGTGTTTATAAATACCTTATGAAATAATTACGATCCTATGATCCTCCAACAAAAAATATTTAAATTTTTGTATTAATTAAAATTTAAATATTGTATGTATATATACAAGTTATAAATGTTGTAGATCAAGTTTTCTTACAAATATATAACCAACGAATATAATACACAAAACAATTAGATTCTGTACAATACGTTTGTGGAATACATAATACTTTGCCCCGTGTATTATACTTGACATATTGCCTCTCTGTGGTGTGCAGTTTCACCACTGACCCAAACGTGCAATGTTATGGGATACAAGTCATTCGATATCCAGATCTCCAGAAACCCTTTGAAAATTATAATGAGAAGAAAAATTACTTAAACGTTTAGCGTGACGTCTGGGCCAGCCACCGTCCGACATTTAAAACGAATCATTAAAGCGATCATTGAAAGGTCGTAAATTTAATGGTTTCCAGTTCCTTTCAATAAGTATACATAATTTTGCCATTACTTTAAACACAAAGTTGGTATCGTAATCATTTTCATAGTAAAGGTTTAATTTCCTTTATTGAGCCGCCCTCGCTGTAATCCGAGTACAAAAGGCTCACGAAATTAATGAGATTTTTTCATGATTAGGTGTTTTAAATCTATTTTAAATATTATATTGACGGATGGTGGAATTCACCGTAAAATTGAGAGTAAAAATATTGGAGGATATACACATTTTTGGGTGAACAATGTTTTGGAAATGTTTTGATGAATTTTTTTCTTTTTGTCTGGTTGAATTTTATAAAAATGTTGTCAAATGTTATAATTGTCATTAAGTAAAGCGTCTATTACGGTTTTTTTTTGTAATAACAGTCCTACCTCTCCTCATTTTATTACAATTTCTCAAGAACTTTCTATTGCTTACGCATGCTCAAAAAATATTTAGTTTTACGCTTAAATAAAAGATTTTATACCGCATTCATATATATTTTATCGAATGCCGAGAGAGGGCTCTTATTATTACAAAAACCTATAAGAACTCAAATAATAATCAAAAGTTTACTTGGTTTGTACCTGAAAGTGGATCAGATAAACTCAGTCTTGCCACAGTACTAAGCTAATTATACTCGTTCTTTGAAGTAATATTCATAAGTCTTGTAATTTAGAGGCAAGGTTTTGGGTTATGCTAGCTTTTATTTGTTAACAGTATAAATATAGATATGAGAAACTATATGATTCTAAATGCGAGGACAACAATTCAACGTGTAAATTAGGAGGAAATAATTATACACTAATAGTTAAACTTAAGGTGAGACTGGTAAGTAAATCAACCAACTTTCTGCGTAATTTAAATTTATTTCAGGATACGTACCACGTACCGCGGTTTTGAAGAATCTATCAACATTTTGGGCTGTTCCAAACATGATAATTGCAGGTGCCTAGAAACGTACTTGGTATTATATCTCGATGAAAAATGATTACAGTGTTAGCCTGGCCGCAGACATCCGATTTTCAGGGCCGTTTTCACATGACGGAATTCCGTGAGACTAGCGAGCTTCATTTGTCGACTGGATCAAATGTATTTTGTAAAATAAACGTACTAACCACCGCAAACGATAGATTTTGCTTTGATCGGAAAACACGCAATAATTTCATTCCGTTCCAAACTGAAAAAAATCGGTGCCCGTTTTCAGGGACGGCTTTTCGGGTTTGTAATGTTTTAGGGCTCTCAAAATCATCTAATTAATATAAAATGAGCTTACTGCCTACCACAAACGTTTGATTTTGCTCTGAACAGAAAAAAATCCGAGGACTGAAAGAAATGAAAATCAAGCGCGCGCGGAACGGCTCGTGACGTCATAACGGAATTTTTGCGCATGCGTACATCTTATCATGTATCGATATATAGCATTAATTTGATGTTTATTTTTTCAAGATCAAAGAGTATACAATACAAATACTACGTGTCAGAATCACACGACAATATATGTGTACCTAGTAGATGGTAGTAGACGTATATAAACTCTTGTCTGGGGACATCAAATTTCCGCAAAAATCAGATACAGACAAGAGGATAATATAATAATACAAGTTATTTTATCATTTTCGTTAGATCATAATAATTTGTGACGTGAAAGGTTCATATTCGCTACTGAAAACCACTCCTGCTTAAACTGTTGTCTCTCTACGTGTATATAAAAGTGGTAGAGAGTATATACTCTATGCGATATGAAAACAATCAAAGAACGTAAAACAATAATATTCATACTCCTCAAATTTTATTGTTTGCTTTGAAATTGTATGGTTTTATGCATTCACATTCAGACATTCAATTTGACAATAGCATATAACTTATTCTTCATAAATCAGACACTTGTCAGAATGGTCGTGGCTGTTTCTGATGGACAGGGTTGCAACGCGCCGTCGCCATACAAAAATTATAAAACACCAAAACACCAAATATAAGGGCCTAAATGTTTTAAAAATAATTAAAAGCTTTATTATAGTCATCCACCTAAAATTGTCTATTTATATCTCTGACGCATACGTGACAGGTTTCTACCTTAGAGTATACATTAGCAAGCTATAGAGCAACAGTATGCGAGTATGAACCATAAGCACGGGTATGAACGAGCGCGAGAGTAGAGCGATGACAGCACTAGTCATAAATTGTCACGCGAGCGGCTTGTTCATCGACAGAAATTTGGCGAAAAAATATTGAAAATATGGTGAAATGTGCAGTTCCTACTTGCAGAAATGACTCTCGGAAGCATACAAGGAAGAAATATAATATTTCTTATCATCGGTAAGTATTATTTTAGTAGTAAATCTAGTATTTTAAGAAATATTGTAGGGCGTGGGAGGGGGATGCGCGAGGCGCGCGGGCGGGACAGCAGAACCGCACTGCCGCGCACTATATTTTAAAATAAACAAAAAGGAATAATGTAGTTTAGTCTAAAAAATCCTGTCAATTGCTTTTGAATAAAAAATTGCAACAGATACATCAGTAAATTAAATACCAACCCTCTGATGTATCCGAAACTTCGACTCTTTATAAAGTGAAATACTGTTTGAATATCAGTGAACTATTGCAGAACTTTGTATTTCTTTTGTATTAAACAACTCTAGCTAATTGTTAATCATTATGCGAATATAGGTAATATCAGGAACTAGTATAGTAACTTTAAGAATGACAATGAAAAAAATGGCCTTTATTTTTGACCCCCGACGCAAAAATGACGGGCTGTTATAAGTTTGACGTGTCTGTGTGTGTGTCTGTCCATGGCATCGTAGTTCCCGAACGGATGCACCGATTTTAATTTTGTTTTTTTTTGTTTGAAAGGTAAATATGGCGATAATGAAAATTAGTCCAAGATGACCGCCGCCACAAAATGGCGGATTACATATTTTTGCACAAACCCCTCAATATGGGTGTCAAACAAAAGGGCTTGACTAATAAAATACCAAAAGCTATGACAAATTTCAAATCCAAGATGGCCACCACCGCATATTAGCAAATTTCATATATTTTTCTAAGCTCACTCATTATACGTACTTACGTAGGGTGATGATTTTAAAGTTATTTTTTTTCTTTTTAAAGGGTTTCATGCAAATACCTTTTTTATTAAACCTATTCAAGGCATAGGTACTTTATTCTTTGGTGGCGGGGGTTTTTTAAAATTTTAATTTATGTTACTTTTAGCTGTAAATGCCAACCAGGGCACCACATTATTACCTTTCTATATCAGTTCATCATGCCTTTTACATTCATGTACGGTCATGATTAATAAAAAACTATTTTTGACATCCAGATTTCCAAAACGCTCCGATACGGCAAATAAATGGGTGATAGCTACAAAAAGACCTAACCGGAAGCCCAACATTCGAAGTTTTGTATGTTCCGTGCATTTTTCTGCTTCGAAAATCTTCGAAACTAAGAGTGGACTGCGAAAGCTTGTTGAAGGTGCTATACCAGAACTTAATCTTGAGGTGAGAAACAGACTATGAATGTAACAATCATTTAATATTATTTATAATGATACTCTTTATTGCACGTTTAAAAAATAATACAGAAAGCTTAAAACTAACAATGTGCGCAAGGGTGGACTTAGGTATTCGTTTTATAAGAAATCTTATAGGTGTACAAAATAAATATTCAGTCTATTTGTTTTTCAGGGTCATGATAAAGTAGAGTCTACGATCTTACCGTCATCTGCAACTGGAAATAAAGTGGTTCCATGTACAAGTAAAGTGCTGCCGCCATCTGTACATGCAAAGGATTCGTCGGAGATGCCTTCAACGACCGAAAATGTAGGGACACCAATTACGAATATGACAATACAGGTGCCTTCCGAAGATGAAAATAGTGATCTTTGGACTCCTAAACCTAATGATTCACCACGAAAGCGTAAACTTAAGTGCGAAATAATTAAATTGAAGGAAATTGCAAAACGAAGGCGGTTACGGTGCAACGCTCTCTACGCGCAAAGAAATCGTTTAAAAAAGAAAATTTCATCTCTTTCACAAATGCTTAATGAACTCCGTGAAAAACAACTAAAAACACAAGAACATAATGATATTCTTGAAGCATGTGGCGCATCTGCTGCTGAATTATTTAAAAAAATATGTCATAAAGGAAAAAAAATATACGCCTGGCCTACGTTCATTCGCGCTAACACTACATTTTTACTCGCCTAAATCGTACGATTATGTACGCAGTACGTTCAATTCGTGCTTACCACATCCCAGAACCATCAGAAAGTGGTACAACTCAATCAATGCTTCACCAGGACTTACCGACGAAGCATTTAGAGTCTTGAAAGAGAAAACTAACACAGCCGAAAAAAAGATTTACTGTAGTCTCGTATTTGACGAAATGTCAATACGACAATTTGATGGAAAACGTGTACACGGCTACGTCGATTTTGGTGGCGAGATGACAGGGGATTTTAATGAAGTTGCAACACAAGCGCTGGTATTTCTTTAAGTAGGTATCAATGAAAATTTTAAGTTACCCATAGGGTATTTCTTTATCAGCGGGCTATCGGCCGAACAAAAAGCAAATTTGCTGAATATGTGTTTGGCAAATTGCCATGAGGCAAATCTTGAAGTAGTGTCAGTGACATTTGATGGTTGTCCATCTAATATTGCCATGTCTAAATTACTTGGCTGTTGCTTCGATCCCATGGGAAATTTCAAAACTTGGTTTTCACATCCCGTCACAGGACAGGAAGTGATGATTTTTCTGGACCCATGTCATATGGTCAAACTTATACGGAAAACTCTCGAATCTAAAAAAATATTTAAAAACCGAGACAATGATCAAATAAAATGGCAACACTTGGTAGATTTACATGATTTACAGGAAAAAGAAATGTTTCACTTTGCAAATAAATTAACATCTCGGCATATTTTATTTAAAGAGCAGAAAATGAAGGTGAAGCTGGCAGTTCAACTGTACTGTAATAGCGTGGCCAACGCGTTGGAGTTTTGTAACCAGGAATTATATCTCCCAAGCTTTGAAAACTGTGAAGCTACACTAGAATTTATAAAAATAATGAACAATTTATTTGACGTACTTAATTCTCATAAATTCCCAGGCATCGATTACAAAGCACCAATCTGTGAAAAAAATAAAAATAAGTACTTTGATTTTTTAGATTCTACATTTGAATATTTGCAGGCATTGAAATTTTTGGATGACAAAAAAATCCTAATGACCAGAAACAAAGTAGGTTTCTTAGGATTATGTATTTGTATTGCTAGTATGAAAGCTTTGTATTTAAAATTGGTGGAAAGGGAAAATAAAATAAAATTTATTCCGATGTACATGCGCAGCCAAGATCATGTAGAATTATTTTTCTCGGCAATAAGGTCTCACGGAGGGTTTAATAATAATCCATCCGCTCTTCAATTCACGGCAATATATAAAAAATGCTGACTCATATGGAGCTAAGAAAAACTACCAAAGGAAATTGTTTCCCCTTGGAGAATATCACGCTACTGCATTGTTCTTCCTCTGCGGATCACATAAATTTAACAACAAAAGGATATAGGTCCGAAATGGATGAAAGGGTTAAGGATATGGCAGATTGGCAATTTATGGCTGATGGAGAAAATAATTTAGAATTACCTGAAACACTTCTGTCCAAACCCTCAAAACAAGTTATTTCATACATAGCTGGCTATGTGGTAAAATATTTACTGGAAAACTTGTTTGTGATACATGTAAAAAAGCGCTTATATCAAAAGAAAAAAGTCATCAACATAAGTTTATCGTATTCAAAGACAGGGGTGGGCTTATCTATCTATCAAATGATGTGATAGATGTATGCAAACAGAAACAATAATCAGGAAGACTGTATCACCCAAAAAAAATAGTAATCTCATGGCACTTAGTTTAGTTACCGAGGCTCTGCAACTATTTATTGGAAAATATATTTTTACAGTTTTACACGAACACATTTTCCATCAAATGCCTTGCAGTAATCATTTAATTCATTTGTTACGCGCTGTGATCCAAAAATATGTAGATATTAGGATGAAATATCTAGTTCGAAAAACGGGGATCAAGCATACAAAGCGACAATTGTATAATAAATTAACCCTTTTCCAGGGACAGTAATTGTAGTTATACTTACTCCTTATGTTTAATTTTTACTGATAAATCATTGTGCAATTTTAACATACGTGTGTTTTATTTTATTTATCAACATCATATCTTATGAGTTACAGCATTAATCACCAATCTCACTAATTTACCAGCGTCAGGTTTTAAAGCCACGGCTTAGTAAGCGGACTTAACGTGTCCTCCGAAGCACGGCATATTTTTAGATAATCATGTGAATAAAGCCTGCAATATTAGAGTAAAAACTATCGTGAGTTGTCATAATTAGAGTAACTGTAAACGGTGTGTACACATCCAACGTCCTTCACGGTGCAGCGGAACACGTTGCAAGATGACGTTCACACAGGCACACCGGACACGCCGGCAACGCAACCAACTTCATCGCAGGCGCCGCTGAATACGTCCTCTACACGCTCGCAACGACAAGCTGCGCGGTGGGCCCGCTTCAGTGGAGCGCCCGACGCCGACGCGGACGGTCACGCTTGCTCATGATTAGGGACCTCCGTATGGTCCGAAACTAGTCGGGCTACTCCGACCAAAAATAATACGTGAGTACAACCGTTTACAGTTACTCTAAAGCCTGCAATGTCTTAACTAAGCTCGTGAATGTTGGCGTATAGCCTATAGACCATGGAGTTTACATTTTTTTGGATTTTTGTAAAGGTCCACAGGTAAGTGTAACCCAACATCTATGTTCCGATTCGTTATACATTGATGAGTCAATTCACTTAGCTTTTGTGGGAAAATGAATAAACCACGCAATGTAGGTATAACGAATCGGGCCCTAGATGTAGGGTTGTGTAATATCGCCATAATACCTAGGTACTTACTTGATGCTTCACGCTGTTGATAAGTAGATGACTTTACTTATGTACTTTTTTTGAGAAATATTGAAGCAATAATAATATTCTGCGGGTTATCATGATACTTACTTGTAAATAAATCTACTTATTAAAAGCTCTGCCACACGAACGCAACCCCAAACTAAATACAAAACGGTACCTAGTACCTACCTGTTACTAGCTGTTACTTCACCTATACAGTTGTCACCTTATTAGTGATTACTCAATAACTTCATTCATGGCACATCACTATGTTGTACATACATCTAAATTGACATCTATCAAATATCTGCTTACGATTGGCATAATGAGTAATATGCTTTGCTAGCACTCTATAGCTTGCTAATGTATACTCTAAGGTTTTTACACAGATTACCCTACTTGCATACTTTTCATAAATAATCTAAACCTTTAAAAAGTTTTTAATAACAAAGTAGCAAAATGGTTTTGTATTTTTAATTAAATGGGGTTATCGTAGCGGGTCTATACTGCTTCGTGTGACCGATGCTCAAGCCGAACACGTACTCTCCTCCGTTGCTGATACGTATAAAACTATACTAACCAGCGCACGGAAAATATCGATACTCTGTGGTATCGAGTATTTTTCCTTTCGATATGCATAATTTTGTACTTGATACTTTGCATTTGATGCTTTCACTCAATAAGTACTTAATGGCAGGTATTGTATTGAATCAATATTATCATCAAAAGCCCGATTTCATCCACTGTTAGATATAGGCCTCTGTTTGATTTTGCAATTTGCAACGTTCGTGTGCCATTCATATCCAGGGATCATTTATTATTTAGGCATTATCTACATCGCACTATCGCACCTACATCTTACAAATTATCTACTTTAAAAAATTGCCCTTGCACCTCATGTTTATGGAAAAGTTATCTTATAATAATATAATTGGTACCCACAGTTGCTAGCATACTGGGCAAGAAATCAACTATATTTTTATAAGCAATGGAGCCACACTAGTTTTAGAACGAATACATAGACTGGTCCGACTGGAGAAGAATTAATTTCTCTAATATCGACGTAAAATAAGTTATATCTATCGAAAGTGAACTGACGCCATTGATTGTCATGTCGTGAAATATAATTATGTGCACATTAGCCCATGTTCTGCGTGACAATCGAGTGCAAAGCGATCCGATTCGTGTCGAACGAATTGGAACCTAAAGCTACGACTGCGTTGACAATAATGTGTTTGACAATTAACGCAACGCGTCGCGCTCGAATCTTACTTAGGGTACGGACTAAGAAAAGTACTCGATACTTGAAGTATCGATATCTACTTAAAATACTTATATTTGATACATATACGAGTATTGTTCAACACATTTCTTTTGTTGAACACATAATAAATAGTACCTAGATGAATAAAAAATACCTTTTACGCTCTGTATAAGATGTCAAGTGCGACATGGAGACTTCCATTCAGAACTGTAATTTCACAACTTTAAAAGTAATTGATGCAACATATTTAGATTTTATGTGTACGCCTGTATGAGCCGATAGGCCTACTATCGGTGCTGTACGTTGGCAATCACTACAAGAGTCAACGTCTTGCGTTGATATTTTTATTTTTTTATGCAAAGCTCAGTTAGCACTGAACCTTTGTCAGTACTGGCAGGTGTACTTTCGGTTGATCTTGAGGTCCAAAGACGTGCATCAATATATTATACCATACGAGAAAGCATGGATTCAAATTTACATTTAGCACCTCGTGATAGAAATAAACTGCTTAGGTTGTTCAACCAGCACGCCGATGTCTACGTAGGCCTCCTTGACGAATAGCAGTTTCGTTGGAATACATCAACCAAGGGCCGTCCCCCTCTACTAATTCTTTCCAGACGTTCGTGAGCGACTGGCCGGACCTGGCTAGGGGGATCACTGTGTTGCTCAATTTCGTACGGGGCATGGTAATTTTTGGAGGAAGTTGCTTTGGTTTTTATTTAGTTTATTCACCATTGTGCCAGTATTCAAGTTCTGACAACAAATGTGAGTAATCTGCACATCACATCTTGTGGGAGTGTGGTCTTTGGCAATCTGAAATTAACAATATGCCTAATGATTTCCATGATTAATCACTCCTGGTCTAGCATATTATGCGGCTTTTGCGGCAAGCAGATCGAATATCCGTGCGTTTAGGCGTCTCTGCCATGCATATTATTGGAAACAGGCACAGCTCGCAAGTTGTCGGTAATAGGGCCATGCTGATTTCAGCACAAATGGTTTGGCTCGACCGGAGAAGTACTACCCTCTTACAGAAGATCGCTGTAAAGCAACGGTATCTGTTATTTTGTGTTTTGTACAGTGAGTGAGAACGCCGGAGGCCCAATCACCTTTCCTTTCCCGGTCCCCATCCTGATCTTTTTCCTTCTCCTCTTCCTTCCGGTAGGCAGCAACTTGGTTGTACTTATTTGATATGGTTCCTGTAATACTAAGTAAACACAGCTATGTATGAGCCACGGATACCACTTACCATATCACATGGGCCCTTGGCTCGTCTGCCAACGGTGAAAGCAATAAAAGTTTCGTAGTAACATCGCAGCGCCAGTCAGCTTGTGACCATGCAACCGTTCCGAAACGTCAAACGTCAATGGTATGTAAAAACGTATAAAAATCGCGTTAATTCCCGTGTCGTGAATAATTAATCAAACATGAAGCACTTTCAATGAAAATTATAAGGGCTCATTAGTCTTTACTATTAACTAGTAATATTCGATTAACTTAAACTTACTTTTGCAAGCGATTAAATTAAAAATTATTGTGCTTGAGTTCTTTTATCCTTAGGACACTAAATAAAGGCTAATACGGGACCCTACATTGTGCGTGGCTCGATATACACTTGTCCGGATTTTTTAATAGGTACCTAGTATTTTGTCACAGGTATTTTTCACGCAAACAATCCAATTACAATCATGTGATACCTAATATTTTAATTACCTATATAATCCACGTCTAGGCCAAAGGAAAATAAATGAAAATCGCTTTGCTCACGAAATGAACCGAAAACGGTCCTGAAAAACGGACCTGAAAAGCGGGCCTGAAAACGGATGTGTGCGGCCAGGCTTAATGTCCATAGTTTAAAAACAAACATTGACAAGTAAGTATTCGTTTATATTTTGTTACCGTTGTCTTCCTTACTAATTCTGCATTAGGTAAAAGACACAATGCATATTGGCGAGGAAAGCAATTCCAGCTACTGAGAAGAGAAATTTTAGTGGGTAATTCTGATTTTGGGTCTTGCCTGCAAAACGTAGTAATCAACAGATCACGACGACGACTTGGATATGTCATCAAGAATAATGCTGTGATGATAATGCTTATGTAATATCTACGATTAGCACAACCGAGTACTCCTTTGAATGACCAACAACAATACACGAAGCCTCAAAATGCATACGCTGCAACCAACAACCATACAAGACCCATTTGGCACATTTTGTGTACACGCCTATATAATTATATTTGTTCACAATGTTGCTTTGCAAAGATTATTCCTTAGAGGCACGTTTATATTTATAAAAAAAACGTCTCTGTGCTAATATGTACATAATATTGAGATTGATACACTCCCTGTAAGACTTTTATTAGAAAACATTAACCTCTATATAAAGGCTGAATAACAAAAAACCACTAACGATGACGGATGAAGCGTCTATATCAGGATTTTCTAGAAAGTTCAGAGATTTTTTTTTATTTATAGACTCACGCCTGTATCCCCGAAGGGGTAGGCAGAGGTGTAATATTACACCCACATTTCGCCATAAATTTTTAGGTCCCACGTAATAGTGGGCGAGCCTATTGCCGTACCGGGCACCTTACCAGACTCCGTGCTGCTACTGACAATTTCCTAACGGAAAAACCCAATAACACTTTGCCCGACCCGGGAATCGAATCCGAGACCTCCCAATCCCACACGCACATTAATGCCGCTAAACTAACTAGGCAGTCAGAGAAAAATATATACCAGACATTTGCTAGTCTTTTTACACGACTGTCTTTTGAACGTTTACTTCGAACGTTACAAATCGATGTAGCTACCAGCAATTTTGATAAGAAAACCTACGTAAATGCTTCAGGCGGAGTCTACACGTTATAATATATTTCTTTCTACGAATTTAATCAGAAATTATTTGCCAATGTCAAATAAATCGGCGTACAGAACAGTTTTTTATAGTTAAACGGATAGGAAAACGTTAGTTGAGATTTTGTGATAAAAGTTGATATTTAATCTCGACAAACGTCAGATGAGATGCTTTTTTTCATTTTAGCGATAAACGGCAACATTCATGTAGCAGTGCTTGGTCTGGCCTAAAAAAAAACATCCATAATATGAAGAAGGGACGTTTCTTTTTTAAACGTCTAAAAGCGCGTTTGTGAGGATTGATGTTTGTTAGTGTTTCTGGCAAAATTTGCTGAAGAGATTTGATGAAACATGCTGCCTTTATTTCAATAACCGACCCCCACGTAGATGCCGCCCTGGGCAAAGCTAGTTCCTTTATAAATGTACCTAGTATACATTATAATTCTGGTTTCGAATAAAGTCTGTTCGCTATCTATCAATCTATAATTTGAAATCTTGAATCTATTTCGGCTCAATTCGTAATGAAAGCCGCGATGTGTCTAACCTTTTTTACTTGACCCTGTGTGTACCTTACCTTAAAAAATCTACATGTATCGAAATTCCCCACAAGATCCGAGACATCGCTGTTCATGAGATGTAATTTATACGAATCATTCAACTGACACATACCTCTGTGGTAACGAAATCGGAGTGACATGTGACTTGTATAAATCCACGATCATTTTATATTTAAAAGATGTACGGGTTTCTTTTTTCGACGTTGGCGAGACGACGAGATGTATCAATAGGTCTAGGTAATGCTGTTTGGCTAGACGATTGAGAATATTTGTCTGAGAAATACAAATACTTCTAAAAATAGAGGTACACAAAGTTTTCTAAAGGTATTTTGTTGAGATTGTAGTGTCTTACAGTTCTTTTGTCTAGAAAACTGTGTCTTACAGTTCTTTTGTCTAGAAAAAGCATGATATTCCAAGCAAAAACTTTTGTCCCCAAAAAAAGGTAAACTTATATTTAATAATTTCAATAGATAGGATGGGTTTCAACTGTCGAGTATCTGGCATCCAGTGGTGCGTCTATGTAAAACCCGTGAAACGGAAGAACTCAAACCGCGAGCTGACGTAGTGAGTGTAGTATGTCGTGATCGGGTACAGTGCGATAGTGAAAACAGTGGCAGGGGTGTTGTACGCAAAAAACGAGTAAGAAAGCGGGTAGACCGTTATACTTGCTCGTAACATTCATCCACCCGCAATACCCTCAGTACATCCGTGAACATGGCGCTTGCAACAGTGCCGAAATATCGGTTACTCCAAACAAAGTTACGTGGTATATATCCCGAAAAACTATTTAAATCAAGTTTAAATGACCACGAAAGCTTAAATTCCTATATTTTCTCTTCACGTTCCAGTTTATAAAACTTTTACATGTGTTCCAAAATAAAACACTGACATGTAGAAATAAACGGTTCAAATATATCCTGTTTAAACGAAACCTAAATTCAAAGCCTTTTTTCTCCATTTGGCAAAAAGGATTAACGAATTTTATATAAGCTTTGATATTTATTCTAGAATAAACATCTACGCCTCTAACAAAATAAAAGGGACATGGCTTTGATTTTGACTTTCACGCATATATTATACTAGAGGACGCCAGCAGCTACACCTGCATTATTTTTTAAATTTACCCGTTTTGGCCGATCCCGTGGGAATTTCGGCAAATCCCTTCTTAGTGCACCCCTACGGTACCCAAGGAACATACATGTCAAATTTCAGCTTCCTGCGCCCAATAGTTTCGGCTATAGCGTGTCTGTCAGTCAGTCAGTAATGAAAGGATTTAATATATTAAGATTACGTAGTGATACCTTATCACCTGACCACTAGTAGTCAAGTTGTGGTCTCTACACGGAACATACACTTCGTTTGGTCTACAAATCTGGGGGCACTACCGTGCCCCCAGATTTGTAGATTTTTATTTAGAACATTAAAGATTTTTAATTAACCGACTTGGTATTATATGGATCTCACAACTTTTTACGGTCGCGAGACTTGGTATTTTTGACAAGTATTGTTTTTATGGGATTATATTTTCTCCTAATTTGTATCTTGTGTTGCCATTTCTAAACGTTTGTATAATCGGCAGCTATTTTTTTTACCTAGGGTTGACAACACCTGATGAACGCCTATGGATCGAATATTGAAAATGGCCGTAAGTGGACAGATATCAGTACAAATAGATCTTTATCTCTATACCTGCTTTCTTGTTGCTCGTATAGAAATAAAAAGTCTTAAACATTTCTTTACTATGATGTAGACATTGAATACCTAACAAAGGTCGTTGTTAATTTAAAAAAAGCATTCCAATATACTATTAAACCTTTATCGCAAACACGTTCTCATTACCAAATTTTCTTTCACCAAAATAAATTCTAAGCTGCCTCCAATATGTCTACCAAAATAGGAAATAGTCATGAACCAAACATCTAAAATCGCCTTTTGAAATAGCTCCTACCTACAGAATTAAGTACAATCACACAAATAGAAGCTCTTAAAACCTCGCCGCAGTAACACAGCTCATCAGTGTGTAGACGTCATAAGTGTTGTGTGTCAACGTACCAACAGTTCGGATAAAAATAAAAATAAAAAACAAGTGAGAGTAGATGCCGAAACCCGCGCTTCACAAGGACAACGCTGAGATGACATCAGTCCTGCCGCGACCAAGGCTGTTGTAAGACGGCCGAAACGTCGGTAAAACATGGGTATTTACAACTTAAATTAATTAAATATCGCGAATTAGACCCGTTTAAATAAAATTGTATGAAAATCTGCTAAGTTTATGAACCAAATACAGCAGAAATAATTTTGCCAACTACAGCTGCTAATGAATTTGTTTTAGATTTAGTTTAGACAAGCCAAATTGTTTTGACTTTATTCTGAAATAGAGTCATGTTAGAAACGTTAGAAATTAATCATGTATGTCTGAACAAGTGTGACTCATAGTACAAAGCAAACGGTCTGTGGGTGTAGGTTTAATAACCTTTGATTTTAAGCAAATAAAGTACCTACTGTAAGGGCACGTTTGTAAACGTTAAGAAAATTCATCGTATCTTTAGATAGGATATAATCAACATGTAGACGTTAAGAAAATTACGGATCTATTCACGAATATTTTTCAACATTCACGCATCGTGTCTAGCACAAACAAATTAGTTTTCTCGGCTCCGATGTATCATGTGTTGTGAGACGATACGCAAAAATATCATCATTTTGGGAGTATAAATAAACGAATATTATATCGAAAAACATAAATTTAATTTCTGACCAATCCCTTTCTTACATGATAGGATAGTCTTTTATTTGTGCCCTTGCTCATTCAAGTGTTAGTCTCTAAGTATCGCCAAACGTAAGTGAGACAAATAAGTAGATTCGAGGTAACCAAGGAACCGCAGGACCTCGGGATCAATTTGATCATTTCGTCACACTTCGGGGAGAATGCCAAACTGTTGAATTATTCTTCAGTTTATTGGCTACTTGGGGTACATTTGTTGGTGTTTTGTGGTTTTATGATAAAAACAAGCTTAGATTCTGTTTTATATTTGTTGCTATGTTTAAGCGTAAACGCCGTAGAAGCATAATGCTAAAATAAATATTTTCACTTTTAAAGTTCAAGCGGGAAAAGGCATTTGACATTTTCAACTTTTCCCTCCAATTACTTCCCAAACATCAAAAAACCTTATAAATAGGCTATTATTAAAATAAATTTGTATAATTTACATTTTTATTGTGTTCCCATTGGTTTAATAAACAAACTGCGCGTTAATTATTTCGTTTAATTTAATTACCGAATAGATTAGATCTGAACTCAAGTGACACGGCAATTAGTCGACAACCCTCCGAAGAAAAAGTAAAATGAGAAACCAAAATAACATAACTTTGATAAACGATTGTAACTTTGCATTGAACTCGTTGACCTTAAATAGATTAAATTTTCCAAGTCCAAACCGTCCTTATTCCGAATGTCACATCCTATTTGTGTTTATAAATTGGGTACGAATTCAATATTTCCAACAAATTTACGATAATTTTAATCCGATATTACAGTTGGGAATAATCGGACTGAGCCCTACTATTTAGTTGTTGCCAAGGTTTAGTTGCCTTGTGTAGTTATTTTAACTGAATTGCATATCGTCACATCCCTAGTCATGTGGTACTGACGGATGTCAACGTCACATAGGCAACCATCATCCGCACCATGCTACAGCGCACAGGGTATAATAATAGTAATAACTCCGAAAAGTCATTGGTGCGTGCCGTGGATTCGAACCCGGACCCTCTGCGTAGCAGTCTGTCTGTCTCTCCACTAGGCTATCGCTGCTTCTGTCCACTAGGCTATCGCTGCTTCTGTCAGACGTTAATATCTTGTATTATTTCTTTTGTAAATAAACTGTCAAAGCGAGGGTGGTTTTACCACTTTGAATTTATTATTGAATTTTCTTAACAGCTCTCTACAAAGTCAATTTGGCAGTTGGAAAATTGGTCAAAACGTAAAGCTATTAATTTTGTTGCTCAGCTGAAAGAAAAGCCGTTAATTTTGATACTATTTGAAGACTAATAGACAAATTTATTTAACGCTTAAGCAGTAATCTGGGGCTTTAGATTAAATGATTGGCCGCTTTATCTTCCTCATCGCCTTTTCGTTACTAAGAACTTAATTGGTTCATTGCCAGAAGTGTTTCTTTAAAAAACTTCTGCTTCACCAATAAATTGTAAGTTGTCGCTTGTTAAACTAGCAGTAATAAACAATTATCGTTCGTTAATCAAGCGTTAGTTATTAATTCATGAATTAAGCAAATAACTGAAAGAAAACATAACTGCAAAGCTTTCCATCTTCTGTACATAACAGTTTGAAAATTCATCCATACTAAAACCGGGGCCAAGTATTCTTAAGCTTCTTCCGTTGCTATGAGGTATGTTGCCACTTGCCAGACTTAGAGCGTCGTTTAACTTCACGGACTTTTCTTTGAGAGATTTCAATGCAATTAATATTGATATAGTTAGAAGTTCTTGGCACGTGCAGATTTGAATAATTAAGTACCAAAAGCTTTGCACACGGTGGAACACGCTTGGAAATTAAACTGCTTATAATTAAGGTTAATGTTTGGTAATGACAGTGTTCTCGTTGAGTCGAGGGTATATAAAATAATATAATATGCTACCACATACACACAACACCATCTAGTCCCAAACAGAGCCAAGAAAAACAAAGCAGAGCTTAGTATAGAAAACATGGTTCACACAATCATTTTAATGTTGGCTTAAATGAGCGTAAGAAGTAGCTACAGCAATTGCACTATCGATATTATTGTTCTGATGTACATTTACGGTTCAGTCAAAATGAGTTCGAGATGGGTTGCTTGTATCTTCCTGCTTTTCCAAATTTTTGTCTACAGTGTCTGACCCGACTTAGCAGAGGTAAAGGCCGCTGCAGATAATTATACGGTCAGCTTAACTTCTGAACTTTTAGATAACTAGGATCTCTCCTAGTTATCTCAAAGTATCTTATACCATGGACTTCTCCTGATAGTAACCCCCGAAGCTTCTATAGTCTTGGTTGTGTAAAGGAAGCTGGTGCATTTTTTTGTCTTCCAGTTGAAACATTCTGCTCGTATGATGACAAAAACTCTTTTCTTTTTATCAATCAGGAACACATGTTTCTACGTATTAGGTATTACAATTAAACTACACGTGCAAGCGATAACCATTTTTCTAGTTGTTTATAGATTGCGTGAAATCCTATTATGTACCAGTAAAGTAGGTAAGTAATCTTTAGCAAAGAATTTCCAAATTGATTCTCCTATGTACCACGATTACACAATATACACAATAATAAGTTGTGTAGGTGGCAAAAGAAATTGTGTTTACCTCCAAAAACGTATCAAGATGCCAGTCACATAGTTTCGTAGTAATATTATCTGTTATCAATAAATCTGACCGACATTCTTCCTTTTGTTGGTTCCTTTCTAAGTATAATCTCTTAGCTATTTTGTACATCGCTTTATTTTTATGAAGCTTTACCGGCGTGTCTAATTATACGCCTATGTAGACTATTGTTAGATAGATTTAGTGAAAATATGTGCCCTTTTAGTAAATATTAATAGTAAGAAGTGGTTTAATACTGACTGTATGAATGACGCAGTGGCTTAAGCGGTCGCTTCATCATTTAGAACTGTACGAAGTGCCGTTGGCTTGATCGTCACACACGACAATAATATATATATATATATATATATACAGTGTGTTTCATAAACCCCCGTCTGATCTCGAAAGGTCATATTACTGACTTATCAGGCATACCAGGAAAAATAATAAAAAAAATCTAGGTCATCATAAAACATCAGAATAAATTTCCTTAGCTGAGTGCTAACGAGAAACATTACCCCAAAATTGGCGAAAATTCTGTAAACTAACAACACTCCCCTCAATAGCGGAATCCTTTATGATTCTTAAGGCCCATCCACACGGCACAATTTTACCACTGATCAAATTTTCAATGGAATTGGCTTTGCCCGTCTACACGACACAATCAAATGACTGAATTTCATTCCGTCCACCCAATTGGTTAAAATCTGGTGGTCCGCACTCCCGATGAACTTGAGTTGGACGACTGGCGTCTACACGTCACGATTTAATCAAGTGATTTAGTCAAGTTGGACGTAAAATTGTGTCGTGTGGATAGGCCTTTAAATTTATTAAAAATTGTCGGCTTTCGCCGCTTACCGTGTCAAAGGGCATGCCGCCTTTTTAAAATAGTGCAATTTTACCGTCAAGCGAGCCGCCGTACACAAAGGGACCGCTCTAGTGATGTTTACGATCAAGAGATAATATCGATTTATTTAATTTTAACATGACATGTTAAAACTAGAATGATAGCCTGCTAGGCTACTAGGCCAATGATAGCCTAGTGATGATACCAACGGATTGCCGTGCAGAGGGTATCGGGTTCGAATCCACGGCGCGCATCAAATACATAATAAGATAATAAGACTTTTCCAAGTTACGTGCGTAATAAATAGTTAATATCCCTGTGTCTCGGAGAGCACGTTAAACCGTCGGAGCAACAGTCATGAAGATCTTTGACAGTCGTCACGCGGAGTCAGTACCCTTAAAAAAACTGATTCTAGTCTAAACCATGGAATGTTTTTATTTATTAACAGCAAATAAAAACATAAATTTACACAAAGCTGACGTTTTAGGGGTTTAGCTACCGATATTCTATCAGGTAAACAATAACATAAAATATCGATAGAAACAGTACTCCAGTGAATACCATTTGTTACATCTCTAATTATTTACCTATTTGATTTACGAATTAACTATTAGCCTACTTGAACACTCAGTCTTTCGCTAGCTTTCCTTTTGTTTAGACTTCCGCGTGAAATAGTAGATTCGTTAGGTATGTCATATTCAAACCCTGAATACTTTAACATGTTGATGTGCTTAGGTAGGAGTGAATGCAATTATGCAGGTGCTCGTAGAGAGTACGAGGAGCGGTATGCCAGACCACGGGGTCTACCCGTGCCGTCGGAGCGCGCGTTTCAACGGCTTCACCACCGGGTGTACAACACGGGCAGTGCTCGCGATAATTCGAATCGCAATCATGGTGGCAGACCACAAAGTAGCGACGGTGTAGTGGAACAGGTCTTACAATTATTCGCTGAGGATCCCACGCAGAGTACCAGGAGTGCGGCACGTGAACTGGGCACCAGTAACGCGCGAGTGTGGAGGATATTAAAAGAAGACGGACAGCATCCTTTTCACTACCAACGTGTTCACTCACTTATGCCGTCGGACTATGCCCACAGAAGACAATACTGCAACTGGCTACTTGGCAAAGTAGAAGAGGATGCTACGTTCTTGGAGCGCGTGTTATTTACCGACGAATGTTCATTTGTGCGGACGGGTGTTTTCAACTGTCACAATGAACACGTCTGGGCTGTTGAAAATCCACACGCGATGAAAGAAAGCCATTTTCAACATCGTTGGCGCATCAATGTGTGGGCGGGAATCCTCGGCGACCGTATTATTGGTCCGCATTTTTTAAATGAAACCATGAACGGTACCAATTATTTAAGATTTTTGAGGGAAGTTCTAAGTGACGAGTTAGATTCGTTGCCGTTAAGCTTCCACCGCAGCTTGTGGTTCCAGCACGACGGTGCCCCACCTCATTTTTTACGAGCTGTGCGTGAGTATCTTGACGCACAGTTCCCTGGCAAGTGGATTGGACGAAGCGGGCCTATCTCGTGGCCACCAAGATCACCGGACCTAACGCCTTTAGACTTTTACTTGTGGGGACACGTTAAACAAATAGTGTACCAAAAACCGTGTGACACTGAAGAAGAAATGCGTGCGCGTATCGTTTCTGCTTTCCGAAGTTTAAACCCAGGAGTGTTAAGAAGTGTGCGTTCGGATATGGTGCAAAGGTGCCGTAAGTGTCTGGACGTGGGCGGCGGACATGTGGAGAATGACCGTCGCAACTTACAGCAAGTTGATATTTTTATCAATTAAGGTAGGTACCTAGTTACGTAAGATTAAACCAATTAAAAAGTAGGTAGTTATTAATGTAAGTACCGTAGTCATAGCGCGACGATTTTCTCTTAGATGGGTGACCGCGTGTGACATTACATGAAAGCGCTTCCGGGCTTCCGACGGCCCGTAAAGCCGCATCCAAGAATCGTTAGGCCATGTCGTAGGTATTCGAGCAGTTTGAAAACAGTGACACCAGAGTAGGCCACGCACTCGCACGAAACAAACAGAAAACCTTAATACTGTACTTTGTTTTACGGAGTTTTGCCTAAACCGTCGAAGCAAAAGATCAGCTGTTGCATCAAGTGCATAAAATCTGTTTATACCTAAAATAATACTTGGCACGTGTAAAGGACGATGACGCGCGGCGGCGGCTTTTGTCAAAGGAGGCGGTCGGTTGGCCTATGCACTCAAAGGCGCCGCTTTTGCCGTCAAATTTTTATGAACTTTAGGTAGATACCTAGCTAATACGATTTATGAGTCTTTAGTGTTGCCATGGGTAATCTGATATGATATTATTTAAAATTAATTAAATTTACATGGGAAAATTTTATGTTGAATTTCCGTGAAATAATGACAAATATCTCATCATTTTACGCTACTCTACAACCCCTTCATTGATCGGACGGATGGATATGTAACACCCTGTATATATATATATATATATACACCGCTATTTTTTATTTAGTACAAAAAATTTAATGGAGCTCTAAGCATCTTTAACTAATCATATATATGTATGTAAAAAATAAAAAATACTAAGTTCCAAAACTGTCCCAAAACTGTCCACAAAAATACGTAATGTTTGGTAAATGCATAACTAAATACTATTTTGTCGTAGTAATTTTACGCGCCACTACTCCATTGATAAATTTGTGCAAACTCGAAGCTCGTCATCCCCTGTCCCTCTGCGCGCGCGCCACAGTACTATATTGAAGGCGATAGCGAGCGGATGTTTTTCGTGGAAACAATTATTGTTTGTTTACGTTAGCCCAACGGGATGGCTTATTAGTTCACATCACGCGAGTGCAGCTATGCGTTTGTACAGGGAAGTGTTTGGAAGCCAGTGGATCGGTTGACGCGGGTCGTAGCTTGGCCTCCATGCTCACCACTGTGTACAAAAGTGAGCCGTTGTGTTGAACAATTTAAACAGCGCACATTGGACGCTTTTGACGCAGTGAAAAGTCAGAGAAGCTTACTCGTTAAAAAACAATTAACTAACGTGCTGTGCATTGACAATAGTGATGGATATTTCGAAAAATCATTGAAATACTTGTAAGTACAGTAAATATTACCTACTTAACTAAATAATAATTTGATGCGGGTGGCTCAAAATCGGTCTGTGTGGAGAACCTTGAGGGAGGCCTATGTCCAGCAGTGGACGTCTCTAGGCTGACATGATGATGATGAAATAGTACTTGTAAATAGCAGCCGATTCTAACTTCATAAACACGCCAAAATTACTCTTTTCTTTTATTACAGAATACCTTCTTTTATTTTGATATGTGTTTGCTTTCTAATTACATACCTACCTCCGTATTTAATTACTTGTAAAACGGTAAATTTTGCCGGTCCTTAGACAGAATGAAGTATGAAGGAGTGAGTAGAATTTAAAAAAATAAAAGATATCTACCTACACTTATTATTTTGTTTCATTTTATTGTCTACGGCTACCTGCATTATAAGTGCGACGGAAAGAATGCGTAAGAGTAGGACGGAAAGTAAGTACTATCAATGAAGTAGTGAATTGATTGTAAAATTTGTCTATGATTTGGGTGAGATTTTCTACAAAAAACAAATGATTATAACTTTGCTATTTATAGATATTATGAAATTCTTACGTCACTTATATGATAATAATTTCTTCGCTAATATGTCCTTAAAGCTTTTGTACTAATTAAAAAATAATGGTGTGTATATATGTATATACATACATATATATATATATATATATATATATATATATATATATATATATATATATATATATATATATATATATATATAATAGAGCATCACTGCTATATATACCACCTTTTTGGTATTGTGTGAGAATTTTATCCATTTTCCAAAAAATACACTTATTCGTAGGTAAATTTGAAGCTCTCTTTAACTAAAGCTGGCATAAACGACCTTTTTGTTACTTTAATTACCAACTGCACTCATTTAAGTTTGTAAAAACGTTTTAAGTTTTAGTTAGAAGAGGTAATTACAGCTCCCCACTCTCTGGGCAGCTGATTTCTCTATAATTCTTTTTTTGTAATTATGAATTTGTAACAATTTTATGGATCTATATCTGAAATAAATGCTTATAAAAATAAAATTATAAATAATCCGATGTCCAGAATACAGATAAGGATTCAGATAAAAATTAATGGCATTAAAGATAGCCGAGTATAGATACCAACAGACTGCCGTCCAGAGGGTATCGGGTTCGAATCCACTCGTTTGAATTGTTAATTATGTATCACTTGTCCCGTGCCTAGGAGAGCACCTTAAGCCGTCGGTCCCGGCTGTCATGAAGATCTTTGACAGTCGTTATAGGGAGGCAGTACCTATGAATAAATTGACACTAGTCGAAAACATGGAATAGGTATAGCTTTGCGTTGCGAAGGTCAGACAGGTTTATTTTTAAATATTTATTTACAAATATTTTGTTTTTAAGTTTATGTTTATTTTTAAGAACGCAAGCATACCTTCTTTTTATTCATTACTTATCATACAAGGCTCATAAAATCTTAATCCGCCGTAATTGGGTAAAAAATACATAGATCGAAGACTTTATTTCATGAAACAGTCCATTTTAAAGAATGTAAGTCTTCGACTCACATAAAACTTTAAATATCATCATGTGAAGTGTGCACAATATGCTTAGTAGCTACGCTATTTCGAACACCCAAACTAAATAGTAGGGCACAGTCCAATTATTCCCAACTGTAATATCGGATTAAAAGTATCGTAATTTTGTTCGAAATATTGAATTCGTGCCCAATTTATAAACACAAATAGGATGTGACATTCGGAATAAGGACGGTTTGGACTTGGAAAATCTAATTTATTTAAGGTCAACGAGTTCAATGCAAAGTTACAACCGTTTATCAAAGTTATGTTATTTTGGTTTCTTATTTTACTTTTTCTTCGGAGGGTTATCAACTAATTGCCGTGTCACTAGAGTTCAGATCTAATCTATTCGGTAATTAAATTAAACGAAATAATTAACGCGCGGTTTGTTTATTAAACCAATGGGAACACAATACAAATGTAAATTATACAAATTTATTTTAATAATAGCCTATTTATAAGGTTTTTTAATGTTTGGGAAGTAATTGGAGGGAAAAGTTGAAAAAGTCAAATGCCTTTTCCCGCTTGAACTTTAAAAGTGAAAATATTTATTTTAGCATTATGCTTCTACGGCGTTTACGCTTAAACATAGCAACAAATATAAAACAGGATCTAAGCTTGTTTTTATTAGTCTACAACAAGGGTTTGTTATTTAACATAACACATGAACGCTCAATAAATCCATGACTATAATACTAAAATATCATAAAATCATCGGTTTTATCATAAAACCACAAAACACCAACAAATGCACCCCAAGTAGCCAATAAACTGAAGAATAATTCAACAGTTTGGCATTCTCCCCGAAGTGTGACGAAATGATCGAATTGATCCTGAGGTCCTGCGGTTCCTTGGTGTTACCTCGAATCGTCTTATTTGTCTCACTTACGTTTGGCGATACTTAGAGACTAACACTTGAATGAGCAAGGGCACAAATAAAAGACTATCTTATCATGTAAGAAAGGAATTGGTCAGAAATTAAATTTATAATAGTTTTTGTCTGCTGCTCGGTATCCCGGGTCCAATTCCTGGGTCAGGCAAGAGTATTACTAAGTTTTCTGAATTCACGCTATTGTCAGTAGCAGAAAGTAGTCTGGCAATATGCCCGGTAAACGGCAATTATAGGCTCACTACCTATTATAGTGGCACCAAAAAATATTTACATGGCGAAATGTGGATGTAATATTTCACATCTGCCTACCCCTTCGAAAATGCAAGGATGAGTTTATAAAAAAAACTAGAGGACGCCAGCAGCTACGCCTGCATTTTTTTTTTAATTTTCCCGTTTCGGCCGATCCCGTGGGAATTTCGGGAAATCCCTTCTTAGTGCACCCCTACGGTCCCCAAGGAACATACATGCCAAATTTCAGCTTCCTGCGTCCAATAGTTTCGGCTGTAGCGTGTCTGTCAGTCAGTCAGTAACGCAAGGATTTTATATATTAAGAAGAAGATATATAGTTGCAGTATAACTGAACAGAAACAAATGTCTAAGATTCATCCATAGTACTCTCGAAAGATGTGTAAGTCTTTCAGCCTGCACTTGGCAACCTTGTGCAGTTAAAGGTTAGGTCTAAGGATAATTAAAGGGATATTAAAGTTTAAGGTTAGGTAATTATATCGATTTTCCTCTTCACGTTCCAGTTTATAAAACCTTTACATGTGTTCCAACATAAAACACTGACATGTAGAAATAAACGATTAAAATATATCCTGCCTAAACTAAACCTAAATTAAAAGCCTTTTTTTCTCCAGTTGGCAAAAAGGATTAACGAATTTCATATAAGCTTTGATATTTATTCTAGAATAAACATCTATGCTTCTAACAAAATAGTATATGGCCTGAAAAAGCTGGTTTCAGCATTTATTTTATCAAAGGCGGATAACATTTTATGACGGTTAGAAAAAATATATCATGATATTCGGGTAGGAACAAATAAAATGGAAGTAAATTTAAATTTAGAGTCATCTTTAACTTCAATGTTGACGTTCATAAGCGTCACTTTGTGGCCTAAACGAATAAATGATTTTGACTTTGACTTTGATGCATATATTATGTAGTGATACTTTATCATCTGACCACTAGTAGTGAAGATGTGGTCTCTACACGGAACAAACACTTCGTTTGGTCTACAAATTATAATATTATCTCCTACTTTGTATCTTGTGTTGCCATTTCTAAACGTTTTTATAATCGGCAGCTGTTTTTTTACCTAGGGCTGACAACACCTGATGAACGCCTGATTGGCGACACTGGCATCTAATCGTTAGCCGTTTATTATAAGCGAGTTACATATGTAGGTCTCTTTTGTCGTCGTTGGTAACTCGTTTTATCTAACTACGGAATTCAATATTCGACCTATAGATAGATCTGTTTTCTCCTCCACACAAAATATGTCAAACACGAATCTGGAATCTCAAAATCCATGTTTGGATCGAATATTGAAAATGGCCGTAAATGGACAGATATCAATACAAGTAGATCTTTATCTCTATATCTACTTTCTTCTTACTCGTATCGAAATAAAAAGTCTTAAACATTTCTTTACTATGATGTTGACATTGAATACCGAACAGAGGTCATTGTTGATTTAAAAAAAGCATTCCAATATACTATTAAACCTTTATCGCAAACACGTTCTCATTACCAAATTTTCTTTCACCAAAATAAATTCTAAGCTTGCTCCAATTTGTCTACAATATGAACTAAAATAGGAAATAGTCATCAACCAAACATCTAAAATCGCCTTTTGAAATAGCTCCTACCTACAGAATTAGGTACAATCACACAAATAGAAGCTCTTTTAACAAACATTTCAAAGTACTTATTTTAATCATTCAATAATAGGTTTTAAGGGTACAGAGCGAAGTCTATTTTTAACAGAACGCTTCCATTAAAATTGTGCAACAAAAATAAATCTGCTAATGTAAACCCCGCCGCAGTAACACAGCTCATCAGTGTGTAGACGTCATAAGTGTTGTGTGAATGTACCGACAGTTCGGATAAAAATAAAAAACAAGTGAGGGTAGCTGCGAAACTCGCGCTTCACAAGGATGACGCTGAGGTGACGGCCGAAACGTCGGTAAAACATAGGTATTTATGCCTTAAATTAATTAAATATCGCGAATAAGACACGTTTAAATAAAATTGTATGAAAATTTGCTAAGTTTATGAACCAAATACAGCAGAAATAATTTTGTCAACTAAAGCTGCCAATGAATTTGTTTTAGATTTGGTTTAGACAAGCCAAATTGTTTTGACTTTATTCTGAAATAGAGTCATGTTACAAACACGTTAGAAATTAATCATGTATGTCTCAACAAGTTTGACTCATAGTACAAAGCAAACGGTCTGTGGGTGTAGGTTTAATAACCTTTGATCTTAAGCAAATAAAGTACTGTAAGGGCACGTTTGTAAACGTTAAGAAAATTCATAGTATCTTTAGATAAGACATAATCATCATGTAGACGTTAAGAAAATTTCGGATCTAGTCACGAATATTTTTCAACATTCACGCATCGTATCTAGCACAAACAAAGTATTTTTTCTCAGCTCCGATGTATCATGTGTTGTGAGACGATACGCAAAAATATCATCATTTTGAGAGTATAAATAAAAGAATATTATATCGAAAACCATCAATTTAATTTCTGACCAATCCCTTTCTTACATGATAGGATAGTCTTTTATTTGTGCCCTTGGTCATTCAAGTGTTAAGGTCTATCCTCACACAACCGGGCCGTGGACGGGACGGGGACGGGACGTGGACGGGACGGAGCGCAGAAAAGAATCGTTGCATACATTTATAAGGACTCGTTCACACACGTCCGTGGACGGGCCGGGCACGGAGCTTCCGTGCCGTGTCAGTGCGCTGTCAGCGCCTCGTACCTCGACCATGACGTGCACGGGCCGGGGACGGGCGCCATAGATATAATATATTTAGCACTAGATGCGCTAAGTGCGACTTGACATCCAGAAGAACAATATTATAAATACATATATTAAGCACTAGATGCGCTGTGTTCGATGTAATCTTCAGAAGAACCACACGGCAGTAAATTGTAGTTAAGGCACAATGACGCTTTACTTATTCCTTAGCTTCCTTAGTTCACAAACTTGCTAATATAATAGACAAATTTATTTAACGCTTAAGCAGTAATCTGGGGCTTTAGATTAAATGATTGGCCGCTTTATCTTCCTCATCGCCTTTTCGTTACTAAGAACTTAATTGGTTCATTGCCAGAAGTGTTTCTTTAAAAAACTTCTGCTTCACCAATAAATTGTAAGTTGTCGCTTGTTAAACTAGCAGTAATAAACAATTATCGTTCGTTAATCAAGCGTTAGTTATTAATTCATGAATTAAGCAAATAACTGAAAGAAAACATAACTGCAAAGCTTTCCATCTTCTGTACATAACAGTTTGAAAATTCATCCATACTAAAACCGGGGCCAAGTATTCTTAAGCTTCTTCCGTTGCTATGAGGTATGTTGCCACTTGCCAGACTTAGAGCGTCGTTTAACTTCACGGACTTTTCTTTGAGAGATTTCAATGCAATTAATATTGATATAGTTAGAAGTTCTTGGCACGTGCAGATTTGAATAATTAAGTACCAAAAGCTTTGCACACGGTGGAACACGCTTGGAAATTAAACTGCTTATAATTAAGGTTAATGTTTGGTAATGACAGTGTTCTCGTTGAGTCGAGGGTATATAAAATAATATAATATGCTACCACATACACACAACACCATCTAGTCCCAAACAGAGCCAAGAAAAACAAAGCAGAGCTTAGTATAGAAAACATGGTTCACACAATCATTTTAATGTTGGCTTAAATGAGCGTAAGAAGTAGCTACAGCAATTGCACTATCGATATTATTGTTCTGATGTACATTTACGGTTCAGTCAAAATGAGTTCGAGATGGGTTGCTTGTATCTTCCTGCTTTTCCAAATTTTTGTCTACAGTGTCTGACCCGACTTAGCAGAGGTAAAGGCCGCTGCAGATAATTATACGGTCAGCTTAACTTCTGAACTTTTAGATAACTAGGATCTCTCCTAGTTATCTCAAAGTATCTTATACCATGGACTTCTCCTGATAGTAACCCCCGAAGCTTCTATAGTCTTGGTTGTGTAAAGGAAGCTGGTGCATTTTTTTGTCTTCCAGTTGAAACATTCTGCTCGTATGATGACAAAAACTCTTTTCTTTTTATCAATCAGGAACACATGTTTCTACGTATTAGGTATTACAATTAAACTACACGTGCAAGCGATAACCATTTTTCTAGTTGTTTATAGATTGCGTGAAATCCTATTATGTACCAGTAAAGTAGGTAAGTAATCTTTAGCAAAGAATTTCCAAATTGATTCTCCTATGTACCACGATTACACAATATACACAATAATAAGTTGTGTAGGTGGCAAAAGAAATTGTGTTTACCTCCAAAAACGTATCAAGATGCCAGTCACATAGTTTCGTAGTAATATTATCTGTTATCAATAAATCTGACCGACATTCTTCCTTTTGTTGGTTCCTTTCTAAGTATAATCTCTTAGCTATTTTGTACATCGCTTTATTTTTATGAAGCTTTACCGGCGTGTCTAATTATACGCCTATGTAGACTATTGTTAGATAGATTTAGTGAAAATATGTGCCCTTTTAGTAAATATTAATAGTAAGAAGTGGTTTAATACTGACTGTATGAATGACGCAGTGGCTTAAGCGGTCGCTTCATCATTTAGAACTGTACGAAGTGCCGTTGGCTTGATCGTCACACACGACAATAATATATATATATATATATATATATATATATATATATACAGTGTGTTTCATAAACCCCCGTCTGATCTCGAAAGGTCATATTACTGACTTATCAGGCATACCAGGAAAAATAATAAAAAAAATCTAGGTCATCATAAAACATCAGAATAAATTTCCTTAGCTGAGTGCTAACGAGAAACATTACCCCGAAATTGGCGAAAATTCTGTAAACTAACAACACTCCCCTCAATAGCGGAATCCTTTATGATTCTTAAGGCCCATCCACACGGCACAATTTTACCACTGATCAAATTTTCAATGGAATTGGCTTTGCCCGTCTACACGACACAATCAAATGACTGAATTTCATTCCGTCCACCCAATTGGTTAAAATCTGGTGGTCCGCACTCCCGATGAACTTGAGTTGGACGACTGGCGTCTACACGTCACGATTTAATCAAGTGATTTAGTCAAGTTGGACGTAAAATTGTGTCGTGTGGATAGGCCTTTAAATTTATTAAAAATTGTCGGCTTTCGCCGCTTACCGTGTCAAAGGGCATGCCGCCTTTTTAAAATAGTGCAATTTTACCGTCAAGCGAGCCGCCGTACACAAAGGGACCGCTCTAGTGATGTTTACGATCAAGAGATAATATCGATTTATTTAATTTTAACATGACATGTTAAAACTAGAATGATAGCCTGCTAGGCTACTAGGCCAATGATAGCCTAGTGATGATACCAACGGATTGCCGTGCAGAGGGTATCGGGTTCGAATCCACGGCGCGCATCAAATACATAATAAGATAATAAGACTTTTCCAAGTTACGTGCGTAATAAATAGTTAATATCCCTGTGTCTCGGAGAGCACGTTAAACCGTCGGAGCAACAGTCATGAAGATCTTTGACAGTCGTCACGCGGAGTCAGTACCCTTAAAAAAACTGATTCTAGTCTAAACCATGGAATGTTTTTATTTATTAACAGCAAATAAAAACATAAATTTACACAAAGCTGACGTTTTAGGGGTTTAGCTACCGATATTCTATCAGGTAAACAATAACATAAAATATCGATAGAAACAGTACTCCAGTGAATACCATTTGTTACATCTCTAATTATTTACCTATTTGATTTACGAATTAACTATTTGCCTACTTGAACACTCAGTCTTTCGCTAGCTTTCCTTTTGTTTAGACTTCCGCGTGAAATAGTAGATTCGTTAGGTATGTCATATTCAAACCCTGAATACTTTAACATGTTGATGTGCTTAGGTAGGAGTGAATGCAATTATGCAGGTGCTCGTAGAGAGTACGAGGAGCGGTATGCCAGACCACGGGGTCTACCCGTGCCGTCGGAGCGCGCGTTTCAACGGCTTCACCACCGGGTGTACAACACGGGCAGTGCTCGCGATAATTCGAATCGCAATCATGGTGGCAGACCACAAAGTAGCGACGGTGTAGTGGAACAGGTCTTACAATTATTCGCTGAGGATCCCACGCAGAGTACCAGGAGTGCGGCACGTGAACTGGGCACCAGTAACGCGCGAGTGTGGAGGATATTAAAAGAAGACGGACAGCATCCTTTTCACTACCAACGTGTTCACTCACTTATGCCGTCGGACTATGCCCACAGAAGACAATACTGCAACTGGCTACTTGGCAAAGTAGAAGAGGATGCTACGTTCTTGGAGCGCGTGTTATTTACCGACGAATGTTCATTTGTGCGGACGGGTGTTTTCAACTGTCACAATGAACACGTCTGGGCTGTTGAAAATCCACACGCGATGAAAGAAAGCCATTTTCAACATCGTTGGCGCATCAATGTGTGGGCGGGAATCCTCGGCGACCGTATTATTGGTCCGCATTTTTTAAATGAAACCATGAACGGTACCAATTATTTAAGATTTTTGAGGGAAGTTCTAAGTGACGAGTTAGATTCGTTGCCGTTAAGCTTCCACCGCAGCTTGTGGTTCCAGCACGACGGTGCCCCACCTCATTTTTTACGAGCTGTGCGTGAGTATCTTGACGCACAGTTCCCTGGCAAGTGGATTGGACGAAGCGGGCCTATCTCGTGGCCACCAAGATCACCGGACCTAACGCCTTTAGACTTTTACTTGTGGGGACACGTTAAACAAATAGTGTACCAAAAACCGTGTGACACTGAAGAAGAAACGCGTGCGCGTATCGTTTCTGCTTTCCGAAGTTTAAACCCAGGAGTGTTAAGAAGTGTGCGTTCGGATATGGTGCAAAGGTGCCGTAAGTGTCTGGACGTGGGCGGCGGACATGTGGAGAATGACCGTCGCAACTTACAGCAAGTTGATATTTTTATCAATTAAGGTAGGTACCTAGTTACGTAAGATTAAACCAATTAAAAAGTAGGTAGTTATTAATGTAAGTACCGTAGTCATAGCGCGACGATTTTCTCTTAGATGGGTGACCGCGTGTGACATTACATGAAAGCGCTTCCGGGCTTCCGACGGCCCGTAAAGCCGCATCCAAGAATCGTTAGGCCATGTCGTAGGTATTCGAGCAGTTTGAAAACAGTGACACCAGAGTAGGCCACGCACTCGCACGAAACAAACAGAAAACCTTAATACTGTACTTTGTTTTACGGAGTTTTGCCTAAACCGTCGAAGCAAAAGATCAGCTGTTGCATCAAGTGCATAAAATCTGTTTATACCTAAAATAATACTTGGCACGTGTAAAGGACGATGACGCGCGGCGGCGGCTTTTGTCAAAGGAGGCGGTCGGTTGGCCTATGCACTCAAAGGCGCCGCTTTTGCCGTCAAATTTTTATGAACTTTAGGTAGATACCTAGCTAATACGATTTATGAGTCTTTAGTGTTGCCATGGGTAATCTGATATGATATTATTTAAAATTAATTAAATTTACATGGGAAAATTTTATGTTGAATTTCCGTGAAATAATGACAAATATCTCATCATTTTACGCTACTCTACAACCCCTTCATTGATCGGACGGATGGATATGTAACACCCTGTATATATATATATATATATACACCGCTATTTTTTATTTAGTACAAAAAATTTAATGGAGCTCTAAGCATCTTTAACTAATCATATATATGTATGTAAAAAATAAAAAATACTAAGTTCCAAAACTGTCCCAAAACTGTCCACAAAAATACGTAATGTTTGGTAAATGCATAACTAAATACTATTTTGTCGTAGTAATTTTACGCGCCACTACTCCATTGATAAATTTGTGCAAACTCGAAGCTCGTCATCCCCTGTCCCTCTGCGCGCGCGCCACAGTACTATATTGAAGGCGATAGCGAGCGGATGTTTTTCGTGGAAACAATTATTGTTTGTTTACGTTAGCCCAACGGGATGGCTTATTAGTTCACATCACGCGAGTGCAGCTATGCGTTTGTACAGGGAAGTGTTTGGAAGCCAGTGGATCGGTTGACGCGGGTCGTAGCTTGGCCTCCATGCTCACCACTGTGTACAAAAGTGAGCCGTTGTGTTGAACAATTTAAACAGCGCACATTGGACGCTTTTGACGCAGTGAAAAGTCAGAGAAGCTTACTCGTTAAAAAACAATTAACTAACGTGCTGTGCATTGACAATAGTGATGGATATTTCGAAAAATCATTGAAATACTTGTAAGTACAGTAAATATTACCTACTTAACTAAATAATAATTTGATGCGGGTGGCTCAAAATCGGTCTGTGTGGAGAACCTTGAGGGAGGCCTATGTCCAGCAGTGGACGTCTCTAGGCTGACATGATGATGATGAAATAGTACTTGTAAATAGCAGCCGATTCTAACTTCATAAACACGCCAAAATTACTCTTTTCTTTTATTACAGAATACCTTCTTTTATTTTGATATGTGTTTGCTTTCTAATTACATACCTACCTCCGTATTTAATTACTTGTAAAACGGTAAATTTTGCCGGTCCTTAGACAGAATGAAGTATGAAGGAGTGAGTAGAATTTAAAAAAATAAAAGATATCTACCTACACTTATTATTTTGTTTCATTTTATTGTCTACGGCTACCTGCATTATAAGTGCGACGGAAAGAATGCGTAAGAGTAGGACGGAAAGTAAGTACTATCAATGAAGTAGTGAATTGATTGTAAAATTTGTCTATGATTTGGGTGAGATTTTCTACAAAAAACAAATGATTATAACTTTGCTATTTATAGATATTATGAAATTCTTACGTCACTTATATGATAATAATTTCTTCGCTAATATGTCCTTAAAGCTTTTGTACTAATTAAAAAATAATGGTGTGTATATATGTATATACATATATATATATATATATTTACATCACGCTATCTATTTGCCGCCCTTTTACATCGCATTATTATGACGTCCACCAGTTCCACTTAAAAAATATGAACTATTACAGCGAATATTAGTCGCTAAGGCAATGTCAAATACTGTGTGCATATTATTTTTCTGAAATTTTGACACATATTGATATACAAATATACGTATATTAACAACCATAGTGAAATCAATTAGGACTCCAGCCAACACTATCAATTATCTGGCTTCCCGTGATATACATAATTTAATTTACGTTTTCCTATCTATCGCAACTCCTATGAACAGTGCAACGTTGCCGCTCTTCTTTCTTTAATATTTAATAAGTAGGTGGATAAATATTATTTCTATGTTATAGTGCAGGCATGCTAGCGTAAGCGTGAAGTTTAAAGTTATGAAAATACAACAAATATTGAGATCAATGCAATTTATTACGATAATATCACAAGAAATACTTAAATGTAAAGTACCTATTTACTTATTTCTAAATTATGAGAAGTATTGGCACATATAAAAAATAGTACTAACGTAGTATTGGGGAGAATCATACGCATATCTAAGCATACGCTTAGCGTCAAACGTCCATATATGTAATCATTTGCAAGTTTTACAGGTATTTAGATACATACGAGTATACGGACATGGCAATATCGTAAAAGTTTCAAACTATTAATCATTTGACATCTTGGACGTAAAATGACAGATATAGTGAAACTTTTACGATATTATAACGTCCGTATAAGTACATATATGTGTAAATAACTGTGAATCGCACAAGTGATTTGTTTAAACCCTGCTAAACAATAAACAAAAAATAAAATCTAACACAAATTAAATTGCCGCGCCAATTGAAAAATAACATTTAGATTTAAATCACAGTCACAAGAAATAGTAACTTAAATTAAAGGTACCTGTCTACTTACCTCTGATTTAAAATCATTATTATTTAGGAACACTTTTAATGAGGTAGATATGATATTTACTGATAAGTAATAATCAGGTCACTTAAAATACAAAATTATCTTAAAACTCAAGTCGAACACAGTAGGCTATACCAACCTACGTTTATAAAACGTATATACGGACGTCAGTAATCCAATTTGATATAAACGGAGGTTGAAAATCCCACGATTTAAATATATTTCAATTACCTGACATCCGTATAATATTAAAGTTTACAATATTAACTTACACAATGAAATATACCAAGATAAGATTTACACGATTTTACATGGTGAACATAAAAACGGTGGCTCTCATTAAGTTAGCAGTACCCTAGTTAAGCATCATAAACTTACAACATTTTTTATATACGTATATAGATATACGAAATTAAAATCATGAAAATTCACGATATTGTAACATCCGTATACTCGTAGTATACGCATATCTACGCAAAAGCATACGCTTAGCCTCAAACGTTCATATATGTAAACATTTGCAAGTTTTACAGGTATTAAGATAAATACGAGTATACGGACGTGGCAATATCGTAAAAGTTTCAAACTATTATTCATTTGACATCTTGGACGTCAAATGACAGATTATGTGAAACTTTTACGACATTATAACGTACGTATAAGTAAATATGTGTTTAAATAACTGTGAATCGCACAAGTGCTTAGTTTAAACCCTCTTACACAATTAACGAAAAATAAAATATAACACAAATTAAATCGCCGCGCCGATTGAAAAATAACATTTAGATTTTTTTGGTAATAAGGCGCATTTGACATTTCGTTTTGGTGTAAAATTAGGGATATAAATCACAGGCACAAGAAATAGTCGCTTAAATTGAAGGTATCTACTTACTTCTAATTTCAAATTATTATTATTTAGGAACAATTTTAATAAGGTAGGTATGATAGTTAAGTGCTGATAAGTAAATTATCTCAAATAAACTCAAGTCGAACACAGTGGGCTTTACCAACCTACGTTTATAAAACGGATATACAGACGTCAGTAATCGAATTTGATTCAAATTATAAACGGACGCCGAATATCCCACGATTTAAATATATTTCCATTATCTGACATCCGTATAATATTAAAGTTTGCAATATTAACTAACACAATGAAATATACCAAGATAAGATATTACACGATTTTACGTGGTGAGCATAAAAACGGTGGCTCTTATTAGGTTAGCAGAACCCTAATTAAGCATCTTACACTAACAACATTTTTATATACCTATTTAGATATACGAAATTAAAATCGTGAAAATTTACGATATTGTAACGTCCGTATACTCGTAGTATACGGACGTTACAATATCGTAAATTTTCAAACTATTTGTCATTTAACATCCTGGACGTCAAATGATAGATAGTATCAAACTTGTAACGAAATTGTGGCTAAGCGTATGGTGAGATTTGGGTGACGCAACGATTATTTAATACCGGAACATACTGACAGCTGCATATGCTGCGGCTCAGGTTCTGCTCTGGCAGAAGCTGACTACCTGTGTCTGCATCAACTGCACTGAGTTACAAAGTCATACGCATATCTACGTAAAAGCATACGCTTAGCCTCAAACGTCCATATATGTAATCATTTGCAAGTTTTACAGGTATTTAGATAAATACGGGTATACGGACGTGGCAATATTGTAAAAGTTTTAAACTATTAATCTTTTGACGTCTTGGACGTCAAATGACAGATATTGTGAAACTTTTACGACATTATAACGTCCGTATTAGTACATATATGTATGTCTAAATAACTGTGATTCGCACAAGTGATTTGTATAAATACCCTGCTAAACAATAAACAAAAAATAAAATCCAACACAAATTAAATCACTGCGCCAATTGAAAAATAACATTTAGGTAGTTTTTTTGTAATTAGACGCATTTGACATTTTGTTATGGTGTAAAATTAGGGACATAAATCTTGACACAAGAAATAGTTACTTAAATTAAAGATACCTATCTACTTACTTCTACTTTAAAATTATCATTATTTAGGAACACTTGTAATGAGGTAGTTATGATAGTTACTATTAAGTAATAACCAGGTCACTTGAGAAAATACAAAATTATATCAAATAAACTCAAAATGAACACAGTGGCCTACACCAAACTACGTTTATAAAACTGATATACGGACGTCAGTAATCAAATTTGACTCAAATTATAAACGGACGTCGAATATCCCACGATTTAAATATATTTTATCTATCTGACATCCGTATAATATTTAAGTTCACAATACTCGCTGCTATGGAACAGGCTCCCTCCTGAAGTTAGAATTGCCACCAACCGTTATGCATTTAAAACGAAACTACGGAATCTTCTCTTTGATAAGTTGAAGGAATTGGCTCATCACTCTCATCAGCTATAGCATAATTATGTATTTATGTATGTAATATATTTATGTATTATATTTATGTGTGCATCATATCTATGAATAATTACATATATCTATAGTATATTTATGTTTAATAATATGTATCTAAATTATTAATATGTATTTAATAGATATCCTATTTTCACCACATGGCTAATGTACCTACCTCATCTATCTCTTCACCACCAAAAGGTTGACTGGCAGAAAATGCCACTAGGCATTAAGTCCACTTTTGTACTATTTTAGTGCATAAAGAATAAATTTAAAAAATATATATGAATTAACACAGTGAAATATACCAAGATAAGATTTTACATGATCCACAAAGATGGAAGTAGAGTATACTCTCTCTTACCACTACACTGTACACAAACAAATGTACCAGCTAATACAAAAACTAAACAAACTAAAATAACTGATTATTTTACAACTATACAACCACCAAAAAAGGCCCAAAATACTCAGATAAAATTAAGCCAAGAACTACTACAATAATACACCAAAATAAAGCAGGCGTAATAAATAAACAAGAACTTATTGAGGTAGCCATAAATGATTTATCGAATAATATAGGTAATATTGACATTATCTGCTTAACAGAAAACTTTTTAAAACAAGGATCTGAACCCAACCTTAGAATAGGCAATTATAAATTAGCTTTGTTTTTCTCACGCCCTAACCAACGCAGAGGAGGCTCATGCATACTAATAAAGCATGACCTGGCATACAAACATATTAGCAACTTACCACCTTCAGTCCCCCTTCATTTTGAATGAAGTGCTAAAGAAATTACTACTTTTAATCTTGTAATAGTATGCATTTACAGAACACCCTCATCCAGCACAAGTATATTCTTAAATAAATTTGAAAAACTCACTGATAAGCTATGCAAAAAGTCTAATAAAACGTTATTATCTGTGTAGATTGGAACATTGATACATTAAAGTAGGTAAAAGGTATCCAGTGAATTACAATCCATACTTAAAAACAATAACTTAAAAAGCCACATAACATTACCGACGCGAAAATCATCTTGTTTAGATCAAATTGTAAGTAACGTTCACGAAGGTAAATCTAATATTCATTACCTAGCATTATCTGACCATGAAACTGCCCAATCGTTGACTATCAACAATGAGACCTACAGTGTAAATAACAAATCTTATAACTATCAATACAAAACCATTAGAGATCTTAGCCAGGAAAACATGGTCGAATTCAAAAACTGTATTAATAATTTGCACTGCACTGAGGTATACGAACAACAAAGTACAAATGAAGCATTTAACACCTTCCATGACACTATCATCATGTTTTATACTTTATGTTTCCCCAAAATAACGATAAAAAGTGTAAGTGTAGTCAAACACGTAAAAAATAGAAAACTAACTAAAAATATAAAACGATGTTGTATAAGAAAAAGAATGCTATACTTGAAATATCATCTTAATAGACACAATAAAAGACAGAATAAGACAAGGTATAACAATTATACAAAAATATTAAAACAATGTATCAACAAAGCGCAACAAATAAACAATCTAAACTTCATTAAAAACGCAAAAATTGCCTGCTCAGCTGCATGGAAAATTATTAAAGAAAACAATAATAAAGCAATAACTAGCGCACACATAGAATCAATAGAATTTAACAAAAATATCTACACCAAGCCTATTAAAATTTGTAATTTATTTAACAATTACTATGTATCACTGTGCAGCAATGTTAAAAAATACGAAGATACAGGCCCACCTAACCATATCACCAAAATATCTCAAAATACTAAGACCCTTATTTCTCGCACCAATAGACAACTCTGACACATTAAAGACAATAAACTCCTTAAAAAATACTCATTCTACTGGCTATGATGATATAAGTACAAAGGTATTAAAAACCTGCGCACACTCTTTAGTAGCACCATTAACCTATATCATTAACCTGTCACTCGTAGAAGGTAAATTCCCTGATCGTCTTTAACTGTCAATTGTTAAGCCAATGCACAAAAAAGGAGCCAAAACTAACATAAATAATTACAGACCAATTACACTCATACCTATACTATCAAAAATATTCGAGAAAGTTATGTACATCAAAATAGAGACATTTCTAACTTCTTGTAATATCTTAAATAAAAAACCGTTCGGTTTTCGGAAACAAAACTCCACTGCATTGGCATGTTTTTCTTTAATAAAGCATATTACAGAAGCCTTAAATAATAAATCTATAGTCGCATGTCTGTTTCTAGACATGACAAAAGCTGTTGACTTCGTCTGTCACCAAAAAATGCTCTCAAAGCTCTCAAATTATGGGTTACGGGGGAATGTTTATAACTGGATTGAGAGTTATCTATAAAATCGAATACAATATGTCGAATTAAACAGAACTTATAAAAATAAACAAAAGCAATACAGATCGATGTACAAAATAAACAATTATGGTACGCCCTAAGAGAGTATTTTAGCCCCTCTTTTGTTTCTATTATACATTAACGATTTCCCGGATGCAATCAACCAGGAAATTATACTATTTGCTGATGATACAACAATAATAATTAAAGATAAACATAAACTTAATCTAGAAATAAATATAAAAGCGACACTCAATAATGCCATAAGCTGGCTTAATTAAAACAACCTTAAGATATACATGACAAAAACAAATATTATTCAGTTCCAAACATATGCAACAAATCTAAATTAAATCATAATGACACGCACATAAACGTTGATGATAATTGCGTATTTTTAGGTATCAGGGTCGATAAATATTGTAATTGGAAACCTCATTTAGAAAAACTAGTCAATAAAATAGATCGATTTATAAATGTTTAAAAAAAAGTTAGACTGACAGTAAACATTAATGCTGCACTATCTGCATACCATGCTTACGTATCCTCCCTGCTCAGATACGGCATTGTTGTATGGGGTAACTCGGTTGAAGTTGACAGAGTTCTTATAACCCAAAAGAAGTGTATTCGAGCAGTATGTGGAGTCGATACACTGACAAGCTGTAAACCTCTATTTAAAAAACACAAGATTTTACCTGTTCCATGCTTATACATATTAGAAATAGGTTTACTAGTAAAACATCATGCCGAATAGTTTTTAAAATTTGATGATACATAACTGCCATCTATTAAATTGGAATTATTTAGAAGAAATGCATACTGTATGGCAATTAAAATATATAACCATATTCCGCTAAGTATCAAAATGTTACCTATATCCCAATTTAAAAAACAACTTTTTAATATACTATTAAATAAAACTTATAATAGTGTCAAGGAATATCTAGAAGATAAGGCCCTAGGCAACTAATATTATCACCGATGCATATTAGTAAAATGTTATTTTGTTTCATGTGCCACTCATTGTTATGTTTCTAATATATTTGTTCTTTATATTCCCATGTAGTACCCATTTACTGCACTCAATTCGCACGCCCCAAGGGGCAGAATATGCTGTAACCAACCATTTATAAACACCTGTTAATGTACCATTTTCTTGCGAATAAATTAATTATTATTATTATTCGTAAGTGTCTCTGTTACACGGCTATTCTTCTAACATTTAGTGTTAAAAGAATAACCGGACCTTTGGGAGGCTTACACGGGGATATGGATCCAACGCACAGAGGGCCGTAGAGAGCTTTAATCTAAAATGGGATGGGACACATGCAGCGGAGCCTCCACAACTGCACTACTGAGAACAGCTATGGACTAGCCGCAGCATATGTAAGACTATTGTATATGTGGAGCCTTATTTAATTGGTTTATGGGATTGGGTGTTTGATTGACTTGTAATTTTTATGGATGAAAAATGGCACCTGCCAGTAATACTCTAATAGTATCCGTCCGGATGGCAGGTGGTGACTCGCCAACTCACTGGATGGGCCCTCTCTTAACAGCCGCCCAAAGCAAACAAACTCTGCCATAGAGGCAGCCAGAGGGAAACACCGGTGCGAGTGGCTAGGGGTGTTGAGCGGTGCGGCACCGGTTTCACCATCGCGGGTCTCGTGACAACGGAGACTCGGAGCGGGTTTCCCCGTAGTTACGCCCTTGAGAATGACACTTCCACCCCCGAGCTGGTAGCTCTTGCGGATCCCTCTGGCCGGCCGACCAAGGCAAGCCAGTGTTGAGAGTCCTGCGGGTGCTCTTGGAAATCCACTCCGACCAGCCAGTAAAGGCAAGCTGGAGACGAGGCACTGACCGACTCTCTCAAAGCATTCGGGACCGCAGTGTCGCCACACACATTCAGCTCGCCACAAAGCTGCCCTGCGGTTGTAAGGTTTCTTTTCATCTTGTAATACATTTTTTGTTTATATTACTCGATGAAGGTGATGTTTGAAAGCTGTTATTATTATTATTACACCATTTTACGTGGAGAGCATGAAAACGGTGGCTCTCATTAGGTTAGCAGTACCCTAATTAAGCATCGCCTAATTAAGGGGTGCATAGGGTTCCCACCAAGATCTTAGGGCCCAAGCCAACCTCACCTGCAAGTGGTGCACCTGCCGATCAACGGACGAGGCTCTGGCAAACAAAATATCCCGATAAGCGGCAATAGGCTCGCTACCTATTACGTGGGATCAAAACACTGGCGAAAAGTGGGCGTTTAATATGCCTCTGCCTACCCCTTCGGGGAAACAGGCGTGAGTCTATGTATGTATGTATAATTAAGCATCATAAACCAACAACATTTAGACATACAAAATTAAAATCATGAAAATTTACGATATTGTAACGTTCGTTTACTTGAAGTTTTATATTATGTTCGTATACTAGTATACGACTGTATACTTGTAGTCGTATACTCGTAGTCGTATACTACGAGTATACGGACGTTACAATATCGTAAATTTTCAAACTATTTTTCATTGGGATATTTTTAACAGCGTCTCAAAAATATTATGTAACACACTAAAGTGAGTTACGCAAAAAAACCTATTATTTCACTAAAATACTGACTTGCACACTAAAATACTATTTGTACACCAAATATGATGATCTTTTTACAAAATATCATTTGATATGAAAAGTTTCGTCCGCTCGGGAAACTTATCCACTCAGAAAACTTAATAAGTTATGTTAGGTTCTCTTGTGACCCTGCTCCCAAAAATAGGAGCCCTGCGAAGCAGCAGGGCTCCGTCAACTTATCTTAGTGGTGCAATTAGTATTTTTGGTGGAAAATTAGTATTTTTGACTAACAGTTAAATACAACCCTTTTTCATTTAACACCCTGGACGTCAAATGATACATAGTGTCAAACTTGTAACGAAATTTTATTGTGGCTAAGCGTATGCTGAGACTCGGGTGACGCCACGCAGCGTAGATCCGATTATTTTATACCTGAACATACTGACAGCTGCGTATGCTGCGGCTCAGGTGCAATGTGGACATGCGTCTGTTCTGCTCTGGCAGAAGCTGACTACCTGTATCTGCATCAACTGCACTGAGTTACAAAGTCATACGCATATCTACGTAAAAGCATACGCTTAGCCTCAAACGTCCATATCTGTAATCATTTGCAAGTTTTACAGGTATTTAGATACATACGAGTATACGGACGTGGCAATATCGTAAAAGTTACAAACTATTAATCATTTGACATCTTGGACGTCAAATGACAGATATTTTGAAACTTTTAAAACATTATAACGTCCGTATATTTATTTATTTAGGATAGCTTACAGACTAATAACAATACTTTTAATTAAATAAAAAAGAAGTTGCTAATTACAAGCTACCACATATAAATGCAATGTAACAAAGATTAATTACATCAGTTACTGTTGTAAGTATACCTACTTGCTCAATCATACAATAAATACAATGTTGCAGCCATGTTCCGCCATAAAAAAGTAACTAAAAATGAGATTCATAATACACAAGTTAGTATAATTATATATTATTATAACAAAAAAAGTCAAGAAAATAATAATGAAAAGGTACACAGGAAAAAAACCGCAATCTAGGCTATATATGCCGATCGCTGCTAAAGAAGTCACAATTCATACGTTTTTTTTATTTTTGGTCAAGTTAGTGCAGAATAAATCCAAATCTAATTTCCGTGACATTTGATTAAATGATTCGGCGCAACGTAAAAGAAAAGAGTTCCGTCTGTATTTCGTTGTAGCAAAGGGAACGTGTAAGATCGGACGTTGTCGAAAAACTAATTGATTCATTCCAAGCTTGATGTTACCCGTCAACTCAAGGCAATCAATCGTGTCATTGGCTATGTTTATAATGGTTCTTCTGAGTTCCAAAAGTAAAATATGATACCGTTTACAACGCTCGTCATAGTCAATAGAATATTGATTCGCTTTAAAATCTAAGTATCGCAAAAACATTCTTTATACACCTTCAATGCATGATATATATACCTGGTATTGAGGGTTCCATACCTGTGACGCATATGCTAGATTGCTACGTACGTACATAGGCACAGTACAAAACGTTTACTGTCTTAAGAGACCGAAAACATGAAGACATTCTTATCACAAAACCAAGTGCCTTCGACGCCGTGTTCGTAATGTGATTGATGTGCATATCGAATAAAAGCTTTGAGTCCATGATAACACCAAGGTTTAACGTAGTCAACTTTCCTAATAAACTTATCATGAAGTTTGTAACCCGATCCTATGGTAACTTTTTGACGACTAAATGTTATGTAACAACACTTTGCGATATTTAACTGTAGTTTGTTAAGTGTGCAACTGTGCAGTATGCTACAAATTTATCAAGGTCGTTTTGGAGTTTCCCTACATCCGATGCATCGTTAATAGTTTTGTGAATGTTCATGTCATCCGCGTATACATAGAAGTATATAAGAATTTAGGAAACAAGAATTTATATCTCCAGTGAATAGAGTAAACAATAGTGGGGTCAAAAGCGAACCCTGAGGAATTCCAGATGGGATTGAACACCAACCGAGAATTGAGAATTGAGAGTGATTTTCAATGTACGAGCTGAACCAGCGGTACAAATTACCATGTATGCCGGCAGCAAAAAAAATCTGTAACAGTATTTTGTGGTCAATTCGGTCAAAACATTTTTGTTAATCTGTATAGATCACTACACACACAATCTACCTAACTAACCTTTAGATATAAAATCATGAGATAGGATTAGATTTGATGTAATATAATAATGTAATATAATATATGATGATAATATAAATAATACGTTCTAGTACTTTAGAAAACAAACATAACTTTGAGATTGGACCATAATTCTCTACATTAGATTTATCACCTTTTTTAAATACTGGTGTAATGAACGCCGATTTTCATTTTAATGGAACTAAACCTTCTGTTACCGACCTATTATAAAAAGCATGCAGAGCGGTAAAAACAAACTATCGGCTAAACTTGTTATAAATAATGGAGGGATGTAATCTGCCCCACCAGATTTAGTAAGATCCAAACCTTTTAAATATTTCATAACCTTTCCAGGAGAAAAATGTATTGTACTGATGTAATTTGTGCTTCTGCTGTTACCATTTAAAGTACTATACTCAAGTAGACAAGGCATATTGTCTACTTCTGGCTCCTGAAAAGTTGATCTAAAATATATTGCGAATTAATTACTAATTGCTAGACCCATATTAGCTGATACATTCTTATTATATAGTAATAGTACAGTGTACTAGCACGGTAATAATATCTAACAGTATTGTAACTCCATACAAACGCACGAAACTCGAGTTATACCTACGCGCCGCGAGCAGAGTACCCATTAGACTGGGCGGACTGTACCTACAGTACCCGCAGCCGCTATCGTGCCGCAGCTCGCATGCGGCGCGTCTGGTAGGTATATAACTCACGAAGACGGCCGAGTTACAATACCGTTAGATTATATTACCGTGGTACTAGGCAGTGAAGAGGTATTTTTTCTACTTTTAATAAAAGACCAAAAGGCCCTCGGGTTATTTAGGTTTTTGTATTCTACGTTAGTAATGTATGTCAAAACAAGTTTGTTCTAAGTCCACAGCTCGCCGGCGTAATGATGATACCGTTAGATAGTCACTCATTTTACCATACAATTTAAACCTCCGGTGGTACTTTGACATTTTTTTTACCACTTTTATAAGGCCTGAACTATACCAACGCGGATGAGAAGTTTGCCTGATAGATTTCATAGGTATAAATTTATCTCTGAGAGAATATAATCTGTCGTAAAAATGTTTAACTGACTGTTCCAACGGCTCAGTGCATAACAATAAATGTCAGTCTGTTTTATTAAGAGCAGATTTAATTGCATCGTAGTTACCCTTATGGACAAGATATTATGAAGTTATTTTGTCTGCAAACCGATGAATTTCTACAAAACCTACCTCCACAATCAAAGGTTTATGGTGCGGGTCTACGGGGATAACCAACGGGTCATCGCACTCCGCAACGCTTAAGAAGTCAGAGATCAAGTTAATCACAACTGTTTTATTACACATTATAATAATATTACAATGTTTTACTAATAAATGCTAAAATATACTTATTAAAATATAATTGCAGTCACTTATTACGCTATAGCGGGTATTAAGTAAAAACATCTTCTTCTGCCTGCCCTGGTCTCATATTACTTGGGGTCGGCGCAGAATGTCTTTCTCTTCCATTCTCTCCAATCAGACGTCATCTCATCATTCACTCCCTTTTCATCCATGTCTCCTCTCACACAATCCATCCATCTTTTCTTTGGTCTTCCTCTTGCCTTATATCCCTCAACTCTCATCTTCATCACCTTTCTAGTCACATGATTTTCATCCCTCCTCATTACATGCCCATACCAGGATAGACGATTTCCTTTCAGCTTTACTTGCACCAGTGCAACTTTAAAAACATACGAGTTTTAAATGGACACAGTCAAACACAGAGCACTTCAATCATACAAATACGAAGAGTGACAAAAGCCGGTACGGCCGGACAGTGATTAGTCATAACGGGCAATACGATGCGCAGAATTATATACACTATGTGGCTTAAATTATATCTGACTAAAAAAGTTAGTTAAATGTTTTTAATAGAAACATAACACGGCAGTATGTACATCGATAGACTTAGTTGGAATACGTGAATAGCACAACTCGACCAATAGTATCTCGTACAAGAACATTATTAAGAGATTGTAATATAATTGACAAATAATCATACGATTCTTGCAAGGTCCATTTCTGACTTCACTATAATCACGTGCGATGAATCGGTTTTCTTTTTTTTTCTTGGCGTGCTTGACCCAGACGTAACGAAAGTCCTTATTCGCGGCTGCCTTCTTTGTTTTCGATAAAAGCAATTTATTTTCAAGTGTGGGGTGATCATTGACATGTATTTTCTGATTGCCCGTCAAACCTATGCGTCTTACTGTCAAAGGACTGCTTTTGGATGCTTGTCTAGCTGCTGCAATAGTAATCTAATCTTTCACGTAGCGATTACAGAAACTCACTATAATCGGTTTCGCACGCTCCTTTTCACGGGTCGGTACTCTTGTTATAAAGTTGACTTGGGTCTTGTTAACAGCTTAGTAGCTTATCTGATAACCAAGACTCGAGAGCATGTTGAACAAATTTTCGTTGTTTGGTTGAGGAACGCCTTTGATTTCCACGTTGTTCATACGCGCCCACTCATGTTCATACGCGGAGTCAGTACACTTAAATAAACTGATACTGGTCTAGATAAGCGAACAAGCGACCGGTCTTCGCTTACTAGTCTAACCAGATGTGACTTAATATCAGCTTTTCCTCAGAGCGACTGCCGTTTGACCTACGCAACCCAAAGGGATAGCGGTATTACATGGTTTAGACCAATAACAACAGTTATTTAAGGGTACTGACGCGGCGTAGCGACTTTCAACAACTGTTCACGAGAGCCAAGAGTGATGGTTTAACATGCTCGCCGAGGCACGAGGCGAGCGATAATTAACAATTAAATACCAAATAACTCCGAAAAGTCAGTAGCGCACGCGGTGGTTTCGAACTCCCCGCACGGCAGTCTGTTGGTATATCCTACTGTCTACTGGCTATCGTTGCCTGCTTTTTGTTTATTTAAGTTTTTTTAGTTAAATCATGATGGGGAAGCTGTCCTCATTAGATTTAATAACATTCGGCAATGAATTGTCATAATAAAATTAGTGCAATTAGAAGAAAATAATATTCTTCAAACATCCTCAAATCAAGGTGAACAAATACTTTTGAGCGGTAGTGTATGTCTAAATAACTGTGAATCGCACAAGTGATTAGTTTATTGAAATCCTGCTAAACAATAAATAAAAAATAAAATGTAACACAAATTAAATCACCGATTGTAAAATATTATTTCGTTTTTTTTGTAATTTGACCCATGTACCTAACAGTTTTGGTGTAAAATTAGGAACAAAATCACATTCATCTTTGGGGTAATGATCATACATAAAAATATTCGCAATAAAGGCACCAAAACATGGAAATTTCAAGAAAATAAATCAAATTTTCAGGTTCATTAATGTCAGCAACAATATGCGACGGTCGATGGTGAAAATAAATAGTAATGTTATTAAAATTGATGCAGTGGGATCTTAAAATAAAATGGGTTTCATCTCAAGGCTATCTAAGGTTGTTAGTCAAAATATGATAAAATAAACTTTTGTTTAAAAAACGTGTCGACATAAATAACCTCCATTTTAGAATCAAATCAAAATTTAACATCACAATGTCAGCAATAGTTACGAATTGACGAGCTCTCTATTAAGCTGAACTATTTCATATATCACAATAGTGACGAATACACTCCAGACGTGAATTGATTTGATGAAAACAATAATTTAGGGGTTTTCCAAGGCAGCGGCACAATACCATATATATATGCATTATTGCGTGTTTAATAAAGTTATTAAGTATTTTTTTATAAATTAACTCCCTTGAAGTTCCAGTAGAGGCAACGAAGAATTGAGACCTATGAATATAAAATAAGATGCGTGTGATATAAAAACATGAGAAATACTGCTTAGTAAGGTAAAAAAATGAATTTTACAAAATACAGATCTTATATACGGGTATACGTAATCCTTAGGTATTCTGTTTCTTTTCACTTCGATTGTTTTTCCAGACATTTCGCTTAAAAAGACAGACGCTACATCACATATCAACTGAAAACGTGTAAATACTTACTCACAAATAGTGAATAAAATAACCGATAAATAGAATCCTGCAAATTCAGATCTATTGTGTGCACGAAGTGGCAACGTAGCATTGAGAGCTTTCGTTGGACGTCACATACGGCTAGCAATGAACGTATAGAATAAAGACGAAAGCGCCACTAGTTTTTGCGACGAAAATCAACGGAACTACGAAAATATTCTGTGCAGCAAGATTGGAAGAAAAATGACGTCCAATTTATTTTTCATATTTTGACTTTTCTAGTATCAGGGGGACATTTCGCAAGCATTTCACGTAGTCTCCTATTTGACGTCCGATATACGGACGACTCAAGCAGGTGGACGCCACATTAGATGCAAAAATGGCCATAGTGGACGTACAATAGATTACGGGATATATATAT